>CM059569.1:32780151-33380151 GCA_030386875.1 Morinoia aosen | reverse complement strand
TCGTGGGGTTAGATCGCCGCCTTATAGCTTCATAGTTTCGACCCTGATTTTTTTTTTGGGGGGGGGGTCTTTTTCTAGCCGTTGAGACTTTTATATACTAAATCAAATTTCATAGCCATAGCGCATCTCGTGTTACACCTGTTGACCCCTCAGGGGGATACAGCTATTTTATCAGTAGGAATTAGCGCTCCCAGTGGGAAAATGTGTGAGGGACAGAGCTGAGAAGGTAGATGAGCCTTCTTTTTGTTGAAATAAAATATTTTGTGTTATGTTAAGGACCACTTTTTTTTAGTTCACTTCCTGTTTTTCAGCACCTATTACTTTCTTCTTAAACTCGTATCGTATTTTTTAACTTCTTTCTCAACTTACTGTCTTTATGCACCTTGAGCATAGATTCCGTGTTTCTATATCTCCATATTAAATGGGGCCTTTTCCTCTTTGGATTACCTTTTTGTTGCAGATAGGGACTAACATCTACTCCATTCCATGAAGTTAGATTGCCTTCTCATAGATTAATGGTCATGCCCTTATTCTTTTTGGTTCTTTTTCTAGCCATTGAAGCTTTCTTTCACTCGCCGGATCAAATTTCATAGCCATAGCACATTTCGTGTTGCATCTGTTCAACAGATTTGAGTATTACTCTAGTAGCGTATTGCTCTATAATTTTTACGTTTGCGTTTTTAATCTTGTCCATTAACGTTCACATTCAATTTTAATGTTTAACAACTATTTCTTATTTTTGAGCGCAGTTTTGTTACAATTTTCTGTCAGTGTATTCAGTTTTCTTTGAATCAATATGTCGAATCATTCAAGTGTTGACATGTTTGCGTGAGATGCAACATCTCCATGGACGTTGCTGGAGGTGTGCCCAACGTGACCGTGCTCGGCGCTCTCTGACTCATGCATGTGTTGCAGGCATGTAACTTGGCTGTGTGTGGCTTTGACTGCGGCGACTGTGGAGCATCAGAGCTACAGGACCTGCCCCAGCTGCCGCCACTGCAACACAACTCCACGCAGCACGCCATCTTCCCCTCTGGTAACTTGGCTCTCAATACCCTATAATTTGGTTGCTAGACGTGGTATATATCACTCTTTCCCAGGTAGATAATAAGGATGACACGAATTGTCACCGAGTACTTTTAGCCTGGTAAGTAGGAAACCGCTGGTAGAGAAGTGGATGCCACGAATTGAAATGTCACTGAGCACTTTTCCCCTTAGTCAATTATTATACCGCAAGGCTCTTTTCCCTGTATAATTAGGTTGCGATGAAGTGCTCTTTTATAAATAACTAGACTGCTGCGCTAATGGCTTCTGCACTAGCTGGAATGTTACTTTCGTTGGCATCTTGTGTCACAACGCAGGTCTCGAAGCCTAATTTTCTGACGCTATTGTAAGTTTTGCGGCTCGCTCTCGCCGTAATTTTCTTCTGCAGTGAAATTTCCTACTTTGCATTTTAGTGAGTGAAGCTCCAATTCATTCATATGTATGAGAATCAGAGGCAACAGTCGTCCACAGAATTGAATCGTCGTGGCTTGAGGTTTCAACGCCATAATAACTTTGAAAAATTTGGATGTTCTGCTTTCCCATTTTAAAGTGTTATGATCAATCATTGAGTACCCTATTGGAGATTATTATTTTAAGCCTCAAGATGAACCACTCCATATCCTAGTGGAGATAAGTTTGATTATTTTTTAGGTTCAAAGTATTTTTTGGATAACCGGATGCTGACGCAGTGGTGCTCATAGAAATCTGCTCTGTCTTGTGGCATTGATCCACAGTATGTGATATTACTCCTAATGTGTAATATAATGTGCTATAAAATTAAACAATTTTACTATGCTCCTAAATTAATCAGTTACTTCTAATGTGTAATGTTCTTTTAAATCAATCAGTTTTAACCTGCTCCCAAATACATCAATAATAATGTGGTTCTAAATCCATCAATTATAATGTACGCCTAGGTCAATTAATTACTACTAGTGTGTAATGTAATTCACTCCTAAATCAATAAATTTTGAGATGATCTTCCTGCTGGGCTCAACATTCTCAGGCTACAAAACGAGGCATAGCTTTTACCTTTGCCAAATTTGATGAGTTAGCACCCATAAAACCCTCTATTGCACAGCCTCATTAGTTCACTTTTATACTTGAATGCAACTATATATTCACACTTATATCAATGTAACGTTTTTTACTGAGAAGTCTTTTCCGATACGCCGGAGGTACTTCGAATGAATAAAAATATAAGTTCTCTGATGACGTTAGTTGGTATGTCGGATAATTCCTCGCTTCATAGAAAGTGTTCACGGGTTCACTGACGCGTTTTTGAAACATATTTCAAGAATTTTTTGCGCCATCATCTCATTTTCAAGATTTCGTGATGCCGTGTGACATTAATTCCTCTGTTTAATTCAGTTAATGAAACGAAAGCTTGAAATTTGACACCCATAGTGAGATGTTTAATTCTGTTTTGTTCTTACAGGAACGCGTGCTATTTGGCTGGACCTGTCATCGGTTCTAAGCGCAAACGTGAGCATAGAAGGAGAATTTTCCACTCACAACGCTACGACAACATCGAAGCCGCCCCCGTATGCTCTGCCTGTGGAGCTCATACACACAGGTGTGATCGCTGTGACGGCCAGCAGGCCACTGAAGCTCGTCATCGTCGTGCTGGCGCCTGGCTTTGAACATGTTCTCAACCTGCATGTCAAGCTCACCGACAGCCAATCACATCGCGTCGCGTGGGTATGTCAAGCGACTGTTAATTAATGCTTTGGTGTGTGTCGCGGTAGAGGAAACAAGGTAGAATCATTTCTATGGGGAAAAAACACCTACTCTTGTTTGGCTAGCCAAGAGAACGGATTTATTTCAAACAAACTTCATGACATCACCATTGCGACATGTCGTTAGGCCAATAGTGGTGGCAGATTTGGGGGTAGCAGTGTTGCTTGATGCAATATGAGCACTGCTATTGGTTCGATGCCATGATGTCAGCATTGCCACACGGTCGACGAAAAAAGACTTGTTTGACCTTACTTCGTTTTGTTTACCGTGGCGCGCGTCATCAATTTTTGTTATAATGTTGGTGCTCTTCGTCCTTATTGGCGTTGTGTTGAAAAGATGTGTAGTGCCCTCGATGCGTCTTTATAGTTAATTGTGTATGAGTTGAAAAATTTTTGTTAGAATGAATCGAACATACTAGGGTTATTTATAGCATTTATAGAAGCATACCGTGTGCTAAGTTTTGCAAATTTCTTCAATTCAGATGTTTTGAATTTGCCGTTAGTGTTTGCCTTCCATATTTTGCCATCAGTCGGTACTGTGCCAAAGTTTTTTCCAGCTATTTGCTAAATTTTTATTTCTTAAGTTTACACTTTCGTTTTCATTACAAATACAGACTTGTTTACAATTGTAATTCCAAGTAGTACATGTTTCTGGAAGATGTGAGGGATTATCTAGCATATAAATTAATTTGTACATATAGTGCATTTTCTCTGTTAGTTGTGCTGAACCGAGCATTGCTGGGCTGAGAAACCCTAAGTCTCAAATTATTTGCAAACTTAGACTGAATTCAAATGCTAATTGAAGTTCAAAAGCTTTTCTTCTAATTATTCAACTTCTTTTTTTTATTGATTGGTCATTGACTTCTCAGATCTTTTAAATCTTAGTCATTTCTTTTTTTCTCTTGAGGTCCTCACTGTTCAACTGACGATACAAAGATCATCACTCTAATGTTGCATGCATAGGTGCCAAAGATTAATATCCTATTATCTATGTGTACATTCAATCGTGGAATTTTCAGTATTTAACTGAGGTTTTAAAAATAAGTATAGCAACTACTGAGCAACTGAGGCGTCGTTTAAAAATACGTAATAATATAATTCAAAAAGCATAGATATGCTTTTTTCTATAAATGTGTATCTGCTGTTATAAAAGCCTAAAAATTGATTTATTTCCAGTACAACTACTCAGTGTCTCTGACACACACCGCTGAGGGAGCAGCTTCAGCGGATCTGCAGCAATTGAACTTTGAAAATGTTTCAGCTGCGCCGCTACACTTCAGCTTCCCCCAACTATCTCCCCAGCTCTTGCTCACCAAGAAAACCAATTTGTCTGTCCAAGCTTCCTCGGACGTACAAACTCAAACACGCACTCCGCATGAAAACGTCGACGTGCGTTTGTCAAAATTCGACGCCGACGTGCAAGCACAAGTGGCAGACTTAGAGCGTGCGTACGTTGCTGGAGAACTCACAGAGCTGGGCCTCAAGGTGAAAAAATCCCACGTTATTGAAGTGTATTTCCAAAGGCATCCAAACGCTGGGGATAAACTCCAGTTTCTCGAGGGAAACTGGATTGCTGATTTGAGACAAAATGCGGTTCCCAACGCCAATGTTTCTGTTACTCCCGTCAACCATACGATCGGACGCCGCTTGCTATGGACTGCTCAGGACTCGATAGTCCCGCGCAAAATGACGTCTATAAACAATCATGTTACTCTAATGGATGAGCCCAGAAAACATCGTTTTGGAGCGTCTGATTTGGAAGTCGGGCTATTGGAAAACTATCGCGGCAGCTTCCCATGGGAGAGGCAGTTGGGGCTTATAAATGTATCAAAGTTTGACCACGATGAAATCGTGCGAGTCATGCAATCTAAGCTTCAAACTCCATTATTAATTCGTAGAGACCACTACCAAAAATTTTATGGGGACCTCCCACCACAGTCCAGCAGAAGTTCCCAAAAACATTTTCATTCAAAGTACGCAGCATTTCCTTCGTGTGGCGAAAGATCAGACGTTTTGAGACCGAAGTCATTGCATCGTAATCCATCATCTGTGAGGTTTGTTCCTGTGGAGGCTCCTGTGTTGCCTGGACGCCGCAAGCTGCTGGACATGTTTGCGGATTCGCTGCTGTACGTGAACCGCCTCTACAACGAGGAGCTGGGCATGAAAGTGCGCAAGGTGCCCGCACACACTCCGCACCTCATCAACATCTCCGTCATGAACGACCTCCAGAAACGGTACACTTGTTCGTTCTGTCCTTGTGTATGTATGTTGCGTGTCTACGCCGTATTTTTTGCCTACGTATTTTGTGTGTCTACCGGACATGACCATCTCCTACAAATATTTGTGTGATATCTACCTTCTGAAAGAAAAATTATTTACTATGCTACGGTAGTATGATAGAGATGGGAATGATTAACTATACTTTGTTAGTATGATAGGAAGGGGAATGATTTACTATACCATGGATGGTATGATTTAAACGGGAATTATTTACAATACTATTACAAGTATGATCGAGAGGGGAGTGATTTACTATACTAAGATAGCATCATAGAGAGGGGAATAATCTACTGAACTTTGATAGTACGATTGAGAAGGGAATTATTTACCATACCATGAGGAGAATGATTTACTATTCTATGGAAGTATAGAGAGGGAAATGATTTGCCATAGTATGATGGTATGAGAAAGAGAGAAATAAAATAGTGTGCCCCCTTTACTGTATTACACATACGGATGTATGATACACAGGAGCTCAACTTGTCCGGTACATCTAGTGGAAGTTCTGGTTCTTGTTGGACATTATACTTGCCTTCTAAAGTTGAGCTTCTGTTCGAAAACATGCTTTAAATAAAGGTTCTTTAGCCATTTTCTGGTTTAATAAAATTGTTTGATCCAGCTAGTACATCACAATTTACAATCAGACCTACCAAAACCCCGTGGATCTGATTGATTTTTGCTTGACCTTCAAAGCTGTGCTGCTTGTTATGCTTAAGGATTAGCTGACCTGCTTATGCTTAGGGATGAGCTGGCTTGCCTGACCTTCAAAGGTGTGCTGCTGGTTATGCTTAAAGAAAATCTGACTTGCTATATTAGTAGAGAGGTTTGTTCATGCTTCCTTACTACCATTAACACTCCTGAGAAAACCCTTTAGGATTGGCAATAGGTTAGATGTGTCTATCATATGCTCCCCTCCGAGGGATGCAACTATTGAATCTATTGGAATTAGCACTACCTGAGGGAAAATGTGATGTCTTTGCTGAGAGTTAGGTAGGCCTTCTTTTTGTTGAAATAAAATGCTTTTATTATGTTCAGGACCATCTTTTTTTGGTTCACTGCTGTCCTGTTTTCCAGCACCTACTACTTTCTTCTTCAACTTTGATCTTGTTTCATGAACTTCTTCCTCAACTTACTGTTTCTATGCCCTTCTGCATAGATTCCGCACTCTCTCATCTCCATACTAAATGATGCCTTCCTCCTTTCTCTCTTCGATACGCTCTTTTTGTAGCGATTAGGGAGGCTTAAACTAACCTATAACCCAATCCTCTCATTGAAACACTGTTGTTGCGGTTAGAGAAACTTGACCTAACTTATACATGAATGATGGTTTATTTTATTCTTATGTGGTTAATGAAGCCCAAACTATCTTATCTTCTATGATTTCATCTCAAATAATCATCTAATTCAATGTGGATATGGAAGCTTAAATTAACTCATTCACTTTTATCTAATCTAAAATGATTGTCTATTTGATTATGGATAAAGACGCTTAAATCAAAACCTTCACTATCATCTAATTTCAAATGATGACATATTCCACTATCGTAATTTATCACGGGTTCCCAAATGATATATTCTAAAATGCGTAACTTTGCATAGGTTCCCAAATGATATATTCTAAAATGCGTAACTTTGCATAGGTTCCCAAATGATATATTCTAAAATGTGCGTAACTTTGCATAGGTTCCCAAATGATATATTCAAAAATGCGTAACCTTGCATAGGTTCCCAAATGATATATTCTAAAATGCGTAACTTTGCATAGGTTCCCAAATGATATATTCTAAAATGCGTAACTTTGCATAGGTTCCCAAATGATATATTCTAAAATGCGTAACTTTGCATAGGTTCCCAAATGATATATTTAAAAATGCGTAACCTTGCATAAGTTCCCAAATGATATATTCCAATAGGCTGTACTTAGCACAGGTTCCCAAACAATGACACATTTCAATATTGCAAACTTTGCGCAGGTTCCCAGCAGAGTTTGAGCAGACATCGGGGCACCGGGTGAGGCACAGCACGGACATGCAGTACGCGTTTTCCTACTACTACTTCATGCTTGCCGACACGCGCACCAGGAGCATCGAGGAAGTCTTCAACGAGTTTGACACCGACCAGTCGGGGTCAGCGAGTGATCTGCCAAACCCTAAATTTTTTGCCAGGCATCTATGGTTGTAGCCGGGCATCAATGGTTGTAGCCGGGCATCAATGGTTGTAGCCGGGCATCAATGGTTGTAGCCGGGCATCAATGGTTGTAGCCGGGCATCAATGGTTGTAGCCGGGCATCTATGGTTGCAGCCGGGCATCTATGGTTGCAGCCGGGCATCTATGGTTGTAGCCGGGCATCTATGGTTGTAGCCGGGCATCAATGGTTGTAGCCGGGCATTTATGGTTGTAGCCGGGCATCTATGGTTGTAGCCGGGCATCAATGGTTGTAGCCGGGCATCAATGGTTGTAGCCGGGCATCAATGGTTGTAGCCGGGCATCAATGGTTGTAGCCGGGCATCAATGGTTGTAGCCGGGCATCTATGGTTGCAGCCGGGCATCTATGGTTGTAGCCGGGCATCTATGGTTGTAGCCGGGCATCAATGGTTGTAGCCGGGCATCTATGGTTGTGGCCGGGCATCAATGGTTGTAGCCGGGCATCAATGGTTGTAGCCGGGCATCTATGGTTGTAGCCGGGCATCAATGGTTGTAGCCGGGCATCAATGGTTGTAGCCGGGCATCAATGGTTGTAGCCGGGCATCTATGGTTGTAGCCGGGCATCAATGGTTGTAGCCGGGCATCAATGGTTGTGGCCGGGCATCTATGGTTGTAGCCGGGCATCAATGGTTGTAGCCGGGCATCAATGGTTGTGGCCGGGCATCTATGGTTGTAGCCGGGCATCAATGGTTGTAGCCGGGCATCTATGGTTGTGGCCGGGCATCTATGGTTGTGGCCGGGCATCTATGGTTGTGGCCGGGCATCTATGGTTGTAGCCGGGCATCAATGGTTGTGGCCGGGCATCTATGGTTGTAGCCGGGCATCAATGGTTGTAGCCGGGCATCAATGGTTGTGGCCGGGCATCAATGGTTGTGGCCGGGCATCTATGGTTGTGGCCGGGCATCTATGGTTGTAGCCGGGCATCAATGGTTGTGGCCGGGCATCTATGGTTGTAGCCGGGCATCAATGGTTGTAGCCGGGCATCAATGGTTGTGGCCGGGCATCTATGGTTGTGGCCGGGCATCTATGGTTGTAGCCGGGCATCAATGGTTGTAGCCGGGCATCAATGGTTGTGGCCGGGCATCTATGGTTGTAGCCGGGCATCTATGGTTGTAGCCGGGCATCAATGGTTGTAGCCGGGCATCAATGGTTGTGGCCGGGCATCTATGGTTGTAGCCGGGCATCAATGGTTGTAGCCGGGCATCAATGGTTGTGGCCGGGCATCTATGGTTGTAGCCGGGCATCAATGGTTGTAGCCGGGCATCAATGGTTGTGGCCGGGCATCTATGGTTGTAGCCGGGCATCTATGGTTGTGGCCGGGCATCTATGGTTGTGGCCGGGCATCTATGGTTGTAGCCGGGCATCAATGGTTGTAGCCGGGCATCAATGGTTGTAGCCGGGCATCAATGGTTGTGGCCGGGCATCAATGGTTGTAGCCGGGCATCTATGGTTGTAGCCGGGCATCTATGGTTGTGGCCGGGCATCAATGGTTGTGGCCGGGCATCTATGGTTGTAGCCGGGCATCAATGGTTGTAGCCGGGCATCAATGGTTGTGGCCGGGCATCTATGGTTGTAGCCGGGCATCTATGGTTGTGGCCGGGCATCAATGGTTGTGGCCGGGCATCTATGGTTGTAGCCGGGCATCAATGGTTGTAGCCGGGCATCTATGGTTGTGGCCGGGCATCTATGGTTGTAGCCGGGCATCTATGGTTGTGGCCGGGCATCTATGGTTGTAGCTGGGCATCAATGGTTGTGGCCGGGCATCAATGGTTGTGGCCGGGCATCTATGGTTGTAGCCGGGCATCTATGGTTGTGGCCGGGCATCAATGGTTGTGGCCGGGCATCAATGGTTGTGGCCGGGCATCTATGGTTGTAGCCGGGCATCTATGGTTGTGGCCGGGCATCAATGGTTGTGGCCGGGCATCTATGGTTGTGGCCGGGCATCAATGGTTGTGGCCGGGCATCTATGGTTGTAGCCGGGCATCTATGGTTGTGGCCGGGCATCAATGGTTGTGGCCGGGCATCTATGGTTGTAGCCGGGCATCAATGGTTGTAGCCGGGCATCTATGGTTGTGGCCGGGCATCTATGGTTGTAGCCGGGCATCAATGGTTGTAGCCGGGCATCTATGGTTGTGGCCGGGCATCTATGGTTGTGTCCGGGCATCTATGGTTGTAGCTCGAGTTGAGCTTCCGCTCTGTCTTGGTGACTAAAGTTGAAAAGGAAAATGTTTTTTGCCTAGGTGAGGAAGTTGACTAGGGAAGCTTACTATCTCTTGTTTTTGCAAAAAAGTTGCGTTTTAATCACAGAAAACATACCGTCTCTGATCGAAAAGGAGTTACCGTCACTGATAAGAAAAGAATTACCGTCTGTGTTATTAATCTATTAATATTAATCTAATCCGTCTATTAATACCAAAGCAACAATGCTATTGATCACACCAAATAACGCTTTTGGATCCAAAAACGATGACATTCCATGCCTGCAGCAATGTTATGCGAGAGTTGACCTGTAAGAAACTTATGGAATGAAACGCATCTCATTCTTTGCACTTTCCCGGCATAGTTAAGTGTTGTAGCAGCCAGAGCTGGTGGGTTGTTTCATACCTTCAGGTGATTCCATGGGAGGTTAGAGGGGGAATATAGAATCTTTTTAACGTTCTGTTGGTAGTTTTGATGTTTGCTGACAGTTGCAATGAGCGTGAATACGTCATGTGTCCGTTTAAATGTCGTAGTGGGACGATTTTGCGTCTAAGAGAAATCTTTCATAATCTCGGAATTTGTGTTAAGGTTCATTGCTCTATCAATTGTCTGTGCTGTTAAAGTAATCGAAATTTTCCAGCAAATAATTTTAAACTATATAAAATTTTAGGAAATGATTTAATGTTTTCCTGATCACAGATTTAGAGTTATTACATGGGGTTCATCTCCGTAGCTTATTTTTATTATTTTCATATTCCTGGGAGAATGCGTAAGGTTTTGAGCTCAAGGTTGGGTAGCTCCTCTTTTTGTTGAAACAAAATAGTTTTTTTGGTGTTGTGAGCCATCTGTTTTCAGTTCACTGCTGTCCTGTTTTTCAGCACCTACTACTTTCGTCTTCAAATTTTATCGTTTCATCAACTTTTTTCTAAACTTAAATATTTCTATGCACCTTGTGCATAGATTCCGCATTCCTTTATCTCCATAATGAATGGTGCCTTCCCTCTTCGAAACGTTCTTTTTTTGCGGTTAGGGAGGCTTACACTAAGATGTAATCTAATCTTGCGTACAGGACGTGGTCTGACCGCGAAATTCGGACGGTGCTGGCCCGCCTGGGGGACGTGCCCGTGCAGTACCAGCGCGTGCAGCAGCTGCACAGACTCCTGTCCAACTGCTCGGCTGTGCTCGGTGTCCCACCCGTGCCCACCCCGCCCTACGAGCGATACGCCGACTCCAAACTCGTGAGTGCCGGCCAATGAAAAGGCCTCCTGCAGTGTTGACCAATGATCGAGCCAAATGCTGACTCCGCCTATGTCTCACGAGAGCCAATCCATGAGCGTCTTTTAATGCTGACACTGCTTTTGTTTGTAGCAGCCAATCATTGAGCGACATGTTCAGTCGACTCCTGCTGAAGATAACCAATTAGCAGTTTTCGTTTACTCTGAACGTTGCTTGTTCCTCAACAATTTCGTCCAATAGTCAAGTTCTATGCTGGCTCCGCCCCTAAGTTGTTGTCCAATGGCTGACTTTAGCTTATTCTGATTTCTCGTCAACCAATGTCTGAGCTGTCGGTGACTCTGCCTCAAAATTATCCAACCAATTGATGGCTTGCATTCACTGCTAACTCCGCCTTCATAATTCGGCCAATAGTTGGGACACCCAACAGTTTTAACCAATGATATTGGTGCTAACATGATCATTTCGGGAATGTCAACTACTAGCTGAACTCAGCTAAGACTCCACCGTTAGAAAAATTCAGCCAATTGCGTTACTTCACTTGTTGCTGACTCCGCCCTCGTAAACAGTTACCAACACTGCTTCTTGGACTGCTCCGATTCGATGGCAGTGAAAAGCAAAATAATGAAAAAAGTTTTCTTTCATTAAAAAAAATCATTTCTTGAACTCTGGCCCTGTTTCAATCTGCCTATGTCTGTCCGTGGGCACATGCTGGTGCATCACTCGGTGCACCAGCTTGTCTCAGACCACCAGCAGATATTCATGTGATACTTAACTTCTAAGATTGGAATTATTGACTATGCCATGCTAGTATGATTGAAATGAGAATGATTCATTATACGATGATGGTGGGAGAAAGAGGGGAAAGATTTACTAAACTATGATACTACGATAGAGAAGGGAATGATTTACTATACCATGATAGTATGATAAAAGGATTCTCTATACTATGATTGTATGAGAATGAGAGAAATGAATTGGTATGCCCCCCCCCCCTTAGCCCCCCGTGAGCCTGGCGCTGGTGCAGGGCTGCGAGGCGGTGCAGGCGCTGCTGGCGCCCCTGCGCGCCGCCCCCCGCCACCCCGCCACCGAGGTGTCCGACGCCGCCCTCCACTTCAAGATGATCACCAGCAACCTCTCCAGGGTCATCGCCAAGCTGGACGAGGTGCGCCGCGAGCCCAGGTACTGCGGGGGGGGGGAGGGGGTGTTGAGGGAATGGGGTGGGGAACGGGGGTGATGAGGGAAAGGGGTGGGGGACGGGTGTGATGAGGGAAAGGGGTGGGGGACGGGTGTGATGAGGGAAAGGGTTGGGGGATGGAGGTGGTGAGGGAATGGGGTGGGGGACGGGGATGGTGAGGGAAAGGGTTGGGGGATGGGGGTGATGAGGGAATGGGTGGGGGACGGGTGTGATGAGGGAAAGGGGTGGGGGACGGGTGTGATGAGGGAAAGGGTTGGGGGATGGAGGTGGTGAGGGAATGGGGTGGGGGACGGGGATGGTGAGGGAAAGGGTTGGGGGATGGAGGTGGTGAGGGAATGGGGTGGGGGAGGGGGTGTTGAGGGAATGGGGGGGGGGAACGGGGGTGATGAGGGAAAGGGGTGGGGGACGGGTGTGATGAGGGAAAGGGTTGGGGGATGGAGGTGGTGAGGGAATGGGGTGGGGGACGGGGATGGTGAGGGAAAGGGGTGGGGGACGGGTGTGATGAGGGAAAGGGTTGGGGGATGGAGGTGGTGAGGGAATGGGGTGGGGGACGGGGATGGTGAGGGAAAGGGTTGGGGGACGGGTGTGATGAGGGAAAGGGTTGGGAGATGGAGGTGGTGAGGGAATGGGGTGGGGGACGGGGATGGTGAGGGAAAGGGGTGGGGGACGGGGGTGATGAGGGAAAGGGGTGGGGGACGGGGGTGATGAGGGAAAGGGGTGGGGGACGGGGGTGATGAGGGAAAGGGGTGGGGGACGGGGGTGATGAGGGAAAGGGGTGGGGGACGGGGGTGATGAGGGAAAGGGGTGGGGGACGGGGATGGTGAGGGAAAGGGGTGGGGGACGGGGGTGATGAGGGAAAGGGGTGGGGGACGGGTGTGATGAGGGAAAGGGGTGGGGGATGGGTGTGATGAGGGAAAGGGTTGGGGGATGGAGGTGGTGAGGGAAAGGGGTGGGGGACGGGTGTGATGAGGGAAAGGGGTGGGGGACGGGGGTGATGAGGGAAAGGGGTGGGGGACGGGGGTGATGAGGGAAAGGGGTGGGGGACGAGTGTGATGAGGGAAAGGGGTGGGGGATGGGTGTGATGAGGGAAAGGGTTGGGGGATGGAGGTGGTGAGGGAAAGGGGTGGGGGACGGGTGTGATGAGGGAAAGGGGTGGGGGACGGGGGTGATGAGGGAAAGGGGTGGGGGACGGGGATGGTGAGGGAAAGGGGTGGGGGACGGGGATGGTGAGGGAAAGGGGTGGGGGACGGGGGTGATGAGGGAAAGGGGTGGGGGACGGGTGTGATGAGGGAAAGGGGTGGGGGACGGGTGTGATGAGGGAATGGGTTGGGGGATGGAGGTGGTGAGGGAATGGGGTGGGGGACGGGGATGGTGAGGGAAAGGGTTGGGGGATGGGGGTGATGAGGGAATGGGTGGGGGAGGGGGTGATGAGTGAAGGTATTTTGAGGAGGTGATGAGTGAAGATGCTGTGAAGTGGTCGTGGTGGTGATGAGTGAACAGATAACTTTACCGTTTATTATTCTAAGCACATCCTTCTTTGATTACTATGTTAGTTGGTCCCATACTTCGGGAAATATTTTGTGTATTTTACTCATTTTTTATTTCTTCTTAAGTTTGTCATAGCTTAGCATTTATCTACAAATGCAAGCACGATTGCTGGTGAAGCGCTTCCGTTTACTTTAATGATACCTGAGGAAAAAAATGATAATAGAACATGAGTTGGAATTATCAGCTTTTATTCAAATTCTTTTATTCATTTTATTTTTTTTAATTCACAGGAATAATTTTTTATTGTTTAAGAAAGTGTTTGTATATTCACGCACTGAAGTTAATGCAATTGCAGCTTTTCAATTTTGGTTCAAAAAATCTGTTATGAATTCCGTCATTGGGGATCGTGTTTGTCGAAGAAGTTCTTAACAATTTCAAATTTGGGTTAGGCGTTCTGGAAACTGAGATTGATGAAATGTTTGCGTTATTTTGTACCAAATATGGCGAACGAAGCTGTGCACATGTTTACTGGGGTACAAAAAAAATCGGTTGCTGTGTATGAAACACTAGGAAACTAAATCGAAATGCTTTTCGCTTCAGTACGTGCCTAAGAAGTGACAAGTAAATTTAATATCTCCCGCGAAAACCGTACTGTTTACATTATGTATACTGTTTTCTCAAGTATTTGTGTCGAACTACTCAAAATTTCTAACGCAAACCTAGAGTCGGATTCGACGAGCTGATCATGTTGAGTTTGGATGTAGTTTCAATTAACTAATTCAGACAATCGAGAGATAGCTTCTAGATGTAAAAAAAGATTCCTTTTAGATGTTAGAGCTTGGTTTTTATGTTTCTTAATGAAGTCTCCCTCAACTCCCGATCTCTACCCATACCCATTAACCGTATTACCCTCTTCAAACCTGACCATCATAAGCAAACAATTTTGTAATCAAACCCCTTAACAAGCAAACCCCTTTACAAGCAAACCCCTTAACAAGCAAGCAAACCACTTAACAAACAAACCCCTTTACAAGCAAACCCCTTAACAAGCAAGCAAACCCCTTAACAAGCAAGCAAACCCCTTAACAAGCAAGCAAACCACTTAACAAGCAAGCAAACCACTTAACAAGCAAGCAAACCACTTAACAAGCAAGCAAACCACTAAACAAGCAAGCAAACCACTAAACAAGCAAGCAAACCACTAAACAAGCAAGCAAACCACTTAACAAGCAAGCAAACCACTTAACAAGCAAGCAAACCACTTAACGAGCAAGCAAACCACTTAACGAGCAAGCAAACCACTTAACGAGCAAGCAAACCACTTAACGAGCAAGCAAACCACTTAACGAGCAAGCAAACCACTTAACGAGCAAGCAAACCACTTAACGAGCAAGCAAACCACTTAACGAGCAAGCAAACCACTTAACGAGCAAGCAAACCACTTAACGAGCAAGCAAACCACTTAACGAGCAAGCAAACCACTTAACGAGCAAGCAAACCACTTAACGAGCAAGCAAACCACTTAACGAGCAAGCAAACCACTTAACGAGCAAGCAAACCACTTAACGAGCAAGCAAACCACTTAACGAGCAAGCAAACCACTTAACGAGCAAGCAAACCACTTAACGAGCAAGCAAACCACTTAACGAGCAAGCAAACCACTTAACGAGCAAGCAAACCACTTAACGAGCAAGCAAACCACTTGACGAGCAAGCAAACCACTTGACGAGCAAGCAAACCACTTGACGAGCAAGCAAACCACTTGACGAGCAAGCAAACCACTTGACGAGCAAGCAAACCACTTGACGAGCAAGCAAACCACTTGACGAGCAAGCAAACCACTTGACGAGCAAGCAAACCACTTGACGAGCAAGCAAACCACTTGACGAGCAAGCAAACCACTTGACGAGCAAGCAAACCACTTGACGAGCAAGCAAACCACTTGACGAGCAAGCAAACCACTTGACGAGCAAGCAAACCACTTGACGAGCAAGCAAACCACTTGACGAGCAAGCAAACCACTTGACGAGCAAGCAAACCACTTGACGAGCAAGCAAACCACTTGACGAGCAAGCAAACCACTTGACGAGCAAGCAAACCACTTGACGAGCAAGCAAACCACTTGACGAGCAAGCAAACCACTTGACGAGCAAGCAAACCACTTGACGAGCAAGCAAACCACTTGACGAGCGAGCAAACCACTTGACGAGCGAGCAAACCACTTGACGAGCGAGCAAACCACTTGACGAGCGAGCAAACCACTTGACGAGCGAGCAAACCACTTGACGAGCAAACCACTTGACGAGCAAACCACTTGACGAGCAAACCACTTGACGAGCAAACCACTTGACGAGCAAACCACTTGACGAGCAAACCACTTGACGAGCAAACCACTTGACGAGCAAACCACTTGACGAGCAAACCACTTGACGAGCAAACCACTTGACGAGCAAACCACTTGACGAGCAAACCACTTGACGAGCAAACCACTTGACGAGCAAACCACTTGACGAGCAAACCACTTGACGAGCAAACCACTTGACGAGCAAACCACTTGACGAGCAAACCACTTGCCGAGCAAACCACTTGGCGAGCAAACCACTTGGCGAGCAAACCACTTGGCGAGCAAACCACTTGGCGAGCAAACCACTTGGCGAGCAAACCACTTGGCGAGCAAACCACTTGGCGAGCAAACCACTTGGCGAGCAAACCACTTGACGAGCAAACCACTTGACGAGCAAACCACTTGACGAGCAAACCACTTGACGAGCAAACCACTTGACGAGCAAACCACTTGACGAGCAAACCACTTGACGAGCAAACCACTTGACGAGCAAACCACTTGACGAGCAAACCACTTGACGAGCAAACCACTTGACGAGCAAACCACTTGACGAGCAAACCACTTGACGAGCAAACCACTTGACGAGCAAACCACTTGACGAGCAAACCACTTGACGAGCAAACCACTTGACGAGCAAACCACTTGACGAGCAAACCACTTGACGAGCAAACCACTTGGCGAGCAAACCACTTGACGAGCAAACCACTTGACGAGCAAACCACTTGACGAGCAAACCACTTGACGAGCAAACCACTTGACGAGCAAACCACTTGACGAGCAAACCACTTGACGAGCAAACCACTTGACGAGCAAACCACTTGACGAGCAAACCACTTGACGAGCAAACCACTTGACGAGCAAACCACTTGACGAGCAAACCACTTGACGAGCAAACCACTTGACGAGCAAACCACTTGACGAGCAAACCACTTGACGAGCAAACCACTTGACGAGCAAACCACTTGACGAGCAAACCACTTGACGAGCAAACCACTTCACGAGCAAACCACTTCACGAGCAAACCACTTCACGAGCAAACCACTTCACGAGCAAACCACTTCACGAGCAAACCACTTCACGAGCAAACCACTTCACGAGCAAACCACTTCACGAGCAAACCACTTCACGAGCAAACCACTTCACGAGCAAACCACTTCACGAGCAAACCACTTCACGAGCAAACCACTTCACGAGCAAACCACTTCACGAGCAAACCACTTCACGAGCAAACCACTTCACGAGCAAACCACTTCACGAGCAAACCACTTCACGAGCAAACCACTTCACGAGCAAACCACTTCACGAGCAAACCACTTCACGAGCAAACCACTTCACGAGCAAACCACTTCACGAGCAAACCACTTCACGAGCAAACCACTTCACGAGCAAACCACTTCACGAGCAAACCACTTCACAAGCAAACCACTTCACAAGCAAACCACTTCACAAGCAAACCACTTCACAAGCAAACCACTTCACAAGCAAACCACTTCACAAGCAAACCACTTCACAAGCAAACCACTTCACAAGCAAACCACTTCACAAGCAAACCACTTCACAAGCAAACCACTTCACAAGCAAACCACTTCACAAGCAAACCACTTCACAAGCAAACCACTTCACAAGCAAACCACTTCACAAGCAAACCACTTCACAAGCAAACCACTTCACAAGCAAACCACTTCACAAGCAAACCACTTCACAAGCAAACCACTTCACAAGCAAACCACTTCACAAGCAAACCACTTCACAAGCAAACCACTTCACAAGCAAACCACTTCACAAGCAAACCACTTCACAAGCAAACCACTTCACAAGCAAACCACTTCACAAGCAAACCACTTCACAAGCAAACCACTTCACAAGCAAACCACTTCACAAGCAAACCACTTCACAAGCAAACCACTTCACAAGCAAACCACTTCACAAGCAAACCACTTCACAAGCAAACCACTTCACAAGCAAACCACTTAACGATCAAACCACTATAATTGAATAATTGAACTCCTTTAACCCTGCACTTAACTCTCAGCGGAAAAATTCCCTTTGGTTTGGCAGAAAGTTCATCTGCCTGAACAACAACCTGGACCCCGAGAGCCCCGACAACGGGATGATCCTGGCGCTGCTGCAGGACACGTACGAGTCGCTGTACCCGCACAGGTCTTCCTTCGAGCTGCCCCCCACCTTCCGCAACCGGTTCCTGTACCTCAGCGAGCTGGAGGAGTGGCGGCGGTGGCGCAACACCGTGCGGTTGGTGGTGTACTCTTGCTTTCTGGTGCTCGTGTTCATCACTTTCGCCAGCTTCTGTGGCTCCAGAATTGAGGCCCTCAAGCGCAGGTGTTGCAGGAGGCGCGCCAATGAGCAGCACAGAAATAGGCTTCTTGAGTTTCCCGTGTAGAAATAAGGTCTCGTGCCCCTTATTTTCCACGTGAGTTGTTCAAGTCGTGTTTAAATATTTTTTTCACTCGTGAGTTGTTCAAGTTCTATTTTTAAGCAATTTTGATATGGCCAACAGTAAGGTTGCTAAGTGTACCATGTACCAGTATGAAGGGTTACCATTTTGTCTGTAAATTTAGGGGTTTAGTTGTACGTGAGAAGCTTTTCTGACTATCGTGGTCTGTTCAACAGCTTCCATCGCTTCCCAGAAGTGAGAGGCAAAATGGAGATTGCCGTTGAAAAAAGTCGTTTTTGAACTAATTTTATGGACTTGACCTCATGTCTTAGCCTCACGGGACCTCGTGAGATTTATGAAATTTCGGATCTCTGCTAGAGAAATAAGCTGATAGCATCTCTCCTCGTTTTCTCTTGAAGAATTTCTCGATCTTGTTATGCGTTACGCAGCCTTGGTCTTTCTTTATATTTCTTGTGAATTTTTCTTTTCATGTTGAACCTTTCCTTTTTTTAAATTCTTGCTATACCTTTTTAACTCCAGGAAAGAATTCTCCCCACCAAGTCTCTGAAGTTTGGCGCGTTTGTGCCCCTCATACTGAAACTTCAGCGGGTGGAAATTCAATGATCGCCTTCATTAAACGAAACGGCATTAGATCTTGACCATAGTACTAATTATGAAGCTTAGTTGATATTCCATTGTCAGGCTGAACTGAGCTGAACTACTACCGGGCCCAAACTGGTGTTGCTCTCTACTTAATTTTTCATGCTTATAGAAGAGTAGCGTAGCCTTATCGGAGGATAGAAATTTATTAGTCTGCATTGTCTGCAAGACTAATGTATTTCAACTCTAAAAAAAAGCACTCACTTAAAGGAAATGGACTCAAGTCTTCTTGTTTCAAAACTATAGGAGCGCCAGAGCTGTGTATTCCTACTATCTTGGACTTCACAGAAAATAATCAAGAATTTGCTTACTCCCACAAAATGAGCTAAACATTGTCGGGGCTCTAAAGATGCAGCTGGTCTCCAAGAATTATATAATCGCGCATATTTAGCAAAATATAACCTGCATAATTCTCTAGTATTCATTTTTGGGCTCTGATTGTTTATCCCTGTTATCGCTTACGTAAGTTGTGTTTGTGTTGTTGGCTTCTCTTTCCGAGTATTTTCTTCTGCAAAATGTTGAACGTAAACTTCTGTTTTTTGTTAAGGAGTTATTTCAGTATTATCATTATTATTTTATGAACATCTATAAAAGCGTGTTAGCTTAAACACATATTTCATGCAAATAAAGATGTTTAGGGAATAGTTTTCCAGATCTGTTGGTGCCTAAACTAGCATGGAGTGCACACTCCATTTGTTGTGTTGTGGAGCGCACACTTCATTTCAAGGAACGCGTCACCTGTCCTCACGTCCGTGATGCGCCGTAAGGTCACGCCTGCCTGTGTGATGCTGCCGTCTTGATGCTATCACTTTGTTTGGAAGCTTTTATTCATAAGAAGAATCTGATAGTCCATAACCGCGGTGTTATGTTACGAAAACGATCTCGCTGTTCGGACGCATCTATGCCTACAGCTTGTATTGAACATCTAGTGTTTTTGGAGTTGTGTTTGAATGAATTTACTGCTTATGACTTTTAAGTAGGGCTATAAAGTGATGTATTGCGTCACTTCTCAAAAGGATTGGTTACTCAATTTTTTTTTCAAATGGAATAAAAAATATACACAGGAACTCGTTGTACAAAAAAAAATTTAGGAAGGTATATTTTAATAAGAATGCACCAATTAATCATGCGTTGACAAGAATTTTCTTATTTTAACTGCATTTTTACAGGGATAAGTTGTATAATGCAATAATAATAATAATAATAATAATTTGTTAATAGTTATACATTCTACTTGCTGCAGATTTTATGAAGTTGAATTGAAAAAAATTTTGACATGAACTTAACGGTGTCTTCTCCCATCATACGTTCTGCATGTAAGCAAGTTAAATGTTTATGGTTTGAATTATGATCAGCAATTAATTTTGTTCTTAATTTTAAAACTCAAAAGCCAAATGTTTTGTCATTTTTCCATAACTATTTTTCTTTTGTACAAATACTTTGTTAATGGGAACAAATGTCTATGATATGTCTGTCAATTATATTGGTACAATTGTCTTGAGCGTGCATAACTTCCACATTTCAATATCACGTAATGAATTAACGATTGAATATTCGTGTCAATTCTTGTTCAATTGATGCCTGTTGCCAATATTATAATTTAAAACGAATAATGGAAAACATAATTATTTATTTTGCATTTTAAACAAATATCAAACCATTGGTTGAATAAAGACAAATATTGCACATGCAATAATTATTATAACATAACAAGTTTTTTTTGTTCTTACGGAGTCCTCTCAGGGAGAGACAACTATTGTATGTAAGGGAATTTGCGCATTCAGGGGAAATATAAGAGGTTTCGAGCTGAAGGTTTAGTAGGCTTTCCTTTTGTTGAAATAGAATAGATTTTTTGTTTTGTTACGACCATCTTTCCTCGGTTCACAGCTGTCCTGTTTTTCAGCACTTACGACTTTCTTCTTCAACTTCTTTTCTCAACTTACTGTTTCTATGCACCTTGTGCATCTAGGCATAGTTGTGCATAGATTCCTCGTTCCCTTCACTCCATCCCAAATAGTGCCTTTGAAACGCCTTCGTTGTATTTAGTGAGGCTAAAACTTACATCTAATCTATCTTTCTGTGTTTTCAACAGTGTTTTGTCTTGACGCACATCCGAAATGCATCTTGTTTAAGTTTGCTCTAGTCAAACATTATGTATTATATTCTTAGGTTACCATAATATAATGAAGCTTTAGTTTCATCACATGACTCATTTATGAAAATCAAAACAAACTTCTTGATTTTCATGGTATTTTTGTTGTTCATCTCGATTGTTGGTGAAACATTAATGCTTGAATAGCTCTAAATGAAATTCGGCCAGGTTCGGACTAGTTTCCGTTATATTTTTTAAGTTAGCAGTAATTGCTGGGATGGCCAACTTTTTTCTAATATTTGAGGTGTTGTCAATTGATATATCTAAAAAAGCGATATCAGGTTAGTGTAAAATTTTTTGTTATCAAGAGCAGCTACTCAAGAAATCAAGGTACACTATGGTGGTTTATCATCATCGTTGGAAATCTTTTAGATATCATGATGTTCCAGGCGGGATGCTCGCATCAAGTCAGACTGTTTGTACAGTACATCGCGATGTCAACACTATTTTATACGACACTTGTTTATTGATTCTGTGTCCAACAATCAATTAATTTATCGCACGCTTTTGAAAATGAAATGCTGCTGTTGGAACAAAACTGCTAAGGTCTCATTTCACGGATCTTGTATTTTTCAATTGTTTTCGAAGATCTCTACGGTGATCCTCATGTTATGCATTAAACTTGTCCAAGTACTATTTTTTAAGGTGTCTTAGGTAATCCTTAAGCTGAAATTTTGTAACATGTGCGAACAATTTTATGTCAAAGAGAATGCCCCTATTTTTTCCCAGTGGTGTGAAATTAATATACCTTAATTTGAGCTCCTTCGAGCGTCTTCGGAAGATCCCCCTAACCCTGTGAGGTGGGATTCAAAAACTCTCGGTAGGTAGACTAGACTCATAATATATGCCGACGTCAATGGAAATCGAGGAAATCACACTTGAACAACGCGCTTCATGCCTGTGGATTTTTTGCTGGCAGATCGTGCCTGGCTTTGTAGATGATCTTTTCAAAGATCAACTGGGGCTCTATAAGATGACAATAATGTGGGTGGTAATCAAAGCGGTTTTTGTGATGGCTGTTGCTATGTTTCCATAATGGTGATTGTGACGAACTTTGAGCAACAATTATATAGTGTGCTTTTGCTGAAATGATATGAAACTTGTATCTTGAACTGTGAGATCTACGGCGCAATAAAGTACGAATTACTGAAGCGCTAGCAAACCGATGCTAATACTACTACTTATGGATTTTTTGCCCTCTAGTTTTTCCGTTCCACAAAACTCGAGCAGCCTTTAACCGGTTTCTTTTGTTTTTATTTAATTCAACTATACTCCACACTCATTATTTTGTCGCACTGAAGTCCGTAACACTATTGGGATCTTTGATACAGTGTAACCTAGTCTATATAATACATCCTATTCATTTCTCTAGATCAGAAGTCACCTTTTATTAAAGTATCGGATTATCAAAAGAAAACTATTATTGGTTAAAAAGTCAAACGAAATTGGGTCATACGAAATTGTCATGTTTTCCTAGTTAATTTTACCGTCGATAAGGCGTCCTGCCATAAATGAGTGGGCAGCTAAAATTTCCTACGGAGATTTGGCTGCCCTGTGCGAACGGATTTTGCGTGACTTTGTTTATGATCTTTCATAGATCAGCTGCGACTCTTATATGACTACAGCAATGGTGTGGGTGGCAATTGGAACGGCTTTTGTGATGGCTGTTGCTGTGTTTCCGTAATGGTAATTGTGACAAGCATTAAACAACGATTATGTAGTATGTTTTTGCTGAATTGATGTGAAGACTGTTTTTATAACTGTGAGACCTACGGCGAGATATAGTACGAATTACTGAAGCGCTAGCAAATCTATGTTAATACTACTGCTTTTCGTAGTTTCTCTAATGTCTATTTGAACTTCAGTGTATAAGCACAACCTAAATCTTGTCGCACAATCGTCCAGTTATCTTTCAAAATGATGAAACGCCTTTGTAGCACAACCTACAACGCCTGTGTAGCGTCTTGTAGGTTGTGTAACTCACTGTATAAAATAATTTAAAATTTTCTTATTTCGTAAATGCCGCCCATAAGTGAAAGAAACTTTGACCCCGCCACTTTCTATCAGGTTTTCTTGAAGACCTTGTGCTTTCAATTAGATATCACGTATTTTCATTGTATTCATTTAGCGTTATAATTTTCAATTTCTCACCACACCTACATACTAATGAGATTTATGTGTAATCAATCCCCTGCTTTATAGTTTTTGCTATAACTCAATTATCCCATTAAGTTTTGTTCTGGAGATGCTTGCATTACTTTTGCTGCTAAGAAATTGTACGTCATCATACGACGACTTTTTATAGTTTTTAGCTATTGTTTATAAAAATTAATATTTTTTCTTAGGAACTAGTTTGTTCCTGAAACTGATTTAGTTCAAGAATTTTTAGCTATCGCTTTTTACACTTCTTGTTGGACGCAAGCTCGGCTTGAGAGTTGTTGCTGTATGTATTTTTGCTGCACTGAGTGACGGAATGTTGCAATGATTGAATGTGTCATCTATGTTGTGTTGGTTTGTAATATTATATCTTAAGGTAGGGGTATGAGCCAGTTTAGTTAATGTGTGTTACAGTTTTGTCCAATTTTCATTCAATGTTTAATGGAAATATTTTTCCAGCTTGAGATTCTCAATTACTTCCATGGACGGATAGTCCACGAAATTCACTAAGCTAATTTCAATCGAACTTGTGCCTCTAGTGGAAACATAAACATCAAATTATTATTATATTTCCATTCCCGCCAGGGGACACAACTAGTGTATCTATGGGAATTATCACTCCCAGGGGAAAATGTGTGAGGGCCCGAGCTCAGAGTTAGGTAGGCCTTTTTTGTTGAAATAAAATGTTTTTTTTTATTATGATAAGGACCCCCCTTTTTTCGGTTTACTGCTGTCCTGTCTTTCAGCACCTACCAGTTTTTACTCTAACTTTTATCTCGTTTCATAATCTTCTTTCTCAACTTACTGTTTCTATGCCCCCTTCTGAATAAATTGCACACTCCCTTATCTTCATATTAAATAGTTCCTTCCTCCTTCCTCTCTTTGGAACGATTTTTTTTGCTATAAGAGGCATAAACTAACACCTAATCTATTACAGTTCCAATTCTTGGTATGTCTCCATTGATGTTCTTTACTTAGTTACTCGTTCTTTGAATCTACAGATAATGGTGAATTAGATTATGAAGGAAAAATGTTTTTTCTACTTCAATCAACATTTATAAATCCAAATGCCACTCCTGATAGCCTCGAGGAGTTGACTCTTTTCAAAAGTATCGTGGGCTCTATCAGGTAGAAAAACCTCGATACTCTGCCCTCGGTCAACATAAGTCAAGAGTTACTCTGAAGCAATGGGTTATTTTAGTTGCTGCTTTGTATTCGTTCATCTCTCGTGTGCTAAGCTGATATGTGTTGATCTCCTGCCTGAGTGCTTTCGTTGGGCTCAAGTCTTTTTACTCTTTTGCCTTTTTGAAATGCCTACGTCCACTGTTTCTACCGTAGTTTGCAGATAGTAATAGGAATGATGTAAATCTTCCCTCCCATGAGATGTAGCTTGGTTAAAAAGCGTTCTCATGATTCAACTGTTGAACTGCTTTAGCTTTACAATGACAGTTAAGCCTTGAAGTTTTTTTTATCTGAAGCTGCCAAATACAATTTTCGTACATGTTCCTTCTGGTTGTCATATCTTTTACTTCATAAGTTAAGAATTCACTCTTTTTGGCCAGGATTAACGTCTCGATAGCGATGAGGCTTTCCTTGTCTAGTCATGTGATATGTGCGTTTTCATAAGCAACTCATTTTTTCTCTTGGTGGAAATGCAAAAGAGCGGGGCTTAATTTGAGACTGCAGCATTACTTCCATTCCATGACTTATGTTACCAGTATTTTCTATAACACTTGTTGCAGTGTTGTTTTACTTTTTGTTTCAATAGTTGCTTGCTAGTTTGGAATTCCGCTATTTTAGAATGGTATTTATTCGTGCAACCTTCTAGATTAGGATAGATCTATTTACAAAAAAGCTGTATCGCACCAAGAATTGAATTGGTTCTTTCTAACATTGTACGTGCTAAGAGTGGTGTTACTTGATTCGTTTATAATATGAGGCTGATTAAATTTGAGATGCGTTGTGCGCGGCTTGCGTTACGTTGCAACATCTGGAACATAAGGACTCCTATTTTGTTACGGTAGATAACTCAAAAATGATAACTCAAAGAACCCCCTCGCGCCATCCTGCCCTTGTCGTGGGGAGGGGGCTTGTGTGTTCAATGAAGCCCAAGGCTATGCTGTCCCAGGTTCAACCATGACAGACAGGCTTGGGCCGAGATCCAGACCAACTGGGATGGCAACACTGACAACTGAGCTGACAACTGGATACTCTACTGGACACACACTGACCCCTCCTTGGATTTGATTGCAAGGCCGGCCGGGACCTAGACCCGACCTGCCGGCTTGATAGTCGTGCGCGGCAAGGGTTAGCCGATGGCCGGGTGGAAAGGCGGGGGGCGGTTTAAACGCCAGTGAGGCGCGGAAGCGTCTCGCTGGTTAGTCAAGCGCAACAACCTGCTGCATCTGCTTGCGCCAGGAGCTATGCCTGTGCTTAGTGAGTGTGCCCGTCGGGACTACGTGAGCCTGACAGAAGGGTTCCCCTTGTTGGCGGCCGCCCAAAGCTGGTGCCGGCTCAGAGCACAGGTGAGACTTAACTCACTAACCATGGAAACTTCTAACTCAATCCCCCCCCAAACCGTAAAACAAATTGATGGTGACGACTTCAACCTGCCCCTGGACTTCACGGACATCTCCCAGACAGGAAATGCGGAAAGCAGTTCTCTGTCAACCTCAGCGGCACCAAAACCATCGCAGAGCACGTCTGCGAGTGGCGAGGAACGCGAGGAGCTGCAACAGCAAAATAAATATACACTCGAGCCTTCCAATCCAACATCTAATGATAAGAGACGCAACACAAATACAAATCACCGAGCAGGGACATCCTCAATTGCTACCCTGGAGCCCTATGAAAGTTCTAAAAGAGCGAAGTCAAAGTATTCTCGCCCACGCCCACAACCTCTTTCTGTCAAACACCTTCTCCAGTTGGAGCAGGGAAAAAAAGTACCTCACTTTCCTGTCTACCACGTCGTCACCTTCCCAGGAGCTGACCTAAATAAAGGCGTGGATGTCCTCTCTGTGGACAGAGATCTAAAATTGAAACTGGGTTCTCCCAAATCAATCCAAAAAATATCCAAAGACTCTCTACTTATCCAGCTGGCTAATGAAGACCAGCTCAATAGTCTTCAGACTATCACACAACTCGGAGCTAATCCCACCCAAGTACAGCCTCACTCTACCCTCAATACTGTGAAGGGCACAGTGCACAGCCACACCTTTACCAACATCCCCGAGACAGACCTGCTAGAGGCCCTACGCGGCCAGGGAGTCACCCAGATAGAAAGGCAAAAAGCCCGAATAGATGGGGAACTTAAACCTACTCCACGGTATGTGCTCACATTCAACCGCACATCCCTCCCCCCCGTAGTGCAGTTGTGTGAATGGCATGCGGAGTACGTCCGGCCTTATTTCCCGAACCCCATTCGGTGTACTCGATGCCAAAAATTGGGACACACCAAAAAACGGTGCCGACAGACGACTGAAGTTTGTGCTCGGTGTGGAACAATGGGACACCACTCACGTGCATGCATCCAGACGCCATCCTGTGTGAATTGTGGTGAGTCTCACCCTTCATACAGCCCATCCTGCCCACATTACCTATACCGGAAGGAAATTATCTCCACCATGATAAAAGAGCACACAACATACGGAATCGCTAAAGCCCAAGTCACTGACTGGTACAAGTCGCAAGGCCGCACGTACAGTTTTGCAGTACAACGGCCGCCGAAGGAAGTGCCGGTGGCAGCCCCTACTGGTCAGGGACCAGCACCCTCAGAATCTCACAAGGCAGGTACGGCCCAGTCGGTGACCTCACCCCCGGCAGCGGAACTAGAGTCCCAACAACACTCAACTTTACTTTCTCAGCCGAATGCTCTTCCACCCAGGAAACCAGCGTCCAGCATGAAGACCCGTGATGAGCAAGAACTCGACTCCACTACTGCCCAGAGCTCAAGTGATGACCAGCGAGACACCACGACCCGTGCTCAATACACCTTTAAGCGACTCCCTCTAGACACCGCGCAGTTTCACACTGACGGGAACAACAGCACTCGACAGCCGCACATACGGCCGTTAAATGCAAAAACACCATCGACCGCAAACACCCAAGTGGCCACGTGTAGACCAAGGATGACTACGCCGCCTACTCGGGGGGAGGCCCCCGGTACATCGCGACAGTTTCAGTCTCCGGTACCACACCCCTGGCTGGGTACCAGGGAAGGGACCACTCGGGATGGGCAGGATCCGGAGCTTCCAGCTGGAACTGGCGACAGCCTCCCTCAAACAAACCCGGAAGATGCACGAGCAAAGTGCCCTCCCTCCACACCCTTGGGCTCGAAGACAAGTCATCAGGAACGGCCTGAGCAGGGGATGCCTCCCCCACAACTGCATTTCAATAAATCCTCGGAAACACCCTCACCTATCTCAAGCAGTAACGAGGTGCCACCACGACACTCTCGGTCCCAATCCTCAAGACCCAAGCCCTGCGCCCGAAATGCGCGCATAGCCTCGCAGTCTCCGCCGCGCTCTCGCTCCCACTCCAACTCAGAGAAAATGGACGTCTCCTTCTTGAACAAACGGGAACGAGACCTCTCTCCATACCAGCAGCATAGTACCTCAACTTCAAAAAAGAAACACACCCGTCCACCCGACCAGCCGGCCGGCAAATGCAATGCCCCAATTCCTGTCCTACACTCCTCTCGTCATGACAGACCATAAACTTGTAAATACCCCTAAAGAATGTCGAAAATCATACAATAGAACATGCAGTCTTACCACACAAAATTCAATGATCTCAAAGTCCTTCTTCGCAATGAAAATCCTATCTGCGTGTGCCTCCAGGAAACCCTCCTGACTGGGCGCTACGCAAACCCCCTTCACATTATCGCCTCGAACGCTCGGCCCCTGTTCGTGACGATGGCCACGAACGAGGAGCAGCAATCTTAGTACACCAGAGATACCCATACGATCTCTTCCCACTAGACACAAATCTCCAGGCAGTAGCCATAAAAATCCATCTACCCGCCAAAACATACACAGTATGTTCCCTGTACCTCTCCCACTTGGATGTCTCAGCCCGCGACTTCACCCACCTCATCGAGCAGCTGCGACCACCATTCCTGCTCATGGGGGACATGAATGCAAGCGACCCCTTGTGGGACCCTCCGAGAGCCAACCGGAGGGGTAGACAGATAGCGGACCTTCTCATTTCACATGACATCTCCCTTTTGAACAATAACTCACCAACACATTTCCATTCACAATCAGGAACTTTCTCAATAATCGACTTAGCCATATGCTCCTCAGGGGCCCTACAGGACTTCACCTTTGAAGTCTTGGACGACCTATATGGCAGCGACCACTACCCAATCAGAGTCACTCTGCGCCGCGCCACCCCACTCCAAACGAGACGGCACTATAATATTCATAAAGCGAACTGGCCACTCTACAGAGATCACACAAAGATTGACGGGCCTAGAAACCCAGATGACTCGGTCGAAGATCTCCTTAACCTAATAGAAAACAAGATCAAGACAGCGGCAAATGCAGCCATCCCACAAACCTCAGGCAAATACTCGAAACCCCCCGTCCCTTGGTGGACAGCAGAGTGCCAACGAGCACTACAACGGCGCCGCCAAGCAGGAAGGAAACTACGCCGCTCCCCATCAGTAATCAACAAAATAGCGTTCAACAGAGCACGTGCACAGTGTAAATATGTATTCTCCAACAGCAAAAAGAACTCCTGGCAAAACTATTTGACTACAATAAACGCTCATACCTCCCCCTCTGAAATTTGGAAAAAAGTAGCGAAGATTGCTGGAAAGTTCAGCCCGACTACCCATCCATCTCTGCGCATTCAGGACGCAATTGTCTCAGATCCTTGCCAAGTGAGCGATCAATTTGCCTCCCATTACTCTCGCGATTTCGGTTTTCACCGAGCAAGTCCAGCTTTTCTTGCGTACAAAACCTCCACGGAGAACCAAGCCCTCAACTTTGCAGCAACTTCTAACCAACCGTATAACGACCTGATAACCCCTGAAGAGTTCCACTCCAACCTATCGCACTGCACAGATAGCAGTCCGGGCCAAGACGGCATCACTTATTCAATGATAAAATTAGCTGATCCAACACTACAGCAGCTAATTCTTCACCTGTACAACCAAATATACATCACGCACTCATATCCAAACTCGTGGCGAATCGCTACAATAATCCCGATCCTCAAACCAGGCAAAGACCCCCACGTACCAAGCTCATACAGACCGATCTCTCTGTTGAGTACACTGTGCAAACTGTTGGAGAAAATCCTCAACACCAGACTGGCTTGGTTTTTGGAGCGTGGAAACCACATAATTCCCATTCAGTCTGGTTTCCGCCACAATCGCAGTACCACAGATAACCTGATCCAGCTGGAAACAGCGATTCGTGAATCTTTCAACGCTAGACAACATTTCATAGCAGTCTTCTTTGACCTGTCTAAAGCCTACGACACCGCTTGGCGATACGACATCCTCCGATCTCTACACTCCTTTGGACTGCGCGGAAATCTAGCATACTTTGTCGACAACTTCCTCCGTGATCGCTGTATCAGAGTGAGAATAGGATCAGCCACCTCGACACCCTACCCCGCCGAAGGAGGCATACCCCAAGGCAGCGTACTATCCTGTACATTGTTTCTTGTAGCTGTGAATAACATAGCAGCTACCCTACCCCCATCTGTTGGAGCATCTCTATACGTGGACGACTTCACGATCTACTTCGCCGGAGCTTCCACTCGAGTTGTCGAACGGCAACTTCAACTTGCGATTAACTCGCTAACCCGCTGGAGTCAACAAACAGGATTCCAATTCAATGCTGAAAAGACAGTAACCATGCATATCTGTCGCCGACACCACTGCCCCAAAATGGCCCATACTTTGACAATGAATGGTCAACCTGTGCGAGCGGTGGAGCAGTATAAGTACCTAGGACTGACTTTTGACACTTCCCTCACTTGGAGGCCGCACATCCAAGACCTGAAGCGGCGATGCAATTCAACTCTAAATTTGCTGAAGCTACTCTCAAATAAATCATGGGGCGCAGATAGGATCTCCCTACTCCGTCTCTACATAATGCTGCTTAAGCCAAAGCTGGATTATGGCGTGGAGGTTTACTCCTCCGCAGCACCGTCCGTATTGGATCTACTCCAGCCCATCCAAAATGCTGCCATACGTATCGCAACGGGAGCATATCGTACCTCCCCTGTGACAAGCCTCCACTCAGACTCGGGTCTCTTGACTCTGCGGCTATATGCGACTATAAAAAGTCTTAATTATGCGGCCAGAGTAGCGGCAAGCGTCTCCAATCCGATGCACGAATTGAGCACCATAGCAAACGAACCACCCGCTGACCGACGCGGAATTAGAAGGGAGGCCCCACACTTGAGAAACTTCTTCCAATGTGTATCGGACCTCAAAGATCGATATGCTCCCCATCGAGACCAGGTTCTTCTAGAACAAATTTCTCCACTTCCACCGTGGCGGTTACCTGCTATTAGCATATGTCACGAACTTTACAAATATTCCAAGTCTACGACCGCTCCATCCCAACTTCGAGCACTTTACCTTGATCATGTCCGAACCCATCAATTTCTTTCCCGTATTTATACGGATGGAGCCAAAGCACCAGAAGGAGCAGCATACGCCTATATTCAAGGCTCTACGAAGTATCAGCGGCGTATTCAACCGCATGCAACCTCGTATACAGCAGAACTATATGCTATATACGATGCACTTAATCACGCTGAAACTCTTCCTCACCTGGAGACTACGATAATAACCGACTCGCGGAGTGCTATTCTAGCGCTCTCGAGATACAACTCGCCTCACCCCATTGTTCAACTCATACAGTGTCGCCTCATATCGAGCAGTAAACAATTTACTTTCTGCTGGGTTCCCAGCCACGTTGGAGTGCCGGGAAACGAAGCAGCCGACCGAGCAGCTCGAGAGGCTCTCCACTTGCAAATAAATCCGGTCCGCCTCCCTCGAACAGACCACAAGTGGTATTACAAAAAGAGCATCCGAGAACGCTGGCAGGCTGAGTGGTCGGCGCTTGCCAACAACAAGCTAAAGGCAATAAAGCCAGATGTCCGTCCTCTCCCATTCTCCCAGCAGAGGGATCGACTGTGGGAAGTAGTCCTCGCTAGGCTCCGTATAGGCCATACACGCCTTACGCATCAGCACTTGCTGGAGGGCCGACCGCAACCGTACTGCGAAAATTGTATTGTGCCGTTAACGGTCCGCCACATTCTTCTCGAATGTCCCGACTACACACAAGAGCGGCAAGCTCGCCTCGGCGAGGAGCCGAACCTCCCTGAACTACTGACCGGCCTCGCCATCTGCGGGCCACGCTCTCCTCTGAACCTTTTCTTACTTGAAATTCGCCTACTCCATGAAATTTGACTCACCAACTGAAAATAAGTAACCTCTAGAAAGAAAATCTTTTCCGCCTCTTATGGGGCCCAAACCAACGCCAGCGCGGATGCCCGCGATTAGAAACACCGTCGCTCCTCCGTCAGACCAAGCTGACACACCACGGCACTGAAACGGAACTGAGATGACTCTCACCCTCCGAAACTGCCCATTATAAGACCCAAATGCAACAATGCTACCAAATTGCGCTGTGATTTCGTCAAAGTATCGAAAGCGGCGGGAAAACCTGAAAATAATAATAATAATAATAATAATGCTGGAGGGCCGACCGCAACCGTACTGCGAAAATTGTATTGTGCCGTTAACGGTCCGCCACATTCTTCTCGAATGTCCCGACTACACACAAGAGCGGCAAGCTCGCCTCGGCGAGGAGCCGAACCTCCCTGAACTACTGACCGGCCTCGCCATCTGCGGGCCACGCTCTCCTCTGAACCTTTTCTTACTTGAAATTCGCCTACTCCATGAAATTTGACTCACCAACTGAAAATAAGTAACCTCTAGAAAGAAAATCTTCTCCGCCTCATATGGGGCCCAAACCAACGCCAGCGCGGATGCCCGCGATTAGAAACACCGTCGCTCCTCCGTCAGACCAAGCTGACACACCACGGCACTGAAACGGAGCTGAGATGACTCTCACCCTCCGAAACTGCCCATTATAAGACCCAAATGCAACAATGCTACCAAATTGCGCTGTGATTTCGTCAAAGTATCGAAAGCGGCGGGAAAACCTGAAAATAATAAATAATAATAAATAACTCAAAGAAACTTTTAATTTATTGTTATTTATTTGTGCTTTTGCATTGAGCATTAGTGTCAAATAGGTACTTGGCAGATAAAACTTGCGGCTAGATCCCTGCTTAGCTTAGAAGGAAATGGTTGCCTAAGTTAGTCATTCCTCATTTAGTAGATAAGACGAATGACTCATGTTCGTCGGTAGGCCATAATTTTAATTTAATCTTAAAGCCTCAATGAGTTATCGCTCGATAAAAAGCGCTCGTAACATGGAGCACGTCAAACTCATTCAAAGAAAGTAATGTTCACCATGATGTGCTGACTTCTTGGTTGTGAGCCAACATTCAAGATAATCTCGTGCCTTAATTGAAGCTGCGCTCATCAAAAATGCTGAAATTTTTACAATAGTCGACGTGGCTGCTCCCTCTACTCATTGTGTAAATAGCAGGTAACTTATTCTTCAATCATGGAGTCACTCAAAGCAACTTTTAAACTCTTGTGTCCGTTCTTGACGGCAAATTTTGAGGATCTGGGTGCCTTTTATGCACTTACTTAGTGCACACTCCTATAATTTGTACAACTAAGAGCACAATTGGTGCACATGCACCGTGCTGAGATTATTGACGAGTGCGTTTGATGCTGTCATGATTATTTGTTACCACAGTTTCTTCTAACTGTAGAATTACATGATCACAAAAACGCTGAAAACAAAAACTTGGTTCTATTTATGTCTAGAAAAAAAATTATAGCTATAGTACTTGAAGGTTTATTGTATTCAAATATAACACATGTAATGAAACATGCTAAAAGAAAATATTTACTTTGCCATGGTTTGAGATAATATAATTTTGAAATAAAATGCCTACTTCACTTATTCTTTACACGTATTTTTAGAATACAAATTCTTATATCATGTCAGTACCGTGTACGGGTTCACTTTTAGTTACATGAATAAAGTTCAGCCCCTCTAACTATGACTGCATAAGTGACCAAGTTGAAACATTCACAACCGAAATATTATCTTGTGAACCTTTGAAGAAAACTATGAATTTCCTCTTCAGTTTCCCTTCTCACAGCCTCATAGAATGAAAAGGAGACCCAACGCAAAAAGAAACGTACTTTGCTTCGTTCAGAACTACTGGCGCCGCTATCTTCAGTAATTGAATGTAAAAAAATTAAGGATTTAATATTTCGAAAGACAAAAATTAAATAAAAATGCAGAAAAATTCTACGAACCTGAAGATATTGTAATCAAAATATAAAGCAAGGTCAAGTCTGCTTTTACAATAGCTCTCATTCTCATATATGAGAAATTCTCGGGAAAACGTATAAGCCGTACTTCATCATAAAAAAACTCCAAGAGGAAAACCTTCCTAATATTCTCACAAAAAAACTCGCTGGTCTCGCTCGAGATGACGTACAAATTCTAACATCCACTAAATTTAACCAAAAATATTACGCCACGCGATCACATTCGAAGTCATCCAACAACACGGTACGCGTCGAACAAAACAGAAGACTTGATACAAGGATGCTTTAGCAGTGACTTACGCTACGACAAAGTGGAGATCAGTGCACCATGAGATTATCTGTCGCTTTGGCGCACCACTCGGGCTGCTTAGCGGTAATCCGCTCAATGATGGAGTTGAGCTGGTAACACACGGACTCGATTTGCTTGTCCCACTGCGGGAGCACTTGGCGTCCCTCGAAGTGTAAAATTCCGTCTATCTGCCCACGTTATAGTATAAATATTAGTAAATTATAGTATATTTATAGTATAAATATTAGTATATTATTATTATATTCCTGGTTTTAAAAATATAAATAAATATTAGTATATTTATACTATATATGGTACAAGTATAGTGTACTTAAAACGGTATATTTTAAATATGAATGGTACATAGTCTTTAAACACAAGAGGTGCGGTGAAGCCTCAAATGTTGTCAATGTTCGAAACTATTCCTAGCTGAACACCTATCCCCTTCGTTCCACAGAAAAATAAACGCAACAAACACCGGAAATGGTGACAGCAACAACAAACTAAACTAAGTACTTGAAGAATAAAGAATGTTGACTTTACCTGGTCAATGTATCCTGTCATGCGCCCCTCGGTGATCATTTTGCTGGCAATAGTTTCTGCCTTGGCAGGAGGGATCTGGAGAAGTGCACCTAGCTCATCAAACGTAATGTTAGTGTACAGCTTGCTGGCCGCTATCATGTTGTGCTCCGTCACTGCACGCTCCAACAGCGTCCACCCTGCAAAAAAAATGTTTGGGGTTGGCTAGAAATACTTACCAATTTAATATAATGAAACTAATTTAATTTTTGAATTTAAAGAATTTGAACTGAATACGAATGAATACAATGCATACACTAACCTTGTATAACTAGCCATAAAGGTTCTAGTAAATCACAACTGTAGACTAAAGCATTGTCACAACACAGCACGGTCTAGGTATGTTCAGAAGACCCAGAAGTAAATTCCTAGAAAGCCCCCTGCAAAGTCGTAATCTTACAAAGAACGGAAATCGTTTACCCTTTTTACCTAGTCTCGAGTACAAGCCAAACATACATGTCATCTCAAATACGGGAAAAAAATTATTTTATATAAAAAATCTCTCAATTCACAAAATAAAGAGTTAAATGCGCTTGAAAAGGGAATTCATTGAAATTTTGCACAATACTCTCTAGTCCTTCAATGACAAACAGTTAGGGAGAAAAGTGCCCAGAATAGGCGACATGCTCTGCCAAAGTTAAGCTTTTGTAAACTAAAGCACATTTGGCACCCTGCTTGTAAACAAAAAAAAAGTTTCATAGGCTAGGCGCACAGTTACCCATTACAAATAAAATACCTGTCAGAAATATTATAACATGAAAATTATGAAATTTTCTGAAGTCCTGACCAGAGAATAATACATGAGCAGTACTTATTTGTGTCACTGCAGCACAGTTGCCGGTTTGTCGAGTGCAAAACACCAGCTCATGAAGTGTACAGGAAAGAATGAGTATAACACAATTATGTTACTAAAAAATTGATGAAACGGTAAGAATAACCCATCGAGAAAGCCATCTTACATCTTACTAAAAGAAGATAAAAGAAATGATCAGACCAGTAGATTGAAAAAATCCTGCAGTGAGAAATTATTCCGTGAAAAGTGTGTTACTTAATGCCTCAGCTCAATTTAAAATACATGACTTTTTCGGTCAACTAAAACGATTCATTTCTATGGAGTCGGTTTGAATTTTAATGCAAATCACTCTGCCAAATCAATATTTAAAATTTATGAGAACAATGCGTTGTTCCGTACATACTGCTATCGCTTTGAAGTATGTTCATCATAAGTTCATTATTTGCTTTGTGATTTTCAAAGCAGAAAAAACAGACCACACCCACACGTGTTTCCTCATAACGCCTCTAGACGAGCAGGCTCAGCCTGTGGAAAAACAAGATGCTTCTGAACAACACCACCCACATCACACCGTTAATGAAACCCTTCGCTACGATTATCATTATTACCATTATTTATTATTATTATTATTATTATTATTAAAATGATTACCGTCAGCAGTGGTGGCGAGGTGGTGAGGCAGCAACATGGCCTGGAACTCTGTGAGGTCGGGCGCTCGGATGATGCGGTCGAGGTGCATCTTCTGAAGAATGTTGTAGCACGGTAACTGCTGGCACCTCTCGTCCTTGTACAGCGTCCCTAGCATGCGCGATCGCTGCTGACCTGCCAATATCACACCCAGTAATGAAGCTTTTAACGAACGAGCAGCTCATCTACAACAGGAAGTAGAATTTGTTCTCGAAGCAATACCACGGCTAATAGTTAGGCATTTGAAGGGCGAACAAAACATCAACCACATGATGCAAAGTTTGGCCTCGATTTCATTCTTTACTGCCTTTCTAATTTTTTTTAAACATGACTGCAAATTGTGGCAGCTATCACTCTAGGAAAGAAGTGTTCTTTTGAATTCCGAATTCCGTTTGCTACACTCGGCTTCTTGACTCAACTTCATAGACATTTTATGGATCACACGCAGATGATCTAAATACATACTCCAACAACCAGGAAATTATATTAGCAGACTATTGAGGAACACAACATCTCATCAAACAAACAAGCCCAAAAATTCTGACCTCCATAACATGCACTGCTTTTCAGACTCTACGAGTATACCAACAACCAATTATATTGTACACTTCATTATATGCGCTCACTTTTTTTTGTTAAATTTTTAGGGATGCAAACCTTCAAATCAACCGGATTCAAAAAATAATTATTAGAATGAACAATGGTGAAACCAATGAATAACCCGAGCAATGAGCAAGGTTTTTACAACTTTTGCTTAGCTGTCGAGCCTCATTCACAAAAACCTTAAATATTTTTGGGAGCAAAACTTACCAAAAACTTTTCCTTCGCTTGACAAAATCATTCAAAACCCTCACCAACTTTCATACATACATACATACATATACCGGGCTTATCCTCCCTATGGGAGGGTAGCCGACAGCAGGCCACAATCACCACACTTATTTTTTTCACTAGGAGGCGAGAGAGGCAGCACTGGCCGCACCTGAACTGCCAGGATCAGCAGCAGCCCAGCACAACCACCTTCCACAGTCAGGCCCGACAGCCACAGCTGGTTTACCCCGACCGCTTCATTGAGTGCAGCCCCTCCCCCCGCACATGACAGGTCAACCCCATCACACGCGGGCAGCTTCCAGTAACGCGTCAAAAATAAAATTACCTCCTTATACACTGCCCCCACTCACTTCTGTCCGCAGCCATCCCTCTCGCCGCGTCCACAGTCAGACCCCTCTCATACAAAGCACGTCGCACCCCATCCATCCAACTCATCCGTGGTCTACCTCGCGCTCGAAGACCACTCACTTCCGACATATACATCTTTTTCACCAGCCGCTCAACATTCATTCTTTCAACATGCCCAAACCATCCAAGCACTCTTTCATCCACTCGCCTGCTCAACTTTTTGATAACACCCGTCTGCCCCCTAACCAACTCATTCCTGATCCTATCTCTTCTAGTTACTCCATACATGCTCCTCAAACACTTCATCTCAAACACATTCAACTTCCTCCTTTCAGCTGCTCTCAACCCCCAGGACTCTGCTCCATACAACAAAACTGGCACAATCAAACTTTCAAACAGTCCTCTCTTAGCATTCATACTCAAGCTCCTGCATTCAAAAACTTTCCTCATTGCACCCAATGTCTTACAAACTTCACTCACTCGATGCTTCACTTCTACTTTCATACTATCCTTAACCCGTCGCCACGTCCTGGACTCTTAGAAGGTCGGCAAAGCTAGCACATGTTTCACATCAGCAAACCTAGGGTTGCCATATATGGTCTTAAGCGTCTCGTTGAGCGCTATTCATTGGTGTAAGGTAAAATTAGGTGGAGGGAACAGGGAAGGAGAGGTAACAAGCTCAAATCTGTATGAATTCTTCTGCTCAGTCTGGAGTGTAGCTACCGGCGCTGCACAACCTCTTAGAAGGCCAGCAGTGTAGCTGAGGCATACCAGCACACACTCTGCCTCTAAGAAGGTCGCCATCATTTTTATTTTCTTATGTTTTTTCTTCCAAAAATGGGAGTCCAAATCCGCAGATTTACTTCTACGCAAAAAATAATACCACCATTGTATTCGGGAGGAAGAGCTCTATGCATATCAAACTCTTTACAAACAATGAAACTGCTTGATAACAGCCTATACACAAAATGAACTAAAAAATAAAAACTGTTTTACATATAGTGCACATAACTCCGGAACTTTTGGACCTGAAAAAAAATTCACATACCACAAGATTCAGCAACTCAGAATCTATGAAAATGCGTCATAAAAAAACATAAAAGTGCAATAAATAAAAAATGGCCAGTGATTTTCCGATTTCTGTTTTTTGTATTTTACCGAAATAAAAACTCGAATATCGTAGATTTTCATTGGGGTAGCAGTATTTTTTTCCCCACTTACAGAAAGAGCAACTCTCTCTCTTTACAATGAACCCCCAATGAAACTTCTAACATGATTAATGAATGTACAGTAAGTTGTACAGTTGACCCATTTTCTTCAAACCTCTTGGTAGGTCGACCATGTGGAGACGGGTTAACAGTCACATCCGACCCGAGGTACCTAAAATGCTCTACCTCCTCTAAAACTTCCCCATTCAACCTCACATCCAAAGATCCTAACACTCCACCTCTTGAACATCTCATCACCTTACTTTTATTTACATTTACCCTCAATTTCCGCCTTTCGCACACTCTACCAAACTCTGCAACCAGTCTCCTCAGTTTTTCCTCTGAATCAGCCACAAGCGCTGTATCATCTGCAAACAACAGCTGACACACTTCCCAATTCGTCCCACCAACTGCGCACCTTTTCCCAACACTCTGGCATTCACTTCTCTCACCACACCATCCATAAACAAATTAAACAACCACGGCGACATCACACATCCCTGTCTCACACCTGTCACAACTGGGAACCATTCACTCACCTCATTCCTTACTCTCGCACATGCTCTGCTATCAATGTAGAAACTCTTGATCGCATTCAACAGTCTCCCACCCACTCCATACAAACACACCACTTGCCATAGAGCCTAGCGATCCACTCTGTCATACGCCTTCTCTAGATCCATAAATGCCCAATATACATCCTTTCCCTTTAATAAGTATGTTTCATTCACCTGCCTCACAGCAAACATTTGATCCACACAACCTCTACCACACCTAAAACCACACTGTTCTTCAGCAAGCACACGATCCGTCAACACTCTCACTCTTCCAATTAACACTCTTCCATACAGCTTCCCAACGACACTCAGTAGACTTATACCCCTAGAATTACTGCACTCATACCTGTCACCTTTCCCCTTGTACAACGGAACTACGCACGCGCTACTCCAATCAACCGGCACTTTACTAGCCTCGAAACACACATTTAATAAACGCACCAACCATTCTATAGCCACATTTCCTCCTTTCTTTAGACTTTCAACCGTGCAGCCATCCAAACCTGGAGCTTTCCCATTTTTCATTTCATCCAACGCACATCTCACCTATGCACTTCTTATTCGACTTCTATTCACTTCACCAAACACAGGCATTCTAACATCACTTCCAACAGCTACTACTCTCGCAATCCTATCATCCCTCACGTTCAGCAGTTCCTCAAAATACTCCGCCCATCTCTTTCTCACATCACAACTCTCCACTAGCAGCCTACCATTTGTATCCTTCACTCTTGCCTCATTCTCCACCTGACCCTTCCTAATTCTCTTCACTTCCTTCCAGAAAACCTTCCTTCTCTCCATGAAATCCCCTCCCAACTTCCTCCTCCATTCCTCATCCGCCGCCCTCTTCGCTCTCCTTACCATTCTTTGTACCTCTTTCTTCCTCTCCTTATACTCTTCAACATTTTGCTGGTTGCCTCGTTGCAGCCACCTTTCGAACGCCCCCCGCTTTCTTTTCACAGCCGCTCCTACTTCTCCGTTCCACCATTCACTCCCCTTTCTAATCCCCCCTCCAACCTTCATTACCCCACACACTTTCCTTGCACATTTTTCCACCGCATCTTTAAACAACTTCCATTCCCCTTCCACTCCACCCACCTCACTTTCCTTCACCCTCCCATACTCCACTTTCATCTTCTCCTGATACTCACACTCACGCTCAGAATCATGTAACTTGCTTACATTTAACACCTCCCTTCCACTCCACCAACTTTCATGAAAAGTCCAAATATTTCCAATTTACTCAAACGATCCAGTGGTGTTCCCATCATGCCAAGAATCTCCATTTCAAGGAAGTGATTTGGGTACCTGCTGCGACTACAATGCAAATGAGGAAGGTCAGCTCACCTGCCACTTCACGCAGGGTGCATGTGACAGCAAGCATCTAACCTATCACTTTAATGAAAGGTACATGTGACAGGATCTAGCCTACCACTGTAAGCATGGTAGTGACAAAAAGTATCTAACCAGGCACTTGAGGTACAGTGCATGTGACAGCAAGCATCTAACCTATCACTTTAATGAAAGGTACATGTGACAGGATCTAACCCACCACTGTTAGCACGGTACATGTGACAAAAAGTATCTAACCAGGCACTTGAGGTACAGTGCATGTGACAGGAAGAATCTAACCTGCAGCAGCGAGCACAGTGCAGATGAGAGCCTTCTTAAGTGCCTCCATCCTCTCGTCCTGGTGCACAATGGAGCGGTAGCTTAGCTCGTTGTACCGCTGCGCTGCCTCCAGGAACTTGCGACGGTAGTCCAACACGCGAGCATAGCCGACCTTGTAGTAGATGTGCAGCTGCTCGTTCTTAGACTCTGCCTGTAAACAACATCACAGAAGTTATCCTAACCAAGAAATTAAAGGTATTCCCAACAGAACAAATGTACTTCAACCTCAGTACACAGGTTAACACTTAGTCTGTATATCTTCTGCGCTTGCTATTTTCTGACTGCTTGAAAAACCATTGATGTAAGCAGTGCTACTACTGAATGCACCTAAGTTCTTTATTATAATCCAAAAATTACTCAGCAATTTACTTGTTTTCATGTCTTGTTTGCAAAAGAAGAAACCTGCCAAGAAAATTTCAATTAATCCCACTCAATGAATTTTGAGTTGGATTACCTCAAACAAATTAAGGCCACAAAAACATCGCCTAAATGGTGCACCATCTTCAAACAACTAAATCAAGTCCAAATTTTGAAGCTTTTGATCAACTGATTCACAGAACAAATTTCAAATTTTCAAAATGTCATCTCCAAAGAAAACGAGCTACTAACATTGTACAATGGAAAACAGTGCTCACAAACTTACCTGTAAAATAGAGGCCCTGTTGATATAAGCTTCTCCTTGCCCAACATCATCATCCTCAAGGTAAAGCCGGGCAATTTTCAGGTAGGTCTCCAATTTGTAGTCTGCGCTGTATTGCTTTTGGCCAGTCTCGAGAGGAATGCCTGCTCAGGTATTACATAATTTAGTATAGATAAAAAAAGCTGTGAAAATGTCCACATAATTTATTGCGCACGTTTAGGAATAGTAACATCTCTTCAGTACAGTAGTGAGTAGACCATTTATGATGAGAGCCATAGTGTTCAGTGCGAACTAGATCATTAACTGTGAAAAGGACCCACAGTGCTCAGCACAGAATAGACCAGTAACTGCGTGAGGGAACCAGTGTTTAGTCTAAGGTATACCATCAACCATGTAAAGAAGCCACTATATTCAGTCTAAGGTACACCATCAACAGGAAGAGAGACCAGAGTAAGAGCCTGACCAGTGAGCGTGTGAGCTGCCTCTCTCCAGGCCCCCTCTCTCTCATAGATGGAGGCCAGGTGCTGGCGGATGGTGGCAACCTGCTCTTCAAAACTGATCACCCTGGGCTGCACCTGCACATGAAATGTACGTCAACACATGCTTCGTATTATTGTGCAAAGTGGTACTATGGAACAAATGAACCCAACAGAAGACTATCAGTGTATAAGTATCAAAAGACTGTCAGCATATAACTATCAGAAGACTATCAGCGTATAAGACATCAGCTTCGATTTATAGGGCAAAGAGGTACAATGGAACAGATGTACTCAACAGATGTACAAATGTACTCAACTGATACCTTTGGTTTATACAGTGAGAGTCACTGTATAAAACAAAGGTCAGCAAATTACCTATGTTCATTTGAAACACTCAATTGAATGCTGGAAACAAAGAGTTAGATGTATTATTATCATGAGCTATAAAGATTTTTGTTAACAATACATTGAAGTATTACATGCCTCAGTTTGGGTAATTTGGCAGTGCCATTTGGCAACAGCAAAAATTTAAGTTTCGTAAATAATTGAAACCCTCTACGAGACTCTATCTACTTGGAATGTGGCAAGAAAAGTTAGTACTAATTACCTTGTCAAGTGTAAAGTGGGCCACTGTTTTGGCAACATCATCAGGCATGCTGGTAAGCTTTGTAGAAACTTCGGTGAGTAGCTGTCGAGAGATCACCAAGCTCACTGTCTCACGGACAACTGTCAACAATAAAAAACAATAATCTAAATTAAGCATTAAATAGAAAACAAAAGAAGCATGACTTAACGTATTTCCAAGTCAACCACTTTAGGTAACTTGCAACCAAAATATCACAAATGCAACAAATCAAAATTGAAGTAAAGCACTGAACAAAATGGGAAATTTATGTATTTTTTCAAATGTGCTGCAAGCAGATATGCATCATTTAAACGTGTATTGCAAGCAAATATGTATCATTTAAGTTCATTTAGCTATAATACTGATCAAAGCAAGAAATACGGTTATTGCTTTAGCTGACATCAAAAGACTTGGCAAGTCAGTAACTCAATGAAGGTTACATACAGGATTTAAACCACAAAATTATCTATAATTGTAATGCACATTAATATTCAACTGAAACACATAACTTAAAAATATAAATATAAAATAGGATTTGTGAAAATTGGTAAAATATCTAAGAAAAATACTGTGCACTAATGTACAAGTAAATTGTTTACCAAGGTTAGACAACTAAGGTCTAAGTCATCTCATACTTAGTTCAACAACAGGTAAATATTAGCCATGAAAATACCAACAGCCTAACATCATATAACAACAAAGCACGCATTTCAGATATGAACTCACTGGCTTCAACAAATATCTGGAGGGCTTTCACCATCTCTTCATCATCAGAACAGCTGAACACAAGGTCCAAAACAGCCTTATACCTGCACACAAACACAAAATGAGCATATTCACAGAAGTGAGAATATTAAAACTGAATACTGTATTACTGTTCTTAGCAGAAAAATTATCTATTTTTTGGTTAGCTAAATAGAGAAAACGTAATTTTGATAACTAACTTGACACTTACAATGATTACTTAAATTTAATGAACCTAGTCAACAAAATAAGGGAATCTAATTGATTATAGATAATTGTTTACCTGAAACTAATTAAATAATGAGACCATAAGGCAAACTAAAAAAAGGCCTTAAAGAAAACAATGTTAGTTAGGGGTTTGCCTGTAAAAGGAAAATGGGAAGCAAATTGGTCAGTTGAAATTTTTGACTGTATAAGATTGGATAAAATGGTTAATGGAAGGAAATTGAAGACTACTCTCAGAAATATGAAGACTACACAAAGAAATTACCATGAAATTAATCAATGCAAGTAACCCATAAATATCATAAAATCAACACTACAATGGACACTTCAAAAAAATTATCCCTCATATAACATTTTTCGTATTAAGTTACTATCATAAAATAAGAAATTTTAAGAGCAAGTTTCATTTTCAAGTTTTACAGTATTACACTTAAAAACTACATGGAATTGATGAACTATACATAAAATTGAATTAGATAGAATTTCTTAACTTAAGTATATTTAAAAAATGGAATCATATAATTATATATAAACTATCAAATAGATCGAATATATTAGGAATAAAGTTAATGTAACAAAATAAAATTAAAGTAATATATACTGAAAACTGGACAGCAGTGAACCAAAGTAGATGGTTTGCGATGAAGCAAACATATATGGATAGGAATTATTAAATGGAAAGAAATGATGAAATGAATCAAATTTATGAAATGAATGAAAATAATTTAATAAATAAAATTGAATTCTTGCATAGAATTGAGCAAGCAGATGGAATTTATCAAACAAATAGAATTGATCAAGCAGATGGAATTTATCAAACAAATAGAATTGATCAAGCAGATGGAATTTATCAAACAAATAGAATTAATCTTACAGATAAAATGAAAGGAATAGATAAAAAAAATCTAATTTATAGACTGAATCAAAAAGATATAATAAAATGGATATTTTCATATGATTATTAAAACAAAATTGCATAATTTTACATGTGCCACAAGTGTACTATAAAAACCATTTTACATATAGGTTGACATCTACGAGCATTTTCTGATGGCAACTCACTTGTCGTGATCTTTGTGTGATCCTCCCACAGGCACCAAATTCTGGAGCTGATGCTTCACCTGAGCTGATACAGACATGGTGGCTTCTCTAGGTAACAGCCAATTAATTTCTGCTCAGTGTGAAAGACATTATAAAATTGTTTGCATGAGTAGGCATTGCAGCCCAAATAAAACATTGAAAAATTGTATGTTGGAGTATTGCAGCTCAAATAAAACAACGTTAAAAACTGTATGTAGGAGCATTGCAGCTGAAATGAAATGACATTAAAAATTATATGTAGAAGTATTGCAGCTCAAATAAAACATTAAAAAAATGCATATAGGACTACTGCAGCTCAAATAAAACAACATTGAAAAATTTTATATAGGAGTATTGCAGCTCATATGAAATATAATTCAAGTGCTCTCAACTCTTTTGACTGCAATTGGTTTATTTAAGTTTGATATTCAACTCAAATTTAAAGTTAATTTTTGTAAGCAATTTTGAAAATAAGAAACATTAATTGAATTGGACCTATATTTAACTTTAGTCAAGTATATTTTAAAGTTGAGTCTGTGAATACTGGTCGGTCAGTACCATTTGAAAATCCTTTCCATGGCCACCAGTGGTATACATTGCAGACAAAGTGTTGAAAACAATAATTAGATATGTGGAGTAAATTGGAACTATAATTATTGGTTAAATAATGCTTATGCTATTTTCAGCAATTTTGTGCACTGACATCATTTCCAATAACTTTCATTTTCTTCTGTAAAAATATTTCTGACAAAATTTGAAAATTAATAATCACAAATTAATCTCAGTGCAACATTTGTCTGTATAAAAAGTTGACTGAGTTGAAAACCATAAAATGCAAAGATAGAGCATCACTAAACTAATATAAAGCAACTAACTGGGAAGTAAAATTTTTGCAAATTCAATAGCATGAAAGTTTTTACAAAACTTTTTGATATCATTTAAGAACAGTAGCATTAAATTTTATTTCAAGTAATTCATATATAATTTTAATTAAATTTTAATACTAAATTTAACACTAGTGCAGAATAGTATCAATTTCTTCAACCATTATCCTAAAGAAAATAATTTTACATACTTTACATATTTAAAAGTCTGAATGTATTTAACCTATCAGAATATTTATTGAAATTAATGACAGTATAATGTTGCACTGACTTCATTTCATTGATGTTCAAAACTTAGTTAATGCATGAATTTATTTTTGTCTGCCTTGAAGATTCAGAGTCTCATTTTTTGTTGTACTTCAAGAGGCTAAAAAAAATCAGCCAAGTTTGGGCCAACAGGCATTTCTGTTTCACACATAAGCCTACTGTAACTTGACATTGTAATTACAGTACTAGTGATCAAGGCATACCTACATAATCTTTACAAGCGTAAGACAATGAGTGCAATGATACATTTTTCATCTCAAAATTAGTTATAAGAAACATAAGGTTGCTGAACAATAATATTGTAGCATGAAAAACATGTTTTTTCTTTATGAATTAACTCAGTGTTATTTTAGAATATAAGTAACAAGACACTAGTAAAAAAACCTGAAAAAGTTTATAGAATTTATTATTAAAATAAAATAGAAGAAATGCCCATAGAAATTTTAAAAGAAATTCAATATTTTTGATTTGTTATTTGGTCAACAGCAATGATGTATCTAGGTTGTGTCACGCCAATAATCGCCACCACAATCATTTGTACAAACATTTAGAAAATCTAATTTTTATCAGCTATTGTAGAAGTTAACGAGACTTTTTTTTTCAATGTGACAATCAAGATTGTAGTTAGAAGCATGAGCCAACGGCAGTTGCAGCCCTGAAACTTGAAGCGTGGGCCGAAGGTAAACTTGAACTTGAAATTGAGGGCCAACAGCGTCGGGGCCTTTGTAACGGCCTACAATTCCCTCCAAAATTACCACATAAACAGCGCCTGGTACCAGACTTGTCCACTAAACTACTCAGGATATATCAATCCTTGTCACAAGCTGCCATTGGATGGCATCACTGGGATAACCAGTGTCAAAACACCATCCCCAGGCATATTGGGTCATTACTGATCACTCTACCTGACTGACTCATTCCAGTCACGCATAAGAAACATTTTTTTAGCTTCAATGATACTCAAATTACACTCCTGATCCAATCCAGCAAGACAGCTCATACTGCAATCATCTTCAGCATATCTGGCATACCACTCATTCTCTCCATACTGCTCAAGTACCACATTCATAAAACTTTCTCTCTCTTGCTCATACTTACTACATTTCAGCACAAAATGCTCAATTGTTTCCTCCACTCCACTAATACACTGCCGACATAATCTGTTATTATACTCATTCCACCTCCATATACGTTTGTTCACACTCAATGACTTACATCTCACAGCAAACAAGAGTTGACTTCCAAAACTACCATCATAGAACATCTCAAACTTAGGTGCTTCTTTTCCCATATTCCAGTCAAGTGTAGGCTTCTGCATCATGCTAATCCTCCACTTATTCAATCCATACTTTTTTGTTTGCCTCTCAATCTCTTTCTTCCACCTCTTGCAGTCCCACTCAGGCCCTACACCTCCAGGATTTATTAAACTCCAGTCATCCACAGGTCTCCCAACTCTAACATGAATAATCTTTTGCATACTAAGCTTCCTTGCATGCCCCCAACACACTTTCTCCCAATAGCTTACACTCAGATTCCATTCAAAAATTCGCTTTATCCAACTGCTATTCTGCATTCTTTCAATTCTCACCTTATAATTCAGCACCGCTTTCATCATTCTTTCTGAAAATAGGCTCCACCCAAGGTCACCTCTAATGGCTTCTGTAGCTGTTCATTTCGGAGCACCCAATGCTAACCGTCCTACCTTACTTTGTATTACATCCAGCTTTTCAAGATCACTTCCATTCCAGACAAGAGCACTCATACCATACATGACACTAGGTACAGCAACATACTTCCACATTCCTCTCACACATTCATACTTGTTTGCTCTGTATCTGGCCACGCTACTTAATCGTCCACTCCACTGCATAGCTTTTGCCACTTTCTCACCCTTAGTTCTAGTGCATCCATCTTCACTTTTCACCCAACCTAGATATTTGTATTCTTTTTTTCTACCTATTCTGATTTCTCCAATATTCCACAGTCTGTCTCTATCAGTCTCATCACTTTTTATAACCATAACTTTGCTTTTGTCGGCACCGAAGTTCATCTTGAAATCTGTAGTTACTATATCCGTTCACAATGTCAAGCATCCTTTGCAGTTCATGTCCACATTCACTAACCACAACCACATCATCAGCATACAACAAACAGCTCAGTCTCTCATTACCAACTTTCAGTCCTAAGCCACTCCTTCTCAGTCGAACTGCCAATTCTTCTGTGTACAATCCAACTTGAACTTGAACTTGAACTTGAAATTGAGGGCCGACAGCGTCGGGGCCTTTGTAACGGCCTACAATTCCCTCCACAGTTATCACACAAAGAGTTCAGCGCCTGGTACCAGACTTGTCCACTAAACTACTCAGGATTTACCAATCCTTGTCACAAGCTGCCATTGGATGGCGTCACTGGGATAGCCAGTGCGTCAAAACACCATCCCCAGGCATATTGGGTCATTACTGACCATTCTACCTGACTGGCTCATTCCAGTCACTGTCTCTTACTCCAGGCACGCACAAGAAACAATTTCATAGCTTCAATGATACTCAAATTGCACTCCTGATCCAATCCAGCAAGACAGCTCATACCGCAATCATCTTCAGCACATCTGGCATACCACTCATTCTCTCCATACTGCTCAACAATCCAAACGCAAGAACAAACAATCTTTGGCATGTATTTTGTGGGTTTCGGGTGCTGTTACTGCGGAAATTTTTGAATAAGAAATGATGTACTGAAGCAACTAGGTTGAAAAGAAAGAAAAGAAAAACGTTTATTTTCCAAGTTGTCACATGAGATACATGCCAACATATTGGCTTTAAAAAGTTTCTTAAAATAGGACGTCCTAAAACAAAAGTTCCATACGAGGAGTACTAATTGACAAACCATCAGAGGTGTACAAATAGATAAGCCACACGAGGCATAATAATAGACACACTATACGAGTTGTGCGAATAGATAAACCATACTAGGCATATTAATAGACAAAATATACGAGGCGTACTAATAGACAAACCATACGTGACGTGCTAATTGTCTAATAAAAGTTCTATACGAGGAGTACTAATTGACAAACCATTCGAGGTATGAACTTTGGACTTCTCCCAAATGGGAAAATAATTGAATTTGACTTTTAAAGGTTGAATAGCGAGGAATTTCTCAAGTAACAAGGAGGATGTTCTTATTATTTAAAGGGCCACCAGTGCTCCTGGTAGAGCACACTTAATTGCTAATGACTTAATCTGACTCTGAAGGAGTTATGTGTGGGTAATTCGAGTTGCCTTACTGGCACCTAATCTCACTTGCACTATTGACCTCTGCAGGACAATGAAAAACTGTATACTCTCGCCTTGTCTTTATTTTGTTGACTCTGAGTGCCGTGGCTACGGCAGCAGTATGGAGATCCACTTCTTGAGGAAGAAGGTCCGGGTCCAGTGAGTAGCCGCACTTCAGCAGGTGCCACGGCTCGAGGGAATCCGGGGTGGATCCCGGCGAGAGTGGATTTGTTAGTGTAATATTCCGCAGGTGCGGTAATAGTTTTGATTATATGAGTATCTCGAAGGAGGTAGTTCCCGCAGGGGTTCTATCCGTGCCTTGTGGCTTGGTGTGGTTTGATAGCCGTGTGGCTTGGTTTGGTTGATAGCCGTGTGGCTTGGTTTGGTTGATAGCCGTGTGGCTTGGTTTGGTTGATAGCCGTGTGGCATGGTTTGGTTGATAGCCGTGTGGCTAATAGAGTATGGGAATTGTTAATTGAGTGTTGGTGGTGATTGTCTGTGTGTCGGCTTCCCAGGATCTTCTGTACGGGAAATTGGCTTGGGTTAATTGTTCAGACATGACAACACAAGGGGAGACAGTCGCTACGCAAGCCAGGCTGCGAGCTTTACTGCTGAATTACAGGATTGCCTCAAATAGAGGGTTATATGCGGGTGCCCCGGCCCCAATTCTGGCGCCTGAACAAGGGCGAGGCAGTCGCAACAACAAGTACTAGTATGGACAATCGTGAATCTCCCTACAGGCCACTTATCCAGACGGCTGTGGTCGCCGATTAATCTAGAGTGTGGTGTTCTCCCTCAGGCTGCTTTACACTCCGGGCAGACTTGTGAATATCTATTGACTTGTGAAATATCTTTGCCCGAAGTGAGTGCCTGAGGTGCAAACGAACCGGCAAGGTGAGGAAAACACAACTGGAATAAACGCCGTATTATTATGAAGATCGCCGACAATAATGGCACAAGGGAATATTACAGTCGAGTAATACAGTGACAGATGACGTCTTGGCGGACCGACGGTTGTCGGGGAGATGCTGCGTGGTTGAGGGGCGAGAGCAGACCGGTGAGGCTGCTGCGGTCCGAGGGTCTCCGACCAAGGAGTACCAGAGGCGGTAGCGGGGAACTGGTGCGTCTAGCAAGTAACAAGACGTGGCGGCTGACTGTCGAGGAGGCGGTGAAGCCGACGGGTGAGGTGCTGGCGGAGCGTCGAGACTTAGTGTGAGTATCAGGGACGCTGAGAGTGTACTGAGCTCCGCTGGCTGCGCGGCTGTTTATATAGGCCTCGCTGGAGGTTGACTCTACCCGTCCGGGTCCCTGATTGGCGGGAACGCCTGTTTACTTTCACGTCGGACCGCGCGGTGTATTTGCCTCAAACACTGGAGTTGCGTGTGGTCTCATCTCCAACCATGAAGCGTGCGAAGGTTGTGGTGGTGTGTGTTCATACCACCACAGGTGCCCCCCCGTTGTTTTTTTAAGTTTCCGAGTATCTTAGTGGAGGTTTGATTCTTCTTCCGTATTTAGTTACGATTCCTTGTTCTGGAGCCACCACTGCCTGGGGGAAGGGAACTCCTTCGTAGACATCGTGTACTTTTGCGCTTGTTGGTTCCACGTGCTCCGTTTTTGTTTCGCTGCTGTCGGGTAGGTGCGCTGCTTTCACCCTGTCAATCGTTATATTGGTAGGTTTCCCTCGTATGTCTAAGGTGAAGTACTTCGGGGTCCTTTCTAGAACGCGAAAAGGGCCATCGTACGGTCTCTGCAATGATTTTCTGACCCCTCCATGTTTAACGAAAACGTTGGTTGCCGTTAGCAGGGCGTTTGGGACATTGATGTCTGTAGGCCCCTGCTGCCTTGGGAGTACTGGCTGTAATCGTGTCATTGTTTCTTGTAGCCTTTGCAGGAATTCTCCCGCTGGGAGAGTTTCGTTCTTCATTGCAGGTAGTTCTCCGGTGAGGCGTAACGTCTGCCCGTACACCATTTCTGCCGGCGAAACGTTGGCGTCTGAGTGTGGTGTGGCTCTGATGTTAAGAAGTATGAGGGGCAAAGCGTCCACCCAGTTCGCGTCGGTCACAGTAGCTTTCAGGGCTTCTTTCAATCGTCGATGTAGTCTTTCCACTAAGCCATTGCTTTGTGGATGGTAGGCTGTAGTCCGGTGTCGCTTTGTGCCCAAAGCTGCTAGGAGGTTCCTCCACAGAGTTGATTCGAACTGTACTCCTTGGTCCGTGATGATCGTAGTCGGAACTCCAAACGAAGACACCCAACCCTGGAGAAAGGCGCGGGCAGACGTTTCTGCCGTACAATCCATCATTGGTATAGCCGTGCACCATCTTGTGAAACGATCGATGCACGTAAGAAGGTACCGGTAATTCTGCGATACGGGCAGCGGTCCGACGATGTCCACGTGTATGGTTTGGAATCGTTCATTTGGAACTGGCATTTTTCCAAGTGGGCTCTTGACGTGCTTCGTAATCTTGCTCGATTTGCACGGAATACATTCTCGTGTCCACTTGCCGACATCTTTGTTGAGGCCGGGCCAGATTACTCGTTGTCTCAGGAGATCTCGCGTAGCTTGAATTCCGGGGTGACTGGCTCCGTGAAAATGCGTGAATATTGTTTTTCGGCAACTCTTGGGGATGTACGGCCTCTCCTGGCCGGTGGACACGTCGCACCACAGGGGTATTTTGTCGCCGTGTGTATTGATAGGTCATATCTTCAGAGCACTCATCGACGCTGGATTCAGGAGCTCTTCTAATTCTGGATCTTCATTCTGTTCCTTCATTATTTCCTCGTAGTCGATTGAAGGTTCTTTTGGCAGGATTGCTGACACCATGCGCGATAGCGCGTCTGCTACAGTGTTGGTGGTGCCACTGATGTGGTTGATCTCACAGTCGAACTGCGAGAGATATGACAGTTGCCTGGCCACGCGTGGATTGCTGCCCTCCGTAGATTTGTGAAGAGCGAAGCAGAGTGGTCGGTGATCCGTTTTGATCTCAAAACTCCGGCCCTCCAAGAAATGTTCAAAGTGTTGGACTGCTAAGAAGATGGCCATTAACTCCCGGTCCTAGGTGCTGTATTTGCGTTGCGTGTCGTCCAACTTCTTTGAAAAGAAGGCTACTGGTAGTTGCTCTCCTTCGATTTCCTGTTGCAATACGGCCCCCACCGCGGTGGCAGAGGCGTCCGTAACTAGGATTGTCCTGCCTTCTGGAGCCGGGTGCGCTAACATGGTGAGCTGGGAAATCTCGTTCTTCAATCTCACAAAAGCTGCGTCTTGTTCCGGGGTCCAATTGATGATTTTCTTTGAGTTCTGTGAGTAGCCTTTCGTTAGTTTGGTGAGAGATTGCATTTTTTCTGCCGCAGCTGGGAGAAATCGATGATAGTAATTGACGATTCCCAGAAACTGTCTTAGTTTTTTTATCGTCGATGGTCGCGGGAAGTTGCAGATGGCTTCTATTTTCTGTGGAAGTGGCGAGATCCCCCGAGCAGACACTCTATGCCCGAGGAAGTCTAGTTCGGGCACTCCAAAAATGCATTTTGCTGGGTGCACTTGTAGTCCCTCTTCTCGCAGACGACGGAACAGTTGCCTTAAGTGATCTTTATGCTCCTTGGCGGACGAAGATGCTATCAGCACGTCATCTATATACGCCGTGACAAAATCCATGTCTCTGGTGATCGCATCGATGTAGCGCTGGAACGTTTGAGCAGCATTCCGGAGTCCGAAAGACATTACAGTGTACTCGTACAAGCCGAACGGTGTGGTGATGGCCGTTTTCTGGATGTCTTCAGCTTTCACCGGTATCTGGTGATAGGCCTTTACGAGGTCGATTTTTGAGAAAATTGTCTTCTTGTGCAGCTTGTAGTGGAAGTCTTGGCAGTGTGGAATGGGGTAACGATCGGGCTTCGTAACTGCGTTTAGTCGCCTGTAGTCCCCGCAGATTCTCCAAGCCCCGGGTTCGGACGACTTAGGGACCATATGCATAGGAGACGCCCAGGCGCTTTTTGATGGTCTGATGATGCCTTGATCTAACATCTTTTTGAACTCGTCCCGTGCTGCTTCGAGTTTTTCTGGAGGGAGTCTCCTCGGTCTCGCGTACACCGGGGGGCCGACCGTTTCGATGTGATGCTCTACATCTTTTCTTCCTGGCTGAGGAGTGCGTTCGTGGGAAGCCAGTATCTCGGGGAACTCCTTAAAAAGGTCGTTGAACTCCGGCGATGCTTGATGATCGATCCTGTGAATTTTTGCGCTACTCAAGTTTGCTCGCTCACAAGGAATTTCTGTTTGTGTAGTTTGGATGTACAATCTTGCATTTGCTGCGTCGACGTTGATTTTGTTCGCGTGTAGGAAATCAATGCCTATGATTGGTTGACCGACATCGGCCACCACAAAATCCCATCTCACGAACAATTGAGGGGCGAGCTGAATGTTCCTTCCTGCCGTCCCGTACGAAGCTATTGGAGTATTGTTGGCTGCTAGCAGATCGTAGGACGGAAGTCTGGTCGAACATTTTCCGTCGGGCGGGATTAGACTGACCGCCGAGCCAGTATCGACCAGATATCGGACGTTGTTCGCATCTTTAACGTACAACAGCTCGCCTGCTCTTGCCTGCGCGAAAGATGGGGCGCTTACCATCCTCCGCGGCCGTGGTTTCCCGCAAAGCTGCACGGTTGCGTGCAATTTCTTGCACGATCGCCAAAGGTACGGTGGTAGTAGCAGTAAACTTGTTCGAGCCTGCTTCCTTTGTTAGCGTTTTGGACGTTTCTGGGTGCCGGGGCTTGATTCCGCCAATTGTCTGCTTGGTGGACATTTTCTTGCGGGCGTAACGCCTTTCCTAACATTTCTTTGAGTTCTGCTATCTCCTTCATAGCTGCGTCGAATTCGGCTCTTGACACTGTCGGAGACGGTGATGGCTTGACAGCGTTAACGGTGAGGGGCTCGGCAGTTGAGGACCGACACGCGGATTGCCTTGCTGTGACTTGATCGGCAATCTCCCTGTACTCTTCGTCCGTTTTTCCTCTTCCTAAAGCTTCAATCAGTGGCTGTGCTTCCACTGGCAATTTTGAAAGGTGCATCGAGCGGATGACTGACGGGGGTAGCGGAGCTTGTCTACAGTTGTTGAGACGCGTCATTTCCAGGAGCAACTCGGAAGGCGTATTGTCTCCCAGCGTTATTTTAACGATGGCGTTGTAGTTTGTTTCTTCGTCGTGACGCACGAAACGTTGCGTCAACGCCGCCTTTAATGCGTCGTATTTACCGTTTGCCGGGGGGTTCAGTAGTATCTCTTGTACTCCGGATACAATGTGCGTGGGTAGTCCTCCCAGGAGCGCCCCGAACTTCGAAGCGTCGTCCAGGTTCGGGATTTGCGCGAGAAAAACATCGCAGTGAAGGAGCCATCCCTTGATGTCACCACTGAAGGCGGGTAGCCGGACATCTCTCCCAGCCATGCTTCCACCTGCCGGTCACTCTGGGGTCACCAGTGTGGTGTTCTCCCTCAGGCTGCTTTACACTCCGGGCAGACTTGTGAATATCTATTGACTTGTGAAATATCTTTGCCCGAAGTGAGTGCCTGAGGTGCAAACGAACCGGCAAGGTGAGGAAAACACAACTGGAATAAACGCCGTATTATTATGAAGATCGCCGACAATAATGGCACAAGGGAATATTACAGTCGAGTAATACAGTGACAGATGACGTCTTGGCGGACCGACGGTTGTCGGGGAGATGCTGCGTGGTTGAGGGGCGAGAGCAGACCGGTGAGGCTGCTGCGGTCCGAGGGTCTCCGACCAAGGAGTACCAGAGGCGGTAGCGGGGAACTGGTGCGTCTAGCAAGTAACAAGACGTGGCGGCTGACTGTCGAGGAGGCGTTGAAGCCGACGGGTGAGGTGCTGGCGGAGCGTCGAGGCTTAGTGTGAATATCAGAGACGCTGAGAGTGTACTGAGCTCCGCTGGCTGCGCGGCTGTTTATATAGGCCTCGCTGGAGGTTGACTCTACCCGTCCGGGTCCCTGATTGGCGGGAACGCCTGTTTACTTTCACGTCGGACCGCGCGGTGTATTTGCCTCAAACACTGGAGTTGCGTGTGGTCTCATCTCCAACCATGAAGCGTGCGAAGGTTGTGGTGGTGTGTGTTCATACCACCACAAGATTTTAGTGCTTATTTACAATGAGTACCTTAAAAATTGGCAGTGTTTAATTCGAACGTTTACACTAAGCCGCAGTCGAGGGCTGACTGTGCTGATCCTAACTAAGGCTAGAATTGTCATAAAGATTACTTGAATTAAGCTAGGAATTGTGCCAGAGAGGGCACGTACAGTCTAATTATTGTTATTATTTATTATTATATGAGAAATCCCTGGTCTCCCTGGCTTGAACGTGAAAGGTGTCCTACGAGAGGAGAGAGGAAGGTACCATTTGGAAAAGGGTAGAGGGAACGCGGAATCCATGCACAAAGTGCATAGAATCGGTAGTTAAGAAGGATTCAGAAAGCATTGATCATGAGGATGCATATCAGAATAGTATTAGGACATCCTATGGCTATAATGAACAACAACCACTGGAGGTAGCTGACATTGAAATGAGGTATAAGGAACAGGTAGCTACAGTTGAGGGCGACCAATTGCTGGTTAAACTAAATTTAACCCCCAAATCAGATAATTGGATGATTTCTGGATTAGAATTTCCAGGAGTTGGGAATTTAGAATATTCGGGGACTTTCAGAGGTAAGCATAATCACCCTAATTTAGCTAAATCAGGTAACGACTAATTATTAACATTTTTTATACACAAATTGACCTAACCAAAAATCAATAGTAAGAGTTGTCCTAAAGTGATTATGATAGTAATTCTTGCTACCGTTACTACTGGTTGTTACACGCAATCAGACAGTGGGATAGTGTTGATCAGCAAAATGCTTATTTGGAGTGAGTAACTACCGAAGAACAATCTCTATTGGTGTAATTACCCTATCATAGCTTCATTTCCCAAGATATGAAATTTCAACATTAACTAACAATTCAAGGGAGTTCCAAAAAATTATTTAAATCTGACTTAATAAGAATACAAAAATTGAGAACACAATTAATTAAAACTGGAACACACAAAAGGTGGCAAAACACTAAGGAGACCATGGCGATCAATAGATTATTCCACTTCAATTGATTAGAGGCTTGAACACATCAGCAAACTTTGCCTGGACAAGCTAAGGTGGCATAAGCAGTGACAACTGAGCCTAAGGTCTTACTTAATTAATCAATTATGGTAAAAATCTACAGCATCTGCTAAATGCAAATGAACTTGAAAACACATGTTCCTAGTTTTTCCTAACTGAAATAATCAATGTACAATGACTATTTAATTAAATTTACTAACTATCTATTCTTCAGAACTAAAAATTATTTGTGTTTTTCTAATTGATTATCTACCTAATTTAATTTAGAAATACAGTTGTGGCAATAATTGGTAATTGATGCAGGACTAGATGCATTCAGAAGGATACATCTGTGACTAAAATGATAATTGGTGCCAGCCTAACTTGATGAAAAAATAAACACATATTGAAATATTGGCCTAAAAAATATATTAAACAAAAAGGGGAAATTCTAACTTGATAAACAATAACACCATATTGAGGTATTGGCATAAGAAAATATTTTAAAACAAAAGGGGAAATTTATAACTTGATAAAAAATAACACCATATTGAATAGTGGCTAAAGAAATTACTTTTGATACAAAAAGGGAAATCCTAATCTTGATAAAAATAACATCACATTGAAATGTTGACATAAAAATGATTTTAAAACAAAAGGAGGAATTTTAATCTTGATAAAAATAACATCACATTGAAATGTTGACATAAAAATCATTTTAAAACAAAAGAAGAAATTTTAATCTTTGATAAAAATAACATCATATTGAAATGTTGACATAAGAATTATTTTAAAACAAAAGGGAAAATTTTAGCTTGAATGAAAATAACATCATATTGCAATGTTGCATAAAAATTATTTTAAAACAAAAGAAGAAATTTTAATCTTTGATAAAAATAACATCATATTGAAATGTTGACATAAGAATTATTTTAAAACAAAAGGGAAAATTTTAGCTTGAATGTAAATAACATCATATTGAAATGTTGCATAATTATTATTTTAAAACAAAAGGGGAAATTTTAGCTTGGATAAAAATAACATCAATACCCAAAGGAAAATACCCTGTGGGAAACACAAGTTCTAGGCAAGAAATCCTAACATTTAAGACACTGGTAAGTTGAGGCAATTCAGCTTACTATTTATACACTAATAGTGTTGACAATTGACATATAATGTATATATATAGTTACCCGTAGATTATCACACACAAACTTTAATTCTCACCAGAGACAATTGCCCCTCTGGGGCCCAACACTAACACAGGAGCATCGAATACCAGAATGACGCCTCTGCCTGAAAATGTCTATCAGAACTTGCCAAATGGTTCTGCGTGAAAACGCGATGCGAGCTGACGCTCGAAAAATGTTTAAATATTTTTGGTCAAATTTTAATAGATTTCGGGGTAATCTTGAATGACAATAGTGATCTAAAATTTTAATAATGGTTGCGTTAGCTTTATTTAATTTTTAGAAGGTAGTTTTATTAATTTATGAAATTTAGACTGAAGTACGGCTGAGGGCGATCACTACAGAGGTATACACATAGATAAGCCATACGAGGCATAATAATAGGCAAACTATACGAGGTGCACTAATAGACCAACTATCAGAGGTGTACAAATAGATAGACCATACGAGGCATATTAATAGACAAAATATACAACGCGTACTAATAGACGTCCATACGTGGCGTGCTAATAGTCTAAAGCTCATTTTACACTAGCGGTGTGGAGCGACAGTGAACATGCAATAGCTCAACCCACGAGAGGATTGAGCGTCAGTGCACACCGACTTGCTTTTACATTGCCGCTCAATACAACGCTCCTTCCCGAGAGACAGCAATCGCCATGCAGAACTCCCCCTCGGGGTTTTCTACCGAGATCTTGTTATTTTTCGATTCCTCTTGGGTCTCTAGGTTTAATTTTTTATATATTGCTAAATATGTTTTTTTAAGTCAGACAATAAATTCATTATTCCCTGAAGTTAATTTAATAATACAGTGTCGATACCGTCGTGCGGTCGACGTGAGGGTTCGTGGAAAAGGGGGCTGTCTTCTGTGCAGCTACCTTTTCCGGGCGCCAGCTTTTCTTCGCAGCTGCCCTTCCTGAGGTTCGTGTGGGTACCGCCTACGCCGTAATCAGTCCGCTAGGGCAACAGAAGTAAATTCTGTTAGTGCCGAACTACGGCGGTACCGTTGTGTGTTGGGGTGAGGTTAGTGTGGGTACCACCTGCGCCTTATTCAGTCCGCTAGGGCAACAGAAGTAAATTCTGTTATGTGCCGAACTACGGTGGTACCGCTAAGGTGAGGTGTGTGTGTGGGTACCGCCTACGCCGTATTCAGTCCGCTAGGGCAACAGAAGTAGATTCCGTTTTGTGCCGAACTACGGCGGTACCGTAAGGAAGACGAGCAACTGTATGCGCCGTATGAGACCGCTAGGGCAACAGAAGTGAACTCTGTTAGTGCCGAACTGCGACAGCGTCTTCCTGTTGACCAACTATGCGAAATAGTTCGTCCTTCCGAGGTGGCTCCTTAAACCCCTTATTAGGCGAGGTACCGTATGAGACTAAAGCCTGTGTCAATAAGGAGAGAGTAAATTTTTTTACCTCGGGGTGTGACTTCTTTACTGCTGAATCTCTTTGAAGTCCCTATTACATACACTGATATATTTTAACAAAGACAGTGATTTATTTTCTATTGCAAAAATAGTGCGTACAGACGTGAGCTACTGCGTAACAGGGTACAACACTCAAAATTGCATTGAAAATATTAGTCGTATTTAGCTAGAAAACACATGAAATATTGGAATATCGACATGTAATACAAATGATATTTAAGGGCTAACTAAAGTAAATGCACAGACGCAACATCAGCGCAGAGAAACAGACAAGTCGGCGTTCAGGGAGCTGGACACATAAAGAAAATACTTAAGATTATGGGTAACTAACGCAAAAAGGCTCGACAACCCCTGTGCGGCGTGACATACAGTTAAGTATTGTTGTTTCAACACCGTATGCAAATGAATATCTGATTCAAAACCACGCCTATCGGATGGGGTAGAACGTGTTCAATCTGTTTCTCGACCTTAAAAACGCGTAACGAACGAGTATCTTACGAACTTGCAGGCCCGGCCGCACACACTCCAAACCCGCAGATTTGGACTCCGCCCCTCCACCTCCGTGTTGCTACATCACGTTGCCATTCGCGCCAATTATTTAACTATGTAGTACTTCTGAGGTTTATTAACCTATCTGTTCTTTATAAATTTATTATTATCCAATGCATTGTAAACACTACATGTATTTAGTAAGTGGATACTACAGCGGAATACCAAAGTTAACCTGTATTAAATCATTATAATAAGTTTTGACAACGACCGCTGGTGTTTGGCTATTCTACCCTTCACCTCGGCACGCAAAAACAGTCATTTTTAAACTTTTTTAAGTTAACCTTAAACTAACTGAACTTGGCCTAACCTTACCCAACCTAACCTAACTTAACCTAACCTCTTAACCTAACTTAACTTAACTTAACCTAACCTAAATAAATTTAACCTAACATTTCTGTAGCTGCTCGGAGGTGGTGCTGTAGCTGCTTGGAGGTGGAGGGAGAGGGGTGGGCGGCGTCCAAATCTGCGGGTTTGGAGTGTGTGCGGCCCGGCCAAGCCAGGGATAGCCGGCGCTCCACTTGTGTTGCTTCGATTTGCTTGGCACGTCGCAGTGAGATGACGCGCATTTTGATCGTAAAACTGGCCGTGCATTCCTTTAAATAAATATCTAAAAATTAATTTTTTTAAACATTCAAATTTTCATATTATTGCCGCACTAGTATTCAAAATGTCCTGCCCTCCAAAAGCGATGTCTAAAAAGAGGTTACGCAAGAAGAATGGTTAATGGAAAAATGAAAACCTGTCACGGTTGGAAACCTATGCCGAAATTCGTAAGAGATGTCATCAACGGAGTGTGTCACCAGCGTAATGAAAAGCGCATTGCGCAACAGGAAAGTCATCCCAAAGTTGAAATTTGCGCTGCAGAAGAGAATTAGGAGAGACAGGAATAAAACCAGCATTAAAATTAATTAAAGTTTTGCATGTTAAAACGTTAAGTTAATATTCAAAGTTGAAAACTAATTACTGGAAAATATGAAAAAACTAATAATGTTGAAAGTTATTGATTGAAAACAAGGCCTGCCGTACATTTTTAACATCTCTTAATTTTGAACAACACAAGTATTTATTCTTCAAGAACTTTTGCGTTTCACCTCCTTTGCCGAAGAAAATCGGATAAAAATATCTGAATTCACAACTAAATATAAAATAATAATTATCAAATAATTAAAGTTAATGAAGAGAGACTGTTCAAACTATTATCACTGGCAGCTCTGGTTTACTGGCAGTGCACACCGCAAATATTTAGCATGCAAAATGTTGCCGCTCCTTACCGTGAGCGTGGCAATAAGGGTCATTTTGCTCTGCTGTGGGCGGAGCTCATTTGGCTGGCGGGATGGAGCGACGGCGTGGAGCGCGAAGACACCGTCAGTGTAAAAGGGCCTTAACTCTGTCAAGGGTGGTTGAATGAGAAATTGAAAAATATTATCTCTTGGATATTTTATATTCCAAGAGATGGCTAACAACTTAATAATTCGAATACTACTAAAGAATTCTTCGAAACTCCCAAGTTCTTAGTTAAAATCATCGAGGTAGGAAAAAGACAAAAAACGCTACACCTGAGCAGATTGAAACACCATCGTAAATGACAATCAAGTATTGGGAAAAGGTTTGTCACGAAGTAATTTATAAAGAACATCGCGCAACACAGCACGCAGATCTAGAAATGCGAAACTAAAATTACACTCAAAAATTAAATGCGTGGCTTGTTCGGCATACAAATATAGAGATAATTTTTGCACGAGCGCTTTATTTCATTTGTTTGTTTATACTTTTAATTTCTTCTATTCACAGAAATGCCCTTCGGGGCCGTGATAGAGTGTTCCGTGAAAGTTTGGTGTTCCGTGATAAGGCAGGGTCCCCAGATGCCTGGGAAGGCATCAATATTGAATATATTGATATGGCCTCTAGCTCAGAAGGAGTGGGTCTGGACGCAGTATTTTCAAGCGTCTAATAATCAAACAGGCAATTTTAAAAACCACAATACGACCATCACGTGGGGTGATTGAAACTAAATAGCCTCGCCTTGGGTTTTATTAATGTTGAGGTTGGAAGCTGAAGAGCGAGGCTTGATTCTTGGTACGTGAGGAATTCTTGGGAAGACTCCGAGGCGATTGAAGAAACTTCAGACGGTGCGCTTCCAGGTCGGCTTGGGGAAGCGTGTACTGGAGTGTGAAGTTTGGGATGGTATAAGTGTGGAAGGCTCCGACACTAAGTGGCTCGGCATTTGAAGGTTATGATTTAGCCATTTGTGGAGTATGGGAAAAGCTACCGGTTGGGAAAATTCGGTAGGAGTTAAAGACTCGGTTCAAAGGTCGGATACGAGAAGCAAGGATACGAGGAGGAGGATACTAGGAAGAGGATACTAGGAGGAGGATACTTGGAGGAGGATACTAGGAGAAGGTAATCTCCTTAATTTCTTAATGCAGAGTGGCTGCAATCAAGATGTGTGAATGTTGACTCTGAAATGTTGTGAGTGAGGGAAATGTGTTGTCCAGGGTCCTGTTAGGGAACAACAGACTTGGATAAATTTGCCCGGTAACGAGACCCTCCATACACATGTGCAAGACTGCTCAGTACTGTGCATTAACAAGAAGAACAATGGCAGGAATCTAGTGCTAAGGTCAGTCCGCAGCTCTGGCGCCCGAGTTGCAGCCCGAATCATCTTAACACCCAGAATCGGTGTTCAAGACCAACTGATCATAAGCTCTATCTTGATATCAAGCAACAAACACAATGCTCGCTTGGTTACCAGGTATTCTGGCAGTAACTAGCAAAATACATATAAAAATGAAGTAACTAGCAAAATACATATAACAAACAACAAACAAACATCGGCATCTTTGGGATGCTTTATTTCCAATCAAGCCTGATACAAATGTTCTTAAGCATTGGTTTTTCAACAGTCTTATAACTAACACTATATATGGGACCCCATGACGGTTCCCCCGTAAAGCCGGTACCCATTTCCGACACCTGGGTCGAGTGGGGTATTGTGCTTGAGCTTTCCCTTATACCCAACGGGGAAAATCTCCGCGCCAGCGCCGGGATACGAACCCGCGACTCCAACATAAATGTCCGATCCCTTAACCGCTGTACCACCGCGAGCACAAAAATGGAGAAACTAGCAAAATACATATGAAAATGGAGTAGCTAGCAAAATACATATAAAAAGGCACAACAGTAAAAACAAACTCAAGATGGAAACAAAGTTACAGTGATTTAGCAAAGGTCAGCAAACGCTCAATTAAATTCAGGTAAACAATATTGACAAAGATGGCGCAGTAAGCTTGAAGCTTGTGCCTAACTAACACTGGCACAGATAAAAACGGAGGATGTTCCTAAGTTAATTACATGAATTGAGTTCTACAAAACTTTACATAAGTTGGAGTCTCTAGACACAATGAAACACTTAACATTAAACACTTGTTACTTACATATGCCCCTCTGCCCTCTGGGGCCCAAGCACTACACTCAGACGAATCTCTTACGTGAATGACATACTCAGCCTGGAAGGCTGAGTTTATATACGTTGTGTACCGGAAGAACGTTTCCGGAAACGAATGAACTTGCGGTATGGTTCTGCGTGAAAACGCCATTATTTCATGTCGAATTACTTTTTTGGTCAAATTTTAATAGATTTCGGGGAAATGTTGAATGAAATATGTAATCTAAAATTGTAAGAATGATTGTGTTTTTCTTATTTAATTTTTAGAAGATTGTTTTAATAATTTATGAAATTATGCTGAAGTGCGACTGAGGCGTTCACTACAGATCGATTTATTAATCATTAAGCAAGCGCAATCAATTTGTTTATTGCTGGTATTTGGTTCAGTGTTAAATGATCGCAGAGCTTTCGGTAAAATGTAATGTGTCTTGAGGTTTTGCTTTCTACGCAAAAAGTAGAAATAGAAACATATATGTACATGTGCGTATATATATGTGCGAACGTGTGCATGTGTACACTGATACATAGACATTCATGTTTGCGTGCGCACACATACACACTCATGCATATACTAACACACAGATTCATATATATACGTATTGAAAATTAATATAAGAGAAATGCTAATAAACATGAAAAATAATCTTGCTCTTTCTATATTTAAAATGACAGCTGTGGTGGTATGAACACACACCACCACACAAGCTTAAAAGCGCCACCTCACAGCCTCAAAGCGCCAATGCTAAACGACCAATAATCAGAGCTCAAGTTTGAAGCTGGGGTGCCGGACCGAGCTTTATAAGCAGCCTGCCTCGAACAGTCAGGCAACGTCGATAGAAACCTTCGTAAGTATAGCACAAGCCTAGACGGCGAAAAGTGGGCACCCCCGTCTTGACCAATCGGAGACCTGGACGGGCAGAGTCAGGCTCCAGCGAGGCCTATATAAACAGCCGCGCAGCCAGCGCTGCCTCAGTACCATGGAGCTAGGATATATGGAGGGAGCATAGCCGTCTGTGAAGAGAACCAGTTTTTGAGATTTCTCCTCTGTCTGTGGTCACCAATAGCCGTCTCGCAAGTGTGACGTCAGCACGGAAGCCAGTTACCTCCTGATCACGCTGCGATGCGCACACGCTCGCTGAATGCTCTTCCAGCTGTTGAGTTTTTCGTTAATCATTAATTTGGGATTCTAAGACTCCGAAAGATAATAAATTGTGTTTCATCACTTGAGGACACTTAGTAATATCAAAATTGCTAGCAAAGATACATTTAGAGTTGAAAACTATAAAGATTACAGGCCCTTGAATATAACAAATTAGAGAGCGACTTGCACGCGCACCTCATCCTTCGATTTGTGGAGCAGTACTAATCTTGCTTTGGAAAATGGGAGGGCGAATCGTAGAGGAGGTGAGGAGGCGAGGAGGAGCCAACTTCATCCAAGCGTCTGTGGTTGGCTCACGTGTGGGGCCTTGCCAAGGTCCCAGTCTCCCAACTTTTGCAGCTAATTTGAACCCGATTGGAATCGGCTATGCTCCCTCCAGTATATCCTAGCTCCATGCTCAGTACACTCGCAGCGTCCCTGATATTCACACTACGTCTCGACGCTCCGCCAGCACCTCACCCGTTGCCTTCACCGCCTCCTCGACTGCCAGCCGCCACGCCTTGTTGCTTGCTAGACGCACCAGTTCCCTGCTTGCGCCTCTGGTACTCCCTGGTCGGACGCTCTGCCAGCATCAGCCCCACCGGTCTGCTCTCGTCCTCCAGCTACGCAGCGTCTGCCCGACAACCGTCGGTCCGCCAAGACGTCATTGGTTGCTGTATTGCTCGACTGTCATATTCCCTTGTGCCATTATTGTCGGCAATCTTCATAATAATACGGCGCTTATTCCAGTTGTGTTTTCCTTATCCTGTCGGGTTCGTTTGCACCTCAGACACTCACTTCGGGCAAAGATATTTCACAAGTCTATCGATATTCACAAGTCAATATTCACAAGTCTGCCCGGAGTGTAAAGCAGCCTGAGGGAGAACACCACACAGCCAAAGGTTTGATGAATCTTAAGAAATAACCTGAAAAAAATAAGGAATATAAAAAGGACTGAAAAACGTATAAATGGAATCGTTTTTCAATTTCCTAAAAGAAATTTTGAGAAAACTCAAGTTACCGCCGAGGAACAACAACAACAACAACAGAAAAACACATTTTTCATATCTTCTCGATATTCTCTGCAACATCATGCGGACATGCATGGGTACATGGGATGAAATGGAGATACAGTGTAAGCCGGTTACTACTCATGATTGACAAATATCTACAAAATTTTAGCAGAAATGTGTAAACAAACATGTGGTGTTCTCCCTCAGGCTGCTTTACACTCCGGGCAGACTTGTGAATATCTATTGACTGGTGAATATCGATAGACTTGTGAAATATCTTTGCCCGAAGTGAGTGCCTGAGGTGCAAACGAACCGGCAAGGTGAGGAAAACACAACTGGAATAAACGCCGTATTATTATGAAGATCGCCGACAATAATGGCACAAGGGAATATTACAGTCGAGTAATACAGAGACAGGTGACGCCTTGGCGGACCGACGGTTGTCGGGGAGACGCTGCGTGGTTGAGGGGCGAGAGCAGATCGGTGAGGCTGCTGCTGTCCGAGGGTCTCCGACCAAGGAGTACCAGAGGCGGTAGCGGGGAACTGGTGCATCTAGCAAGTAACAAGACGTGGCGGCTGGCTGTCGAGGAGGCGGTGAAGCCGACGGGTGAGGTGCTGGCGGAGCGTCGAGGCTTAGTGTGAATATCAGAGACGCTGAGAGTGTACTGAGCTCCGCTGGCTGCGCGGCTGTTTATATAGGCCTCGCTGGAGGTTGACTCTACCCGTCCAGGTCTCTGATTGGCGGGAACGCCTGCTTACTTTCACGTCGGACCGCGCGGTGTATTTTTCCCCGCCTCAAACACTGGAGTTGCGTGTGGTCTCATCTCCAACCATGAAGCGTGCGAGGGAACGCCTGTTTACTTTCACGTCGGACCGCGCGGTGTATTGAAGCGTGCGAGGGAACGCCTGTTTACTTTCACGTCGGACCGCGCGTTGTATTTTTCCCCCGCCTCAAACACTGGAGTTGCGTGTGGTCTCATCTCCAATCATGAAGCGTGCGAAGGTTGTGGTGGTGTGTGTTCATACCAAGGAGGTTTAAGAATGGAGGCGGCATCAGCGCTCTAAAGTGAAGCCAATTTTCGGTAGCTGTAGGGTATACGGGCACACACACGGAGATGGGGCTCAGTGTGTGTCAGACACTCAGCGTGACAGGGCGCCGCTATCCATGCTGCGGTCAAGGACAAGTTTCCTCAATATGAGTTTCTTTATCATTCAGCGAGGACGCAATTGAAATATATGCCTAAGAAAAAAACCTATAGCACAGAGTAGCGCAAGTCTGCCATTTAACAGCGCGGTCTTCGGTCGCTGATGATGGAGGTGGTGCTACCCCTCCACTGCAACACCACCTCCACACAGGGACCTAATGCCGGGTGGGCGGGGCTTGGGACGGCAGAAGTGGCTTCACTCGCTTGACTGGCAAAAGATAGCGATGCCGGTTCCATGTATCCAACTTCCTTGGTTCATACCACCACAAACATATACATCAAAATTCATAGTTTGTACAACATACGGACAGAAAGATAATTTTACCACGATTCATATGCTCAAATTGCGCTTTATTTCATTAGTTGTATTTGTCATTAATCCGATTCACAGAAACGCCCTCTGGGGAAGTGATAGATCTATTTTTGAATGATTTCGTTGCTGCAATAAATGTATTAACCGGATGGTTCTTGCGTAAAGAAATGAAATAGAAACATGTATATCTATTTATGTAGATATATATACCTACATACGTACACACACATATTAATATATATACTTATTGAAAATGAAAAATAAGAAAAAAACATATATAATATAAAAAGAAAAAAAAACACCTACCATCTACTACACCAAAATGACAGTTGAGCTCACTGTAATCCTAAGAAATTATTCGGAAAAAAATAACCAAAAGGAAAAAAAGACTTCGAAAAACGTATAAATGAACTGGTTTTTAATTTTTTCATATAAATTTTTTATGAAAACTCAGGTTACAGTCAAGAAACAACACAACTCTTCAGCATTATACAGACATGTGTACATGGGATAAAATGGAATAACATTGTGGCCGGATATCACATCTCAGTGGTGAATATTCACAAAATTTGGCACATGTAGGTAGATTAAGCAATGGTACAAAATGATAATTTTAATTACAGAAATTTAGAGTTTTTTCCGATTTGAAAGTCCAGTGCTAGTGTGCGCTGAAAGCACGGAAAAATATAAAACGACTAAATGAAATGCTTAAATTACCCCCTCCCCCCCAGCCCAGCCGAAATTGATTGGAAAACATCTTCGAGAATGATTTTGAAATAGTGGGACGACATTAGCCAAAATTTAGTTCATTAAAAACTTTGCACAACCCTCACATCTATAAACCTGTATATTGATGTACACACAAAATATATTTCAGGGTATGTTTGTCATACGGACGTTAAAGATTAATACAGAAAAGAGAAAAAATAAAATAACAAAATAAAGATGAGGAAATACTCCTAATTATGGAAAAAACGTTTGTTCAGCTGCATTGAACTGACGGCTGTGGTGCTCATTATTGTCAACAAAAACAAGTAAGATAAGAATACGAATGGCTTAGCAAACGTAAAATGAAATAGTTTCTGATTTTCTAATCGAAATTTCAGGAAAATTAAAATTTCTGGTAGATGGGAAATTCACACCGAAATGCTGCAGGTCCTATGACAGAGATGCAAAATGACGTGACACATTTACTCTAAATTCTTTTACAGTTTTAGAGTTTTTGAAATGGTGGAGAAGCTTGTTCCACAAAAAAGCTCCAGAAACTGAGAGAGCTTTTTGTCCCACGTTAGATGAACGGTAACTGACTAAAACGTCATTCTTCAGATTTAATTTTTTGTTTGGGATATTAGTTGGAAAAAATTTTACCACCTCTGCATCACTTTGGGGGAGGTACAGAGAGGAGAACACTCGTCGAGCTTTTTGGATCATGAATCTGTTCAGTATTGGGATCCAGTCAAGTTTTCTTAAAAGAGGGGTGACATGATCGTATTTATAGAAATAACACACGACTGCAGTAGTCCAGACGCGATAAAACTAAAGACTGAATCACTAACAATCTAGATTTTTCGTCAAGTGTGTTCTTAATGCGATGAAAGAACATTAAGGTTCCGTTAATTTTGTTGCACATTGTTCCTACGTGCGAATGAGTGTATTAGATTAATCATATTTGTACATCTTGAAATTGCATTTATGAAAGGATGGCCTAGAAGTTGCTGAACTTATTCAGGCCATAAATTAGCTTTACTCATATATGTAACGTACTCCTTACACACTACATAAATTCCTATCACATTACTTCACCAGGATATGTAGCGTATACACTGGACCCTGCAGCGCGATACATTTAATGATGCTAATAGAAAATCCTATGCCCATAATCGACCAGCTGATACGGTTCATGACAATTATCCTAATCATAGACTAACAGTCATTTCCCCAAGCGCAGATGTATATTTGTCTTACATATCGCTGTCCTGCTCAAAGATTAGGGAGTGCTCTAAAAAAATTAAAATCCAATGTGTTGTAATACATTTCATGTATCAACTTTTTTTTAAAATAAACGATTTTTTTTCTATGTACATATGTCTCGACGGCCTTGATGGTGGTACCTACTTCTTTTTCCTTTATTTATATAGTTATTTTTTCAAATCGTTCATCGATTTACCAACAGTTCTGACATGCTTTGTTAAAGTTTATATCAACTCAACAAGGCTTCCGTTAATTACAGTGCTTTAGTAAATGAAATGTGTAAATTCTGGTGTAGCTTTGGCGCTAACTCAACTTTATTTTCGCACTTTCTGCGTTGATTCATAACTCAATAATGATTGTTAATTCTTTATTGCGTGTTCTCATCGAAGTATAAGCAAAATCTTCCAAAGCTCAACCAACTAATTTTCATGTGATTTACTGTCAGTTAAGTCGGAAACAATGCCTGACTTCGCTAACGTGTATCTTAAATGCCCGCATGGAAGTGTTGGTCATTTTACCTTTGCTGGACAAGTTATTGCTCTCCCCTCAAAATGAATAGAGTAATCGCGCTCATTCCGGCGAGTAAAAATTGAAAGTGCATTGATTAAAACTCCTTTTTTATATTCTTCTTCTCGCTCCCAAATTTCTTATATTTTACTATAATTACCGGGTGACGCACAACCAGATTTACGTTAGTAGAAAATGTAGCATATGGACGCATTCTTGCATGGCCTGTCAGTTATCGCGACACTAACGACCACCCGGAAAAGCGTTATCGCGATAACGTTTGATAAAAAAGCGATAATGAACTAGTACATAGATGTGCTCGTCAGTTGCAACAAAACTTTTGCCGTGTGTGCCCGGACATCGCTATATTTCGAGGTAACAGCGCAAACATTATGTGTGTGTTGCTTGTGGAACAGTCTGTTGGCAGGTTTTATAATGGAAAAATCATTGAATTAGACAAATGCTCATACAGGAGAAAGAAAATACTGAAAGTTAAATTTTACCATTCCTTCATACGCAGGTTAATTCTCCCAGCAAATCATGATAAGGCAAACATTCCTCGCAAGTAAACCTGATTACTTGAACAGAAGCAAGGAGGCTGTGAAGAATAACCCTGTTCATTGACTACCCTATATTCAAAGCTAATAATGCCTTCGGAAATATTCAGATATGCAGGCATCACAGAATATGACTTATGTTTCTGAATAATAGATATACATACTTAGACGTCTTAGCCTTGTTGCCCGACATTATCTTACATTTACCTGGAGGACTTTTTATCATGTGCCCTTACCATTGCACACGCGCACAACCTTTCGTTTGCCTTGAACGTCCATACTCTGATCTTGATGCTTGAACGGTCATCAGTTTAAAAGTATTCGTAGCGATTAATTAGTGATTTGAAAAAGGGATAAGAGTATTTCATTTTTTATTTGTAGAAGTGAAATAAAAAAAAGCTCTCTGAATACACTTGAGGTTTTAAAACACCCTCCGCTATTTATTCATATAATGTTGGTATAAAATGTAACATAGCGAATATTAAATTTATGAACTTATAAGATCCTTCAATCTAATAAGATGAGATAGCGATACCACTTATGAGTATGCTATTATTCATAATAGAACTAAAAGCGAAAGAGTAAAACTGTTTTCTGTTTGCTATGAGTAAGAGAGAAAAACATTGAGATTCTAAAGCCGAATGAAAAAGAACAATAATTATTAACTAATTCGTAAACATTAAAGATTGGCTTAAACGGTTACTGAATTCTTAGCTGCTTATTTTTTTGCATATAAAATAATGATATTATTGACGAAACTTGACACTGACACATGAGGTTGGACGATTGCGCTGTAATGATCTATATAGTTGTGAGAGTGAAGAGTGAAACTTAAGGATGGTGCTTGTAAAACTGTAGTTTTGTCGTTGAGTGATATGAGCCGACGAATATGATGTGAAATAATCGAGGTGAACATGCTTAACGCGTAACTAATTTGAAAAAAGCATATCCAAATGATACCGTCATAAACGATTTTAAAGTAATGAATATGGGTTGGCCAATTTAATTTTACGAATGCCTGGTACAACAATTACGTCTAAAACAAATGAGCAAACATATACGGCGAAATAATCTGAAATACTTGCTCATGATGCAATGTATAAGAATTGTTGAAAGGAACGGTTAAAAACCCCAAGTCCCAGATTATATTTGTTCTCATATATTTATTTATATTTTACGGTACAGAAGGGCAGAAATATATCTATTTTAGATCAGTAAGCACGTGTTCTAATTTTATTCACTGAATTACCTGAGTTAAACCTGATTAATGATTTAATACTTGCTGGTAGCAGAGCGTTTAAAGAATATGATAGTGCTATGTATCCATTCTCGGGATTTGATACTTTATCTTTATCGGGAAAATCATGTATGAGTTAGAGCACATAAAACGTTTCAAGTTTCTTATTCTCTCCAAACTGTCTGATCCTTCAATTCATTGTTAAATACAACTGAACTGTACACCGCACGATTCCTTCCTTTTGCTCAACTCTTTACAAAAATGTCTTCATTAATTTTTGAGCGCGTTTCTAAATTTTTTCACGCAGATGCTGATACGGAAACCATTGCATGGGAACTTGCGCCCAAACCCAGGCGATCTTTACGATCCTCGAGATGGAACGTGTCTCCCAAATTTCCATCTTTCAACTACACACAACCCGAACTTGCCGCACATCACCCAGGATTTGGTAAGGTACGATATCCAGCTCGTGAGGGAGGTCGAGAACGCCATGCCACTGAGTGGCTACTCGCAAGACAGAGCCTCCCCCAACCTCACAGCTCAACACTTGAGCCTGACGCTGTTAGCTGTGGCTGAGTATTCAGAAGGGCTTTCTGTCACTAAAAACAATGAATTTCCCTTCGTGGTGCACAAAGTCTACTACAGGGAGGCTATCGCAGGAGTTCTTCTTCTAAGACAAAAAATTTCAGACCGAGAGATGATTCTGATGCAGAATGTTTTAAGAAAGAGTATTCCAAACCCAGATAATTTCAAAAGTAAACTGTTCGAGCAAACGATTAACTCAATTCAACGAGTGTCCATAATTCAACATGGACAAGAATATCACTACACGAACATCAGAATGGCTTTCACGGAAATAAGTAAAATCGTTAACTTCGTGTGTTCTCCCTCAAATTTGAATGCTAGGTCTGTTCTCGTAGACATCCCAGCAGTTGTCGACTACCGTCTTCTGAACGAAAACAAGTACCTTGCCTACTTGTACGAACAAGAAAGGTTGAAGAAAGAAAAAGAAGAGCAAAAGAGGCTGCATGAAAAACGTCGGAAAGATCTATTGATAATGGAAATGCAGCAGCGCCAGCTGTACGGCAACTACAGACACGACCAGCACTACACAAACCACACTCACCATGAAGTTAGGTCGTACCATGACTTGTATGATGAAAAAAATCGTAGTTCGATGCGCAATCATCACATGGAAGGATCAGAGCACTTCACCGGTAATCGAACCAGTCATTTTTCTAAAGATTTTAACCGATATTATGTGAGGTATCCCATTGATACAAAAATACAAACCAAAAATGGGAAGAAAGTGGTCACTTATCAGAAAACAGGACAGCAAATTATCTATGAATCGGAAGAGGCTGGCTATAATAGAAATGGGTACGGTATCCTCATTGAAGACATGAAAAAAAACGACTCTCAGAAACAGGTCAGCAACAGTACCCCAAATTTGTTGGACGATGCCCTGTACCACAACGCAGAAGAAAAGAAACACGCGAGGCAACTTCCAAGTGGATCTTACTTGAGATCTAGATCTTATTCTGTTGAAAACCTGAACGATAGAGACAAAATTGACCGTTATCCAGCGCCTCTCATTGAACCTGGTAGGCGAAGTGTACGTGAACGAAGTTTGACTAAAGAACGCACTGATAAATGGAAGCATTTGTCTCCTCAGCATTGGCCTAGCGGTGGAGGAAATCGATCTTTCGATTCGTCGTCAAGTGATGGGAAAGAAACGCTAGGACGAGAATCAAAAAAAGATTTTTTAAGTGTTCCCGCTCGCAATGTCATGCAGAGTAGCAGCAGCGGAGCTTCACATAGTTTCCAGAAGCCAACTGTAAACGCCAAAATCATTTCTCTTCCACAGCAGTCGAAGAATCCTCCGCAGCGAACGTTAATTCCTCAAGGGAAGATGCAACGCGAGAACAATGATGACAACATATCGGTGGTGTCAGCCTTTTCAGACATATCAATAACACCTCATCAACAGAGAGAAGCAGAAAAGGAGTTTGCCAAATACTATGATAATGAGAACACTAAAAGTAACGCACTACAGACACAAGAGAATCGACACAATGCAACGAGATCGATGTCTACCCAGCATTCTTCGGCTACCAAGTTTCAGAACAAGACCCAGGCTTCGGTGTCTCAGCACCACGAATACCGCTCTTATCAGCGTGATGAGAGCACAGTTCACCAACGGCAATATCATCAGATAAACGATCACAAACAGCATCAGTCTGCGCCTCAACGAAATTCTGCTTCGGAGTTCAATAAGACTCAGAATAAATCGGCCAATCGCTCGCAACCGAATGTAGAGCAAACCTTTAACAAGCAGCCAACCCGTTACACGAAACCAGTGAATCTTCATCCGAGTCATTTGCAAGCAGCTGAGGAGTTTCTCAGTAAACACTCGTCTTACGTTTCGTCGGAGTCTCACAATTCGAGTTTTGCAGACACACCTCCGACTAGCTTAGGAAGTCTGCCAGTCGACAGCGACTCTACGTTCGTGCTGGATCGTTCACAGTCATCGACACCTGCGTCCGCTGGCGGTGACACTTTGGACCGAGGTTTTGTTTACAGGGCATTTCCCGCGAACGTTAGGGAAGTGTAAATTGTGTCATGGCTGATGTTGAGGAATTCTTGTAAAACTGTTCTCCACATATGAGGAGATGACGAATGGTTGTTTGTTCGTCTTAATTTAATGATGTATAAAATAAGATAGGAAAACTTGAATTGCATTCTTGGTTTATGAATAAATTTATTTGCTAAATAACAGAGCATTGTAAAGATTTTCCATCGTCCATCAATTTATAAAATGTATGTATCTCTCTGTTTCTAGAGTCGTGTAAAAGATTCTAATTAAGAACATTACTCATTTTCTTAGGTCCAAGTAAGTAAATGTATCGTTTAGGTTTCTGAAATATTTACTTTTTCGGGGGGTGACATTTTTTGCTACAGAATAATCCGAATTATTCCTTCTCTCTCACTATATTAGAAAAGTACAACTTTGAGAAACATTGATTTAGTGTGAGACAATTGGGTTCTACAATTCACACGTTGAGATATTTTAGAATTTACTAGTTACGATTGAACATAGGAATTAAAGAATTAATGGCTATATTATTAACGATATGATATGATAAGACTGCACGGAAGTCCAGGTCGACTTTTTTAATCTTATGATAGTTCATATTGATTGCAAAGTATCGGCTAAATCGCCGGTAAATTATCTAATCTATGTATATTTGGACAGAAATCGATACAATATTTATCAGCAGAGCAGTTAAAAGATTTTTTATTGGAAAACATATTCATTTCAAATGTCGTATTGTAAATTTTTAAAACAGGACACAGTCACCCGTGATTATTGCGCACATGGTGTCAACCTAAAATTACAGCTTTAGTGATAACGTATCGCTGATGCATGCTCTTTTCGAGGCTAGTGTAAGCTGTTATTAAACATAAGGAATCCTCGTCAATTGAGTGCAATACGTTCATGTTTGTGTACCTTAATTTGTTTTTGTGTTCTTGTTTGCGGCGCAGTGTCAGGAAATAAGCGCTGTGGAATCGCTATATTGCCTGTGAAGAAATTGAAAAGAGGGCATGAGTGTTTTTAAAGACAGGGATGAGATACCACAATAATGGGACTGGTGTTAGTGTGGCTGGAGAAATATTTTAAATGAGACAAAAAATCAGCTTGATGAATTTCAATTGGACCTAGACGAACAAGAATGTAATATCAGCGTGTACAAGGAACTGTATTCACTAATAACTTGATGTTTTTCTCGATACGAAAAAATTCACGTAACTTATACCTTCCTGGCATGCATCACTGACACTGATGGTTGTAAGGACTGACGAAAACTATTTTCTTGAAAAAATTCTTGCGAGATGCAAAGTAAGTCAAATCTGCCCTGAACTTGTCGGCTCTCTCTTCTCCGCCAATGTGATACCGTTTTTATGTCCCGTTCAGCAAATTACATGTGCTACAGACTCTGCTGTGTTTCAAATTTTATAATGACAAAGTAATTTAAAGAACAGACAGCGGAGGAGGCGATCAGAATAACAGAATCCCTCGATCGTGCACAAAACACTCGATTGTGCACAACAGATTTACCTTTGGCAATTGTTCCTTGATAGTTTTCCTAGACTTAATTAATGTTTTATATGATTAATTGCTTAAGCTGATTTAATTAATTTTGCAATGTGTTTCACTGGAGTGATTTTAAACAATTCCAACGTTAAGCTCTAGTTTCATTATCCTTTGACAGATGTAAAATTTCGTCTTGGTGATATTACTCGATGTTATCAAGATTCGATTTTATCATCAGTTTCTTGCACCATATAAGAAGTAAAAGTAGGTCGCATGAATCATTTGAAGTATACCATTTATCGTTCTCAATAGGTAGATATATATTGAATGATTTGAATCGCCGAATGAGGAACATGATAATGGGAAGCAGAACGATACTGAACTCGATTATGATGTGTATATCCATGCACTGCTGGACTCGAAGTATGAGCTAAGTTATTTGTCAAATGATCACTATGAGCGTAATCTTGATAAATATAGATTTTTATAATCACATTCAGCTAAGAAAGGTAGGGGTTAGTAAGCACCGCCGAAAAAAATTGACTGCTCCATATTTAACATTTCCCAACTTCCACACTGAACACTAAGCTCCTGTGTTCAACGCATATCTTTAGGTGAAACTTCTGAGCATCACATGCATCCTGTTTTTGAGTAATCTTCGTTCGAAATATTCTTCAGGATATATTTAATAATTTCAAAGACTAGTGGATATGTTTTGTCAAGAATTTAGAGAAAACTTGCAAGAAGTGACCAGTGATAATCAATGTACCAGCTAGCAGCGGCAATGAACTAGTTACGGTAGTATTAAAAATAGAAATAGTAGTAAGCTAAGAAGAATCCCTTCTATTAAATTTTTAGCTCGAAACCTACATCACTATAAATTTCTTACCAGATTCAATGATTCTAGATTTCGCACACTGACTGAGTTTGGATTATTTCTTCTACGATAGGAGTATTTTTTCAGATTAAAAGCTTTCGTTCGTTTTTATTGAGAAATAGTTAGAAAATTGTTGATGCAAAGTTGTAGAGCATGACCGGAGTAAAGAGTCCTGGGCTTGCAATCGGTCCAATGATTGCAGAGTGAAAATTGTCGGGTGATGAGTGAAGCTGCTCAGCAGAGTGGGCCTGTTATACAAATATGCCTCTCTCAGTAAGTGGGGACAGGGCAGCCTGTTCTACCATTGGCTGACAGGGAGCGTGCATCTCGGTATATGGCATTCGCTCTAGTAGTTTGCACTGTGGGCTACATAGAAAGTATAGGGCTGATGTCTGGTTTTTGGATGCGAAACGTACGGGAACCTCAGTTTCACCCAAACCACATGGAAGGAGGGCTTATAGATATTGGATCTTGATGCAGGTTCAGATCAGAGGAAGTTTTTTGCCTCATCACTTTAGGGAGACAACTTCCATATCTTATTTTTTTGCTTCAGTTTAAACTAATATTCATGATTAAACAGTTCAAGTTAATCAAAAATATTGATATAGCAATCATCATTTATTCAGTCTAAAAACTACTGAGTGGTTTTGAGCACCGTTATACTGGTTCAAAGATATTTTCATTTTTCATTGTTTCAGACAAAAAAGTTTCGTGAGACCAATTGAGACCCAGAAGAACAGAAGGTCCATGAGTCAATTGGATTTTCTTATTTTGACAAACTTTATTAATTCGATTATCAAACGATTTGTTTTTCCCACTAATTGAAATATTTTATCGGAACAGTTTTATTGATCGTACCCTAATTAACATCGGGTTGTACAAATAGTTTTTCTGTCTCTTACCTTAATTAAAAGAAGGAGTCGGTGAGTAGAGAGCAAGCTCAGGGAGAGGAAGAATTTGTAGTATTCATCCTCAGGCTACTTTACGCTAGGGGCAGACGATGAATATCTACGGACATTGAATATCAATGTCTGAGGTGAGTGCCTGAGGTACCAACAAACCCGACAGGGCAATAAAACACAACTGGAACTATAATGTCGTTCTATTATGAATATCGCCGACAGTGATGGCACACGAGGGAAAAATTGTTGCGACATATTAACGCACAAAGTAACGTTTTGGAGCACCGTCAGGTGAAATGGAGTTGCAACACGGATGGCGGCAGAGTGACTATTGAGTACCAAGCGGTGGTAGAGGCAGTAAAGACTATTGCTGACGAAGCGTCTTTGGTTAGTGTTGTGAAGATCGAAGCCACTACGAGAAGACTGACTGAGCTTCTTCTGCACCTCCTTATATAGGGCCTGCTGAGTGTGGTAGCGCTGGACACGGGTCCTCATTGGTTGGTGGTTAAATCGCGTGGTGAAGAAGGGGGGGGGGGGTCGCTGGTCGCGTGAAGCTTGTGTGGTGGGGTACAAGCGAGCTGCTTTTTGAGACCACCACAGGTACCTCTAGCCTTGTTTACTTGTCTTCCTCATTTGCTATTACCCATAGAAAGCCTGTTGCAGGGTGAAAGTTCCGGGAGCATCGAATTGGGATCGATCTTTCTTTCTAGTTAAAAATCGGATGCTTAACCGCCCACTCAATGCGGAGGGAATTGTAGCCATTACAAAGGCCCCGACACTGTCAGGCCTCATTTTTAAGTTCAAGTTCGAGGTGAAGACATTTAGATTTCTAAATAGTTAATACTTACGTGACTTATGAGATTCCTAAAAAATCAGCGTATAGAATTATGTGTGTAAGCTAAAGCGGCACGTGGACAAAATATCCGTGTTGTAGGAACTTTTGTTTGCGTGTTTACGTCACGTATTTGCTCACCTTAGTTGCATCGTGTTAGGAAAACTTTAAACGTTAACAAAAAGTTATCGGTAACTTCTTTTATGACATTTTAACACTCTTCTGAATAAATAAAAATGGTTAGTAAATGTTTATTTACCTTATGATTGCATATGAACTTCTATTTTATGAAAACATAGGTGCCGACTAGGTATGTTTAAAAAACCATTAAAGAAAGAGGTTACGCCTGCATTAAGACATGTTATTATTGCTTTTAGAATTTACTTGAATTAATAACTTTTTTAATTACTGGAAAAAATATATAGCTTGATCAGTCATGGTTTTTGAAGGATTGTTTCTTTAATTTTGAATTAGTATTGGATATTAGGAAGTTCTTTTCTGACAAACCGAACTCTCAAACAATGTAAGCCCTATATATAAAATGGTATTAGCTTATAGCTTTTTCAATTTGTAACTATTTTTTGTATGTAAGCTAGAATTTTGCTCACTTGAATGTAATTTTGGTAACTTTTTATGCTAAAACCAGACAACTAAGTATTCAGAAGAAGACTTTTTTTTCCATGGTTTATCCTACAATATTCTGATAACTAAGAGAGAATAAAACTAAAAATTATGTTGATTAATTGATAATGCTTTTCAATGTTTCAAATTAGTAATTTATTTTTAGCTCATGAATTGAATTCAAATCTATTTGCTATAGAGTATAGTTGTATCATTGAGGTTATAAGTATGTACTATACTTATATCTAGTTATATGTTAGTTGAAATTTTTTGGCTCAAAATTTTTCACCTTTGTCCTATACAGTACCTAGCTGTTCAACCATTTAGAAAGTCAAAGAAGTGGTTTTTTAAATTTGAATTTTTCTACAAAACTATTAGGTACAAAACCTAAGTGTTCAGTTCATATTGTATCTTATAAAGTTAGCCATTTGCAATTTTTATAGTACTGATATCTTGAAATTCACAAAACTAGAACTTTCATGAGTTCTTAGAATGCTTTAAGTCATTTTTTATCCATAGACAGCAGATTTTTTAATTTTTTTTATCCAAACTAATCATACATAGCCTAGTTAAAACTCAGGTATAATTTGTTTATGAATGTTAGCAGTTTTTAAAAGCTTAACCATGATCCATGCCATTTAACCTTTATTTTTTTTTGCAGGACCTTGCACCCTTTGCTGCTGATGACTTTGATCCCAAGACTTGGATTAATGGCATCTTTAAAGGCCAGGAAAAAAATGATGTGAGTATCTGCCATTTTATCTAATGTGTAATAAAATTTGTATTTGATGTTGAATGAATTCCATATCCTTTTTTCAACTATTAGCTAGTGTTAAGAATATTTCATGAATTACTCTGGTATCTTTTTAACATGCAAGATATATTTTCATTTGATTCTCAATTTTTCTTTGTTTCATCTCTTTTTGTATTCAGAAATATGCATCTTCATTGGTGATGCGGCTGCAGCTGGCCATTCAGGAAGTGAATACCAGCTTGGAAGACACCAGCCAGCAGGTAGTGTGGGGGTTGAGTTAGTGATTATTTCAAAGTGACCCACCTTTGCACTCATATGAGTTCAAAAATTTTTAAATCATATTTTCTTGGCTTTCCTTTATGCCCTGAGCCTCAATTTACATAAGTGTAGTTAGTTTTCTTGATGGTCATAATTGAAGATAACTTATATGAGAACATGTTAGCTTTTTAAAGTCATGTGTAAGTAAAAGCCTATGAATGAGTTAACTTTTTGTTGAGTCTTGTTTATAACCTGAGTGAAATTGAATTTGGGTATGTTTCTCAAAAATATGTCAAAATTAAAAAATGTGACTTAGTGAAGTTCTTGCATTTTTATACATATTTAAGGACTCAAAGCAGCATTTCAATATTATTAGTCAACAGTTCATCATTCAACCTGTACAGACTGACAGCAGCGCAAGAATCCTATCTATGGAGGTTGTTGCTTTTTTAACTCTTTAACTCTAATGCTGTTATTGGGGCAGCTACTGAGCAGCCTCCCACGAGTGGTGCGTGATGTCGAGAGCTTGGGCCAGGAGGCATCCCTGCTCAAAACTCAAATGGACTCCCTCATGGCTGATGTACAAAAGGTAACTATGTATAGATCTTGTAAGAAATGCTTAGAAGGACCATGAAAAACTTCTTGGCCCTTAATGAAATAATGCACTTCAATATTTAGATTTGTATCAGTCCTCTGCAAAACTTATATTTACTTTGCATGTGACAGGCAAAATGTAACAGTGTTGAGGCAACAGAAGTGTTTTACTGCTTCTTTACTTCCAAGGATGTATAGTACTCATAAATTTGCACTTATGTTGGCTAATTCTAATTTCAGATCAGCCCTATGTCTTGTTGAAAAGAAATACAGACTTACCTTGGAGAATTCATTTGAATTTCTTCTTTCAGAAATCATGAGAGCATAACTATGAGTTCTGCCCAAAGTCTTTGCTAGGGTTGCATCAGACATGATCTGAGGCTAATGTGCATTTTCAAACGTATCTAATGACATTTGTGTACGACTAGTTAATTCTTGAATAACCTATTGTGTTGTTTTTTATTTAGCTCAAGCTTTAATGAATATTAAGATTAAGTCAAAGGAGAGCAGAGAGAGGAGTGAAACATGAAATATTGCAGTACAAAAATGAACTCCCAGTTCTTTTGCTCTGGTTCCTTACAACTTCACACCACACAGGCAAGCAGTGTGTGGTGGCAACACGACAAAAACAACATTTTTTTAAGTCACTATTTTCTGATTTCTGGGCAGTAAATGATGCACAAATGAGCACTGCTAATTCTCATGTAGTGTTTCTCATGTTGCCTAATTCTAACACAGGGGATTCCATGGTGTTGCACAGGCAAACATCCCTGATTCTAACACAGTACATCTTGTGTTACACATGATCACACCTAATTATAGCATAGTGCATATGTGATCACTCCTAATTTTAACCCAGTACATTTCATTGCAGGTGATCACCCCTCATTCTAACACACTGCATCTTATGTTAAACATGTGATCATCCCTCATTCTAACACACTGCATCTTATGTTAAACAGGTGACTACCTCTCATTCTAACACACTGCATCTTATGTTAAACAAGTGACTACCCCTCATTCTAACACACTGCATCTCATGTTAAACAGGTGACTACCTCTCATTCTAACACACTGCATCTTATGTTAAACAGGTGACTACTCCTCATTCTAACACACTGCATCTCATGTTAAACAGGTGACTACCTCTCATTCTAACACACTGCATCTTATGTTAAACAGGTGACTACTCCTCATTCTAACACACTGCATCTTATGTTAAACAGGTGACTACTCCTCATTCTAACACACTGCATCTCATGTTAAACAGGTGACTACTCCTCATTCTAACACACAGCATCTTATGTTAAACAGGTGACTACCCCTCATTCTAACACACTGCATCTTAAGTTAAACAGGTGACTACTCCTCATTCTAACACACTGCATCTTATGTTAAACAGGTGACTACTCCTCATTCTAACACACAGCATCTTATGTTAAACAGGTGACTACCTCTCATTCTAACACACTGCATCTTATGTTAAACAGGTGACTACCCCTCATTCTAACACACTGCATCTTATGTTAAACAGGTGACTACCCCTCATTCTAACACACTGCATCTTAAGTTAAACAGGTGACTACCCCTCATTCTAACACACTGCATCTTAAGTTAAACAGGTGACTACCCCTCATTCTAACACTGCATCTGATCACCCAGGTTAGCACCACTGAGGTGAGCAGTAGCCTGGATACGCTGGTCAAGCTTGAGACTGTCAAGAGCCGCCTTGCCGCTTCCTCCCAGGCGCTGCGCCAAGCTGACAACTGGACTACACTTGCCACCGAGGTGGAGGAAGTGAGTGGCAGTCTTCTCTACATGGTGAAATTTGTGTGTGTGTGGAAGGTGGGTACATTCTTCATATTCTGATTATTATGTGCTAAATATGGAGAAAGAAGTGACTGCTACCATTCCTCAGCTGCTTGAGAGCATACTGACATGAAAATGTTGCCCCTCAGTTGCTGGAGAGTGGCGACCTGGAAGGCGCGGCTGGGAAGGTGGTAGAGTTGCAGCACTGTCTCTCAGTGCTCAGCCAGACTCCAGACAGCGAGGACCGCGCTGATCTGCTCAACAACTTCCAGCTTCGAATTGAGGCCATGGCCAGTCCACATGTTGTTGAAGCCTTCACGCAACACAATCTTAGTAGGTTCTTCTTCATTTGTCATCAAAATCAATGGTTTCCTGATTTTTTTTGTTAAAAAAATTTTTTCCATGTAGCACTCTTTTGGAAAGCTCATGGCTTCTATCTATATTTTCGTCATTCTTTGCCCACTTTTGCTTTTCTATTCCATAGCAATGGACTATCTTAGTCAATCAGTAGGTTTCACATATTTTTAACCCGTAAACACGTTCATTCTTCCATGTTTTTACTTCTTGAAAGCCTAATTTTTCACTATAATTTCTAATTATAAAAATGCACATTCTCACATATCTCTGAAATTTCTCCTCTGAAATTGACCCTTATAAATCCGTGAAAAGTGATTGCCTTGGCACATGTAAACCTCCATCCTCTCATAGGAGTTCGAAACTTCTAGCAACAAAATGGTTGTGTTTGGTCGTCTCCTATGGCATCACGCTGCATAGCACGGTCAGATGGTCACACTAAGTTTTACCTCTCCTGCTAAATTTATTCCCCACCTACCCTGTGCGAGTCAAACCAGTAAATTAAACTCTTAAGTCGAGCTTCATCAACCTTGTTGGCTTTGATCAACTAGACCAACATGAATCAATTTTGATGAAGCAAATCAACAATGATAAACTAAATCCACATTAATCTACTGGATCATTTCTGAGCGATTAAAACAATTTTTATAATCTAAGTATTTAAGATTTGTGAAGACAAAATTATTCAATGAAATTATTAAAACACCTAAATTAAAACTAGTCCACAATGATCAACTTGATCAACTTCGTTCCAATAACGTATCAACAATGAAGCAAATCAGCTTGGATAAACTAATTTAACTAGCTCAGATGAAACAAATTAACTTTGATAAACTAACTTAACCAACTCAGGAGAACAAAACCAATGACTTGATGACCTTACCTAATAATACTTTTTTTGTGTTTATTTATTTGTTTGGTGTCAGCTTCAACAGCTTCTTTGAATTGATTTGATGGATGCTTAATGACCGTATCTGTGATACGAGTTTCACCAGTGCCCAAGTACAGTAAAATTTGAATCGCAGGGTCTATCAGGATGGATATATTTATTTTTGTCCACATCTGGAGGATTTATAAATAACTAGTCCACCCCCCCTTTATTTGAAATAAAAATGAGGGCGAAATGAGAGAAAGGCCGTAAGAAATTAAAAAATACAATCTCTCGAGAGTTGATGAGGCCGCGTGAACACGGCCCGTCAAAATATATAGGGCTGGAGCTTGTATCACAGATACGCTCATCACACACTGCAGGCTGGCTTCGGACAGACAGAGACGGACGGGCGGACGCGGCTCTTATTATAGTATAGATTTATTTAAATAATTTATTTATTTATAAGGAAAATATCAAATCCCATCATTTTTGACGGTCCATGTACACTATTTATATACATAAGACATGGGTGTGTTGGAACGAAGGTGAGAGCATCAAGTACAGCGGAGTCTTGCGTCGCGTGGGCCGCAGCAGCCAGGCCCTGAGCTACTTCCACCAGTGTTCCCTGGCCACCCTCGCCGCCATCTGGCCCAAGGCTGTCGAGAACGACTCCATGACTTCCCCCAACCTCCTCTGCCTCGTGCACTACTTCGACTACCTCGCCACGCACCTCCGCAAGCAGGTGATGCCGTCTCCTTCATGTGTGTTTCTACAGTTATGACAAAAATAATTTTTTTTTTTCAAAGATAAAGCTTAAATTTCTCATGAAAAATGCTCTTGTGTGAATTGTTTTCAAAGTTAGAGCTTGAATTTCTTGTGGAAAGTGTTTTCTGATGAGATTGATCTTTTTTTTCAGGTTCCTCTATGTTTTTTTGTGGAAAGGTAATATCGTATTATGTTAGATTTCACGTTAGTTTGAGCCTCCCTAACCACAGCAAACGTGCTTCCAAGAAAGAAAAAGAGGAAGCCATGATTTAATATAGAATTGAAAGAACAGGCAATTTATACACAAAGTGTGATTTAACTCCCCACACAAAACACCAAGGTTAAAGGAAGTCTATGAAGCAAGACAAAAGCTGCCGAAGGAAATAATAGATGTTGGAAAAGTATGGTAAGTGACAAAATGGTCTATTATGAAACAAAGATTTTCATTCTATTTCAACACAAACAGGGCATTCGGAACTTTCAACTCGAAACCTTGCATTTCAGCCTGGAAACGCTAATTCCCTTAGGTACGATAGTTTTATTCCCCTGATAAGGATAATATCAAAGTGAATGTTTTCTATCATATATGAATTGCAATATAAATTGGCAGCTATGGTATGGTGTTGTGGTATCCAGTTTACAGGGCAGGAGTAATGGCGGACAGACCAAGCAAGCAAGAAACTGTATTATTGTGAAAGTGAATTAATGTTTATTTTTTGTAATGATTCAAGTGGTAAATAATGGAATAATTTTTTGCAGAATAATATGTTGAAATTTTGTGGACTAATTTGTTGAAATTTTTTTAAACAAACTCGTTTTGAAATTTTTTGGGATAACCTTTATAAAATTTTTTGCCAGCATCTTACTGTCTCTTTGAACCAATCCGACCATATCAAACTGGCGATCGTTTATATTTATATTTACACTGCAAATTTCCTGTGTGAGAAACAGATAAGGGTACAGAGTGGGCCACTCAAACCAGAACTCTGGTATCAAATGTCAACAACTCAGTGATAAATCGCATTTTTTGTGCGTTTACCATTGTTGGATGATGTTGTGTATCAGTAATATCTCAGACAAAGATGATAATGCCAGGGTTGTAGTTTTAGTAGCCCATTCTGTACACTCAGTAAGTGGTGCGTTTAGGCCCTTCAGGGGGATACAACTATTTTATCTATGAGAATTAGCACTCCGAGGGGAAAATGTGTGGGCAGAGCTGAGAGTTAGGTAGGCCTTCTTTTTGTTGCAATTTTTTTGTTATGACCACCTTTTTTCGGTTCACTGCTGTCCTGTTTTTCAGCACCTACGACTTTCTTCTTCAACTTTGATCTTGTTTCATAATTTTCTTTCTCAACTTACTATTTCTATACTGTTTCTGCATAGATTTCGCGTTCCCTTAACTCCATACTAAATGGCGCCTTCTTCTCTTTGGATCGCATTTGTTGCAGATAGGGAGGCTTAAACTAACTAATAATCTAATCAGATGCGTTTAGGGTCTTTGTTACGACCTAGTATACACACTGAATGATGCGTTTGTTACTTGAGCCTTCTCCCACAGTTCTAGTACACTCTTGTACACATTGAGCTGTACACTCAATTGTTATGTTGTGCTCATGCCAGGTGGAGTGGGTGAGTGAGGTGTTCAGTGACTGCAACGCCCGCCTCGTGCTAAGCCAGCTCGCCACCGCGGCTCTCACTGATCTCGACCCGCCTCTGGTGCAGGTGAGATGTGTTCCATAACATTAGTTTGCTCTAGCCTCCAGCGTACACTGCCTGCCACCAATGACTGCATTCTATAGCGTGCGATAAAGATGGAAATAGGGTGACTGATTAAAGTATTTATTGAAAAGAAGAAATCATTAGAAGTTTCACGAACTCGCATAGTCTTGCTGTAAGATCTATATTCAGTGAATGAGAAGGACTCGTTGGAGTTAATTTAAAATTTTTAAACAAATATTTCATTCTTTGGGGACCATTTTGGTTTGAAACAAATGCTAATTATTTCATCAGTAGTTGGATCAGTTTATATTAAAACTACAGCTTTTTAACTTTAATTTAAAGAAGCTCAAGGTCAATTTTAAAAAAGATCAAGTTTAATTTAAAAAGTCTCAAGCAGGCTGTATTTAAAACAAAGAAGAATTTCAATTTTGAAAAGCTTATGTTTCTAAAATTTCATACCTATGTAATAATAATAAAAGTAAAGTTTATTTGTGAGAATGCATATATTTAAAAGTACTGGCACTGAAAATAGAATAAGTCGAATATCAGACGAACCAAACTGTTGTGATTTTCTACTTAATTTGACATTCTTCAAGTTTTACCTATGAATCATTTGGTAAATCATTTGTTAAACAGATTTTCGGTACGTATATCTATTGACACAAAAATTCCAAATAAATTTTATGTAATAAGTAACTGTGTGACAATTAGCAAACTGCACTGACGGAAAAGTTGAACATTAAATAGCTTTAAAATTATATTTAATATATAATTATATATTTATATTTATGATTGTAAGAGCGTAGTCATAGCCTGGGTGTTATGGCAGTAATGGATTCATGTAAAAGTCAACGTTTTAAATTGAACTTGATCTTATTTATATTAAACTTGAGCTTTTTTAAATTGACCTTGAATTTTTTAAAATTAAACTTGAGCTTTTTTAAATTGAACTTGACCTTCTTTAAATTAAACTTGAGCTTTTTTAAATTGAACTTGACCTTCTTTAAATTAAACTTGAGCTTTTTTAAATTGAACTTGACCTTCTTTAAATTAAACTTGAGCTTTTTTAAATTAAACTTGAGCTTTTTTAAATTAAACTTGAGCTTTTTTAAATTGAACTTGATCTTTTTTAAATTACAGTTAAAAAGCTGTAGAATCATCATTGCAAAGCCTGTAGCCAATATACGTATTATTTCCCAATCCATATAACACTGAAATCGTGACACGATAGATATTAAGACAGCAGCATAAAAGCATATAAATGAGCTCTACGGCTATCGCAATATACTGTAACATTGATTCATTTTTCGTGGGTATGAACTCAAAAGAAAGAAAAAAAAAAGAAAAAGAAAAAAAACTTTATTTCCAATAGAGATTGTACAATATTACAATCATTGGTTTTTAAATATCTTAAAATTAATACACTTAGATGATACACACACACGAGTATTGAAAAACTCGTGTCACTAGTCGAAAATAACTGATTGAGGGCAATGTACTCCTAATCTTGCTTAATCTACATTTGACAATACATTTAATGATAATTAAAGGAGATAACGCAAATTCATGGACGATGCATTTTCATTGTGGGGTGAAAAAACTTTTGACAGTTTACATGTACATGACATAAAACTTCGCAATTATTGATGCCAGGAAATAATATATGAATCGCTTGTTTCGGCAAATGTTCAAAAGTGTCATTTTAAGGAAGCATGAAAAAAAATATAAATACAAATCCATATACATATATATACGTACATACATATATACATACATACACACACACATACAGATATATATATATATATACATATGTACGCATAAGCATGAGGACCAAGAAGATTATAAGTTTTGTATTTCTAATTCAACAATTTTAACATAACGGTCGTTAGTTAATAAGCATTTTATTTGAATATAAATGGATGATCGTACAACAAATGTATAGTTTGTACATGAATGCTTTACAATAATAAAGAGATGACGAGTTAGGTAATGTTACAAGTTGAGAGTGAACAGAAAATGACCATTATCTCTAGTAAAATGCTAGTTGTCAGTTTAGTACACACATATGTGCACACATACATGTAAATATATACACATATATGTACACATAAAAAAGAAAAAAAAATGGTTTATTTCCAATAGAGATGGTACAAAAGTACCATCATTGGTTTTTAAAATATCTTAAAATTAATACACTTAGATGATACACACACACGAGTATTGAAAAACTCGTGTCACTAGTCAAAAGAAATGATTGAGGGCAATGAACTCCTAATCTAGCTTAATCTACATCTGATAATACATGTAATGAAAATTGTAAGAGATAACACAATTTCATGGACGATGCATTTTCATTGTGGGGTGAAAAAACTTTTGACAGTTTACATGTACATGACATAAGACTTCGCAATTCTTGACGCCAGGAAATAATATATGAAATCGCTTGTTTCGGTCAATGTTCACAAGTGTCATTTTGAGGAAGCATAAAAAAAAGAAAAATATATATAAATATATACCCACATACACACATATGTACATATACGTATGCATGTGTGTATATATCCATACACACACTCACACACATACACACACACACACACACACATATACACACGCGTTTTACGGCCATGTGTGTGCCTAGGTTACAAAAAACACCGGTTTCGTTAACATGGACACACACGTGTGTACATATAAGCAAGAGGACCAAGAAGATTATAGGTTTTGTATTTCTGATTCAACAATTTTAACATAACGATCATTAGTTAACAAGCATTTTATTTAAATATAAATGGATGATCGCACAACAAATGTATAGTTTTTACATGAATGCTTTACAATACTAAAGATATGACGAGTTAGGTTAGGTTAGGTTAGGTCAAAAATGGTGTATACAGTTAATGAAGGTGCTCAGAACTCCCTGCTGGATTTTAAAATTAATCTTTCTCATTGGAACTGCTCCTTAATTGAGTTTCATGCTCTGGACAAATTGCCTCTCTGAAGACAGTTTATTATATCAAGATTTTTTTGTAACTAATAAGCTAAAATCAAATGTACACGTAAGGCAAATTAGGTGGAATTTTGCGTAGTTATAACACAAAGAGAAATGCTTGTATGAATGAGTAAAGAGTCCCTTGGAGCATTGGGAACCATAGACATGTAGTGCACATCACAGCATTTCAACAAGTACAAGGTATCGTGCACAACCTGCATTAAAATGGCTCACTATGTGCAGGTTGTGAGTGCCGCAGTGAAGCTGCAGGAAGACCCGCTGCAGTTGCTGTGTAACGTGAGGACCTCCATGGACGAGTTCCTCGTGCAGGCCCAGCACACGCTCTCCTCTGACGGTACGCTCTTGTGGTATGGCTGCACCTCATGGTGCGCCACGGTAGAAGAAACAAGGTAGGGTCAAACGAGTCTTTTTTTTGGTGACCGTGTGGCAATGGTGACATCAAGGCAACAAATCAATAGCAGCGCTCATATTGCATCTGGCAACATTATCGCTCATATTGCATCTAGGTCTAAATCTGGCACTGCTATTGGCCTGACGATATGTGGCACTTGTGACGTCATCCAGTGCGTTTGAAATGAAGCCTTTCTATTGGTTAGCTGAACAAGAGACAGGGTGTTTTCTCCCATGGAAATGACCTTACCTTGTTTTCCCTACTGTGTGATCCTGTGTCTTCAGTAGTGTCTTCAAATTCGCGTCGCTGCATTCCTGCTTCTTAAGAAATTCATGCAACACATGGCGGTAACAACTCCGGAAATAACTGTTAACGATGTGAAAAAAGCTGAAATCGCTATTTTGAAATATGTCCAAGAAAAATTTTATCCATCAATTTTAGAAAGCCTAAAGAAAAATCGAACTCTCGCAAGAAAAGAACCTTTGCGTGTCTGTGTCTTCAGTGTGATGCTGTGTCTTCAAGTACTGTGTGTCTTCATTTCAAACGCATTGGATGACGCCACCATTGTAATATGTTGTTAGGTCAAGAGTGGTGACAGATTTGAGGCTAACAGTGTTGCCAGATGCAATCTAAGCGCTGCTAGTGGTTTGATGCCGTGTTGTCAGCATTGTGACACAGTCAACAAAAAAAAAGGCAGACTTGACGCTACCTTGTTTCTACTACCGTGCCGCACCTGCGAGTTAAAATGTTGGCATGAAATATTTTTTATACTAAGTATTAGCTTTCAATGTATCATTTGATAAAACACTTATTTTTTGTAACTATTTTGGTTGTTTCTTGTGAAGATATTAACGTTTACTTGTAAGGGCATCTGTTCAGAACGTGTGGACAACTTATCTTCTGTGTTCGATTTGATTTTACTCAGGTTTTCTGATAAATATACAAAACTTTTCAGATCAATGTAGTTCATTTATCTTCTTAGACAACATTTTGATAGAGGTCATTGGATGTAGATGCAGATACATGCTCCCAAGTTTCTTGTCTGATGATTCACCTGAATTCTTAGCACCTCAATGGGATGTCATTATCATTCAACGTTTTTAGGCAGCAGCCTCATACTTGAGTTTCCTATCTTTGCTTCTGAGATTTTCCCAAGTAGTGAGTAAGATTATGTGTAACATTCATAGTCTATTTTCATGTCTTCTTACACCTGCCACTGCCGCCATAACCCTTGCAGAGCGGTCACTGTGTTTTAGCTCTGAGAAACTTCAATTTATATCGGTTCTTTACCGAGAAAATACATTGATGTCTTATTAAATTGATTTTTCTGGTCAACTGAACATAACATAAGGTGAACTTGAACATGTGCTAGCGGCGATAGCTTTGAATTTGTTTGGTATTTATAGAACACTGGTAATTTTACTTCTCATTTGTACTCCAGCATTCATTAAAAATGAAGGCTAATATCATAGAATTTCAAGTACCCTTAGTGAGGCAAAGTTATTTCCCACTCTTTTTCAAACTGAAGTAAAACGAACACTACACCTTTTTCACTTCAAATTAATCTAAGTCAAGTTCAATTTAATCCAAGTCAAGTTCAAATTAATCCGAGTCAAGTTCAAATTAATCCGAGTCAAGTTCAAATTAATCCGAGTCAAGTTCAAATTAATCCGAGTCAAGTTCAAATTAATCCGAGTCAAGTTCGAATTAATCCGAGTCAAGTTCAAATTAAACCAAGTCAAGTTCAAATTAATCCAAGTCAAGTTCAATTTAATCCAAGTCAAGTTCAAATTAATCCAAGTCAAGTTCAAATTAATCCGAGTCAAGTTCAAATTAATCCAAGTCAAGTTCAATTTAATCCAAGTCAAGTTCAATTTAATCCAAGTCAAGTTCAAATTAATCCGAGTCAAGTTCAAATTAATCCGAGTCAAGTTCGAATTAATCCGAGTCAAGTTCGAATTAATCCGAGTCAAGTTCAAATTAATCCGAGTCAAGTTCAAATTAATCCGAGTCAAGTTCAAATTAATCCGGGTCAAGTTCAAATTAATCCAAGTCAAATTCAAATTAATCCAAGTCAAGTTCAAATTAATCCAAGTCAAGTTCAAATTAATCCAAGTCAAGTTTAAATTAATCCAACCCTCAGTTAAGTTAAAAAATGACATAATAATTTGTTCATTTGAGTTTTTTGTGTTAAATCTGTATCTATTGGAAGTGATAAGCAAGACTGGTTTTGATGATTTATTTACACTCATAGGTATTTATATACGTGAAATTCCACTTTACCACATATATGAAATCATATACATGCAAGTACAAAATATTATCATTGGACGATGTGTAGATTTAATCAATTCAATATTTATTTTCAATTCAATATATATAATACTTGTAGGACTCCAATAACTTTCATAATAATCATTTTATGAATATTCAAGTCTTGAAAGTATTATATATTGAATTGTGAACACACACAAAATAAAATCAGTATTAAGTTAGAAACATTGTTTCTTGTATTATTATTGTGTATTGTAAGTGGATCCTACATTTCTTCACATTGACTAACACGGAAATAGAATGGATGGCAACATTTATATTGCTAATGCAAGAATTTATCTGAGTAGTAATGTACAAATATAAATTGTAATAGCACGGAATTGTACATTAGTACTCAGTGAATCGCATTTGTATATTTCTTTCAAAGATTAAATTTACACATCGTTCAATGATAACCTTTTGTATTTGCATGTATATGATTTCATAGATGTGATAAAGTGGAATTTCACGTATATAAATACCTATGAGTGTAATAAATCTTCGAAACCAGTCTTGCTTATCACTTTCAGTAGATACATATTTTGCAAAAAAAACTCAAATTAATAAATTATTATGTCATTTTTTAACTCAACTGAGGGTTGAATTAATTTGAACTTGACTTGGATTAATTTGAACTTGACTTGGATTAATTTGAACTTGACTTGGATTAATTTGAATTTGACTTGGAGATAATTGAACTTGACTTGGATTAAATTGAACTTGACTCGGATTAAATTGAACTTGACTCGGATTAAATTGAACTTGACTCGGATTAATTTGAACTTGACTGGGATTAATTTGAACTTGACTTGGATTAAATTGAACTTGACTTAGATTAATTTGAAGTGAAAAAGGTGTAGACAAACTCCAATGAAGCTTTCACTAAAATGAATGCCAATTGAGACTTTCAGATAAACTGCCTTCAGTTTGAATGTTTAACCACTGGCGAGTTTCACCTCAGAAAATTCTTTAGACACCGAGCAGAAATTCAGCCAAGGCTAAAAGTTGCCATTGCTTCCACTCCCAACACGAAAATATATAATTAAAATCTTTAAAAGGTTTGGAATTGATGGTAGCATTGATACGATGGCCGCCGCATGACTGAGGTATTTTGAGCATTGTGAAAGGATTGGAATTGATGGTGGCATTGATGCATGACCACGGTAGAGAAAACAAGGTAGGTTCAAACCGTTTTTTTTTGTTGATGATGTGGATTTACTGACGTCACGGCAACGAACCAATAGCAGCGTTCATATTGCATCTGGTAGCACTGCTACCGCCAAATCTGGCTCTACTATTGGCCTAACGACATGGCGTTTTGGTGACGTCATAAAGTTCATTTGAAATAAAGCCATTCTATTGGCTAGCCGAGCGAGAGGAGGTGTATTTTCTCCCATAGAAATGACCCTACCTTGTTTCCTCTAACATGCTCATGACCAAAGTACTATGCGCCTCTAACACGGAGTTGTATGGTACAGACGAGGGCTGTGCAGCGGCGAGTGCGTCTCTGACGCGAGCGGTGTACGCGCCGCTCTCGGAGCAGCTGCAGCACTACCAGCAGTACGAGTCTGCTGCTCTACTCGCCCACCTCTCGGCTGCAGGTTACTTTAGCTCCTCTTTGATGGATCACATTATTTTATTTGCAGATTACAGCAAACAATAGTGAAAGATGGTCAAATTATTGTGCTAGTGCACATGGCCTGTCTACAATGACGGGATTTGATAATGTTCGATAAAGCATTTATATCGAATGTAATCAGGTTAGGTTAGGATTTGTATCACAGAGACGGTCATCAAGTACAGATACGGGTATTAATTTACGCCGTTCTAAAAATAAATTTGAATATTATTACGCATCAATCAAAATATAAGGTTAACTGAGGTTACAACTCTAGGGATTTGCAGGAGCATTGTTAATGTTATTGATATTGAGTTGTTACTTGCTTCATGTGTACTTCTCATTTACTATAGCTCATTTTACACACTAAGTTTTGCCTCAATTGACTTATCCGTGCTAAGTTTTACTTCAATTCACTCGCATGTGCTAAATTTCATTTCCTCTAAATAACATGCACGTTCAGAAATAGATTTATTAATCCGTGCTTGAGTAACAGAAGCTTGACTGCGGGCAGGTATCGAGAGCGGGGACTTGTCTGAGACGCTGCTGCAGCTGCGGGAGTACTGCGGCAAGATGGCCGCCCGCTGCGACCTCGCCGCCACACGCTGCTTACAGGTGTGTGCTTCTCTTTCTTACCTGTTTACTCTTTTCTGTCTCATTGTATTGTGATCACCGTGACCTAATGATTGAGAACGAATAGACAAAAGAGTGTGTGAAACATGAAGATATAGTGCAGATCCATACATATACCAGGCACCATTTTTTTGGCCGATACCGATACCCATTTTTTGCCCGATACCGATACTTCGATACTTGAAAATACCGATACTTTGACCGATACTACTACCGATACCGATACTTTTACAATCATCTAAGCTAATAATACCCGTTGTATGTTAGTTTATGTATTAGTTTGGTGTCCGCTTCTTAAGAAACGTAGGATGTCTGAGTTTGCGGTATCACGGAGACCGAATTCCTCAGTATAACATTGAAAGATCGTCTGTACATGCAATGATATGTTTAAAATTTTATCAGGATAGGTTAGTAGTATTGGATAGGTTGTTGTGGTCGCCGTAATTTGCGCATTTTTCCTAACCATGTCGCTTTTGTGCAGCTTTCAGGCCATATTGAATAATTAAATGACATTAAATTATATATAGTAATTTGGTGAATAGCTGTGCCCGAAGTAATCATTTTTGAGTAATGGTGATTTGTCACCGGAGGGGAACTTCGAGTCAAGAGAGCTTTGTGTGTTCTTGTGCACATGTGTTCGGCATAAACATTTTAAACCTACCCGACTTTTCGTTCTACGTATTGGCAACAGTGGAAAACGCATTAGTGGTGTAGGGTCTATAAGAACCGCAGTTGCTACCATGTAATGACGATCGCTAGGCCTTCGCGTCGTGAACGTGCCTTGCGGCGGTGCGAGTCACGACATAGAATTAGGATAGCATAAGTTAGATAATGTTGACGGAATTTTTCCATGGGTCCATCTAGCTTAACGATGACATTGTCCTCGGCATTTCCATGGGTCATGCTGCTACCTAATAATACCCTTGCCCATGGTTTATTTGTTTGGTGTCTGTTTCTTCCATTTCTGTCACTCACGCTCATCAGGATAGTTATAATGGCCGTATCTGTGATACGAGTTTCAACGGTGCGAAAAATATTTTTCATCACGGGTACTGTTAGGATGGATATACTGTATTTGTTTATCATCTACATCTTGAAAATTCGTTCATGAAAAGTATTGAATCCCATTTTTGGCGGGCCGTGCACACTTGTATTAAAATAAAGCCATTATAACTCCTACATGGGAGTTATAATAAAATTATTTCCTTATATATCTAATAATACAAAAATATTGACAAAAAAGTTGCCGATGTGAAAAATTAAATGCTCTTGCTATGTTAACTATATTGTTGAGAAAAACAACAAAATGAAATCCATTGAATAGATATGTGTTTCTAATCGTATTGCAACGTAATTTAGACTAGCTATAATAGCAACTGGCTCCAAAAGTGGACCAAAACAATAGTTTTCCAAAAAAGGGTTGTCATTTTCGTGTTATCCACACCAAATACGAGTACATACTTTGGTGAAAGAAAATATTAAAATTCGGTAAGCCCCAAAACCAAAAATATCCGCAAACACGCAACCATCTATAAGATGAAGAATTTTAAAAACGGCAATTTCAAGGAACTTGATCATATTTATTAGGAATACGTTTCGGAGTCCAGATCCATCATCAGTTCGTAAATTTACAAATCATTATGTCTGCAATAAAAGATAAAGCAAAATGTGGGATACAGTCATTAAAGGAAATCAAGAAAATAAAAATAAAATTAAAACATGTTCCAGAAAAACTAAAATCGACAAGATTACTATTTAGTTACAATTTGTTATGGGTAGGAACTATCAGAATTGTTGAGGGCCGGTTTTCGTTTAAAAATATGTAGCGACTCTAAAATTCTGAGGTCACATGCAGTTGAAGCCGAATCTAAGATTTAGTTGCATTTTACTGCGTGATTACGTACTGCGGAGTGTGAGGAGTAAGCTAATTAGTTCCCCGCGCGGAAGCTGCAATCCCAATGTTCGACCATTCTGTTATAAAAATTTCGTGACGTCATGCCGACGTACGATGATGTACACTGCACACAACTGTATAACTGTTAAAAATAAATCAGAGATCGAGGTTCGCATCTCCATCGGAAGCATATCCTTGTACCGGAAAAATGAAGCAACCATAAAATTATACAATTCCGGTACAAGGATACGCTTTTGATGGAGAAAGAGCATTTCTGATTTATTCTTACAATTGTGTGCAGTGCACATCATTGTACGTCGGCATTACGGCACAAAATTTTTATATCAGAATGGCCGAACATCGGGGTTGAAGCTTCCGCACGGGGAATGAATTCGCACAATTCGTACGTAATCACGCAGTAAAATGCAACAAACCGATATCCTCTGTGGACTTCAGAATCTTAGATTCGGCTTCAACTACATGTGACCTCAGAATTTCAGAGTCACTACATATTTTTAAACGAAAACTGGCCCTCAACAATTCTGACAGTTCCTACCCATCGTAAATTGGAAGTAGATCATGTCGATTTTACTTTCTCTGGGACATGTTTTGATTTTTTTTTTGTTTTCGTGATTTTCTTTAATAACTGTATCCAACATTTTATTTTTTCTTTTATTGTAGTCGTTATGAATTTTAATTTTACGAACTGATGATGGAGCTGGACTCCAAAACGTATTCCTAGTAAATATGGTTAAGTTCATTGGAATTTTCCTCGTTTTTAAATTCATCAAGTTGCGATGAAAGCAATCAACTGACCCGTTCAGATGTATTGAACTATAAGATTGTTCGTGAATTGTTCAAACATCTTAACATAGAAGAAAAATGCAAGATTCGTAATGAACGGTGATATGCATGCTAAGTTAAAATAAATTATTAGCTTTGTAATATTTGTCGATTTACAAGCTAAATTAAAATAGAATTTTTGGCAATTTCTATATTAAATTCACAAAAACTTTCAAATGCACCTTCAACTTTAATAAATTGGTTTGGCTTTTGTTAGCCTGTCACATACTTTAAGATATGGACATTAGGTCAAACTGTAAAGGTTTAGTCGTAAAAGTATAAAAATTTTACATAGCTACAGGGTTTAACTATTCATTTTACATAGCTTTCAGTTATGACCGTGACTCATCGGGAATTCAAAGTAGTGAATTCAGTTAGCGGGCCTGATTGAACGCTATAATTCAACAGTTAGTTATCTAATTTATTAGGTATGAATAGGCTCTTTATTTGATTACAAGTACGCACAGCCCATCAAAAATTACGGGACTCACTAACTTTCTTGAACAAATTTTCCAAATGTGATGCCCAATGAATGTATTCATCCTAACAGCGCTCGTGATGAAAAATATTCTTGTTCTTACGCACTGGTGAAACTCGTATCACAGATACGGTCACTATAACTCTCCTCATGAGCGTGACAAAGAAAATGGAAGAAGCGGACTCCAAATAAACCAAGGGTATAATTAGATAGTAGCAGGACCCGCGGAGATTCCATGGACAATGTCATCGTTAAGCTAGGCGGACCCGAGAAAAAATTCTGGCAGTATTACCTAACCTGTGCTAACCTTGCCAATCCTAATCTAAGCTAACCTATCCTATCCTAACAAAACCTATCCTGGTAAAATGTCAAATATTTAAATGCATGGAAACGCCATCTTTTAATGGAATTCGATATCCATGATACCGCAAACTCGCACAACGCGGACACCAAATAAATATATAAATAAACACACAACTAGTGATGTACCGATGTATCGGTATTGGTATCGGCAGTATCGGCCATTTTTAGTGGTATCGGTATCGGCAAAATCCGGCCGATACTTTACCGATACTTTCCAATATTATGTATTTTATCATCAAAATTAAGGTCTTAAATTATGAAAGTAAAAGTATGTGACCTAATAATACCCGTTGTGTTTTTATTTACGATTTGGTGTCCGCTTGTTAATAAACATAGGTTGTGTGAGTTTGCGGTATCATGGATACCGAATTCCTCAGTGTAACATGAAAAGATGGTGTTTCCATGCATTTAAATATTCGAAATTTTATCAGGATAGGTTTTGTTAGGATAGGTTAGGTTAGCTTAGATTAGGATAGGCTAGGTTAGCACAGGTTAGGTAATACTGACAGAATTTTTTCTCGGGTCCACCTAGCTTAACGATGACATTTTCCATGGAATTTCCACGGGTCCTGCTACTATCTAATAATACCTTTGGTTTATTTGGATTCCGCTTCTTCCATTTTTTTTTGTCACGCTCATAAGGAGAGTTATAGTGACCGTATCTGTGATACGAGTTTCACCAGCGCGCAAGTACAAGAATATTTTTCATTACGGGTGCTGTTAGGATGGATACATTCGTTGGGCACCACATCTGGAATATTTTTTAACGAAAGTTAGTGAATCCCGTCTTTTTTGACGGGCTGTACGTACTTGTAATCACATAAAGAGCCTATTCATACCTAGTAAATTAGTTAGGTAACTGTTGAATTATAGCATTTAATCAGGCCCGCTAACTGAATTCACTACTTTGAATTCCCGATGAGTCACGTACGGTCATAACTGAAAGCTATGTAGCATGAATAGCTATACCCTGTAGCGACATATAATTATTATACTTTTACGACTAAAACCTAAATAGTTTGACCTAATATCCACTTCTTAAAGTATGCAGGGTGTCTACTAGGTAGTAAAGTAGTAAAAAGTAGTAAAATTTGGACAGTAGTAAAAAAAGTAGTAAAAAGTAGTAAAATTTGCCTCAAGGTAGTAAAAAATTATTATGTGGAAAAATTCTCCGAAAATTTAAAGTAATGTTACATATTTATAGAGTCTAAAGATTTTTCAAATTTATTTTTCCCATAATCAGAAAGTTGCCTCGATTTATGGGAAATATTCCTGTTGAGTGGGGTGTAATTTTAAGATTGGGGCACACAAAATAGAAAAAAGTTTCAAAATTTTTGCGAACAACAGTAAAATCAGTTCACTTTTTCTTCTCATTCCGTTTGATCTGAAAGTTATCTAGTTGTTTTATGATGGAAGGTTAATGGGAGCCATTTTATTATAAACAAATTATTGAGAGAAAACGATAAAACGGCTGTCGCTTTGATGCGGCAATCGAGGTTTCATAAATCGTATAAATATAAATTTAAAGAATGTAATATCAGTGGCGATGCATTGTTGAAAACACATTTATTAGTGCGCACTTACATTGAGATACAAGCTTAGGAACTTGTGATATCAGGGATTAGTATTGAAAATAAAATTAGGATTTAAAAATTGTGCATTTATGATTATGATGTCGACATTTAACATCTTTTTTTCTTACGTATCAAATATGCATTATACGATCTCAAGGAAAAATGAAATAGCATTGCTACATATTTTCTTGTGGAAGCATACCAAGTGGCTTTGATTGAAATATGTTTGCCAAGTAAAATAATTTATATTTTATTACGAATTATGATTCTTTTAAATGTAAAACATCTTGTGAACTTTTTATTTTAAATTTTATGAATAAACATTAACTAGCCAAAATTTTCAAATAGGGTAGTTAGTTCTACTTATCACTAAATAACTATTACATTTTATTGGATTTCATCTTTAGTGGATGCAGTTGCCCGTAAGATATATAGCATAGTTGTCATAATTGTTTTGTGCACTTGATACTCAAAAATTCAAGTATTTTGTTCACAAACGTAAGCACAGAAATTAAATTATTTTCAATTAGCTTTTAAAGAGTCCTGCTGCAATTTCAGATGAGTAAGCCGTGAATCAAACTTATTACATTTTAATTCCTCCTAATGAAAAACGTTAAATTCAAAGCCATATATTTGGCTGGTAAGGTCTTGATTATCATAAACTTGATGTAGCTTTCCAATTCTTATTCCAAGACAAATATTTTCATTCTCCAAGTTGTTGCGGCAGGATAGAAACATTGCAATGACGTCTCCGCATCTCGAAAGTGTTTTTTTGGATTTGAGCTTGATTGTGAGCAGTATTACCTTCCTTTGAAAAGACGAGTTTCTTCTGTCCACTTCGATTTGGGGAAACAACGATTTACTGAAACTATGAATTTTTTTTTAATTACTTCTTTGTAAAGCTGAAAGTTTTCTTTTTCCAGTGACGTTAATTTATGTCCAAATACAGAAAGAATTATGCCATAAAATTATCTTTTAATACAATGTGTCATCATTTGAATGAGAGTTTAGTTCCTATGAATTTCCTTTTGGCAGTCATTGCGATTCAGTTACCTCCAGGATGTCGTCATAGCATGGAGATGCTTCATGTAAGCAAAGTTCGTTCTTCTACTATATGTATATAGGAAAGCAAAATGAAATTTGCATTTTCGTGATTGGTTTCGTAATATAACATGTTCATGACCTATATGTTATTATTGATCGCAATTAGGATGCCGATTTAGATTTTGAGGTACGATAGAAATAGTTTACAAACTCATATTTCCGAAGTGCCATAGTGTTTGGTCATAATGAAATTCCTTGATATTCTACCTTACTGTAAAGGGATCAGACAATCCCCTGGTATCTACTAGTTTCCACTCAGTTTATTTTTTCCATATGATGAACTGTTGCCCTCATAGTTGAAAGATGTTAAGACAAGGCCTTCGCCAAACTTTTGTTGGAGTCCATTTAGGACGGGGTACCTTAGGAATTTAAGTAACTTTTTTGCAGTAAACCTTCGGTTGCTCCATTTAGTATTAAGTATTTTAAGACTTAAGAAACTTGGAGCTTTTTTTGAACCTTTAGTATTGCGTATATTATTGACTCAAATTCCTCATTTTAGGCCAATTACTTACGTCTGGACACTTGGACAACATTCATTGTGTAAAAAAAGGTAGTAATTTTTTGCCGTTGAAGGTAGTAAAAAGTAGTAAAAAGTAGTAAAAAGTAGTAAAATTTGGAAATGAAATATCAGTAGTCACCATGGTATGTGACAGGCTAACAAAACCAAACCAATTCAATAAAGTTGAAGGTGCATTTGAAAGTGTTTGTGAATTTAATATAAAAGTAGCTTGGCTTGTAAATCGTTATATATTCCGAAGCTAAGAATTTATGTTAATTTAGCAAGTATATCGCCGTTCATAACGAATCTTGTATTTTTCTTCGATGTTAAGATGTTTAAAACATCCACGAACAATCTTATAGTTGAATACATCTGAACGGGTCAGTTGATTGCTTTAATCTCAACTTGATGAGGAATTTAAAAACGAGGGAAATTCCAAAGAACTTAATCATATTTACTGGGAATACGTTTCGGAGTCCAGATCCATCATCAGTTCGTAAAAGTGAAATTCATTATGACTACAATAAAAGAAAATGTTGGGTACAGTCACTAAAGGAAATCACGAAAACAAAACATAAATCAAAACATGTCCCAGAGAAAATGAAATCGACAAGATTTACTTACAATTTGCAATGGGTAGGAACTGTCAGAATTGTTGAGGGCCGGTTTTCGTTTAACAATATGTAGCGACTCTAAAATTCCGAGGACACTTGTAGTTTAAGCCGAATCTAAGATTTTGAAGTCCGCAGAGGATATCGGTACGTTGCATTTTACTGCGTGATTACGTACAAATTGTGGGAATTCGTTCCCCGTGCGGAAGCTTCAACCCCGATGTTCTGCCATTTTGATATAAAATTTTGTGCCGTCATGCCGACGTACGATGATGTGCACTGCATACCACTGTACAACTGTATGAATAAATCAGAAAGGCTCGCTTCTCTATCAAAAGCGTATCCTTGTCTTGTACCGGAATTGTATAATTTTGAGGTTGTTTCTTTTTTCCGGTACAAGGATACGCTTCCGATGGAGATGCGAGCCTCTCTGGTTTATTGTTAACAGTTGTACAGTTGTGTGCAGTGCACATCATCGTACGTCGGCATGACGTCACGAAATTTTTATAACAGAATGGGCGAACATCGGGGTCGAAGCTTCCGCGCGGGGAACTAATTAGCTTACTCCTCACACTCCGCAGTACGTAATCACGCAGCTAAATATAACGAACCAATATCCTCTGCGGACTTCAAAATCTTATATTCGGCTTCAACTGCATGTGAACTCAGAATTTTAGAATCGTTAAATATTTTTAAACGTAAACCGGCCCTCAACAGTCCTGATAGTTCCTACCCATTACAAATTGTAACTAAATAATAGTTTTGTCGATTTTAGTTTTTCTGGGACATGTTTTAATTTTATTTTTATTTTCTTGATTTCGTTTAATGACTGTATCCAACATTTTGTTTTTTCTTCTATTGCAGACATAATGATTTGTACATTTACGAACTGATGATGGATCTGGACTCCGAAACGTATTCCTAATAAATATGATCAAGTACCTTGAAATTTTCGTTTTTAAATTCCTCATCTTATAGATGGATGCGTGTTGCGGATATTTTCGGTTTTGGGGCTTATCGAATTTTACAATTTTTTTTTCTTCACCAAAGTATGTACTCGTATTTGGTGTGAATAACACAAAAATGACAACCCTTTTTTGGAGAAATTATTGTTTTGGTCCACTTTTGGAGCCAGTTGCTATTGTAGCTAGTCTACATTACGTTGCAATACGATTAGAAACGCATATCTATTGAATGGATTTCATTCTGTTATTTTTCTCAACAATATAGTTAACATAGCATGGGCAGTTTTATTAATCATAATCGGAAACTGCGATTCTTGTAGGCCCTACACCACTAATGCGTTGTCCACTGTTGCCAATACGTAGAACGGAAAGTCGGGTAGGTTTAAAATTTTAATGCCGAGCACATATGTACAAGAACACACAAAGCTCTCTTGACTCGGAGTTCCCCTCCAGTGACAAATCACCATAACTCAAAAACGATTACTTCGGGCACAGCTATTCTCAAAATTACTATATTTAATTTAATGTCTTTTAATTATTCAATATGGCCTGAAAGCTGCACAAAAGCGACATGGTTAGGAAAATGGGCAAATTACGGCAATCGCAACAACTTATCCAATACTACTAACCTATCCTGATAAAATTTCAAACTTATCAGTGCATGTAGAGACGATCTTTCTATGTTACACTGAGGAATTCGGTATCCATGATACCGCAAACTCAGACATCCTATGTTTCTTAAGAAGCGGACACCGAACAATACATAAACAAACATACAACGAAATACGTATTATTAGGTTAGATGATTGTAAAAGTATCGGTATCGGTAGTAGTATCGGTCAAAGTATCGGAGTATCGGTATCGGTATTGGCCAAAAAATGGGTATCGGTATCGGCCAAAAAATGGTATCGGTACATCACTACACACAACGGGTATTATTATTAGTATGTTATTATTAGGTTGAATACTTTTTATTTCATGATTTATGACCTTCATTTGAATGATAAAATACGTATTTTTGGAAAGTATCGGTAAAGTATCGGCCGGTTTTTGCCGATACTGATACCACTAAAAATGGCCGATACTGCCAATACCGATACCGATACATCGGTACATCACTACGCAACAGAACTGGCAGGATCAGCAGCAGCCCAGCACAATAGTGTAGATTCAAAGGCTAAAATTTCACTTCAAAACTTTTGTTTATTTTTTCTGAAATATGACGAAACGTTCATACAAAAGCTCTATTATGAGAGCGTTTTTATGGCACACATTGCTGGTGGCAGGTAAGCGGGATGGCTGCAAGCCAAGGCCTGGTGGCAGCCGTGGCTGAGTACGTGGCTGGCGTAGTGGCTGTGCTCGCTGGGGCCCGCAAGGCCGTCGCTGCGTTAGATGACACCATCGCGCAGGACTGGACTGTCTTCAGCACCTGCTTGGACCTCATCAACACTGCTGGTATGTGTGTGGTAAAGTCAGTTCATTTGATGTGACTGCTTGTATGTGTGTATTGTCCTCTTATTGAACTCGTTTCCTCTTGTGTGGGTGCTGGTGTATGTGTGTCTTGTTCTCTTATTGAACTCGTTTCCTCTTGTGTGGGTGCTGGTGTATGTGTGTCTTGTTCTCTTATTGAACTCGTTTCCTCTTGTGTGGGTGCTGGTATGCGTGTGTTGTTCTCTTATTGAACTCGTTTCCTCTTGTGTGGGTGCTGGTGTATGTGTGTCTTGTTCTCTTATTGAACTCGTTTCCTCTTATGTGGGTGCTGGTATGCGTGTGTTGTTCTCTTATTGAACTCGTTTCCTCTTGTGTGGGTGCTGGTGTATGTGTGTGTTGTTCTCTTATTGAACTCGTTTCCTCTTGTGTGGGTGCTGGTATGCGTGTGTTGTTCTCTTATTGAACTCGTTTCCTCTTGTGTGGGTGCTGGTGTATGTGTGTGTTGTTCTCTTATTGAACTCGTTTCCTCTTGTGTGGGTGCTGGTATGCGTGTGTTGTTCTCTTATTGAACTCGTTTCCTCTTGTGTGGGTGCTGGTGTGTGTGTGTTGTTCTCTTATTGAACTCGTTTCCTCTTGTGTGGGTGCTGGTATGCGTGTGTTGTTCTCTTATTGAACTCGTTTCCTCTTGTATGGGTGCTGGTGTGTGTGTGTTGTTCTCTTATTGAACTCGTTTCCTCTTGTGTGGGTGCTGGTGTATGTGTGTCTTGTTCTCTTATTGAACTCGTTTCCTCTTATGTGGGTGCTGGTATGCGTGTTTTGTTCTCTTATTGAACTCGTTTCCTCTTGTGTGGGTGCTGGTGTATGTGTGTCTTGTTCTCTTATTGAACTCGTTTCCTCTTATGTGGGTGCTGGTATGCGTGTTTTGTTCTCTTATTGAACTCGTTTCCTCTTGTGTGGGTGCTGGTATGCGTGTGTTGTTCTCTTATTGAACTCGTTTCCTCTTGTGTGGGTGCTGGTGTATGTGTGTCTTGTTCTCTTATTGAACTCGTTTCCTCTTATGTGGGTGCTGGTATGCGTGTTTTGTTCTCTTATTGAACTCGTTTCCTCTTGTGTGGGTGCTGGTATGCGTGTGTTGTTCTCTTATTGAACTCGTTTCCTCTTGTATGGGTGCTGGTGTATGTGTGTCTTGTTCTCTTATTGAACTCGTTTCCTCTTGTGTGGGTGCTGGTATGTGTGTCTTGTTCTCTTATTGAACTCGTTTCCTCTTGTATGGGTGCTGGTGTATGTGTGTCTTGTTCTCTTATTGAACTCGTTTCCTCTTGTGTGGGTGCTGGTGTATGTGTGTCTTGTTCTCTTATTGAACTCGTTTCCTCTTGTGTGGGTGCTGGTGTGTGTGTCTTGTTCTCTTATTGAACTCGTTTCCTCTTGTGTGGGTGCTGGTATGCGTGTGTTGTTCTCTTATTGAACTCGTTTCCTCTTGTATGGGTGCTGGTGTATGTGTGTCTTGTTCTCTTATTGAACTCGTTTCCTCTTGTATGGGTGCTGGTGTATGTGTGTCTTGTTCTCTTATTGAACTCGTTTCCTCTTGTGTGGGTGCTGGTGTGTGTGTCTTGTTCTCTTATTGAACTCGTTTCCTCTTATGTGGGTGCTGGTGTATGTGTGTCTTGTTCTCTTATTGAACTCGTTTCCTCTTGTGTGGGTGCTGGTATGCGTGTGTTGTTCTCTTATTGAACTCGTTTCCTCTTGTATGGGTGCTGGTGTATGTGTGTCTTGTTCTCTTATTGAACTCGTTTCCTCTTGTATGGGTGCTGGTGTATGTGTGTCTTGTTCTCTTATTGAACTCGTTTCCTCTTGTGTGGGTGCTGGTATGCGTGTGTTGTTCTCTTATTGAACTCGTTTCCTCTTGTGTGGGTGCTGGTATGCGTGTGTTGTTCTCTTATTGAACTCGTTTCCTCTTGTGTGGGTGCTGGTGTGTGTGTGTCTTGTTCTCTTATTGAACTCGTTTCCTCTTATGTGGGTGCTGGTATGCGTGTGTTGTTCTCTTATTGAACTCGTTTCCTCTTGTGTGGGTGCTGGTGTGTGTGTGTCTTGTTCTCTTATTGAACTCGTTTCCTCTTGTGTGGGTGCTGGTATGCGTGTGTTGTTCTCTTATTGAACTCGTTTCCTCTTGTGTGGGTGCTGGTGTATGTGTGTCTTGTTCTCTTATTGAACTCGTTTCCTCTTATGTGGGTGCTGGTATGCGTGTGTTGTTCTCTTATTGAACTCGTTTCCTCTTGTGTGGGTGCTGGTGTGTGTGTGTCTTGTTCTCTTATTGAACTCGTTTCCTCTTGTGTGGGTGCTGGTATGCGTGTGTTGTTCTCTTATTGAACTCGTTTCCTCTTGTGTGGGTGCTGGTGTATGTGTGTCTTGTTCTCTTAATGAACTCGTTTCCTCTTGTGTGGGTGCTGGTATGCGTGTGTTGTTCTCTTATTGAACTCGTTTCCTCTTATGTGGGTGCTGGTATGCGTGTGTTGTTCTCTTATTGAACTCGTTTCCTCTTGTGTGGGTGCTGGTGTATGTGTGTCTTGTTCTCTTATTGAACTCGTTTCCTCTTATGTGGGTGCTGGTATGCGTGTGTTGTTCTCTTATTGAACTCGTTTCCTCTTGTGTGGGTGCTGGTGTGTGTGTGTCTTGTTCTCTTATTGAACTCGTTTCCTCTTGTGTGGGTGCTGGTATGCGTGTGTTGTTCTCTTATTGAACTCGTTTCCTCTTGTGTGGGTGCTGGTGTATGTGTGTCTTGTTCTCTTAATGAACTCGTTTCCTCTTGTGTGGGTGCTGGTGTATGTGTGTCTTGTTCTCTTATTGAACTCGTTTCCTCTTATGTGGGTGCTGGTATGTGTGTCTTGTTCTCTTATTGAACTCGTTTCCTCTTGTGTGGGTGCTGGTATGCGTGTGTTGTTCTCTTATTGAACTCGTTTCCTCTTGTGTGGGTGCTGGTGTATGTGTGTCTTGTTCTCTTATTGAACTCGTTTCCTCTTGTGTGGGTGCTGGTATGCGTGTGTTGTTCTCTTATTGAACTCGTTTCCTCTTGTGTGGGTGCTGGTATGCGTGTGTTGTTCTCTTATTGAACTCGTTTCCTCTTGTGTGGGTGCTGGTATGCGTGTGTTGTTCTCTTATTGAACTCGTTTCCTCTTGTGTGGGTGCTGGTATGCGTGTGTTGTTCTCTTATTGAACTCGTTTCCTCTTGTGTGGGTGCTGGTGTGTGTGTCTTGTTCTCTTATTGAACTCGTTTCCTCTTGTGTGGGTGCTGGTGTATGTGTGTCTTGTTCTCTTATTGAACTCGTTTCCTCTTGTGTGGGTGCTGGTGTATGTGTGTCTTGTTCTCTTATTGAACTCGTTTCCTCTTGTGTGGGTGCTGGTATGCGTGTGTTGTTCTCTTATTGAACTCGTTTCCTCTTGTGTGGGTGCTGGTGTATGTGTGTCTTGTTCTCTTATTGAACTCGTTTCCTCTTGTGTGGGTGCTGGTATGCGTGTGTTGTTCTCTTATTGAACTCGTTTCCTCTTGTGTGGGTGCTGGTGTATGTGTGTCTTGTTCTCTTATTGAACTCGTTTCCTCTTGTGTGGGTGCTGGTATGCGTGTGTTGTTCTCTTATTGAACTCGTTTCCTCTTGTGTGGGTGCTGGTGTATGTGTGTCTTGTTCTCTTATTGAACTCGTTTCCTCTTGTGTGGGTGCTGGTATGCGTGTGTTGTTCTCTTATTGAACTCGTTTCCTCTTGTGTGGGTGCTGGTATGCGTGTGTTGTTCTCTTATTGAACTCGTTTCCTCTTGTGTGGGTGCTGGTATGCGTGTGTTGTTCTCTTATTGAACTCGTTTCCTCTTGTGTGGGTGCTGGTATGCGTGTGTTGTTCTCTTATTGAACTCGTTTCCTCTTGTGTGGGTGCTGGTGTGTGTGTCTTGTTCTCTTATTGAACTCGTTTCCTCTTGTGTGGGTGCTGGTGTATGTGTGTCTTGTTCTCTTATTGAACTCGTTTCCTCTTGTGTGGGTGCTGGTGTATGTGTGTCTTGTTCTCTTATTGAACTCGTTTCCTCTTGTGTGGGTGCTGGTATGCGTGTGTTGTTCTCTTATTGAACTCGTTTCCTCTTGTGTGGGTGCTGGTGTGTGTGTCTTGTTCTCTTATTGAACTCGTTTCCTCTTGTGTGGGTGCTGGTATGCGTGTGTTGTTCTCTTATTGAACTCGTTTCCTCTTGTGTGGGTGCTGGTGTGTGTGTCTTGTTCTGTTATTGAACTCGTTTCCTCTTGTGTGGGTGCTGGTATGCGTGTGTTGTTCTCTTATTGAACTCGTTTCCTTTTGTGTGGGTGCTGGTATGCGTGTGTTGTTCTCTTATTGAACTCGTTTCCTCTTGTGTGGGTGCTGGTGTGTGTGTGTTGTTCTCTTATTGAACTCGTTTCCTTTTGTGTGGGTGCTGGTATGCGTGTGTTGTTCTCTTATTGAACTCGTTTCCTCTTGTGTGGGTGCTGGTATGCGTGTGTTGTTCTCTTATTGAACTCGTTTCCTTTTGTGTGGGTGCTGGAATGCGTGTGTTGTTCTCTTATTGAACTCGTTTCCTCTTATGTGGGTGCTGGTATGCGTGTGTTGTTCCCTTATTGAACTCGTTTCCTTTTGTGTTGGTGCTGGTATGCGTGTGTTGTTCTCTTATTGAACTCGTTTCCTCTTGTGTGGGTGCTGGTATGCGTGTGTTGTTCCCTTATTGAACTCGTTTCCTTTTGTGTTGGTGCTGGTATGCGTGTGTTGTTCTCTTATTGAACTCGTTTCCTTTTGTGTTGGTGCTGGTATGCGGGTTTGGTCCTCATATTGAAGTCATTTCCTTATGTACTTTGTCTTATTAATAATGAAGCCTCATAATTTGTTCCCTCATAGGACAGGCTTAAAACCTTATTTGTAAACAGCATCAATAGTGGTGTGGAGGATGTTTTCTATCTTTGAACCTGTTGACTCTGTTTTAGGTATGTGACTAGTGAAAATCGCATATCCACGAACATTCTGTTCTCTTCTAACACATCCACTCCCGTGGAACCGAACACTGCAGCTCCTGTTTCTCTACTGGCACTCAATGCAGGAATTATTCATGTTTACTTACCTGTAAATGTGAGGAATTCTTTTTAACTGAGGAAAACCGGGATTTTTTATTCATAAAATTTCTCGTATTGTTAACACTTGGACTGCGACGTGAGCCATATTTGGTCAGTGAATAAGTTTTCCATATGCTGCTGACCAACCAGTAGTCACAACCTCAATTTAAAAAATACTTGATCAAAACTAAATTAAAGCATGATCTAGTTAATGCTTGGTATTTTCAACACTGCAAACTACAATTGAATTTAACGAATTGAATATCAAAGTGCAGTTTTACCTGCTGCAGTCAAAGTGTTAACACGTTAACTGAGGGGTGGGTTAAACTGAAGTTCAATATTTGCGTCAAATTTGAAGTCAAAGGGAGTGAGCAATTTTATAAATACCAAACCATAACTAGGTCCATTAAATATCATTAATTTTAAAAAGATTGTTAAAATATTTCAAACGACGCGTCGATGGGTCGTTTTGTAGCAGGAAAAACTTGAGCACAACCCATCGGTGGGTCATATCACAAGCAAAGTGTTAACACTTTGAGTGCTGCTGGTAAAGCTGATGTTAAACATTCAACTCAATTTTAAAGTTGATTGTAGTAAGTAATGTTGAAAATAGCAAACATTAACTGGATCATGAAACTATTTAGCTTTCATTACGTATTTATGAAGATTGAGTTTGTGACTTCTGGTTGGTCAGCAGCATTATGAAAATATCCGCCCTGTACCACAGGTGGCTCACGTTGGTGTGAAAGTGTTAATATTTGGAGTGCACTAACCATCAGGAGTGGTGCTGCTAGCGACGGAGGAGTGCGATGAGGCGCTGCAGCGCTCTGTCTCGTCTGCAGAGATCTGCTGGAAACTGACGCCCTTCACACTCACTCCCGCCGCGCTACTAACTCCCACACAAACGTCAAACCTTAGAAATTATCTCCAGCAAATCACTGGTGAGTGCTCTCGATTTATTACCATGGTTAGATTTCTAATTTCATTCCTTCGCTCAAGTGTGTGATGGTCAGGCTTAAATTAAATTTCACTCTCTCGAAACGCACGCAAAGAAAATATTCTATTTGTTGCATCTACTGTTAAATTTTTCCTTATGAATATAACAATATTTTTCCCTGAAAAATGTGTAAATCAATCCTTTTACAGTTATTTTGCCCATGAGCTTTCAGGTCCGAATGCTATACCGATGACGTATGTGGGAAAATTATAAAGAAACCTGGCATTGGGGATGAACTTTGGGCACTGCTAGCAAGTATCAGATGTTATCCCCGCAGTACTGCCGTATTTTGGGTGAAGTATATTGATGGGAGACTCCCAAGGGTCCAAATCTCCTGTAGAACTTCTGAAATATTGTAAAAAAGGGTGCACCGGGAAATTACCTTCTTGCCATGAGATATTGGAGTGAAGGCTTTTTACTTTCGGTTTACAATTTTGTTTCGGCTCCTGGAGAGGGTGGATCTGGGGGAGCCCTTGGTGACAGCTTGACGGAGGTGCGGGAGGAGTGCCGCCGGTGCGTGACTGTGGCTTTGCAGACGATTAGCTCGCCGCTGCAGGCACACCTCAACCCGCTCTCCAGCCTGCCTGTTTGGTCAACCAACCAGCCCCACGCTCTCTCTTCTGCCTTCTCGCCCCAGGAGTACGTCACGCAGGTAATGCCTCAGCGCTCTCAACTAACCGTCTAACTCTCGTTTGTAATGGAAAGTCATGTTTAGACTTGGTAGAGTTGCAACTAGGTTAAGAGAATTAGGTTAGACATAATTTTACACCTTAGAATAGTGTTGGTGGTGGGATGCCCCTAGAAGTCACAACTTATTTGGGCCCACAGGTAGCTAAACTCAAATTAGACCGTTGTACTAAACTTCAGAAAAAATCAACTTTTGTATCTCTTATGGTAAATAAATTGTTTAAATATTTGCATTCTTGTTCCTCTCATGTCATCGTGTAAGAAAAAAATCAACAGCAACCGTTTTGAATACCAACACCAATATAATTTTCATCCCTCCACCCCTTTTACTTAGCACTCGCACGAGTCAAGGGCTTGGGCAAAATGTGAACACTAGCTGTTGCACTCTAAACCTGTTCTTAACCTGGGTTCGATCGAATGCGGTGAGACAGTTTCTTTGCGGTCCTCATGATACAGTTTGCGCAGTAATACAATGTATTAAATATACAAATGCTTTGAATTTAAAGAAAAGAAAAACATATCGTATTTTTCAATGAATGCATAATGGAACTTTTGGGGTTCAGTACCTGCAACAAGGTCAAGAACTGCTGCTCTAAAGCAACACTGCACAATGCTGACCCGAGTCCCCCTGCAGATGGGCCAGTACCTGTTAACACTGCCCCAGCACCTGGAGCCGCTCCTCATGTCGCCCAGCCCCGCCCTCAACAGGGCGCTGCAGCAGGCATCTCCTGACGACGTCAGGCACGCAGGGTCAGTTGCGGCTCCTCTCCGTCTCGACATAAGTGTCTCTGCATGTCTCAACGAGATAAAAGGGTTTTATTGATGTCTCTAGTGACAACGGTTATGCTGCTTGAATGATGATAGGTAAAACTGAATTTTGTCTTGATGAATGATGTTGAGTATGAGTGAAGTTATCCGAGAAGGACCTTGAATTCTTTGTTATAGATCCCTCAAGTGAGAGCAAGTTAAAGATGCGACGGTTGATTAAAAATCTGATTGTAATGAAAACGCCTGTCCTCGATGGCTTTTATTGGTCGTTTTTCCGTTTTTGTGGTCACTGATTTTCTTCACTGTTATTCAAAAATTTATTCGATTTCTTTATTGCTTTCATGACTGTCATTTAATGCGAAGGTAAAAGCAAAGAATATCCCATAAACACAACTTACTCACAATACATGTCATGCTCACAACGTTGACTTGTGCCCTGTGTACAGCCAGCGAGCGGTGAGCGAGAGCGAGGTGAGCGCCGCAGACTTCCTGATCGGACGCGTGGCACTCAACACCTGCACCATGTTTGCTGACGCTGTCCTGCGCATCCCGCTCCTGCACCAGCACGCTCACGCGCAGCTCATCACTGATATAGGTCAGTGATGAAGTAAACATCACTGATGTAGGTCAGGTTCTTCCTGATGTAGGTCAGGTTCTTCCTGATTAGGTCTGGTTCTTCCTGATTAGGTCTGGTTCTTCCTGATGTAGGTCGGGTTCTTCCTGATGTAGGTCAGGTTCTTCCTGATGTAGGTCGGGTTCTTCTCTTGGTGGACCGTGTGTTTGTAGCTCATCACTGATATAGGTATAGGTCATGTTGGTGAACCTTGTATATTACTATCATCGATCTTGTCCAGTCTGAGACACTTGCGTTCTGTGATGTAGTGCCTGAGTACATTCCAGCTTTGATGGCGCATAGTTCTATGTAGACATTTCATTCCATATTTTGGCGAAAATTTTTTTATTCTTCACCTTGGTATCTAGCAAGAATTTTTTTATTCTTCACCCCTTGGTATCCAGCAAGAATGCCATCTCTTGAAATGCATTCATCCTCTTTAAAGGGAGTATTTCACGTAAATCGTTAACGATAAAGTGTGTGCAATTTTACTTGAGAAAAATAGAATATTATAACTCGATTAAGCAAACAAATTTTTTTACGTTTTCGAGCTTTCAACCTTGTTTTGGGGTTACCATTAAAGCGAATACCATGAAATCTCTGGATTTAACGGGAGTTCCATGGTATCTAAGATACAATTGGGAAGTAATATTTTAAGTGACTGGGAACCTCTACACAAAAGAATTACGTAAGATAAAGAAAACCTATGATTAGGAAAACGTCATCTTATAGGAATGAATTGGGCAATTACACGTTTATGCTGGACGGGAATTTGAATTTTTTTATCTATTGCCAAAACAGGTCTAAAAGTGTGCTATACAGTACTTCTACGTAGTTTTGAGCTTAGGCTTTATTACTGTAGTTTCAAAATTTTAAAATTAGGCATGTCCATTTGATGCCCGGTTTTCAAATTGTGTTTGTAAATAGTACTAATGATTTGCTTCTAGGTAAATGCGTCGGTATGCCTACTCCCGACAGTCGTTGTTTTAGTTTCCTTCCTGGCTTGGCGATGCAGTTGGCCAGACATTAGATTTAGTATATGAGGTTCTTTTTTTCTTTGAGTGAAGAGCGCAAATTGTTTAGAATAAACTTGAATAATTCAAAATTGACGTGGGTGCGTGCCACGGTAGAGGAAATCAAGGCAAAGTCATTTCTATAGTGGTAAATACACCTCTTGATCGGCTGGCCGAAAGAAAGGCTTTATTTCAAACAAACTTTATGACGTCACCATAAGGTGCTGTCAGATGCAATATGAGCGCTGCTATTGGTTTGATGCCATGACGTCAGCATTGCCACACGGTCAACAAAAAAATGACTGGTTTGACCCTACTTTGTTTCTTCTACCGTGGTGCGTGCAGAGTACATCTGTAACATCCTAGAAGACCTGATTTTGATAAAAAATATCCGTCATTTGATGAAAAAAAAAATCGAAAATTGACGTGTGTACGTGCAGAGTACATCTGCAACATCCTGGAGGACCTGGGCGTGGGGAGCTGCCGGCCGCTGGACCACCTGCTGGCGCTCCTGAAGGCGGCGCCGCGGGAGTTCAGCTCTGTCAGCGAACGTCTCGAGGGCGCCCCCATCAGGATGATTGCTGCGGTCAGGCAGATGAGAGACATCTCTGCTACCACGTAGCACTGATACCGGATTTTATACGATAACTTATGAAAATAACTGGATAGCTTATGCAAATTATTAGAGACAATTTTTCTTCGATTTCTTTTTCGTCTTTTAGTGCTCTTGTTGATGAGGGACCAACGAGTCTTGGTAGACTCGCTGCACGAGTTTCTTGTGTAATTTCTTCAGAATTTTTTGTATTGTATTTTCAGCTGCTGCTTTATGCAGGTTGTTCATTTATTCAAGTGTCAAAATGTGGAAGTGGAAGCTTGACATACCATCCGTCATGAGTTGGCGAAATTTCTTTCACGGAATACTTTTATAAAGCCCAGGAGTTCTCGCTGGTTTACTTTGCTTTGTTATATTGCTGGGCCTCTTCCCGCAAGCGTGATGTTCAACAGTGTCAAGTCCAGGCACAGAAGATTGAATGCTACATGAACCCAGTTGCACTTTACATTTGTACATGTCTTTTTTCTTGCGCGCCCTCGCAATCGGGTGACTTTCACTATCCAACCCCATTTGTATTTACATATCTAAAAACTACAGGACTTATTCCCCAGCACACGATTTGTCTGACACGAAAGCTTTTTAAATTATTTTGGGTAACCCTCGGCACATGTGTCTCCATTTACACCGATACTAAGAAATTGAGTCGTACAGTGTGCTATACTTATCTAAATGTTCCCAATGTCTGATCCTGGTAAACCTTATATTTTCATATCTCGAGCTCCTTGCACAACTATTGACTCCCATATGAATTTATTTTGCAAAACTTTATACATACTCTAATGCAGGCTACGAGTTGAAAATTATAAAACGTTCGAGTTCACCGTCCACAAAACTGAACTGTTATTAGAGCTCATTTTGATTGAATTTCTTCTGTTAACGATGCTTTTGATATTTTAAATAAATTCTATAAATCATGAATAATATCACGGAGTAAAAACATGTGCTGCAGTGCTCGCTGCTCCTCTTCTATTCAGCGATTGTCGCGTCATGCTCCGAGTAAAGGGCTTTGATTTGAAGCAGTTACCCGTTTGCTTAACTTTCAATGTATGAGGTGCAATAATTTCGTACTGATCAAAAATTTGTTATTTTGCACGGGGAATGCAATAATCTAGAGCAGAAAAATTCCTTTATGTTACTCGGTTGTTATAAGCTTCGCGGGTTTATTATTGTTAAACGTTATTTATTACTCATCGGATTTGTTCATTTCCTTCAAATGCTTAAGAGTTTAATTATGGAAAGGATTCTCTATCAATATCTCTTTTATTTCACTCCATTCAAACATAATAGTACTATGTACGAACCACCACAACGCATACATTTGGATATGTTCAACTTGAAACTTTAGCCAGATGGCTGTCGAAGACGGACAGCAATAGTAACAAGGTCTCGCTGGCCTGCTTCATTCTGGTGGCTCAAAGACTCAAATTATGAAACATGTTCGAAATATTCCCAATAAAAAAAAAAATGTTGAATTACTCTTGATAGCTTTTACAGACCACATACAGATGATACTGAACGCTCTCTTGATAACCTTGGGATAATAAATTTTTAAATCCAGGTTATTTTCTTAAAAATGTTACTCGGAAGCGAAGTGGCTCAACATTTGCTATAAGGAGGCAATTCTGGTGGAAAAGCGACCACAAACAATAATTGGGATAATAAAACTAATAGTAAATAAAGGGTCTTCGACGGATTTATTACCTCTAGTATTTACAAAGCATCAGGTCGTAAGATAAACTAAGCAGTATTTTCTTTGAGTAATACATTGACGTTAAACAAAATTACATATTTAAGGGGTTGTTTACAACACGCTATTCACTAGATTTTCATCTTTAACCTTCATGTTCATAAACCATCACTGTTAACCTACTTTCGTCAACAGGCATGTGTTCAGAAGTCCAAGACAACTGTCTTGACCACAGAACAATGGTGATCAAATAGATGAAACTCCTGAATTACCGAACAGGGGTCTGTTTACAAACAAAAAGCCTAAATTTGAACTGAACGTGAACACATTTCTTCTTGGAAGAGACTCTAGGTTGGAGTTGCTTGTATATTTGTTCCACTGCTGTTCAAATCTGATAAACTCGTTAAGCAAAAGATCGTAAACGAATACATTCAACCAAACAGTAACATGAAAACGAGAACTTATGTTACGTCCTGATACTTATCTACAACATGCTTGATTTGAGCGAGCTAAATACAGTCCAACTCGGTCAATTTAAACAATTAGGCCATTCAGACGGACTACTTGGGCTCCAAAAGGCGCACACATACACTCAGATATTGCAGCTTCAAGCTCCCATCTAAGACATGTAACTTCTGGTATGCACTGAAGAGCTGCGTAAACTTACGAACTTCCCAATACAGCGAGGATTTGAATTCACATTCATTTACTATCGAGTAGTCAAAATTTGCATTGAATTTGACAATTTAATTTTGAAACGAAAAAAATTGCAGATCTGATAGAGCTGGAAGTCTCTACGCTGTCCATTTTAATAACATGTTTTGCCACACACATCTACTACGCCTTCAATTTAGTTGACTTTATTCAAACGAAATGAACAAATACATTCATTTAAAGTGTCAGTCATTGGTTTTACTCTAAATATATCCCATTGAAAGCAACAACGAAATGTAGGAGCTATACTGCACGTTTAGATCTCTGAAATAAGAATTAACAGCTGAGTGCAAACAAAGTTAAGTAATTTTTAGTCAATATATGAAAACCTTTAAACGTAATTAATTTAATATAAATTTGAAACACCAAAAGATGTACACTATTTAAAAAATAAAGAATCGAAATACGAAATTGGAAAGAAGAATGTCAGGATTTTATACAGTAACTCGAACCTAATAAGGTATTTACAGTATCTTATTTTTAAACAGGAAGATATGTACATGCTTTTTACGCCAACAAATCCGACGTGTGAACCACGCGGTAAAAGCGACGAGACTCCTGCTTAACACAAAAGTAAATTTCGAGTCTCCAGAAGAAACCCCACGCCTTGTGAACAGCTTTTCACACACACAATTGTTTAGATAACCGCTCTACAAAATTCTCACTCACTACGACTCAAGACAATCTCATTCACCTTTTCAATTACAGTTGAAGATAGACAAGCTGGGTAAATTTGCACATTAAATGCGCGCAAGGTTGATCTCTAATTTCTGGTCCCAGTTGAGACAGAAAAATACTGTGGAGCTGTACGAGCGAGACAGCAGCGCGACGCATCAAGGCGGTTTACTTGGCAGCTACAGACGCGAGGCAGCGTTGCGTTGCCTCAGGGAGTCAGTGGAACTCTGCTAGTAGTACGAGGTGTGCGGGTGGTACGGCTGCACACAGGGGGATGTATTCTCAGTGATGGTCATTCCATGTACGATAACATTTACCGGCGTTTGGTACACGTGAAGTATTAACTACAGTTAAAATGAGCAAGGAATGGAGCTTGAAATGTAATCGTTTGATTTACAATTTGAGTTGATAGTTCATGGCTGCAATATGTGAAAATACAAAAAGCTGCTTATAGGTAGGAATGAATAGAATACAAAATGAAATATAATGTTCACAACTTAACGATACAACTAAGATAAGTTTTTGTTAAAACAAGCACATAGAACTGACATTTTAAAATACAAGATAAAAATTTACGTGGATAAGGTGGTACAGAGAAACTCCAATGAAAAATATAAATTCAAGAATATTTTAATGAATCAATACTGGGATACGAGCCATGCTTATTTTCATTGTTGCTAATGATCAAACAGAATAATTAAACATTTGCTTGCATAGGTTGTACATGAAGATAGCATGTGGCTCCTCCCCCAAAAAACAGGCGCCTCATTCGACTCGAAAGTATCTCACTGAAAATTTAAAAGCGAAGATAATGCTTATAAATTTGTCATTTTATTCAAAAATAAAAATCGAAAACGTTTCGGTGACCAGCTCCATCATCAGTTCTGTAAAATACGAAGTATGATCAATTCAATGTGAACATGAAAACACGAAACCACGATCGGTAATATATTCAATACTATACAAAAAAATGGACAACTATGCATTAACTATCTGGAGGTACGAGCTAAGCATGTAGTTTAAAATTGGTTTTTCCTCAAAAATATGCACATATCTTAAAATCTTATGGTCGACATCACGGAAAGAACGGTCAATTTTTTTACAATCACGAATAATTGTAATTTCATATAATTGTGCAGTGAAATAATAATTGCATAGTGCAATTTTCCGAGAAGTGACTTTAAAATAATTGACGGTCCTTTCTGTGATTTTGACATAAGGATTTTAGAATGTTTTAATATTTTAAAGGAAAAATTATTTTTAAACATGCTTAGCTTGTATCCCCTTCAGATAGTTAATGCATAGTTGTCATTTTTTTAATAGTCTAGAATGTATTATCGACCGTGTTTTCTTGCTTACGTTGGATTGATCATACTTTGTATTGATGATGGAGCTAATCTCTGAAACGTTTTCGATTTTTTCTTATAAAATGACTAATTTTATTAGCATTTCCTTCCTGCATAAATTTTTAATGAATCTGCAATTAAGCAAGTAAACAGCTGTTCAGAAAGTAGCTCAATTTTCTATAGATGACAAAATCAAAATAAATGTAGCAAATACAACATCGATGATCCTACAAAAATTTCAATGGATAAAAGATATAGAATTTATAATCACTAAACAATGGTTTTAAATAATCAAAGATAAGCGACTTTAGAAAGAGAGGGAGTCCTCAGTTGTAAACTTGTTAGACACAAACCCCACCCTACCTGGTGGAAATTAGGCCTAACCTTAAATTTATTACCATTATTCTTTTGAAGTGGAAAAAATGGGGCGCGATTTAACACTAAACCGTCTAATTTTTCTACTCATAACCACCGTCATTAGACTGGCTCTAGCATCAGGTTGTCTCCAACATCAGATTAGAGACGGAACTGCCACTTGGCAGTGAACTTCAAAAAACACATAAGAGCATCTACTTCACAAGAAATAAAACATCCTAGCATTTTTATTGAGCGTTTTATGAGGGGAACGCGGGGCGGTTGAGGGTCAATCCCTATGATAATCAGGTGATTTGAACAGTTGGCGTTACCTGCGGCACACTGGCGTGAGGGGCGGGGGGAGGCGCCTGCGTGGCGGGGGGCTGCAGCGACTGGCGCACGGGGAACCCTGACGTGATGCTCCCTGATTTCACTGACTGCACGAAGGAACGACACAGTTAATAATGAATGTCGGTAGTTTATCAAGGCGATTGTGGATGACGTAAGCTATAAATGAATCAAATTATTAATAAAGAAAATTATGCAGAAAGGAAACTGTCCAGACTGTACGAAGAAGCAACACAGTTGATAACAGTGTCGGTAGTTTATAGAATCGATTGTGGATGATGTACGCTATAAATGAATATAAATTAATTATTAAAAAATACGGTAAAGAACAAAGAATTGACTGCAAAATGAAATTCCAAAAAAGAGTAAATTAGAGATGAAGTGAATTCTAAATAAAATAAGTAGCAAAAGCACTAAATAGTAAATGAAATGTTTAACCAATAAGTTGAACATTTCAAGGTCCTGATCAGTTCATAAAACAGTAGCCGATAATTTCCACTCATTACACTTTAAGTCCCTTTGAAAATAGCAATCGTAGCTCTACTAAATTTACCTTCCAGTCTAAACCCAGTCTCTATGTGGCAGGAAGACAACTACTCAGTTGACGAAGTACATATTGTTGTGGAATAATTGATAAGTAGTGATCAAAAATGTTGATTCTGTTATTTTCCAAAGGAATGCAAAAATTTAAGACAGAAACACTATTATCATGTCACAATGTTGTTGAGCTACGTGCATTTGTTATTGGTGAACTTCATTACTTTGTTTATTATTCACCGCTGTTTGGTCCATTCCAGTAATTTGTCAATCATAACTTTCAACTCGTGTTGAAAACGCATACTTGTTGGAACACACTCGCTTGTATTTTCTTCAAGGCTTGCGCGCTTCGATAACCGGCGCATAATCCTAAATATCAGCTAATAACATCTAAATGATGAAAGAACATTTTTGAGGAAGCTATATTTGTTGGTTTGCAGCCAGAACTTGGTCTCTTGTTGTGGATGAACCATGATATATTAAAGCCAAAATTATACAACAAATGGAAAGCCCCTTCTCAAAGACTAAGCAGGCTGCAGCATGAACTTCCTCAGAAAATTGAGATGCGCGATGATGAACTCTATCAACACTCTCAGTAATATTTGCGCGAAAGTTTGGTTGCACAATGCACTGGCCTCCCTAACACGAGAGAAAACAATAAAGACGCCCAACAACAATACTAAACCTGCATGAACTACTTATAACAATACTTTTGCTTCTAAAGGGACAGAACAAGAACGTCAAGTGCAGCAAGTTGACAACATCAGCACACACCTCGCTCCCCCCTTTACAGAAAAGTAAGTAAATATTATTCCCCGCAGATACTGTAGTTCTTATAGCAAAGATGCTTCGAAATTAAGATTATCACAAAGCAGATGCTGTATTCCTCACCATAAAGAGGATATGAAATTAATACTTTCACACAGCGAGTAATGAACTTCTAATAACAAAGAAGCTTCAAAATGAAGGTTTCCACGCAAATACTGTATTTCTCATAACAAAGAGGTTTCAAATTAACGTTTCAACACAGCAGATACCGTATTTCTCCTAACAGTTTTCGAAATCCACATTTACAGAGAACAGAACATTTTCACACAGCAGATACATCATTTCTCACAACAAAGACGCTATAAAATGAACATTGTCCCAGCGCGGATATACTCACAGCGCCCTGCTGGAGCGGTAGAGCGTGAAGGCCGTGAGCGCTGGCGTAGAGTTTCTCAGGCTCGCCGCCCTTCTTGTGGTCGAGGGGGTGGAGGCCTCCTGTCCAGGGCACCGGCAGCGTCGCTACATTAGTTCCGTGCGCACGGCGCTCTACAACTTCCATAGATTCAGTTTACCTTGAAAACACCTTCTTCACAAAAATTTGAAACAAGTGAAAAAGTTTTTTTATCATATATAATTTCGGAAACATGAATAAAAAACAAGTGAAAAAGTTTTCATACATAATTCCGAAGAATCGAAATGTTAAAAAGTATGTCAAATATAATTCCAAAAATTGCAATGTTTCAATGGAGACAGAAGGGATTTCTATGGCACACCGTTTGAGGGAATTTCCATAACGCAAGTGACCCTCAGGTGGTCGCCAACTAAATTTTTACATGTACTTGATGGAAATCAAATGAAAGCACGTTTCAATTAACCTTTTGTTCATTCTAGTGTTTGAAAAATTAAACTAATTTCAATTTGAGTTGAAAATTGAAGTTCAGTTTAACCCACCGAAGTTACCGTGTTGAGGTGATCCCATACACTCAAGACACAGCCTCACACACTTAAACTACTGAGGACGATTGCAGAATCTAATGTTCATTTAGACACTGTAATCGAAACGCATCACAATTCACGTCGAAACGACTCACCTTCAAACTGTTCATATATACGTACAAGTTTAATGCCTAAATTCCCGTACAGTTTCTTCAGTTACCAGTGCGTATAAGCGATATTAGTCTTAGTGATTTTATGCTTTGACACTCATTTCTTGGTGTTACTTTCATAAAATCAATACTTTTAGCATCTTTGATACCAGGTCTGCACCCTCAAAACCGAAAGCCATGCGCAAGAAACTAAGAAGTGTTTCAACAAATCCATACTAAAACGAAATTCAACAACTACCAAAACGACGTGAAATATCCATCCCGATAGTTTTCCTCTAGATAATGTATTCATATTAAGAGGTTGAGTGAGTGCATCAAACAATCGTCACTTCACTGGCTCCTCTACAGCAAAGCCATGTTCTTTTTCCCAATATTTCTCAAAGAAGAAAGTAAACGTAATACCTCAAGCGGTGTTCACACATTCAGAGCCAGGCAAACATTTCTACCACGCATGGCATCCAGCATACCCCGGGATACTCAATGTAAATATCTCTTTTAACATCAGCTCTTTCCATTCTATTCATACCTATAGTCAACCTCGACCTTATCTATCTTATACCTCCCTAAAAAGATGTTCCCTCATTCTCTACATCCATTTTTCCTACAATATTCGCAACTCCATCCCGACACTGCTAACACAACATGGGTATTATAAATCAGCCATTAGAAATTGCACACACATCGAATCAATTAAATTCAAAAGTGCTGCTGATATAGAAAGAATCAGATATAAAACCAGTTTAAACTTATATCACTTATAAAACGAGTTTAAATACAATTTTTTCGTATCATTCTTCAATAAAACTCATTCATTCTTCGGTGTCATTCCTGAATCCCAGCCCACACTTTACCCACACCATGACATCACAAAAAGCGAGTGACATCACAAAATTTACGCTACTCAACCCACCTCGAGCAGCAGCGGCCGAGTGCAGCCCGTACACAGCGGGGTGCTTGTCATCCCGAGCTAAGTTGTACTGCGCCGGCGGAGGGTGGTGCGCCGAGGGATGGTGGTGAGGTGCTTGTGATGACGGGTGGTGGTGGGATGGCTGGTGGTGTGATGCAGGTGGTGGTGGAGGGTGGTGAGCTGACGATGGAGGAGCTTGATGGTGGTGAGGAGGTGGTTGCGAGTGATGAGACGGAGGGGGTGGGTTGGGAGGACCGTGGTAGAACGAGCTGGCTTGTGACGACAGATACACGCCTCCTTCTGTAACACAGGCGTTCTCAAGCTGTGCACAATTTACAGGATGCAGACTACGTCGTTAAAATGATGAAATTGTTAACATATTCTAATATCCATTTAAAAACGAAAGAACTGTAACGAAATAATCCTTGTCTACAACTTGAGGGATAATTATCTGATGGTCTCATTTCAATCTTTAGTCAGATACGCGAGTTACGATTATGCTGCATGTAATGGAGAGTTCTTCCCATGCATTTCTCAGAAGCGTTTTTAGTCTGAGATGTCTGTAAGAGGCCTCCCTAGTGCTCTATCACTGTGGCAATTGAAATTTACCTCAACAGTAAAAGTTTCTCTTCTGAAAAAAAATTCGTTTGTGAGCGGATTTTTCCATAATTTGTTTAAAGAAGTTTTTGCACATTAGTGACTTTTTTCAGTTTAAGTTTGAGCTCCAGAAACTTTCGTCACTCAAATGACTGGTTATAGTTTTTTCTGAAAAATATCCCGTTTTTTTCCTTCGCTTTCATTTCTGAGGTAAACCAAAGCATAGACTTTGGCTTTGTCAGACCCTCATATTGACGACTTAGATAATTTCAGAGGTGTGCAGAGTTCCAGGACGACTACCTTGAAAACGGTCGTCATTGGTTTCAAATTCGTCAAATTGAAGCAGAGTGTAATAAAACGAAGATTTTAGAGCCTTTGGCAACTTGATAATTCCTGATACAGCTTGCTTGATACACTTCAACAACGGCAGTGTGTTCATCACTAATTTCACTGTACGCTTTGAAAATAGAACTGATGTAATATCGAAATTTTGGCATTTCTTCAAAAACCTGCTCCTGGATAGAAAAGTATGACAATTTAAATAGAAGATAAAGTGTGTTGATTAATTCAAAAACTTTGTTTACACCCGGTTCATATTTAATACTAAGAATCTCATTTTACCATACTACAACAAACCTCAACATGCCTATACACACCAAACCAAAGTGAACACTACTGCACATAATAATGAAATATCAGCAAACTTTACATTTAGATACTACTAATCAACTTTGTGATAACACCGCGTCGAGTTTTATAAAAGGCACAAATATTTCCTAAATTTGGGTAGAACTTAAATAACCATCACACACGTTTGCGCAAATAGCACTTACTTCCACCGTCCTGCAAATATTACCAAAGTTATCAAGAGACAGGTACACAGACAGACAAATAGGGAAACAGCAAATTAGTCCTGCGCTTGGGTTACCAAAACAAGACCACACAATACCCACGGTTTACAAGAGAGAAATAGACAGAACAGAGCGACAGACACTAAGCCTAATACACAGGTTCCCAAAAAAACAATTCACAAGGAACAAAATGAGAGACAGACACTAAGCCAAGCGCTCAAGTTACCAAAACAAGACCACACAACGCCCACGATTTACAAGAAACAAATAAACAAGATAGAGAGACAAACATTAAGAATAACGCACGGTTTACAAAAACAAGACCACGCAACGCCCACGATTCACATGAGACAAATAGACAAAATAGAGAGAAAACTAACCCTAATGCACGGGTTCCCAAAACAACACCACACAACCCATGTAATTCATAAGAAAGAAATAAAGACACAAACACCAAGCCTGGCACACAGTTAACCAAAACAAGACCACACAACACTCCCGATTAACAAGAAACAAATTGACAGACATAATAGACAGACAAACACTAAGCCTGGCGCACTGGTAACCAAAACAAGGCCACACAACACTCCCGATTAGCAAGAAACAAATTGACAGACATAATAGACAGACAAACACTAAGCCTAGGGCACAGATTTCTTTAAAAACACCACAGAATGCTAAAAATTCCCAAGAAACAAATAGAGAGACCGACATTAAGCCTAGCTCACAGGTTACCAAAACAAAAGCACACAATGCCCAGGCTGCAGACTCTAGAGCAGGGCAGGCAACACTCACTAGGACCGCCAGGCTGGGACACAGGCACCACAGTGGTGGAGTTGGCGCTGAGGTTCTTGAAGGAGTATGGCAAGGCGGCGTTTTGGTATGACACTGGCGATGGGCTGCGTGATCGCTTCACCTGCTGCGTGCAAGAGACGCATAGACTACTTAGTGTACAAATACTTTGCATTCGCACGTGTTTACAAAATAATAGCTTTCACATCCTACCCATTTTGTGCTCTTAGTGATAATTTTTTTTATTCTTTTTCCATTGGAAATAGTTGATATTCCATCACAGCTGTACAAGAGGAAGTGTAAAATATGTTAATTTGCAGAGTGATCTGATGGAGCACTGAAAGAAAGATTCATTCTCCCAGAAATAAGTAGTTTGCAAAGCAAAACACATTAAAGTAAGTGAATGCTTTTTAAATTCACAGAAAAAAGCGGAGCAAAGATTGTTATTTCAACGTACAGCATCACTGACTTATTCTCTTTCAGAATTGTGAGAGTAACACATTAAGAAGCGTTGTAAAATGGTGCTTGAGCAACTCTAATGAGAGCTTGCAGAATGAGTGGCCAGATACTGTGTTGTCTTAAACATTTAACATCAGAATTTTGTAATCATACCACCGTTATGACAACTACCATCATTTAACTGACACGGGCATCCAGTAGTCACCAATATCAGGATGAGGAAGGAACTGCCACTCGACAATGAACGTAGAAAAACAAATAAGGGCACAAATTTCACAGGAATAAAATATGTTAGAGCTGTTTATGAAAGTGGATTTTGAAATCCACCTTGACTGTTAAGTGTTAATGGTCAAATTTCATGTGAAAAGAAAACTTAAGGATTTCGCATAGAAAAAGCCCGATCTGGAAATCCAGATTTTGGTGTTGTTAAGCTATCGCCGCCTACCTGGGGCTGCTGCTGGGATGGGGGAGGTGGAGGAGGAGGCTGTGGGGAGATCTTGTACAGGGATGAGAGTGACGGGGAGCGTGGGACACCTCCGTGTAGCAGGCCGGGCGGGAATACTACCTGCTGCAACACACAATAGTGAAACTTTACAAATGACTTTCTTGAGAAGGACTACCTGCTGCAACACACAATAGTGAAACTTTACAAATGACTTCCTTGAGAAGGACTACCTGCTGTAACACACAATACTGAAACTTGAACAATACTTTTGTTAAAAATACTCACTGTCATAACACATACTCAAATTTTACAACTATTGTCCTAGAAAAGCACTACTTGCTGCAACACACAGTAGTGAAACTTTAACAATACTTCTCTTAAAAATACTCACTGTCGTAACACATAATACTTAAATTATACAACTAAAGTCCTAGAGAAGCACCACCTGCTACAAACACTACACACGAACTGTATTTGTAAAATGGGCATCATTGTGTGTGTTACAGTTTGTGTGTAGTGTTTATTTCCTCCATTGCCTCCATTGCCTCCCTTAAAACGAAAAACCATATTTAATTATTAACGTTCCTATACTAATGTGTCGTCTTCAGAGCTGATATCAGAGAATATGTATTTACTGTATATATTTAGAATATAAGTAAGGAAAACCAGAGGAACATGCATTTTTCTCAAAAACTTGTGACCTATTTTTACAATTTATCAGATACTTTGTTCTAATCAAATCCCTTTCACAATCGATATGTTTCACTAAATTACCATTTGATTATAATTATCTTTGAACTAAAGATCTTTATGTTAAAACATTTAAAAGGCCCATGATGGTTTTGGTATCATCTATATTGGAAATAAACTTGTTTCTCCGTATTGCCTTATTTTAAGTGAGTGAATAGTATATTTGTGTTTCATAACATCACTAGTTAAAATCGTTCAGCTCAGCATCCAACCAGGCTGATGAAATTCCTAAAAAATTAGCCAACGAGTGATACTAAAAGAAGTGCTACAAAATATGGCGAGGTGTGGCACTCGCACAATTCAATATAACTAGCCTTAAATAAATACAATTTAGTAGAATATAACTTAGGTGATTAATGTGAAAAACAAACATGCGGAATTCAAAGCAAGGCTTGGCAGCTTTAGGCTTTTGCTACGGTTTCACAATATGTTATAAATGCATTGTATGCAAATAGGTGAGAACACAGATAGGAATACACGACAATTAAACAACACCAACTATTATCTGCTTTAAATTACCAGCTACATACAACCACAACCTGTATTTCAGAAACGGGGACTATTACAGCTAAAATGAGCACCAAATATCTGATACCAATATAGCAAAGCCATTTGACTAAATTTAACAACAAAAATAGTTATTTTGAGAATTCAATATGGAATTTTCACAAAAAAATAACAAAAATAACTCTTGGTAAACAAGCTTGCGCATAGTAAAACTAACACATAATTTCCAATTAGAATTCCAATTAGAATTCCAATTAGAATTCCAATTAGAATTTCAATTCCTCTCAGAGATTTAAATTGAATCCTTAAGAGTAAAGAAAAACCAACTTTTCAGCACGATTTTCTTTACACTTAGAGCACCCGTGGCGTAATTGAGCTGTTTTGAATTGCGCACAAGTGAAAATGCAGACCTTGCGCACCATGGAGAAATTGTTTTTTAGGGTTGCAACTGACCTGTGAGTGGACAGGTAACGCCGTGATCTGCGGCTGCTGCTGGGGCTGCTGGTGCGCCACTATGATGTCACTGGAAACATGCATGATGTATAATAATAAGTGTACACAGCCAGTCAAAAATGACGGGATTCAATATTAGCTTATATAAATCCTTCAGATTTGGATGACAAACAAATATACCCAAGCTGATAGCACCAGCAATTAAAATCTTCTTGAACTTGTGCACTGGTGAAATTTGAATCACATATACGGTCATTGAGCATCCTTCAAATCATACCAAAGAAGCCATCTCTCAACAAGCGGACACCAAACAAACACAACAGGGTTTTTTATTAAGTATAAGAAAAAGAAGATCAGCTAGTTCAAGCCTCAATAAGCTCATAAAATATGACCCCAAGAGAGGAAAGAGAAAGCTACTACTAAGTAAAGAATGAAGAGAACGAAAAATCTATTAAACTACTTAGTCACACGGCCTGACAAAAAATGAAGGATTAGATATCAGACCAATTGAGCTTTAACATGGCTTTCCCATAACTTTCCATGCTTTACTACAGCTTTCCTATATTTTCTTAAGTCTCAACTGCCGATAAACTATACAACCTAATCTAACCTACCAATACACGTGATATTCATTCCGACTCTGAATCTGCTGGGTTTATGCACCAAAAATTGTGGAATTGATGAAGCTTGTATCACACATACACTCATCACCCACTTTCGGCTCGTGGGTGTGACACACGGACGGACGCAGCTCTTATTATAGCATAGATTACACATCAGTTTTATCGTCCCTAAGCTCATTAAACGCGATGCCAAGAGAGGAAAGAGGAAGGCACCAGTTAGCGTGGAATTGAGGAAACGGGGAATCTATGCACAGGTGTGTCCCCACACAAGATTCCAAGCACACAGAAACAACAAGAATACAAAAAATTTATGAAACATTGTAAAAATTCAAGAAAAATGTTACTGGTGCTGAAAAAGGACAAGAGTGAACCAAATAAAAAAATGGTCCATTACAAAGCAAAAAAAAACATTCTACTTCAACAAAAGAAATACTAAAGACAATATATATGAAGGTATATGAAGATCAAGATCAAAAGCAAATGAATCTAAAATTTAAATTTCATTAACAGCAATTCCTAATGATATTCCTCACACAAAGTTGCCCAATTTTGAGAGATAACTAAATAAATAGAAAAACGATTCTTTTGCTGACAAGCTTGATAAGGCTTTGTTCTGCTTATTTATCCTTCCGTTTGGGACAACGAGACAACACATCTTTCTCCTGAGAGAGCTAATTCCCAGAGATGAAATATTTGCATCCTCCTCCAGGGATTGAACACACACTGACTGGAGACAATTGTAATACGCTGGAATTGTAAAAAATATGCCATTTAGAAACAAGTTCACTTCATATTGAGCTAAAACATAAGCAGGATGAAAAATAAATACTACTTTTAAAAGCAGAATCGTCACAAGGTTTTCTTTATCTTGTAGTGCAGTCAGATTGGCCAAAATTATAGAACTTTATTAAAATTATGATTCAGAGCTTTAGATTCATAAGTTTTGCATATTTAAACCAGGAAACCAGTAGTACTGCATGCAAGACAACTCATAGCAACAGCATTCAATTCCAAACACCAGAACATTTATGGATAATGGACTCACTTATCCTTCATGTAAGATGGGTGTTGTTCATGCCTCTCCTTTCTTTTACTATCAACATCATGCAAGACTTTCTTGAGCTGCTGAAAAAGCTCATGTTTCCTGGCCCTGAGCTCTTCCAGCTGCTGTGTCTGCTTAGCAATGGACTCCTTGGTCTCCTCCAGGGTCATGGCGTGCTGCTTCTTGCGACTCTCCTGCTCCTTTCTGCGTCGCTCCTCCGCTTCCACCTCTTGCTGCTCTACTCAAAGAAAATCAACGCCAAGTCAAGATGTAGAATAGAAAGCTTGCAAAGATGAAAAATGCGGCAACTTCAAAGCATTTCTTAAACAGCCAAGAGTTTTAAATATGCAGAAAAATGCAGTTGATCTGAAGGCTTGCACTATCAATTAATAGCTTAACAGGAAACTTCAAGTCTAAAATGAAGCAGTTCAATTTACAAAATAAAATCAGAAGAATTGATAAAGAAAAAGAAAAATGTGTGTAATTAATTTTCAGTCGTGAACTTTAAAGCTATGTCATTCTCCTTTTTCAAAGCAGGTACGGTCCAAAAACTTTGACAGAAACTTAACTCTGAAACAAGTTCATTTTGCAGTAACTTTGCTATCAATTTCTGGGAAGTATCAACTACAGCAAACTAGCATTGTGGCTAAAAAAAAAACATCCAAATGCACAACCATGATTTTTATTTTTAAGCATTTCATGCTGAAACATAAGTGAACAAATGTATTTTGACAACAATCTTCTCAGCTCAGCCTTAGCTTTTTCCAGAGAGTGGCCAATAATTATTATTATTATTATTTTATTTTTTCCAGCATATTATAACAGGAAAAGAAGTGAAATGCAATTTCCTTACATCAAATTTTTATATCCAAGTACATGGCCTTCTAGAAAAGAAAACTATTTGTGGCAGGTTCATAGCCAATAATCATCACCAGCACAACTACTTCCACTCCAACAATGCTTCCCTAGCTCAGCCCAAGAATGGCATCACAACATATACTGCACCATGAATATAGAGATACTTTTAACTCACTAGTCAGAAATGCCTTTGCCATAGAAAATTAGTATTTCACAAGTAATTTCTTGAACCATAGCAGAAATCCTAAATAACAGTGTGTAGAAGATGAGGCTTCAAATTTGCTAATAATATTTTGATAACAATTAATTTGTATGAAAAAATCATTCAGTTAAAAAAATTTTGCAAAATAATTTTGAAATTCAGGTGTACGGAGCAATAAGACCATACCTGCAAGAACTTGATTGATGTTGCCTTTATGAATAAATGCTAACCAGCAAGTCTCACATTCCTTTGATGTTGGTATACTTTTGGAAATTCATTTGAGGAAACCCTTAAAAGCAGCATTTCAATCAAATGGCAAAGAACGATTGCAACAAACCTTCATGCTTCCGTCTTCTCTCCTGCATGATGTGTGCCTTGAGAGCCTCCAGCATTGCTCTGTTGATCTTAGGTTTGTCCAGCATCATGTATGGCCTGTTGGCTCCACTGCTGCTACTTGTGTTGCTGCTCCCGCCACTACCACTGCAAGCATCACCTCCTCGACCACGCTTCTCAGCTTCAGCAAATTTAACCATAGTTTTTTAATTTTAGACCTACACCTGAAAAGAATATACATTTAGTGTCCAGATGAATAAAAATTACTTGCCAATAAGGAACTTTAGGGTACAGAGAATAAATTTTGTGTTACACAACATGTGTTTCATATCTCAATTTCAACAGGACGCTTAACATTTGAGTAGCACAAATGCATCAATAAATCAGCTTCTGAAAAGTTAAAAGTGCCGTTTCCTTTCGACTCAATTTCTATTCAGTTAAAACAATAATTTTTGAACAATGCAATTTTAAGCTATAGATGATCGTAAATCATTTTTAAGATGATGCCTGATTGCTTTATTGAGCAAACTTGAAATTTGTCTATTTTTTTATACAAACTAAAATCATGCAAAAAAATTATTTATTTATGAATAAATCCCATGTAACAGCTGACATTACTACTTCTGAGAGACAGGATAACTCATTAGGAACTTTGAGCACTGGGAATTTATGTACTATTCCACGTAAAAAAATATGCACCAACAGATAAAATGTACATACATACATATACCAGGCTTCTCCTCCCTAAGGGAGGGTAGCCGACAGCAGGCCACAATCAACACTATTAGCACTAGGAGGCAAGAGAGGCAGCACTGGCCGCACCAGACTGCCAGAATCAGCAGCAGCCCAGCACAACCACCTTCCACAGTTTGCGGAGGACGACAGCTGCGTCTGGTGTCATGCCAACGTGGGCGATCTTCCGCATGTCCTCCTACACTGTCCCGCCCTACACGCACACCGACACACACACCAGATACATGCACTGGAGCACCTCTGGACTCGCCCCGCGGACGTCGTGAGGTTTCTGCACGACGCGGGCGTCTTCCAGAGGCCCATATAACCACACCCCTCTTCGCCTCGGGCCGGGCCCGGTCTGGGGCGGCCCTGGCCGCGGCGGACCCCTTCGAGCGGCCGTCGGGGCAAAACAACAACAACAACCTTCCACAGTCAGGTCCGACAGCCATAGCTGGTTTACCCTGACCGCTTCATTGAGTGCAGCCCCTCTCCTCGCATAGGATAGGTCAATCTCATCACACGCAGGCAACTTCTAGTACTGCGTTAAAAATAAAATTACGTTCTTACGCACTGCCCCCACTCACTTTTGTCCGCAGTCATACCTCTCGCCACGTCCAGTCAGACCCCTCTCATACAAAGCACGTAAAACAGATCAAATGCAACAGAACAGAACAGATAAAATGTAAAAGATTAATATGATTTATAAATTCAAGTACCTATAGGCCAGTTGCCTCATCAGAAAAATTGTAACCAAAAGTAGAAGCAACAAAAATAAAGATTACATTTGAATATCATAAATGTGGTTTCTTGTTCTATAAACATCCTTTCTGAATGACAATGTTGAATATTTAGATATCCTAATGCCTCTTTCAAACTTAGTTGACTAGTGATTTGAAATTTGTCAATATAATTACAGATGACCTTCAATTTTTTATGGCATTTGAAGATTGACCAGCAAAATGAGCTAACATATGGAAAATAGGCATAGTTCAATATACTCCAGACAAGAAATAAAGTCACAGTAAGCCATACATAAGTTTCATCAAATAATTATTGCAACCTTAACATAGGCTACATTGAAAATTCAAAACACACAATCATAAATAGTTGACACTATGATAATTTTGCACTGTTGTGTTTTTTAAATGAAACCACTTGTAGGGTAATTCATCAAATATCGAACAGAAACCACGTGTGTCTAGAAACAACCTTCATAAATCGGTAACTTTTGCTCTGAATAACTCTTGCGGGCCTCAAGGTTATTCTTGAACAGTTGCTTTCTTGTTCTGTGATGTCGCTTGAAAGACAACGTAGATTATTGAAATGTATTTATTGTTCTAAAAATCGAATTCTTTAGTAACATAATTTCATCAATATCGAACATGAATCGAACAAGAATTTTGATTCGAACAGGATGGTTTGTCAATTAGTTCTCTTCGTATGGAACTTTTGTTAGACTATTAGCATGCCACGTATGGTTTGTCTATTAGTACGCCTCGTATATTTTGTCCATTAATATGCCTCGTATGGTCTATCTATTTGTACACCTCATGTGGTCACTTGGAAAATAAACGTTTTTCTTTCATTCTTTTTTTTTTGGTGCACTGGATTTTCTTGGAAGTGCTCGCGGTGGCACAGCGGTTAAGGGATCGGACTTGTATGTTGGAGTCGCGGGTTCGTATCCCGGCGCTGGCGCTGCGATTTTCCCAGTTGGGTATAAGGGAAAGCTCAAGCACAATACCCCACTCGACCCAGGTGTCGGAAATGGGTACCGGCTTTACGGGGGAACCGTCATGGTGTCCTATATATAGTGTTAGTTATAAGACATTTGAAAAACCAATGCTTAAGATCATTTGTATCAGGTTGATTGGAAATAAAGCATCCCAAAGATGCCAATGTTTGTTTTGTTTGTTTGTTTAAAATGACTGTCTCATTACTTATTTTCAGGAAGCATTTGAATGGAGAGTTATCAAAATTTGAATATGATGACGATGTTTCATTTGCAGTCTTGTTGAACCATCATTGTGATCATCAACCTGTGTGACCTTTTTTGGAGTAGAGGGTAGAGCACGCGTCAATGAATTATTATTGATGCTTGCATCAATTTTCTTGGCAAGGGATTGATCATCAGTAAATGTAGCCAGACGAATCATTGATGATCTTGAGGGCCTTGGAACACCAGCAGCTGATTGGTCGCCATCTTCAACTATTCATTGTTATCATCAAGCGTAAATACAATATTTTAAGGAAATGAAACAGGCGTTCAATAGATCGATTCAGTTATTTAAAAGAATTAAGAATCGAAAAGCCTTGTTCGAGGCATAAATTCATTATTTTCAAGGAATTTTGATTCGAACACCTTTGTTCAGTATTTAATACTGACATGAAATAGGAACTGAATGTCGAACATGGAATAATTATCATGTTTTTATCGGGAAAGAAAAAAATACAGCAACAGAACATCATTTGGCAACACTACTCTCTAGTTATGACGGGAGGTTGACGTTGGCACAACAACAGTTAAACCGTCGCAATTTTCCCGAGGTGCGTAAGATTTTTCAAGTGAAAAAATACGACCAATTTGCAAGGGTCGTACAGAAAATGTGTTTGCAACACCTGGTAGCAGTTTGCAGCTCACAGAAATGAGTTCTTATCACTAAAATAGGAGTTTTAGATGTAAGATCACCGGCACTGTGCAAGTTTGGATGCTTACAAAATTTATTACGCGCATATTTTCAAAGTTGTTCGATAATCAGTTCAGTTCGATATTTGATGAATTACCCTAGTGTTCTTTCAAAAGTTATTTTTCATTCAAGTTATGCATGAAACAACATTTATTATAATTTTTTGTCCTTTCATATTTCTCATGCTTTAGTTGTTGGACAGAATAAAATTATTAAGCTTATAAACTGATGAAACAAAAATTCTACAAAAGTAAAAAAAGCACCAAGATGATAGTTCAATGAATGTATTAGTTTAAGATAAATAATTTGAAATAACTAGTTATGTACTTCACAAACAAACAAAATTTCTCTCAACTGTTAACTAAAAGAGCAAATCAACTTCAAGTTGAAAAAATTAACTTGTGGTTACTATCATTGCCTAGGCTTACTTATAATTAGTTAACTGCAACTTGAAAAAGTACCTATGTCGTGGATGATGGCGAAACTCATTTTTAACAAAAGAAGTCTTATTGCACTGTTGGAAAAATGATTCACAGATTATATTGGCCATGGTTGTCAAGCTAAAAGTTGTCCTGAACAAAGGCTAATTCGTGAATTAGACTATTGGACGTTGTGATAACGCTTATTGAAACATATACAAAATCATGACAGAAAAAGGTCAATGTGAAGTTTCATGCAATCACGGAAATTGATAATGATATTCCAAACAATCACTAAAGGAACCCATTTAAGAACGTTTTTCAGGAACGACATTCTGCTCGCTGATGCGTTGTTTTCGAATTATTGAACTTTGAAGTTGGCCGTCGCGCGCCCAAGGAAGCGAGCGTAATTTAATTAAAAACGGAAGCTAACCCCTTATTACAAACGTAAAGAGGTTGGGTCGTGAGGGGTAGCCACAGTTCTTTTAGTGAAAAGTATAAATAAAGCTTCTAAACCACCCATTAGGGTGACGACCGCAATCTTGTTTACATCGGGTCTAACATGGCGACCACCATGGGCGCCGCCATTTTGGACCCGATGTCAACAAGATTGCGGTCGTCACCCTAATGGGTGGGTTAGAAGTTTTATTCATAATTTTCACTAGAAGAACCGTGCCTCCCCCTCACGACCCAACCTCTTTACGTTTGTAATAGCTTCCGTTATTAATTAAATTACGTTTCACGCGCTCGTTTCCTTTGGCGCCAAGGCCAACTTCAAAGTTCAATTATTCGAAAATAACGCATCAGCGAGCAGAATGTCATTCTTGTAAAACGTTCTGAAATGTGTTCCTTTAGTGATTCCTGGGATCGGCATTATTATTTTCCGTGATTGCATGAAACTTCACATTGACCCAGAAAAATATTTATCCTCATAACTCACACAACTTGTACAAACTTGAACTTGAACTTGAACTTGAGGGCCGACAGTGTCGGGGCCTTTGTAACGGCCTACAATTCCCTCCACAATTTTCACACAAAGAGTTCAACGCCTGGTACCAGACTTGTCCACTAAACTACTCAGGATCTACGATCCTTGTCACAAGCCTCCATTGGAAGGCATCACCGGGACAGCCAGTGTGTCAAAACACCATCCCCCGGCACATTGGGTCATTACAGCCCATTCTACCAGACTGGCTCATTCCAGTCACTGTCTCTTACTCCAGGCACGCACAAGAAACACTTTCATAGCCTCAGTGATACTCGCATTACACTCCTGATCCAATCCAGCAAGACAGCTCATACCGCAATCATCTTCAGCACATCTGGCATTCCACTCATTCTCTCCATACTGCTCAGACACCACATTCATAAAACTCTCTCTCTCTTGCTCATACTTACTACATTCCAGCACAAAATGCTCAATTGTTTCCTCTACTCCACTATTACACTGCTGACATAATCTGTTATTATTCTCATTCCATCTCCATGTACGTCTGTTCACACTCAATGACTTACATCTCACAGCAAACAAGAGTTGACTTCCAAAACTACCATCATAGAACAGCTCAAACTTAGGTGCTTTCTTTTTCATATACCAGTTAAGTGTAGGCTTGCGCATCATGCTAAGCTTCCACTTATTCAATCCATACTCTTTTGTTTGTCTCTCAATCTCTTTCTTCCACCTCTTGCAGTCCCACTCAGGCCCTACACCTCCTACATTTATTAAACTCCAGTCATCCACAGGTCTCCCAATTCTAACATGAATAATCTTTTGCATACTGAGTTTCCTTGCATGCCCCCAACATACTTTCTCCCAATAGCTTACACTCAGATTCCATTCAAAGATTCGCCTAATTTATAGCTTATTTTTCTGTTCGATGAATCCGCATACTGGTTTAACTAAAACATTGAAACTGAAGCGCATGAAGTTGTATCAGCGTTGTAAACAGAAAAACTGGCTGCAGTGAGCTGCACAATCATTTGACATTGGCGTTCGGAACTTGGGGGTCGTGTGTAACTTTCATGTGTTAAAACACTTTCAGGTATAGCGTATTTTTAAAATTTTTACAGCAATACGATTCTTTTGATCGACAGCTCACACTTTTGTTGATTTGCTATTTTTTCTGCGAACCTGCGTTATTACTGTCACTAGGCTAGGCTAAATATGAGCCAATAGGAACTTAGTTTAATTACCTATGCATCAAAATTCTCCCAATTTCAGGCTTACTTACAAATTTTTCTCGTCAATACTTAATAACAGTGACTTAAAGGTTTTAATTTATTTTATTTTCTGTTATTAAAAATTAAACTGTAAAAATTGTTGTGTTTTGATGATTATATTGTTCAGAAAATCAAACGATATGTTTGAGTTACAGATTGCATTTGTTGAAAATAGAATGAGAATAATAACCCAGAAAAATGTGCTGTAATTATTTGCTAATTTTCAATTCATTTCAGACAACGATGTTATAGAATTTCATTTACAATGGAAAATTAGTAATTCATTCATCTAGGAAATAGTTTTTCTAGCATATTCTACTGTAGGGTAATTCATCAAATATCGAACAGAAACCACGTGTATCTAGAAATAACCTTCATAAATCGGTAACTTTTGCTCTGAATAACTGTTGCGGGCCTCAAGATTATTCTTGAACAGTTGCTTTCTTGCTCTGTGATGTCGCTTTAAAGACAACGTAGATTATTGGAATTTATTTATTGTTCTAAAAATCGAATTCTTTAATAACATAATTTCATCAATATCAAACATGAATCGAACAAGAATTTTGATCCAAACAGGATGGTTTGTCAATTAGTTCTCCTCGTATGGAACTTTTGTGAGAGTATTAGCATGCCACGTATGGTTTGTCTATTAGTACGTCTCGTATATTTTGTCCATTAATATGCCTCGTATGGTCTATCTATTTGTACACCAATGATAGTTTGTCTATTAGTACACTTCGTATAGTTTGTCAATTATTATGCCTCGTATGGCTTTTCTATTTGTACACCTCTGATGGTTTGTCAATTAGTACTCCTCGTATGGAACTTTTGTTTTAGGACGTCCTATATTACGAAACTTTTTAAAACCCAATATGTTGACATGTATCTCATGTGGCCACTTAGAAAATAAACGTTTTTCTTTCATTCTTTTTTTTCTTTGGTGCACTGGATTTTCTTGGAAGTGCTCGCGGTGGCACAGCGGTTAAGGGATCGGACTTGTATCTTGGAGTCGCGGGTTCGTATCCCGGCGCTGGCACTGCGATTTTCCCCGTTGGGTATAAGGGAAAGCTCAAGCACAATACCCCACTCGACCCAGGTGTCGGAAATGGGTACCGGCTTACGGGGGAACCGTCATGGTGTCCTATATATAGTGTTAGTTATAAGACATTTGAAAAACCAATGCTTAAGATCATTTGTATCAGGCTTGATTGGAAATCAAGCATCCCAAAGATGCCGATGTTTGTTTTGTTTGTTTGTTTAAAATAACTGTCTCATTACTTATTTTCAGGAAGCATTTGAATGGAGAGTTATCAAAATTTGAATATGATGTCGATGTTTCATTTGCAGTGCTTGTTGAACCATCATTGTGATTATCAACCTGTGTGACCTTTTTTGGAGTAGAGTGTAGAGCACTTGTCAATGAATTATTATTGATGCTTGCATCAATTTTCTTGGCAAGGGATTGATCATCAGTAAATGTAGCCAGACGAATCATTGATGATCTTGAGGGCCTTGTACACCAGCAGCTGATTGGTCGCCATCTTCAACTACTTCAATGTTATTATCAAGCATTAACACAATATTTTAAGGAAATGAAACAGGCGTTCAATAGATCGATTCAGTTATTTAAAAGAATTAAGAATCAAAAAGCCTTGTTCGAGGCATTAATTCATGATTTTTAAGGAATTTTGATTCGAACACCTTTGTTCAGTATTTAATACTGACATGAAATAGGAACTGAATGTCGAACATGGAATAATTATCAAGTTTTTATCGGGAAAGAAAAAAAAATACAGCAACAGAATATCATATGACAACACTACTCTCTAGTTATGACTGGAGGTTGACGGTAACCCAACAACAATTAAACCGTCGCAATTTTCCCGAGGTGCGTAAGATTTTTCAAGTGAAAAAATACGACCAATTTGTAAGGGTCGTACAGAAAATGAGTTCGCAACAGCTGGTAGCAGTTTGCAGCTCACAGAAATGAGTTTTTATCACTAAAATAGGAGTTTTAGATGTAAGATCACCGGCACTGAGCAAGTTTGGATGCTTACTAAATTTATTACGCGCATATTTCCAAAGTTGTTCGATAATCAGTTCAGTTCGATATTTGATGAATTACCCTAGTTTTAGTAGCTACCTAGGTAGACCTATTTCTAATTGTATTATGTTGACAGCCAGAGTCCAAATTTAATTGCCTGTAACATCAAGTAGCCTAAGTGTAAATTTGTTTTAGATTTTATGCAACAAATATCTTGTATATCGTTAATTTGCCTCAAAAATTTTTTTAAATTTTGGAATACAATAGGCTGAAGTTACATATGTGTGCCAAAAATCTAATCTGCAGTGAAAGATGAAGGATGTCTAATTTTATACTTCATCTAATAAGCATTTAAATTTCTTTTACACATCCCCTCAGAGGGGACAACTATTGTATCTATGGAAATTAGCACTCCTAGGAGAAAATGTGTGATGGTCCAAGCTGAGAGTTAGGTATCCCTTCTTTTCATTAAAATAAAAAATTTTGGTCAATGTGAAGTTCAATGCAATCACAGAAATTAATAATTATATTCCAAACAATCACTAAAGGAACGTATTTAAGAACGTTTTACATGAACGACATTCTGCTCGCTGATGCTTTATTTTCGAATTATTGAACTTTGAAGTTGGCCTTCCCGCGCCAAAGGAAGCGAGCGTAATTTAATAAAAAACGGAAGCTAACCCCCTTTTACAAACGTAAAGAGGTTGGGTCGTGAGGGGGAGGCACAGTTCTTCTAGTGAAAATTATAAATAAAGCTTCTAACCCACCCATTAGGGTGACGACCGCAATCTTGTTTACATCGGGTCTAACATGGGGCCACCATGGGCGCCGCCATTTTGGACCCGATGTCAACAAGATTGCGGTCGTCACCCTAATGGGTGGATTAGAAGCTTTATTTATAATTTTCACTAGAAGAACTGTGCCTCCCCCTCACGACCCAACCTCTTTACGTTTGTAATAGCTTCCGTTATTAATTAAATTCCGTTTCACGCGCTCGCTTCCTTTGGCGCCAAGGCCAACTTTAAAGTTCAATTATTCGAAAATAACGCATCAGCGAGCAGAATGTCATTCATGTAAAACGTTCTGAAATGTGTACCTTTAGTGATTCCTGGGATCGGCATTATTATTTTCCGTGATTGCATTAAACTTCACATTGACCAAAATTTTTTGTTACATTAAGGACCACTTTACTTTTGGTTTACCGCTGTCTTGTTTTCAAGCACCCACTACTTTCTTTTTTAACTTTTATCTTGTTTTATAAATGGCTTTCTCAGCTTACTGTTTCTATGCCCCTTCAGCATGGATTACACATTCCCTTATATCTATAGCCTAGTAAATGATGTCTTCCTCCTTCATCTCTTTGGAATCCTTTTTTTGTGATTAGGGAGTCTTAAACTGATAGATAATCTAATCTTCTTTCATTCATTTTGTGTATGCATTATTGTATACCATGTACAGTGTCTTCTCTGTAATTATAATCAAGGAAAGTTTCTAATGATTTTTGGCAGATACAAGAAAGATTTGTTGTTGCTCAAACAGTTCAGAATAGTTGTTCTTGAATAATTGTGAAATCATTGAAATTGTACCACGGTACCATGTTTGAGTTACAGATTGCATTTGTTGGAAATAGAAAGAACATAATAACCTTTAAAAATGTGCTGTAATTATTTGCTAATTTTCAATTCATTCCATACAATGATGTTAAGATAATTGATTATTAATAAACTTAGTTGTAGGAAAGTGATTTAGAATGTGAATCAAGATAAATTGCCTTGGAATTTCCATTTGAACATGAATTTGCAAAATTTAAAGGGCACTGATGTTCATTATTGTGTTTTAAGATGTATGTAAGATACATTTTTTCAATGAAATGAGATATAAATGCAAAACTTTTAATTTTTTATTTTCTTTGCAGGTTGCTCAGTCTCAGGCAAGGCTGGGTAAAGAGAAATGGTGTCAGCATCAATTTCTGCCAAAGTGACTGCTCTCGGTTTGTCAGTGCACACAGCACTGACCTGAAGATATTTTTAGTTCTTTGAAATCATTCTACATTTTTCTTAATGTTTTCTGTACAAGTGACCTATAATTGACCTGTAATTCGAAATTGTGTTGTGTATAGCTTGAGTATATGTCAAATTGTTAATAATTTTGAAAATGTATTTTTTCTGATTGAATTTCTGAATTTAATGTATCAACTTCTCTGCTGGAAATGCTTGCAGATTTTTCTTAAGATTTTAACTTTATTGGTTACAAATAAAATAAATAAACATGAGTACTGATATGCTCACAGCATGGAAGAAAGCTTTTATAGAAGTTATAGGTAAAGAAAGTGTGGAGTTTTCTGAAGAGCTTTTTGTACTAATGCTTGCTGTAGACCAAAGTGTTAAGCCTTCATTTTTGTGGGATTATTCCTCAATACTTCCTAAAGATTTATTAATTCTCCTACAAATTTTACATTCGAAGGGCTTGCTTAAGAATCCATTAGCTGTTGTCTATTTAGAAGAGGATATATTTGTCGTAAATCTTGATGCCCTGACACGGGTTCTCGTATCTTATGTCAGCAGCGACTATTCATGGTTAGTCGATATTAGCAAAGCTGAGCCAAGAGTTGCAGCTGCTTGTGTCCATGATGCTTTTAAAGGTTTTATTTGTACAATTCTCCAACAGCTTGGCATAGTGAGTGATATGAATAGCCCAAGATCTCCTTGTACTCCATGTTCTGATCAACAGGATCCACACTCAAGTGAAGCTAGAAATTCTGTAGAGAATGATTCATCATCTACAAAAAATAACCAATGCCAATTATTTTGCATAAACTTACCTGAGGTTGCAAACTTGAGTTCAGTGTTTGGTATTTTACTTGGGTACCCTCAAGTGTATTGGTGGGACTCTAACTCTGATGGTTCAAATCTGTCTGGCATACCATTAAAGATGTACAAATTCACTGCAGTATGTCAGAGTCTAAGCCCCCAAGAAGAAGACAAGAAGGCGGATGAGGAGGAGGAGGAAACAGATCTTTTAGAAATATTTTCTTTCAGTGTGCCTGAGGCTCTGGAAGTTGAACTTAAGCCTTCAGTTTTACAGTGGGCAAATATTGCTAACACTCGTGTAGAGCAAGCTGCAGACTTTTCCCAGGCTAAATTTAACTGTGATCCTGTGCTATGCCTTCAAGTGTCTCTCTAGGGATATTTGTTTTATATGAATACATGGATAAACCTGTGTTCTCTGAAGAATCTCACCATTGCAATATCTCAAAGCCATTATTTCATGTAATTTTGGGTGTTTTTTGTTTCAATTTTTTTTAGTTGGGCTATACTTCTATCTATTTAGGTGTAAATTTTTTGCAATTATCAACTAACTTGTGAATAACTAACATCATGTCACTGTAATTCAGGAACAGGATAAATGTCAGACAAGATTCACTTGTGTCTGTGGAGTGCGGTTATACCTCTTTGTACAGATGGAACGCATGCCTATTTTGATTGTTAAGCAAACCCTGAACTGTAGGCTGAAGTTTGGCAAACTTGCTCAAATTGCACCTGCAATTCTAGATGTGAGCTTAGGTTTGATAAGAGGGTAGGTAGCTTGTCAGTACTATGTTGGCGTTTTGGTCTTTAGAAACCCGTTGAATCTAACCAAATTCATTCAAGATTATCAAAAACTATCCATGTTGCTATGTAATACTAATGAAATAAGAGAAAAGGTTCATATTTGTATGCATGTGTAGAATGTTAATTTAATTTACATTCCAACACATATGTGAGGTTACTTTTGGATGAGCTCCATTTCTTGTTAATAGGCTTTGAAGTTTTGAACATTTCAACAATGTGTTTAAGCCAAAATAAACATAGAGCAGTGAATTTAATAGTCTTTTACAGCTATTTCTGATTACTTGTGTTTTTCTTGCATTCATGCTCAGTTCAACTGGTTCAAACTTTGCAACTAAATCTCCGATTTTTTTTTTAACCAGTGCGATCGCCCTTATTACATTTAATTCGATTCATCAGTAAATTCTTCTTCAATACGAGCAACCCTCACTCGCCATTGCTGTGAAATCGCCCGGTAGATTTATGTTAACATACAATAAAGCTAGTTATCATACAGCTTTAATGGGATATCTGATGCTATGCTACAGATCGGACCCTCAGGGGGATACAACTGTTGCATCTATGGGAATGAGCGCTCCCAGGAGAAACATACGAGTTCCTTAGCTAAAGGTTAGACCATCTTCATGTTAAAATACTCCTCAAAAGAATACACCTGTCATGTCCATAAGAATCAGTGCTTCCACGGGGAAGAGATAAAGGTTAGTTAAGCTTTCCTTTTGTTGAAATAGAATAAGTATTTGTTTTGTTACTAAAGTTCTTATTCTGATTAACTGCTGTCGTTTTTACAGCACCTCTGACTTTCTTTAAATTGTACCTTATTACATAACGTGCTATTTCGATGCGTTGAAGGTTTTGTGTGTTGGAACAAACTTAATGCATAAATTACCTAGTATTATTTTGTTATAGAATAGTTTTTGCTTTGTTCTTCCTTTTTCGGCTCACCACTGTCTTTTTTCAACACCTGCTGCTTTCTTTTTTCGATTTCACTTCAATCTTCAATCTTGCCCATTTCTACGAGCATAGTAGGGGGACACAGTTCGTGTGTAAGATCTCCGTTCTCTTAATTCCATACTAAATTGTGCTTCCTTCTTCCTCTCTTGGGAAGACCTTAGTTTTAGTTAGAGTGGCCATGAAAAACTTGAAGTCAAATCGACCTCCTTACATCAATTATTGAACTGCCGCTGATACCATGATTTTCTAGGTTGTTGCTTTTTTAGATGCATTTTTACTTATGTGTGAAATTGCTGTGACTAAATTCAAAACATGCTGTCACTATTATGTTAATTGTTCAACTTTTACTCGGTTGAAGAACATTGTATCTGTCATGTTTTCCTTAGAGCATCGTGCTCGAATGTGTTCCCATTTATCTGTATACCTTTTTTGTATAATTTTGATAATTTTCTACGATTAATGAACAGAAAAATATTGTCATTGCATCATGGTTGTATTGTTTAGCGTTGGGCTACTTAATTAACATAACTAATTCTTGTTCATGAATATAAATTTTTTGATATCGTGTTTTATTTATTCAGTTTACGCGACGAGAAACCTGGAAGGACTCGTATAAAACATATTTTGGCTATGCTGTAGACATTAATTGATTGACATTACCAAAGTCTAAGTCGACTTGAAAGAACACTGGTTGTAAAAAAGAAAAAAAAGAACACTGTTCATTTCCAAGAAAGAAAATGTATAACATGTTGATTTACAAAAAAATTATTGATACAAAGGTTATCAAGTTGACTGTTATGGGTTAAACTAAAGTTCAGCATTCAACTCGAATTTGAATTCAAAAGTTGTTAGCGGTATTAAAAATACCAAACATAAACTCGGTCCATCAAGTACCACTAATTTTATCATGAAAGGTTGTTGAAACTTTTTCAAACGACCCTTCGATGGGTCGTTTTGCAGTCGGAGTGTTAATTGATAAACAAACCATACGAGGTGTACAGTCGCCGTGGATACGGTGACATAAATTGTTCTCAAATGCACTGTTCGATGTTTACGAGAACCCTCAAGTATGCAACTGGTGCTGTCCATGCCTGCCGTGTGCAGCTCACACCGTGGCGTACAGTACTGCTCTGCGCTCTTGGCAGGAAATAAAAAGTAAATCAGCAGTGTTTTCCATGAAGCATCTCGCTAATATTTCTTGCCAGTCGAAAGAAATGTTTTCTAGCTACTAGTGGCGTTTTTCGGTTCATTGCTGTTCTGTTTTTCAGTACCTCTGACTTTTTTATTTTTTCTTGTTCCATAACCACCCCTCCCAACTTACTGTTTCTATGTGCAGAGCATCTTGTGCAAGAATACACTTAGTGCATAAATTCCGCGTGCCCTTGCTCCATACTAAATGGTGCATTCCTCTTTTTGAACATCTTTGTTGTGACTAGTGAGGCTGAGGCTGAAACTAATCTAATCTGACACGCACTGTTTTAATCTTTGTAAAAGGGATATATATGCGCATGAGAGTGATCTGAGTATTGCAGTGTTCGTTGCGTAGAGGCTATGTTTTATTAAATGACGCAATAAATCCTAGCGGTTCTCGATATATTTCAAACAATGAGCATGTAGTGCACGATGGCTCCTAGTATCAAATGAGACTGATTTTGCGATTTTCCTCGGAGGCGCACCGTGACATGGCAAAATTAATGAGTTGATATTGATACGCCATCAAAGTTGACCTAAGATTTCAAAACCGATAATTTTACAAGTTATCAGAACAAATAGCTGTTTCAACATACTATGCCCGTGAAGATATAAAAAACTCGACACTATATCATCTTTCCATTGCATTGTGAATGTTTTTGTATTGAAACACTCCTCGGTTGAAGTCTGCGCTGAGAAATCATAAGCGACTTTGAGCACAAGCAGCACCACCAATTTCTGTCTTGTACTCATATTTGCCATATCTTGGACGGAAAGTTTTTTGCTGCTTGCTGTAGGCAACCCACACCTGTGTTTTCCGCGTATGCGAGGCCGCCTGTTCCAAGGCGAGATATCATAGCCTCACTGCCTCAGTCGTGCTTCAACTTAGACCAGGTACGGCTGTAGCAGCAACTTGTCTCGCCTGTCAAGTGAGTGTGAAACGTGCTCATCGAATTGCGTTGGTTGTATGTAAGATGCATCGTAGCCAAAATTATTCAGAAAATACTGGATTCGTTTGGATGGTGTGATAAGTACTACATAGATATCTCAAAAAATTTTTATGAGTTTTGGAATGTGTAATTTGGTAATATTGTCGAAAACTAAGCAAGCTAATTTTCAATGCATAATCGCATTAGCTTCAAATTTTATGATCGAAGCATTCTCTCAGAGGACATAGGATAGACAATGGGCTTATATTAGATAAATGCCTATCTTACGCTGGGGGGACTAGCGCTCCCAGGGGAAAGATTGTGAGGTTACCTCAATTATGAATAAGCCTTCGGAATTTCCATATTTTGTGCCACTTATTTTCTTTTCGTTTGCGCGTCCTCTTCGCCATGTTTTCTTTGTCCATCTTTCTTCCTTCACAAGAGGGTGTTTCAACACGCAAGGTTGTGTTCGGAAACATACCTTTTGCATAGACACCAAATAGTTCCTTCTCTTTGCATTCTTTAGGTGGCCTTTGTTGTGCCTAGGACGTTTCAAACTAACTACTATTATAATTATGACGCGAAGAAATTTTTCAATATTTAATGAAGAATTTTACCAAACACTCTGTGAGAATTTATAATCTACGGGACAAAATGATCGTTTGGAAGAAGAACGAAAATTTTAATAGTATATGTAATGAAATTGCTGAAAAAAATATAAAACGTGACTTTTAAAATGTCATGACATAAAGATCGTTGATACATAAAACATACATACATTAAAGCTTACATAAACATTATAAGTCTTGTCAATGGTTGAAAACATGATTAAGACAAAAAAAATGTATTCCTTTAGTTAAGTTATCCTAACTTAGGGAAAGCTTATGACTACCGTAAATCTATACTATGATAAGAGGGGTGTCTGTCTGATGAGCGTACCTGTGATACAAGCTTCATTAACTCCACAATTTCCAGTGTATTAATCTATCAGACTCGAGTAGGAATGAATATAACGCTAATTATTAGGAAATAGGAACGTGCGTCATGTGATTTGTTGAACATTATTATGCATTTTTGACGGGCCGTGTGCACTCGGCCTCATCAACTCTCGAGATATTGAATTTTTTATATTTCTTACGGCCTTTCTTTCGTTTTGCCTTCTTCCTTATTTTAAATAAAATGGGGGTGGACCAGTCACTATTATAAAAGGAGCCGCGTCCGTCCGTCCCTCCGTGTGTCACACCCACCAGCCGAAGGTGTGAGATGAGCGTCTCTGTGGTACAAGCTTCATCAACTCCACAATTTTCGGTGCCTTAAACCCAGCAGATTGGGAGTCGGAATGAATATCACGTGTATTGGTAGGTTAGATTAGGTTGAACTGAACAGAATACCAGCGGCTGAGACTTGGCAAAGTATTGGAAAGCCATAGACTATCATGGGAAATCCATATTGAAGCTCAGTTGGTCCTATATCTAATCCTGTCATTTTTTGACGGGCCGTGTGCACTCGTACTGATAATAACCTCCATGCAGGACAGTCTTCAAGTATAATCAGTTTTCTCATATGAGTTTACGTTTCTGCGGTAGCCATTGATATTATTGAAAGTATGACGGGTGAAACTAATTTTTCACCCGTTACAAGTTAATGATTCTGAATCTGTAACTAAAAAGACGGCGTATCGGATATGTGACACGAATCTTTCGAGCATACATGTCGTTAACTGAGTTTATTATTGTTATCATACATGTCAAAATATGCGTACTTAGTAACTAGCTCGCGGGAGATGCTTTACGACATAACTAATTTCCCAGCAAAATAATACACAAAAGATTGCTCAAAACCCAGGATCGAAAAAGAATTGGCGCATAAGGATAAACAAAATATTTTACAATTCCAAGAGAGAAAAACGTACATAAAAAAAGTTTTGGTGAAAAGTCAATTTATTAGGCTTATAAATTTATGAGCTTAAATTTCCTTATAAGTAATCGGGGAAAATATAGAAAAAGGTATTGCATTACCTTTGTCAATGGTTCAATTAACTGATAGCAATTGCATTAAGTGATAGTCGCCCAATAAGTCTTTGCTCGTCGAGGAAATGTGTGCTCTATAATGACTATTCTTGATTGTTATTCTGACTTATTTTATATTTTCAGGAATAAATTCCTCAAAACACTACGGAACAACTATGGTCTTCAAAGAGTTAATAAATATGTGTCTAAGCTTCGATAATTATGCACAGTTTATGGTGTAAAAACGTGTTCTAGAAATGGCAGCGTTAAGCTGTAAAGAGGATTTCAAAGAAAAAGATTAGTCTCCAATGGAACATCTTTGATTTCACATTATATCTCTTTTCTAACAAGTTTGAGAACTCAAAGTGTTTTCCGACCAATTTCTGCAAATTTCTTTGTCCAGTGTATCAAGATTAATTAAAAACTTGGTCCTATGTATACATAAGACAGAAGATTTTTAGCTAGCATTCGGGAGCAAAATTCTCTGCAAGTAGAGCGTACGATAATGAAATATATATACTTCGAATTTTGATAATCTAAAATCTAGTTATACAGAGTAATGTCTGGTTCACTCATGTAAAAAATTATTACGGAATTATAAAGAAATGTAATGGGATGCTTACCTTCGTTTGACGTTTTGTTCAAACATTGCACTTTATCCGAGGCCGGATGTTTTCGCGCAAAAGCATCCTCTTCGTGGCCTCACTTGCGCATTTCTGTGTCACATTTGTCGGAAAATCAGCTTTAAGTGCCTCGCGCACATCTGATTTTTAATAAATAATGCCCAGAGGGTTCCCTGACATCAATAATGCCCAAGGAGTAAGCGCATGCAATATCAAAACTAGATTCGCACGCATGGGAGTACATTTTTCCAAACTATTCTCTCAATCATTTTTTCGACGATTAACATGAGTATTACGATACCCATGGGTGTATATCAGCTAAAGATCTCTGTGTTATGAAATTTTAAAAACCAATGATGTTTTTTGTATCATCTTTATTGGAACTAAACTGTTATTCTTTTCGTTTTCACTTAAGTAACTGTCTCTCTTTTGACCATTACAGCCTAGTTTGGGGAGACATACCTCAATATCTTCAACGAGAGTTACAAAATATATTAATTTCGCGTCTAAGATGGTATGCAAAGGTAGAATTAAAAAGAGCGATCATGCAACTCTTCTCCTATATAAAGTCGGCTGGACCCCGATTCATCAAAGATGTCTCACATATATAAAATATAGTCTCCTCTTTATTCCTCAATCAGAGCAATGCTGATATTGTACAATTTCTTCCATTCTTTATAACGATCTATAAGCCGAATAAGATAAATGATGTCTTAGTCAACTACCGCTTATCTGACCATGAGCTGAAGGCTCAACTAATATCAGTTGCCTTACTGCGGAACAAATTCCTACAGGGCACAAAAATTCCTAAGCATTCGCATTTTCCATATCGCAACTGTTCAAGCAATTTTTTAAAAATAAACGTGAGATCATAAAATGGGAATAAGTTACGATGCCTCTCAACTTCAGGATGGACTGCATACCGTTTCATGTCAAGTAAACCTTGCGCGAATTAGTTACCGAAGGTAATTAGATAAAGGTTTTATTTGATTTCCTGATATTTATTGGTTAAAATAGTTGTCATACCAACTCTATAAATCAGATTTAGTATGCATTAAAAGAGCTAAAAAGTCAGACATCAATGCTCGTTTATTTTATAGCTAACATTCTATGTAAGATCTTCCAAAATATCACTGGAAAACCACAAGCTGATCAAGTAGTTGCGTTAAATGTTTTTTTTTGCTAGAATTTTTATGAGCATTATTTTGTTACCTATGCACGATGGACGCGTCAAATCCAGTTGTTTTCACTGGATTATCAGTGAATGTACGCAAGTCATGGTAGAACTGAATTTAAATAGGATTTGCAACCATTAAAGAATATATAAATTTGATCACTTCATTCGTAAACTTTAATTAAATGTTGCTAAGCTAGCCAGAATAATGAGTGACTGCAGTCTGAGTTACTCTATTACGCATTGAATTAATTTATAAAGAAGTCACTCGTATGACAAACGTACAGAAACTTCCACTACAACACTCAGAATTCTTCGTGTACGCTTTATTCAATGAATAAGGGCACAGTTTACGCTAACCTGTGTCGAAGTTCGATGATAAAGAAGACTGTGAAGACGAAAGCAAAAAATCAGACATGAACCCCGCCTTTCAGAGAAAACTTAACCGGTCCTGCACCTAGTTTGAGCGCATTTGTATCCTGTTTGTGATGAAATCTCGAGTAAACCGGTTCTGTGAGCTCCAAGCTATATTTTTTTCGCACCATCAAAGTCGCGTTTTTATCAACTATTTTGGTTAAGACATTTTTTGACCAATGTACTCCGATATTCTACGAATATTTATTCGAGTAAAAACTTAAAATTGAACAGTTTTACGTACTTACTTACCAACTAAAGTCTTAATATTGCACAAGCGAACAAACTCTATATTACTGAGCTGCAATTTCTAGCTAAACCTTTTTAACAAAAATCATATTAAGACGTCACCGTCATTTCAAAAGGTTACGTTGAATCTTCCGAGCTCACGTGAACTTAACGAATGGCCTTGATGATAGGTGATTTTTTTTTCTCTTGAATTAATTGCCTTGTGAGAACCAAGCGAAGGCGTGCGAATCCGGGGAAACGCATCAACGCCAGACGTGTTTCCTGTTTCTCAGCCATAAAGTTGGTGAGCACGAACGCCAGAATTCAGTTATATACGCATAGTGTTCGAGTTTATTTATCTTTTTATTTCGGATACCTGGGGTATATTCGAAAATTCAAACTTTTGAATAACGCTTTTCAAAACCAGGTGAAGCACTTAAATTTTCATTTCCAAAAACTGTTTTCCCTTTCCAGTGCAATTCACATGCTGATATGCTGATTCAAGTCATTCCGTGCCAGTCTCACAAACTTGTGTAAAGTGTGCGAGGACTCGTCCCAAGTGCTAGATGTATTTATACTTAAACCTAAAACATAAACATCGGTTAGTCATCAACATAAACGAAAGTCATTATTTTTTGTGTTTTTAAAGTCACTCCTACAGTATTATGTCATTGATCTACTAATTTCACAAAAGTAGCTATGACAGTCAAAGGCCCAAAAGCTCACCCTGGACATTTCCTGACGTAGTACTGGAGTCACCTGAACCAAAAATCAAATCTTAACTTATTGAAGTTAAGAATATTTTTTTGTGTGTCACGATAAAAAGGCATAAACACCGAGCAGTTGCTTTAGAGAAAGTGACTAAAGTAGGAAGATGTTTTATTGGACTTGAGACGTTACTGTCATGTTATTCATTAAGTTTCTAAATATCTCATGTTTAGCACCAAAACGCCGTAACGATCCTCCCATACGAGTCTACTTATTTCATATATTAGGGTAGTGGGTGCAATTATGGCTGAGTTATTCCTTTTCCCAGGGCAAAGAAACACCGTGCTCGCATTGCGGGATCTCAAATATACTGTATCCCTTCTATCATTCTACATGCAAAGCGACCGTTCTGAACCATCAAGCTGCATAACCGCCGCTATTTAGCTGTGATTAAACTCGCAACTTGGCAGGAAAACGTAATTTTCGATTATTTAGGGTGTTTTCCCTTTATGGTATTCTCTACCATGCTGCTAAATTTCATCTTCATTTAACAGGACCAAGCTCTAATCCAACATGGCGACGGTGAGCGCGGTTGCCACGGTACTTCTCCTGCTAGTTTCGGGCACTGCAGCACAAGCGCCGACTTTAGAGGTTAGTCAAATTTACGACCAAGAGGCTCAAAGCCAATATTGAACTTGGGTACCAAGAGTCGTATTGTCAAACAATTTATATCGTAGTAGCGGTACACCTGGCAGCGAAAGTTCTTCTGAAGCCTTAGTTATGAAACGTGTTGTTGTTTTTACACCAACCAAAAATTCTCAAGCTTGAGCTATTTTAAAATTAAATTTGAGAATTTTTCACGAAAAATTACACTTAACGTAACCAAACCGACAGAACTTCCGCTGCTGGCTGCAACGGTACGGATATGTACGTAAATTGTTTGCAAAGGGAGCCAAGGCCAAGGAGTGTTACCTAGTTCTTTTATTCGCACGTCACTATAATTTATCACGATTCCTGGTTTGATACGCCACGATGATGATCTCTGATGTGGCGCCTTCGCTGTACTTTCTGATGTTATTCAGAGCAGAAACACTTTTTATCACTGCTTGGGAGTGAAACATTGTTTTGGGTCGGAGTCCCTAATATTGCCTAGATATTACTGAGAACATGCAAAGCATCAAATTGTGCTCACTTATTCTGAATGGTGCAAATAAATAGATAGAGAAATTGAGTGTGATGCTGAATATTCTACTCATAAATGGAATCGTTGATGAAGGATTCACACATTTGTGGTATTTTCGAATATTGTTTTTTATTCTGTTATGTTTTCATTGAAAAATACGACTAGGCTGTTGAAATTTTATGCTTGGTGTCTTAAAAAATTCAACGATGAATAATAAAAGTGTCTTGCATAAAAGAATTATTTCTTCAAGCATAAATATAATTTATCTACAATAGAATACATCTGGTGAAAATAAACGTTACGAGCTTTCCTTCATCTTTCTCTCCAGTCTTTCGATCGTCAATCATTCTAATTTTGCGATGGTTTTTACTCTTTACGTCCAATTATTTTGTGTACATAGACTTCTACATAATTGTTTTGCACGTACGGTTAGTAGTTCTGAATTCCATTACAGGATAAAAATATATGCTTCCTGAAATCATTATCGCCTAGTTTTGCGCACAAAAAACTTAGTGTGCATTGCACATCTTAATATCTAAGCGCCACAATTAATGATGTCGTATGTGCTCTTGTAAGAAGCTTCCGACAACTGTTCTGCACGTTCTCACCACGCTGCCAGTTTCATACTTGCTCAGAGTTATGCACCTGCATTCTCGCTAATTTGATTCAAACACATTTTTTGTTACTGCATGCATTCATTTATTAGATAACTCATTACGTTTTAATTTTTTAGATGTTCATTTTTCATACGTGTGTTGGGGCCAATGCTCGTGGAACATCAACTGTTCACCTTGTTAAACTGCAACCTTTCTACTCGTAAATCGTTGCATGAATATACTGTGATTATATACAGAAAAATATCATTGCTCTTTTTTATTCGGATTTTATAAAGGTTTTTTCTTCGGATATTGCAAAGGTTTTCCCTTCGGATAAAGTATAGAAACACTTCGCGTTTGAATAACTTTGGAAACAAGCTAATGCACGTCTATCATAAGTGTGATTTTTACCTAAAGAAGAACGAATTTCGATTGTTCATGCATTTGGGAGGGACCGTGGAGCAAGCAATGATTCAATGACCGATCCCGTACTTTTTTACAGCAACTCCAGCAGATATTCCAACAAAACGTTCAAGGGCAGCAGGGTGGAGCTCCCGTCGGTGCGGGAATTCCCCCTGGAAGCCCTGCTGGAGGAAGTCCAGGATTTGGACAAGGAGGACCAGGATTTGGACAAGGAGGACCAGGATTTGGACAAGGAGGACCAGCGATTGGACAAGGAGGTCCAGCGATTGGACAAGGAGGACCCGGATTTGGACAAGGAGGACCAGGATTTGGACAAGGAGGAGGTGGCCAAGTAGGGAATCAGGGATTCGGACAAGGAAGCGTTTTCCCAGGAGCTTCCCCTCCCGGTCAATTTGGAAACTCAAATCAGGGAGGACGGCCTTCGAATCAAGGCTTTAGACCTGGAGGAGGTCAAGGAAACAACCAAGGATTCGGTCCTCCTGGTCAGCTTGGACGTCCTAATCGCCCTGGCAACCGACCCTTCCAACCAGGTCTTGGAGGACCCGGCAACCAAGGAATTGGAAACCCAGGGCTTGGCAATGTGTCTGGGGGCGGAGGTCAAAACTGCAAATTTTTCTGTAGAAATCCGGTCACTCGTCAGTATGAAAGATGCTGCTGAAATGTCAGCTTTTGTCACCAATGATGTAACGTTTCGTCAGTATGAACAACGCTGGTGAAACATCATAGACTTTGTCACCAATGGTGTAACCTGCCTCATCTCATTAGACGTTACTTCTCTGCGAAAAACACATGTCTGATGTCTTTTTTTGCATTTAGATGATTTCATCGGGAAGTAATTTTCCTCATACTAGGGCTTCAAATGTCGTACAGCAACACCCCTACATTTGTTTATCATATTGCCCTGTTACACGTTCGTAAGAACGTTAAGGCGAAACTGGCTGATTTTATGGCACCTAGCTAGGTTTGCATTTCGTCACCATGAAGCGTTTTTTGATTTTGCATCGGAATAATCACGTGGTACCAATTAAAAAAATACGGCGGGTTCATCATACTGCGTAGAAAAATGTTGTCAATATCTACCACTCGCAGTCATTAACTAGCCTTGTAAATTTTCACGGTTTTAAGATGAATGCTTGTATAATTCCGTTCAGATCTGTACAGAATGGTGTATACAAGTTAATCTAAGCTGAGCATAATTTCAACAGCCCAACGGGTGGTATTTTTGACCATGTACTAAATTTTGTACCAATTTATGTGTGACTATCAATGCTCGTTTGTATTTTTTGGGCAACGGAAAATTTTCAAATAAATTATGACACCTGAGATGTTCATTTCGTGATTCACCCAAATTTTTTCAGCCATTAACTATCAAAATATATTATCCTATGAATGAAACTATCATTAGCTGTCCCATTGTATGACCCATTGAGAAGTTTTAGCTCTCGGATCGAAAACCTGAAGAGTGAGAAAGTTAGGAGGACGGAGAACGTTACTCTTTTACCCTTCTCTTTCCATCATTGTGAGATCATGGACAAAAGAAAAAACGATCTATTAATCGCTCCATTTTATTGAAACATTTGCATTGGCAATAGTTTTTTTTTCAGATATTAACTCAAAGAGGAATTGAAAATGTAAGTTCAGTGAGCAGGAGAGTTTCCCTTATAACCTCTCCAATCCACCTGCCCTGTTGTCTGCGATCACCAGAGGAGCTGCCTACCTTGTCTTCGCGAATCGCAGCGGCAATCAGGATTCTACTTGAACGAGTATTTTCCTCATCAATGGACAGTATTGCAGCTTCTAATCAGTCAGTGGTTAGAACACGAACTTATTCACACAGAATTTAAATAATTAAACGTTTCATCGAGGTAACCAAGATTTCCGACTATGGTACTCTAAATTGTCTTACTCAGACCTGCTTATTCCATGTGCAGCAACTGCAGCAGATCTTCGACCTTCTCGCGGCCCAACACGGAGGCGGATCATCGGCGACGGTTGGACAAGGACTACTTCCGAGACCAGAAGCGCCATTCCCGGTCGCAGCAGTTGTGTCAAGCCATACTGCAAGTCAACCTCTTTTTCCACAAAATTCAGTTCTTCCTCAACAACAGAATCCTGCAGCAACAAGTGGTTCTCAGGCTTCTGGTCCTGGAATCCAAGCAATACCGCCAGCACCACCCACATCTACCGGCCAACAAGCATCCCAGACATTCGTCCCTAACGCTCCACTAGTTCCCTTGCGTCCCGCTTCTAACCAACCATCCCAACTCCAGCCAGCAGTCCCCGCACTACTAGAAGGGGACACTCAGTTTCCAAACCCACTAGACCCTGGCAAGCTTCCTGGACCACCCACCCAGCCGTTTGGATCATCCATACCCGCTCCAGGAACAGGCCAGTCTTCATCTGCCCTTGGATCTGGACACCAAAATCAACACAACAGACCTAGCCGACCGAACCAACCTGCGCAAGGACACCAGTCGTCAAGTTCAGCCGGGGCTCCGGGGGTCGCAATACTGTTCCCTGAATAAGGAGGGTAACTTTCCAGTCACGACGACCGTGGTCAGCCAAACATGGCTAGGCACTTCAATGATGTGGAATGAGGGTGAAATCCAACTATTTTACACGAAATTCTTCAGCGGAAATACTTTCACTCAAAATTTGAATGCATCAAACTGGAACTTTCGTAAAAACTTAGAAATCGAAATAAGCAAATGCCTTTAATCCAAGCACAACAGAACGAATTCAAAACTGACATAACTAATAAATCTGGCCAAAAATAGGACCGCTAAAACTATAATGCCAAAAAGTTATTTACATAAAAAATAGCTGCATAAAAGTATAGGTCAAATGTATGGAAGAAAGAAGAGAATAAGGAAAACAGTATTCGATTAGGAAACTGCCATGTTATAAATATCAAGAGCGTTTTCTCATCATGAACTATTAAGTACTAAGCCTCCATAAAAAGTATGCAGAGAAACATGAAAACGTTTTTTATAACTGAACAGCTTGTCATTGTAAGACAGCCTCAGATTCCACGTCTGAAAAACTTTAAAATCATAGTTATGCCTCTATAGAAGAAGAATAACACGCACACTCTAAGATTTTCGTTAAAAATTGGAAAGTTTTCAAAGGCCATCATTTCAACAAATAAAACTTTATGAATACACTCTCCCTTTTACACTCTAATTTAAATTTTGATATTTTTTTAGAGGCACATTTTTCAGATATTGCGATATAAAATGAAAAGATTTTACTTGTAATTATGAACTCAATAACCTAGTGCCATCGTTCGCCTTGCATGCAGATAATCAAAATGTATTTTTAAGAATACTTATGATAAACCTTGAGCAGCAATTAGTTGGGAGTCTAATTTTACCTTAAGTCAGGAGTTGATCCGAGAAGGCACGACAGTTAAGACACCAAAACTCGCGCATAGATTCTGAAAGAGATTGGGAAAACCTACTTTTGCTTTCGTCTTCCTTTACGCGGGGTAAGAGATTGATTTTCATTCAATGGAAAATAAATTTATAATACACGGAGAAGCAAAATTATCGAAACTAAAAATAATGGAGCCTTGCGAAAAATTCCGCATTGACGACAATATCGGATCCTCCAGGGGGCTGCTAAAATTTATCAGGGAGCAAATTCTGACTGGGACACCGACGAGTGCACACACCAACAGCACACTTCATCTCATTCGAGTGTATTTGAAGCACCTGCTCATCTCCCTGAGGAGCATTTGTTCCTACATACCGAAAATCAGCCGCTTTCATCACCGTGGTCACCAGGACAGAGTGGTTAAGGGTACGCGCCCTTAGTGGACAAGTCGAGAGCTCCAGCCCAATTACGCGTACCCGACGTTTCTAAACTTAGAAAAGAAGCCAACCACCATTGCCTGCTCATCCAAGATAGACAAATAAAGGCCGACAAACTGGGAGTTACTGTCATTGCGTTCTCATGTTAATTGTGAGACATTTAAAAATCAGACGCATGATAAGAGGTGCATCAACATCCTACACTCCAGCATTTTGGGGGATTTGATAAATTATCCTATAAAGTATTATACCTAGCTAAAGTAACTTCGCATATGGATAAATTGGAATCTAGACGCCATATTTTTCAGATAGCTTTGTACTTTCAATAAACTTGCTCTTTAATGGCATATATTTACTTTCCAAAAACTGGGTAATATTTGGCCAGGGTTTGCGACAGTGTAACATCAGCCACGTGGTTTGTGTTCTCAAGTTATTAATTTTTTGGGTGCTGACGATCACACGTCACGTGCACATCAATTCTCCTAGCTCTACTGGTACGAGCGTTCTTACATCACTGCTGAGATCGTGTTGGACAGCTGCGAGGTTTAAATATATTTCATGTTAGTTGAAGCCTCTCTAATCACAACAGAGGTGTTTCAGAGAGAGGAAAGATGAAGGCATCATTTAGTATAGAGTTGGTGTGTTCCACACAAGCACACAGAAGCAGTAAGTCGGGAAGAAAGTTTATGCGAGAAGCAAAAAGAAGAAGAAAGTAATAAGTCCTGAAGACTCAAGTACAGAACAACAGTGAACCGAAAAAGTGGCCATTCATTAAAATAAAAACCCGTTTTATTTAAACAAAAATAAGTCATAACAAACTCTCAGCTTGGGACCTCCCATTTCTTCCATAGGAATGCTAATTCCCGTAGGTACAATAGTTGTCTAACCCTGAGGAGTACAAGATTTAATTAAAAATAAAAGGCATCTCAACTCGCCTTTGAGGGACGCTAAGTCTACACACAAAAGCTGCTTTAAAAAAGACTTGCTTACCGCACTCAAAAACGATTAATTATCATAAGCACACTGCAGGGTGTTCTAAAAAGTCTGTTTATTGTACCAAAAGTTATAAAAGATTTTTTTGAGTCCATTGTTTGAAAAACACTCGGTATTTGTCCGACACTTCAACTTTCTTGACGATTTTGTTTCATAAATCGTAGTTTGCACAAGATCTGGGAAGTTGACAGTGCTCCAAAACAACTAAAAAGAAGATTTATTCGAGCGCAAAAGTTCAACTAATTAGTGATTTCAGGATGAAAATATAAACTTGCCTGTAATATGAGCTTCGATGGCATTTTTATTGCAGTATATATATTTTTCATGACCAATTAAGGTAAAGAACATTGTTTTAACATGTGGATGGTAAGTATAAAATGATCCAACTTATAACTTCACTACGTTAATATTGCCACAACACTAACACGATACAACGGTCTAGATGTAGAAAAAGAATAGAACAACACAAGTAGAAATCCTGAAGCTGAAATATCTTTGAAGTGCCTGAGAACAGAAGACCTATCCAATACTTCGGCTCAAATTCTGGGTCGAATACTACTCACAAGATTATCATTTCAACAAACATAATTAAACTTGTCCCTGACACCACACATAAAATAAATTCTTACATTGAAGATTAGATTAGATTATAAGTTAGTTTAAGCCTCCCTAACCGCTACAAAAAAAGAGCGTATCGAAGAGAGGAAGAAGGAAGGTACCATTTAGTATGGAGATAAGAAAATGAGGAATCTATGCTGAAGGGGCATAGAAACAGTAAGATGAGAAAGAAGTTAATGAAATAAGATAAAAGTTGAAGAAGAAAGTGAGAGGTGCTGAAATACAGGACAGCAGTGAACCGAAAAAAGGTGGTCCTTAACATAACAAAAAAACTTTTATTTCAACAAAAAAAGCCTACCTAACTCTTAGCTCGGGCCCTCACATTTTTCCCCTGGGAGCGCTAATTCCCATAGATACAATAGTTGTATCCCCCTGAGGGGTTCTTACGTTGAATTAAAAAAAAAAAAAGCGTTTATATCTTTAACACTTGATGGGAGCGTAATCGTATCACAGTGAACAAACATAGGACTGAAAACCTGTTACGTAGCCTAACTCACATCACAGAAGCAAACAAATAACAGCCTCAACGTAGGTGGAAATATTTTCCTCTCACACCTGAACGGCTCCAGTAAAAAGTTATCAACACTCATCACCGCAGAAAGCATCAAATCACCATCCCATAACATGTCAAAGAAACTTGATGACCGAATTCCGAAAGCATAAAATCACACTCCCATGAAAACATGTAAAAGAAACCTCATGAACCGAAACACTATCGGAGAATGAATGGCAAACGCTCAATAAATTATACAGCGTAAGATCAGAATCACTGTCCATGGGTTCAGTGTAGTGTCAGAATGCTAACCTGAAGGCAAATATTCATGTTATAGTGAATGTGATTACGTACACGATATAAGATCAAAATTTAATTTAGCAGAGCGCGCAAAAGACATCCACAAACTTATCTGCGTTATTGCCACCTTGTAATCAGCAACATATCCTATTCATTACATTCAAAATAATTAACTGTGAAACTATAACACCAACAACACTTCTTACAGCTTCGAATAACGTGCGTCACAATTGCTTTGAGTATAGCTCTGCACCATATAAAAATATATGAAATATTTACACGCCTCAAAATCCCCACACAAATTTCGATTATCAGCACTACACTAAAAAACTTGAAACAATGTCTCATTACTGAGCACCATCTTCACGCGAAATAAGTTAGTTTCACAAAAAAATATCGTCGACAGAATAAGGTACATCCGGCACCACAATAGACACTCTACACAATACAGAACATCTACGGTTGCACTCATTCACACAAGCCATTCAATGCCAGACAAAATGTAAACTTCTGATACCAATACTAACATTAATATTTACCATGAGTTTCAAACATGAATTATCATATAAATAAAATTGGCATGGCTATTAAATACTACATCAAACGATTCATCCTTCAAAATAAAACCATTTCAACTTACACGATTCGAAGTCGTGATCGTCGTGGCAGCAGACTTCATTTAAACCCTACCAGACCTGAAGCCGGGAACCTACTTAAATGCTTAACCACATCAAAGTAAATTCAAATACATGAGGGCAGGCATTTGCAATAATCAACCGTAATGTTTAACCACAATTTGTTGGTTAATTTCAGTTTGTGACGCATTTCTAAGTACAACAGTCATGGAAATTACCGGAAAATATATTCTTCGGTTTGACAGCGTCCATGCAACTGCTCTAAGAAACATATATTATTCATTCATGCTCATTCACTTTAGAGCATTCAAAACTCAAGAGCATATCGGATGTTGAAAGCTGAACACATGATTTGGTTGGTTCATGTAATGCAGAAAGGACGGAAACCACAGTCGTTTCTTCCTTTCTTACACAGTTGAGTTGATCCACAGTTGATTCTTTCTTTCACAGTTGAGCTGCGGCTGAAATCAAGAATCACGAAATTAGGGAAAACAAAACGACTCCATTGCCACTACAAGGCTCCAGAAAGAGTGCCAGTTTATAACGAAGCATTTAGAACTTTACAATATCCCTTCTGTAAAATACTAGAGTTGGCTGCTTGGTTGCATGCTTGGTCGGTCCATCCTTACTCTCGCCTGTAAACTGGATCCCTATAAAATAATATAACACTATATATATTATTATATATTTCAACACTACAAAATGACTGCAAACTTCTACCTTTTAAATCTCCTATGATTCATCTTGAACAAAATTCATACAAGCAATAAAATCAAGAACTTGCGAGAAGAAACAATTGACGTCAAAAAACATTAATCACAGAGTTACAGCTCTAACTTGAAAGAAAGCTTTCATTTTTGACGGCATGAATACACAAGTCTAACACATGCTTTCCGCGTCGGCTGGTTATGAGCAATGATACTAAATCAACCGTCGATCAAACTGATATGCCATTTCGTCATTATCTCTTTTAGTGTTCATATTGAATGGTAAATTTTTATTTAGCCCCAAAAATAGATGATGAGAAACAGATTTAAGAAAAACGTAGTAGTAGTAGTAGTAAAACCAGGTTTCTAGCGCTTCAATAGCCTGAAAAACGTACATTGCCACAACCTGAAGAACGTGAATTGCCTCAACTTGAAGCCCGGTAACAGCACGTTCTGCATGAAATGGTCTCAGTGGCGCATGACTGGGTTCAACAAAGGGCAGAAGAATCCTTTGGCACACTATCCTATTCATAAGTTAGCAAGTGCCAACGAGCTCAAAAGATACCGTCTCTATAATGAGTCATAACAGCTCTGATGAACTCGTAGAAAAACTATATTAACACACCTTAATGAAGGTTCTGTGCTGAATTAGCAATAATACACAGAGAGGCACAGTGGTCTCGACTCTACGTAAAAATTCAGACCCAATATGACCGAATGGAAAGCATGTGATAGGAAACTCTAACATCACTTAAGTTTATAGTACAATGGTTCTTCCCCTCCAAAATCTAGCTCAACTGACAACATGAATTACATTGAATTTGACAAGAAGTTGGCTGAGCATTTTCACAGATTCTGGAACGTAGGCTTCTCCTTGTTCTTCTGCATGAGGCTCATGGCTGAGATGCGCGTGTCCTCGCTTTGAAGCAGCGACATGTTCAGTAGTTGCTGCAACAAAGACAATCATGAAACAAACATTACTTGGTACGAGCCCACAGGCAAAAAGATTAGATATAAGAAGATCACTGATGTAGATGGTAAATTCAATGGAATGACAAATGGCGGGACAACAAGAACAGGCTATTCTGGAACGACCATTACCTAGCACATAAAAAGGTCAGTGGGAGCACACAGAGGCCAATAAAGAGCTGACTATAGATATACGCAGTCAATTTGAGAAAATAGCATATGGTGAGATAAGAAATATATGCGGTAAACTGGAGAAACTACCATACATTGAAATACATTTGATATGTACAATAATCAGAATCTTTGATAGCTCTCACCATGTACTCTAGTCCCTCCTGCACGCTGTGGTCCCTGGAGTGCACGAGCCCCATCTTAGTGGCCTGCACGGCTACAGGGCTGAACTGAGCGATTTTGCGCGCGGTGGCGGTGGCGGCAGACACCAGAGTCTTGGGGCACGGCAGCACGCGGGACACGAGGCCGCACGACAGTGCCTCGTCCGAAGGCAGCTTGCGGCACGTCAAGCACAGGTCGTACACCAGACTCTGGTTACCGATTATCTTGGGGAGCAGCTGCAGGGTGCCCACGTCCGCCGCCAAGCCTGCCATTGGGAGAACAATTACATGGGTGTTAGTTTGAGACTCCATTCCCATTGCAAAGATGTCTTCACAGAGGAAAGAGGAAGGACCATTTAGTATGAACTAAGAAAATTGTGGCATCTATGCACGAAGTCTGTTCCTACACCGGATACTCAGAACATTGAAAGAACAAGTTCGAAAGGAAAAGGAGAAACTCACAGACGAGATGTCAAGGAGCAAAAACTGAAAGTAAAGTAGGCAGAAAGGATAGATGTCCCAAAGGTCCATGTATAAATGAGATGACATGACAGTATCTACCCTGGGGCCACCCGTCATCATGGCATGGGAGAGATAATCCTAACTAACCTATTACCTATCTTAGGCACCCTGAGGAGCTCAGAAGACAATTTAAAAAAAAAAATTATTTGAAGTTAATAGTTTGATTTAAATATCAGTTTACCCTAATCTCCAATTGTGGAAAAAAAAAGTTGGCAACGAACTAATTCTTTTTCTGACATGATATGGCATAATAAAATAATAGTTTTAAAGCAGGTTTTATCCATATAGGTACTTCGATATTCAAGGTATAACTCCGAAGAAAAACATCCCATTCCGGCATATTTCAAAGTTATGATGAGCTGGGGACACAAACTACAAACTATAGCTTTCAGTCTGTTCAAAATGGTTCCACATATTTACGATGATTTTACATTATTGAAGAAGGATTCAAGATTCAAGTTTTATCACTGAGTTTATGCATCAAAGCCTGACTCAATGCATGAATACAAGATTCAAAAGGTGTAACAGATATAAAAAAGTTTAACTCATAATTCAAAAATTTACAAGTTAAAAACGTTCAGAGCAGTTTCAAAAACTTTGAATGAGATTCTAGATGTTCATTTCATTTTCAAAAACTGAAAATGAGATTCTAGATGTTTATTCCAGCTTCAAAACTTCAAATAAGGTTCTAAATGTTCATTTCAGTTTCAAAAACTGAAAATAAGATTCTAGATGTTTATTCCAGCTTCAAAACTTCAAATAAGATTCTAGATGTTCATTTCAGTTTCAAAAACTTCAAATGAGATTCTAGATGTTCATTTCAATTTCAAAAACTTCAAATGAGATTCTAGATGTTCATATCAGTTTCATCAGTGGCAATATGAATTAAAACCAAATGATTAATCTTCAACTGACCTGCCTCAACCTCCTTGACCTGGAACCAAGAGTCCGCAGAGCAGAAGCGGATATCTGTGTAGGAGAGCATGTCCACACCAGCTCCAATGCAGGGCCCACTCACCGCACACACAATGGGCTTCTTGCACTGCACAAACGCACACGACTCGTTAAGATTAATGATACATTATATGTTTCTTTACTAATTTCTCAGCATCACGATATATTTGAAGTTCAGTACGTGTTAAAATTCTCAGCGAATTGCTTATTATTTTACTAAATCACACTATAGTCAATAGGTAAAATGCAACGTTTCAATACCACCGGCATCATCCTCAGGCTGAAAAGACGAAAAGAAAACTGGTCACTCTATAGAAATGATACTACCATACACGCAAAAGATACATTATATGTTAGTTTGAACCTCCATAACTGCTAAAAAACGAGCGTTTTAAAGAGAGGAAGGAGGAGGGCACCATTTACTATGGAGATAAGGGAGTGTGGAATCTATGTAGAAGGAGCATTGAAACAGAAAGTTGAGAAAGAAGTTCATGAAACAAGATAGAAGTTGAAGAAGAAAGTAGTAGGTGATGAAAAACCAGACAGCAGTGAACTGAAAAAAGTAGTCCTCAACATCACAAAAAGCATTTTATTTCAACTAAAAAAGGCCATAACTCTCAGCTTGGGCCCTCACACATTTTCCCCCTGGGAGTGCTAATTTCCATAGATACAATAGTTGTATCTCCCTGAGAGGGCAGTAAAGCAAAAACGATGATCCATAATTAAAAATATAACCTGTTTCATTTTAACAAAAGGAAGGCCTAATTAACCTCTAGCTCAGGACCCCAACCCAAACTATCAACAAAGAAACTCGGGTTAGTTGTTAATTTAAGCCTCTCTAGCTGCTAAAGAAAAAACAGCATTCTAAAGAGAGAAAGGAGGAAGACCCTATTTAGTATGGAGATAAGGAAATGTGGAATCTATACAGAAGGGGCATAGAAACAGTAAAATTATTAAGATGAAAATTGAAGAAAAAAGTTTATACGAAAAAATAAGTAAGAGCTGAAAAACAGGACAGCAGTGAACCAAAAATATAATCTGCAACCCAAAAAAAACACCCTATTCTATTTCAACAAAAAGAAGGCTACCTAACCTTTAGCTGGGGACCTCAACACAAATTCGCAACAAAGAAGCTGAGCATAAAAGGGCTCGGTACATTGCAGGCAAGTATTTCACCTTCCCCAAGGACGCGAGTGACTCCTGGCACGCTGCAATGAACGTCTTCAATATGAAGCATTTCCTGGCAATGTCGTCGTCACTGACCGTAATTTGGCCCATCTCAATCAGGTCTGACACGTCAATTCCTGCACACAACAAACGTTGCTCTTTTTCAGCGCATTTGATGCAAGGAAATACAAATTCCATATAATTGGAGTCTCAGTCTAGAGTGATTTAACACAAAATTAACCAAACACTTTTTAATAGAAGAACTCAGCATGCAAATCCAACGAAGTAAAATTTCTAATCATAGCATATGCATTGAAGTTATCAAAATATGTCAGTAAAATAAATGATAAGCTTACATTAGCATCATCATGGTCAAACATTTTCATGTTTCTGAAATAATATGTTGGGCATTCTTAACAATCAAAAACAAGGCCTATTCCAACAAAATGCTAATATGTCTCCCAGAATTAGAGGAAAGAATTAGACTGGAAAAAAAAGCATCACAAATGGAAGTTATATAAAATCAAAAAATTTTAGATATACAATAGAGAAATAAAATGAGTGACTACTAGAATGTCCAACAGAACAACCATCTTTCATTTCACACAAAAAATAGCATCAATTTGAAGCATCCAACAACGAATAAAAACAAAAATTTACTAGTCCATACACAAATGCTTGATGAGGGCTTCAACCTAATGATCAGTTTGTGAAATATTGATTTTTAATTTAGATTAAAAAATTTTCATAACAAACAATAAACAAACTAAATATACAACAATATAGTAAAATTTTGCAATAAATTTATAACACTTGAACCATTATTCCGTGGAGGCTACATAAAGTTTTGCAAAGCCATCTCTCATTTGGAACTCTCACAATGAACAAAATATTCATATTATTTTGTTTGCAGCATATTGTGTGACATGGTATAAGTGATGACCATATTAACAAAAATTAAACTCATCTAAATTAGTCCTTGTGATAGTCATTTCAGATGCCCATCATGAATAACTAAAACCTCAGCTCACAAAATTTGCCATTGTGATGATCATGTTAGAAGCCCATCATCAATATCCAAACTCTCACCCGACTAAATTTGTTATTTTTATCAAGCTTTAGATGCCTGGATGCACTGGCTGGCTTCTTTTTCCTAACATGTTGACAGGGATACAACCCACTGGTGGGTTGTGCTTGAAAATTTCATGCTGTGAAATGATCCATTAATGGGTCATTTCAAAAAGTTCAAACAATTTTTTAAAATTAATGGTATTTAATGGACCCAGTTAATGTTTGGTACTTATATAACTTCTAACAACTTCTGGACTTGAATTTGAGTTGAATTCTGTACTTCAGCTTTACCCATCACAGTCAACATCTTACTACATAATTCATTTCCAGGTACACAGCACCATCACACAGTAGAGAGCTTGAACTTTACAACTACTCGAGATGCCAAAACTATATTATACATGTAAAATGTATCAGTTTAGTTACATAAGGGAGCAAAGAAAGAAAGAATTTCACTGATAGAAAATATGTAAAATTATTATACATTGGCTTGGAAATGCTTCATGAACAATATAAGAACCTAGGGAAACAAAAATATATTACAAGAATACTGCTTCTTTCTAAACTTCAAATGATTCCATAATGCTAACTTCCAAGTATTTAGGGTTAAATATCTGAGAAATTTACTTAAATATCTTTCTCCACAATAAGGCAAGCTAAGATTTTTACCAACAAACCTGATGTAAAAATCGAATCTTGCCCACAGAGTACAACACTGCGGCACTCAGGATCCACATCGAGTCTTGTGAAGACGTCTCCTATCTCTCTCCACATAGTCTTGTTGATTGCATTCAGTTTCTCAGGACGGGAGAGTTCCACTTTAGCGACATGGTCAGCAGCTGCCTCAACTTTGATGGTCTCGTAGTTGCTGTAGTTGGAGGATGAAAAGCATCTCCAAAACCCGGAGGATGCACACCTTCCAGCTGTAGATGTTACACCTGAAGATATAAAATATTGACACTCATGCACAACATTCAGAGTCTATATTGTAAGTAGAGGAAATAAAATTCAATTTTTGAAGGATTTTAAATTGTATTGAAAATGTTTTAAATCTCTGTCATTTGAACAGGAGATATATCACGTATTTACATTTTGCAGCAATCTACAAGTTTCAAGTTATGGGAAAGTGTTGCCTAAAATAGTCTTTCTGGCAACATGGTATTTCAGAGACAATAATTTAAAATATGTCAAATACAACAAAACCATGAATGTAATGATGCCCTTTGAAAAGTTTTAAACTTTAGCCTAGTTACACAAGTGATAATTCAAAAACAATTAACACCAAAACTGTATGAACCATTGTTTAATATAAAAAACAGAAAGTATATATTTCAAAGGAATTGAAAGGTAAAACGGTCATATCATCATCCATTCCATTCACTTAAAGGAGAGTTTTGACAGATGCTTTCTAAATTGGTTAGAAAGATTCAGTAAAGATTCCCTTTACAAATCAACATTCATACCTACATGTATTTAAAAAAAATGCCTCAATGATTATGAATATATGATTCCATTGTTTCCAGACAGTAGATTAGATTAGATTATAAGTTAGTTTAAGCCTCCCTAACCGCTACAAAAAAGAGCGTATCGAAGAGAGGAAGGAGGAAGGCACCATTTAGTATGGAGATAAGAGAATGAGGAATCTATGCAGAAGGGGCATAGAAACAGTAAAGTTGAGAAAGAAGTTCACGAAACAAGATAAAATTTGAAGAAGAAAGTCAGAGGTGCTGAAAAACAGGACAGTAGTGAACCGAAAAAAGGTGGTCCTTAACATAACAAAAAACATTTTATTTCAACAAAAAGAAGGCCTACCTAACTCTCAGCTCGGGCCCTCACATTTTTCCCCTGGGAGCGCTAATTCCCATAGATACAATATCTGTATCCCCCTGAGGGGTTCCAGACAGTAAAAAAAGCAATACATCACTCACCAGACTTGGCCACTTGAATGCCTTTGAAGACTGTAGACATCAGAGGAGTGTAAGCCATAGCTGATAACTATTGGATAGAATGATGTATATATCAACAATCTGAAACAAAAATTTATTTACAGTACATGTTTACAGCACAACTCAATCTTAGTATATGCTATTTCCTCCATAAAAAATCCATTACATTTAAAGTCAGCACAAAAATGAAAACTTACTAATTATTTAAATTAATAGAAGTCAAAATAAAAAGACATTGTAGGTATAAAATTAACTTGAGCAATTAAGCTGAGATCATTTTAGCATGAATTATGAAATTTGAATTCTTTATTGACCAACTAAAACATATATTTTATATATATATTAGAAAAAATTTAATGCCTCCTTGCAGTTTTCTATTAGGTAGCTAGCAATAATAATTACCAAGACATTTTGCATCAGTTTTACATGTTCTTGGCAAGGCATAGATGCTTTTGCGGTATTTAAGGACAGAAATTTTTAGCTACAGATACATTCGTATACACAAATACAGAAACTTATTTTTGACCCTTTTTTGTCTGACTAAAAAGGCCAACTTTCTAAACACTGAAATTTATCATTGAACTTAAGATGTTTATTTTCTATATATAAAATCAAATAATCTATACATACAAGATTATTGACTACCTCAACTCCAAGCATTTCATTTTTGCTCAGATCCAGAACTACGAGTATTCAATAGACTTGCTTTCTATGCATGATTATTTATGCCATAAAAGTGCATGCTTGAATATGTGTTAAAAATAGCATTAAATGTCTTTATCACAAAAGTTAAAAAAGTGAAATGTCTAATTAGATAATTCCTAGAGCATGATCAATATATTTTGATAAATAATTTATAAACTTTGTTGAAGAATGATTCTGCCACCTGAAATAGGGAGTACAGTAGTGGCTCAAACATGCTTCAGTCTGTTCAATTGCATTGAAAAAGGAATGTAAAGAGTAAAAGTAAACATAGAATAGCAAAATATTGAGCTACCTACCATAACTATTTTTACCAAAAGAGTTTGCTTAAGGCTGATATGATCAAGTACTGGAAGGCATTGTTTCAGTTCAGGAAAGCTTCTCAGGTAAGGGAACTATAAGTTTAGCTTCTCAAAACATTACAAATCTCCTTTTTTCCTTCATACAATATGTAAAAGATATTGAGGTAAACGTGTAGCATTGGTTAGTAATCGATTTTCCCCTCACACTCTCGTATCCCAATCATCTTCAGCACATCAGCTGGTGTATCACTCATTTTTGTCATAACGGGTGCGCCAGAGAAACGTACTTATTTGAAAGGTCAATAAAAACAAAAGTACTTCAGTTATTGTTTTAAATTATTTTTTATATGAGAATACAATATCCGAATTTTTTTTCATGTTGTCTTGAAAATGACATCGGATAAATGGCGACCCCCATTGCGCATACACTGATGAAGTCGATTTTTGAAGTGCGTGTCCACTCTTTGCAGCATATCAATCGACATGTTAGCAACAACGTCGTGAATGTTCTTGAAGTGAGCTATTGTCCGTAGTGTATCGACATAAACCAGCGATTTCAAATAACTCCATAAAAAGGAATCGCATGGGACCAAATCTGAAGAGCGAGCCGGCCATTCGAGCGCGGAAGGCACGTTGCGTAGCAACAATTGAGCGACCGTTAGAAAAGAAGCTCTCGACTGCGAAGGCCCGCTGCTCTCTAGAACAGAGCATGATGGCAACTGACTGGTGGGAGAAACAAACTTGGGAACTTCCATCTCCAGATGCACCCCCTCTCGTCCCTCTACCCGCTCAACTCACCGCGCGGGAATTTTTTCAAATAAGTAAGTTTCTCTGGCGCACCCTGTACTATTCATATATCACATTCATGAAACTCTCCCAGTCTCCCTCTCTACCTAGCTCATATTTACATTCCAGCACAAAATGTTCAATTGTTTCCTCCATTCCTCTTTCTTCTTCTTTATCAATGATCCGGAGGGATCTTGAAAGTTGTTGGACTTCTTCAGCAGAAATCCGTGTAACCTGACTAGTGATGCAAAAAAAACGGTTTTATTTGATTGCGGTTTTTTTGCAAAAAAAAAAACGTGTTTTTTATGTGTTTTTTCTTTGTTTTTTTTTTGTTTTTTTTGCACACCTAAATTTTGTTAAGCATATGTCTGGGTTTTTTTATTGGACACCTGAAATATATTAATATCTATGTTTTTTAGTCATTTCATTGTTATAAAAGCATCAAAAAGAAACCATACAGTAAAAGTGGTGGCAGATAACCCACAATTACCTAGAGGAGCCTAAGAGGAACAGCTGGAGCCACAGAACTTATATTGATGGAGTCAAAATTCAGAGCTTACTATTTCTACTATGCCTGATTTTTTATTTTATTTTTATGTGACCAAAAAAATCAGACTTTGCAGAGATAATAAGGGTAAATCTGAAGGATATGTCAGTTATCGATTTTGTAAATTTTGATGCCTAACCTAAGCATAGTTAATTAGATCGAAATAAACAAGTTTTCTTCTATGCACTTTCCGTCTCAAATGAGTATTTTATTAGTTATAGCGGTAAATGACTTACCGCAACTCCTGTGTTTGAAGCGGCAAGTAATTCAATGAGCATGTCGGACAGCAACACTGCAATGCGCACTCGCTTCCAGCGCGATCGTCATCAAAGACGAAACCAAACCTACCGCTATACCTCGTTAAATACTCTTTTGACGAGAAAAGTGTATAGAAGAAAAGTTGTTTATTTCGATGTTATTACCATGATTCAAGCAACAAAAATTCGAAAATCGACGAGTAGCTGTTTATTCGAGCGCATTCGTCGTCAAAGATGAAACTAAACTTATCGCTATAAATCGTAAAATACTCATTTGAGACGGAAGGTGCGTAGAAGAAAACTTGTTCATTTTGATTCAATTAATTAGGTTCAGGCACCAAAAAGTGGAAAATCGATAACTGACATATCCTTCAGATTTACCATAATAAGCTCTGAATTTTGACTCCATCAATATAAGTTCTGTGGCTCCTGCTGTACCTCTTAGACTCTAGGTAATTGTGGGTTATCTGCCACCACTTTTACTGTATGGTTTCTTTTTCATGTTTTCATTACAAAACAATGACTAAAAACCATAGATATTAATATATTTAAGGTGACCAAAAAAATATGCTTTTTTTTAAAAACATGTTTTTTTTACAAAAAATTATGGGTCAATGTGAAGTTTAATGCAATCAGAAAATAATAATTAGCGATCCCAGGAATCACTAAAGGAACCCATTTAAGAACGTTTTACACGAATGACATTCTGCTCGCTGATGCGTTATTTTCGAATAATTGAACTTTGAAGTTGGCCTTTGCGCCAAAGGAAGCGAGCGCGTGAAACGGAATTTAATTAATAACGGAAGCTATTACAAACGTAAAGAGGTTGGGTCAGGAGGGGGAGGCACAGTTCTTCTAATGAAAATTATAAATAAAGCTTCTAACCAACCCATTTGGGTGATGACCGCAATCTTGTTGACATCGGCTCTAAGATGGCAGCGCCCATGGTGTTCGCCATCTTAGAGCCGATGTAAACAAGATTGTGGTCGTCACGTTAATGTGTGGGTTAGAAGCTTTATTTATAATTTTCGCTAGAAGAACTGTGCCTCCCCCTCATGACCCAACCTCTTTACGTTTGTAACAGGGGGTTAGCTTCCGTTTTCAATTATATCACGCTCGCTTCCTTTGGCTCGGGAAGTCCAACTTCAAATTTCAATGATTCGAAAATAAAGCATCAGCGAGCAGAATTTCGTTCTTGTAAAATGTTCTTAAATAGATTTCTATAGTGATTGTTTGGAATATAATTATTAATTTCCATGATTGCATTAAACTTCACATTGACCAAATTCTGACTAATAAAAATGAATATTAATATATTCTCTGGTACCAAATATAACCATGCTGTTTTTTTACAGAGAATCATGACTAAAAAACAATATATTTTATGTGACCTAAAAAGCCCCATGCAGTTTTTTAAAAAAACATGTTTTTTACTAAAAAATCATGACTGAAAAAAGATGAATAATACATGTGAGACCAAAAAAATGTTTGTGTCCTAAAAAATCATGACTAAAAAAACATGAATATATTTATGAGACCTAAAAAACCCCATGCTGTTTTTTAAAAAATGTTTTTTTACAAACAATGATGTATAAGAAAACCTGGATATGAATATATTTTATGCAACCAAAAAACCATGCTGTTTTATTTTATGTATTTTTCATAAAAAATCGTATCTTAAAATCATGGATATTAACATATTTTATGTTACCAAAAAATCCTTGTGTTTTTAAACATGTTTTTTTATTAAAAAGTTAATATTATTCATTTTTTGGTCACAAATTCTTTGTTAAAAAAACATCCCTCAGGGGGATACGATTATTGTATCTATGGGAACTAGCGCTCCCAGGGGGACAATGTAAGGGCCCAAGCTGAGAGTTAGGTAGGCCTTCTTTTTGTTGAAATGAAATGTTTTTGTGATGTTAAGGACCACCTTTTTTTTGGTTCACTGCTGTCCTGTTTTTCAGCACCTACTACTGTCTTCTTTAACTTTGATCTTGTTTCATAATCTTCCTTCCTCTCTTTGGATTGCATTTGTTGCTGGGTAGGGAGGCTAAAACTAATGACTAATCTAATCTGTAAAGAAAACATGGATATCAATTTATTTTATGTGACCAAAAAACCATGTTTTCTGAAAAAAAGATTTTTTACAAAAAACATGAGTGTTATTAAATTTTATCTGACCAAAAAAAATATGACATTTTAAAAACCATGTTTTTTTCACCAAAAGTCATTAATATCCATGTTTTTTAGTCATGATTTTTTTTGGTTAAGAAAACATGATTTAAAAAAAACAGCATGTTTTTTTTGGCATATAAAATATATTAATATCCACATTTTTTAATCGTGATTTTTCTGTAAAAAAGATGTTTATTTTAAAAAAAACAGCATGGTTGTTTATGGTAAAATAAAGTATATTAATATCAGTGTTTTTTAGTCATGACTTTTTTGTAACAAAAAAATTCAAAAAACAGCATGGATTTTTTGGTCACATAAGATATATTAATATCCATTAGAACTGTCCTAGGTCTTAGAATAAAATATCCACAAAGAATCTATTCACTCTATAAAACCTTTCGGAGACTAGCTCCATCCTCAGTAAGTCATTCAGTCAAATGTTTTTCAAAGGAACAGTGAAAATTCATTGTCCATTTCACCAAATTTTACAGAATCACTGAGGATGGAGCTGGTCTCCGAAAGGTTTTATGGAGTGAATAGATTCTATGTAGATATTTTATTCTAAGACCTAGTACAGTTCTAATAAACATGATTTCAATATTAACAGCATTCTTTGTTTATAAGTTTCTAAAGACAATTCGATTAAAGAAAACTAACTTTCCTGTATTTTACATCCGTGTTTTTAAGTCATGATTTTTTTTAAATGTTTATAAAAAAACTTTTTTGGTCCAATAAAATATAATAGCCATGATTTTTAGTCAAGATTTTTCTGTTAAAAAACAATGTTTTGAAAAAAAAACAGCATTGGATTTTTAAGGTCACAAATATACTAATTTCCATGTTTTTTAGTCATAATTTTTGTATAAATAACATGTTTTTTTTTAAAAAAACAGCATGGTTTTTTAGTCACATCTCTATCAATGACCATAAGTAAAGATATGTTATTATAACACACCATTTTGGGAGTTTAAGGTCATTCACATGTATTGTAAAATAAATGAAATATCAAAGCATGAAACCGCAGAAAATGAAAAAGTTCATAAAACCATAGAAAACCATCAATTAAGAAGTATGCTGTTTTATTTTGTAATTTGACATGAAAACAAATAATGTAATGTGGTTCTTTTTCTTGCTGAGTTATTTTCAGACAAAATATTAAAAAAAAAAAAAATATCCACATTTTTTTGGGCCACGGTTTTTTTTGTAAAAAAAACGTGTTTTTTTTTTAAAAAACGGCACGGTTTTTTTTGAGTCACATCTCTAAACCTGACAGCTTGTACTTTGGCAGCATAAGCAGGGTCAAGCAAATCCCCGATACTGCAGCACTTTTCTCTTGAGTTCTCAATATCGTTGGACCTCTCGAGCTGTCGTCTGCAGAGGCTGACAGCTTATTGTTTCAAGATCATTTCATTAGACACAGACATAACACAGTCAAATTAAAAATTTTATAGAAGCTTACATCTATTGGTAGCACCAAGGAAGTTCACCAAGGAGCAGAGAATTATAAATTGTTCATGGGATTGATAATCACCAAATCCTAAGACATTTTTCAGATTCAATTGAAGATTAAATTTTACAAAGGGAAGACATAAGTGTAATCTGGCAGCCTCATATCGTAGACAGCTGAGCAAAAAGTGCTCAATGGTCTCTGGAACATCACACTCTGGGCAGAGAGGGCTTTGACACAGGTTAAATCTACTCAAATGAGAAGGAACACCAACATGACCAATTCTGAATCGGCTAATAATACACTGAAATATTCGTGACATGGCACCACCAAATCTAAACTTTGGTCTGCTACACAATTCGTACATAAATCTTCCCTTCCCGGATCCCCTCACTTGATTTCCCCAATACTCGCTCCAGTAGTCCAACATTTTGTTTTTCAGTTTGCTAACCTGCTCCTCATAACTAAGATGAGTGAGTACTGACTTAGAATTTTGATGACCCATTTTTGCACACCGGTCTGCTATCTCATTTCCCATTATGCCTGAATGAGCAGGGATCTATTGTAGCTGAATCTTATTATTCAACTGCGCAACAATCTTTTGAATTCTTCTACTAAAAATCTCATATGTGGGGTTATTCAAGTTCAATATAATATCCAGGGAACTTTTAGAATCAACAAAAATGACCACATTATAATTCGACAAGTTATCAATGGTATAATTTACAGCCTGTAAAATTGCAAATAGTTCTGCTCCCACAATTGAGTGACCCGGATTTAGGAGCCAAGAAGTACATATTTTTAGATGTGGAACATAAATAGCAGTGGATGCTGATCCTGATTGTAGCATGGATCCATCTTAGAAAATTCTATAAGAGTTACAAAATTTAGATGTTACATATTCTTCAAATTTATGATTTACTTCAGCTGCAGTGAGAGATTTGAGATTAGGAAATTCAACACACACATTAGAGGAGATCTCAACACATGGAAAAGTGAAATGTTCTATTTGGGATCCTGGAGGAGAAAAATTAAACTGAATCTTGTTCATTATTTCTATACGTTTTACTGCAAGCTCACTTTTTGGTGGAGATCTAAATAGCTCAATTTTAGCTGGAAACTCATTGGGCTCAGCATCCAAGAAACTGCACCTCAGACACCTCTTCAGAAACAGGAAATCAAGGTACAATCTCAGAGGCATAATGAACGCTTCAGCTTCCAATGAAGAAACTGGAGATGTTTTCCGTGCACCCAAAATAGATCGCAGAGCTGAGTTTTGAATCACATTAAATAATTTCATACTACTTTCAGGTAGCTTTGTCAAGATTACCCTCCATTCCTCTGTCACTTCATTATACTTGAACTTGAACTTGAAATTGAGGGCCGACAGCGTCGGGGCCTTTGTAACGGCCTACAATTCCCTCCACAGTTATCACACGAAGACTTCAGCGCCTGGTACCAGACTTGTCCACTAAACTACTCAGGATTTACCAATCCTTGTCACAAGCTGCCATTGGATGGCGTCACTGGGATAGCCAGTGCGTCAAAACACCATCCCCAGGCATATTGGGTCATTACTGACCATTCTACCTGACTGGCTCATTCCAGTCACTGTCTCTTACTCCAGGCACGCACAAGAAACAATTTCATAGCTTCAATGATACTCAAATTGCACTCCTGATCCAATCCAGCAAGACAGCTCATACCGCAATCATCTTCAGCACATCTGGCATACCACTCATTCTCTCCATACTGCTCAAGCACCACATTCATAAAACTTTCTCTCTCTTGCTCATACTTACTACATTCCAGCACAAAATGCTCAATTGTTTCCTCCACTCCACTAATACACTGCCGACATAATCTGTTATTATTCTCATTCCACCTCCATGTACGTCTGTTCACACTCAATGACTTACATCTCACAGCAAACAAGAGTTGACTTCCAAAACTACCATCATAGAACATCTCAAACTTAGGTGCTTCTTTTTTCATATACCAGTCAAGTGTAGGCTTCCGCACCATGCTAAGCCTCCACTTATTCAATCCATACTCTTTTGTTTTCCTCTCAATCTCTTTCTTCCACCTCTTGCAGTCCCACTCAGGCCCTACACCTCCAGGATTTATTAAACTCCAGTCATCCACAGGTCTCCCAATTCTAACATGAATAATCTTTTGTATACTAAGCTTCCTTGCATGCCCCCAACACACTTTCTCCCAATAGCTTACACTCAGATTCCATTCAAAAATTCGCTTTACCCATCTGCTATTCTGCATTCTTTCAATTCTCACCTTATAATTCAGCACCGCCTTCATCATTCTTTCTGAAAATAGGCTCCACCCAAGGTCACCTCTAATGGCTTCTGTAGCTGTCCATTTTGGAGCACCCAATGCTAACCGTCCTACCTTATTTTGTATTACATCCAGCTTTTCAAGATCACTTCCATTCCAGGCAAGAGCAGTTAGAGCACTCATACCATACATGACACTAGGTACAGCAACATACTTCCACATTCCTCTCACACATTCATACTTGTTTGCTCTGTATCTGGCCACGCTACTTAATCGTCCACTCCACTGCATAGCTTTTGCCACTTTCTCACCCTTAGTTCTAGTGCATCCATCTTCACTTATCATACAACCTAGATATTTGTATTCTTTTGTTCTACCTATTCTGATTTCTCCAATATTCCACAGTCTGTCTCTATCAGTCTCATCACTATTTATAACCATAACCTTGCTTTTGTCGGCACCGAAGTTCATCTTGAAATCTGTACTATATCCGTTCACAATGTCAAGCATCCTTTGCAGTTCATGTCCACATCCACTAACCACAACCACATCATCAGCATACAACAAACAGCTCAGTCTCTCATTACCAACTTTCAGTCCTAAGCCACTCCTTCTCAGTCGAACTGCTAATTCTTCTGTGTACAATCCAAACAACAGGGGAGACAGAGTACAGCCCTGTCTCACTCCTCTAACACTCCTCACTTGCCCCGTTTCCAAATTTCCTAACCTGTATATAGCGCTTGTGTTCTCATACAGACTTTGTACAATTTTTACTATTTTTCTGCTAAACCCAACTTTTCTCAGAACTTCAAAGAGCCTAACCCGATCCACTCTGTCATACGCTTTTTCAATATCCAGGAATGCTAAATACACCTTCTTATCATCCTTCCTCATTCGCTCAATTATTTCACTCACTACAAACAGATTATCTTCCCCACGTCTATCCTGCCTAAAACCATTCTGTTCTTCACCTAGGACTCCTAATTCCTCAACTAAATTTTTCATTCTCTCATTCAAAATACCACAAAATATCTTACATACAGTGTCACCCAGTGCAATTGGTCTGTAATTTTTAAGTTCTTTCATACTCTTATGTCCACCCTTATGCAACAGAACTACATTACACTTGTTCCAGTCATCCGGTACTCTTTCACTCTTCCATATCTCATCAAATAAACATTTCAACATACTGACCACACTCTCTCCTCCAAATTTATAGAACTCATATGGGATCTTATCAGGGCCACATGCCTTTCCATTTTTCACTTTCTTCAAAAAACTTACAATCTCTTCACAAGTGATTTCGTCTTCCATTTGCAGTTCACGTTCATCAATCAGAAAATGCAGTTCACGTTCATACGAAATCTCTAGGATTGTCTGAGTGACAGTCTGACAAATTATCCGGCTCAGAATGGACATAATCTGAAAAAAAAATCCCAAGTTAGGTCCTATTAGAGATTAATGATAATACCCGAGAACCGTAAAAACCATTGAGAAAGGGCAGTTGAAACGTCAGTTAAATTTTTTTTTCAGTAGTTTTTAAGCTGTAGCATTATACCAGTTTCTCTATTGTAATCAGCTGGTACTTTATATTATTTTCTTATTTCATTTTCATCATACGATAGTGTACGATAATCTTCACGTTCTTATACAAAGGCATTTATACGTTATTTTCCATTTTGTGGATAATTTTGTTTGTAACCTTTGAGTTCCGGAGCAAATCCAAGTCGGGTAAAATCATATTTAGAAATTTTATGTTCCCATACAACTTGCGTTTTATTTCTTCCTACTCTGTTAAGAATTCGAAATTATACCGTTCTTCAACATGATTATGATGTAATTTCATAAAATCTAATGTTTATTTTTGAAAGATTTTTATTGCATGTTGTATTAGAATCATTCAGAAAGTAGGACGTAGGGATACAGGGACAGAAAAACTACTACATACTGTACTTATGAGGGTGCAACTTGTTAACGTTTGGTGGGTATGGCCAATCGCTAATCTGAATCGATAAGGTTTTCGAAGTTGCAAGAGAGGTCAATGACGACACTGATTGGGATTAGACTCAGCTTGGAGGTTTCTTTATTGAAGGAAACCGTGACGAGCGGTGGCGTGCTTGGCTTCTGAAGATCTTTTCTTAGATGGGAACTCCGTGCAGGCGGTGTCCGGCGAGCGATGACGTTGGCAACTTGGCCGGGCGTAAGTGAGTGAGTGTATGAATGAGTCACTATTTGTGGGATGAGGTTTTAGAATAATGCCACGATGTGAGAAGCAATTGGTAGTGGTTGAGCGTAGATTAGTTAGCCGGTAGTTGTAAAATACTAGGCTCTACTAGCTTCAAACCAGTGATTGCAAATTGCTATATGACCAAAAAGATCAGTGGTCTCACGTCAAAAATAGACACTTAAACGTGTATTCGATGATTGAGTGAGAGTTAATATATCAAATGCAAGTGCTTGAGTAAGAGCTCAGATTTGGGTTTACAACTCTTAAAACTCAGATGAATTTAACACGTATAAAGCTCAAGATGCAAAGCTTCAGATGAAATTACATCTTGTAAAGTTAAAATTGGGTGAGAGCTCAGATGAATTTAACTCAGACGAAATTACCACTTGTAAAGTTAAAATTGGGTGAGAGCTCAGATGAATTTAACTCAGACGAAATTACCCCTTGTAAAGGTAAGACCCAGGGAATGTGTGTTGTGGCGTTTGGGTGCCGTCGAGGATGAGAAATGCTGTAACACCAAACTAAAGAGACGCACAAGAGAGAGTGAGGTTTTCAAGAGACGCGTCACCGCGCAGTGTTGCCACACACAGAGGCTTCTCTCTCGAAATGTCGAGTGTTATTTTATATCTCATGCATTTACACAAAAACTTCAAGGATTACTAATTATGAGTAGAAAATTATTAATAATAATTTAGAGTAAGATTTTTAATGTCAATAATTATTTTATTTAAGTGCGAATGAGAAATTTATAATTTTACGCTTTGTAGCGAATGCTACATTACCCCCCAAGGCGCAGACCGAAAGGTCCACCCGTTGCAATCATTTGTAGCGGGAAGGAGTTCGAACTACGCGACCATGCCGGGTTTGGCGGTCGGAAAATGTTACTGAGCGGGGAAGCTTCACCAGACGGGTCTGCAAATTTAGATTAGCAAGAGTTCTAGGAACAGGAGTTACTGCAGCGGTCTCGTCTGGTCTCTCCAGACTTGTCGCTGTTTCACTAAGAGAGCTAGAATTAGAGTCTACGATAGGATTTGGGATAGGGTTTGAAGGTACAGGCACAAAGAAAGGATTACACTCAAGTTGACTAGGCAGCAATGCAGCCAACTGAGGAAGCTGAGATGGACGATATGATCGAGTCTCAGTGGAAAGGAAGTTCTGTGGAGAGAATGAAGAGTTAGAAATAACGCTATTATCTGAGGTATACGCAACCTTTAATCGATTTGGTAGGATGCCCTAGAAGTCGCTGAACTTATTCGGGCCCACAGGTAGCTATACTCAACTCTGACCATTGTATTAAACTTAAGAAACATTTGTGGTGGTATGAACACACACCACCACAACCTTCGCACGCTTCATGGTTGGAGATGAGACCACACGCAACTCCAGTGTTTGAGGCGGGGAAAAATACACCGCGCGGTCCGACGTGAAAGTAAACAGGCGTTCCCTCGCACGCTTCATGGTTGGAGATGAGACCACACGCAACTCCAGTGTTTGAGGCGGGGAAAAATACACCGCGCGGTCCGACGTGAAAGTAAACAGGCGTTCCCGCCAATCAGAGACCTGGACGGGTAGAGTCAACCTCCAGCGAGGCCTATATAAACAGTCGCGCAGCCAGCGGAGCTCAGTACACTCTCAGCGTCCCTGATATTCACACTAAGCCTCGACGCTCCGCCAGCACCTCACTCGTCGGCTTCACCACCTCCTCGACAGCCAGCCGCCACGTCTTGTCGCTTGCTAGTCACACCAGTTCTCCGCTACCGCCTCTGGTACTCCTTGGTCGAGACCCTCGGACAGCAGCAGCCTCACCGGTCTGCTCTCGCCCCTCAACCACGCAGCGTCTCCCCGACAACCGTCGGTCCGCCAAGACGTCATCTGTCACTGTATTACTCGACTGTAATATTTCCTTGTGCCATTATTGTCGGCGATCTTCATAATAATACGGCGTTTATTCCAGTTGTGTTTTCCTCACCTTGCCGGTTTGTTTGCACCTCAGGCACTCACTTCGGGCAAAGATATTTCACAAGTCTATCGATATTCACAAGTCAATAGATATTCACAAGTCTGCCCGGAGTGTAAAGCAGCCTGAGGGAGAACACCACACATTCTACCTCTGTATCTCCTGTGGTAAATAAATTGTTTAAATTGTTTAAATTGATCTATGCTCACAGGGTCGGGTGAACTGGATCTTTCAAGGATAAAGTGTTTTGGCGTCCGTTTTAGTCCTTTGAATGGGCCATCATAAGGGCGTGTGAGTGTAGGTTTGATGCTATCATTACGGACGTACACATGTGTGCACTCTTGCTGTGGTGTTGAAGTGTTTGCCGCCGCAAGAGGGCGCTGCAGCGATGTGCGCTTTACCGCCAAAACTTTGGGATCTTGCCGCCGCTGCCGGTAGGCGGCGGCTGGATGGCGGCAGTGTAGTTATGGACGTGGTGGAGTGCAGACGCGCGTGTGTTTCGTTCTTCGTTCATATTGTCTTCGCCGAGGTTCGGTACTCGTGTAAGCCGGCAAGTGCCTTGCTTTCGTTCCTCTGAGAGAAGGAGGAAGGTCAAACAGCTGCGGCAGCTGGTTGGCGGTTGCTGTCGGTGTCGGAGCCGGGCAACGTTATAAGGTACGTCAACAAGCTATCTAGGCTTTTAGCGGTGGTAGCCATCTTGTTGGTAGCGAGATGGCGGTGGCTGGAAAGGCTGCGTCAGCTGAGGTAGCTGACGCAGCTGAGAAGGCTGCGGCAGCCGGAGCTGGCGATGCGGGATCGCCAGTGCCGCCGGCGGGGAGCACGTCGGGATTTCTTGGGGATGTTAGCCTGTTGGCTAACATCCTGACTCAGGCGCGTGGTCCGATCCTCGACCGGTTGTCTAGGCAGCTGCCTAAGTTGACTGGCGATGAATCGGTCGACGCGCTGGAGTGGCTGGAGAACCTGGAGAGGCTCTGCCAGCTGGAGCGCGTAGCTCCGACCGACGTCATCGGGTTCATGCTCGACGGCAATGCCGCTCGGGTGTTTCGCTCCATAACTGTCGGTGATGCTGCTCAGTGGTCGGTAGTTCAGTCTACGCTGGTCTTGCAATTTGCGTTGCCTATGCAGGAGGCGTATAGGCGGTTCACCGACCGTCGGCTTGCAGCCGGGGAGTCGGTGGACGTGTACCTGGATGACTTGGCGCGTCTGGGTGGGAGAGTGGGGTCGACTAAGAAGGATTTGATTTTTAGGGTCAAGTTCTACGAGGGTCTCCCCACTACTCTGTATACTTGGGCAGTTTCGCGTGAGGACGCGTATACTGCGCCGTTCGATGCTGTGGTGTCGAAAGTGCGGGAAAGAATGGCCGCACAGAGGGCTGTAGCCGGGCGAGGCCAGGAGGCCAGGCTCGGGGCAGACCTTGCTGCTTCGGGGAAGCAGGGCAGTGGTGGCAAGGGTGCTTGCTACCGCTGTGGCGGTGCACATCGCGTGCGGGTTTGCCCGCAGAAGCAAGGCGCTGCGGCGCCTGCTGGTAGGGGGGCCGTGAAGGCTCCCGCAAAAAGGAAGTTCGCATGCTTTGCGTGTGGAGAGTGTGCTGCCTTCGCAGCAATTTAGGAAATTTCTATTTTCAAACAGCAGTAGAAAATTTGTGCCTTCGAATATTGAGGGAACCAGTCCGCACGTTCACTCGTTTTCCGGAAACGCTCTCTTCCGGTACATTAGGTATTTAAACTCTGCGAGCTGAGTAGAGGCCGCCAGTTGTGTTGAAGTAGTGTGTAGACTCCAGAGAAGGAAATGTAAGTAAAGAGTGCTAAATATTAAGTGCATTGGGTCCCTATAGATGTCTGTTTTGTGTCTCCTACTAGACAGTGAATTCTTAGGTCCTAGAAAAGCTAAAAGATTTCAGGGGATGTTAGAATGTGTGCTGTCACAGTTTTTCTGTTTGTGCTTTTACAATTCTAGATACTGATTCTTCAGTCGCGGTGCCAGTATAATGTAATGCTGTGTTTACCTATTTGTACCTGGCTCAAATTGTCTAGTGGTTTGCCCTGTGTTGGACAGGGTTGTGAGACTTTCTTGCAAACACTCAGTCATGTTTTAATTATATTGTTGAGCCTGATTTGTTCTGTGCTTGTCAATGCTACTTAATTTATTTGCTGGAATTCACAGCTGGATTCATTGTGCTCAGTTGTTGATTTGATCTAAGCACATTGCATTATATAGATCCTTGTTATCATTCACGATTACTGTTAGTGGATTTAAACTCTGGTATTAGGACTCTAGAATTGTGTAATTCCTCACTCAAGTTGCTATTTTACCAGTCTGTAGAGTGTGGTGGTTTTTGCCTATTTTTATTTGTGTGATTTTTACCAGTCTGTAGAGTGTGGTGGTTTTTGCCTATTTTTATTTGTGTGATTTTTACCAGTCTGTAGAGTGTGGTGGTTTTTGCCTATTTTTATTTGTGTGATTTTTACTGTGCTGCGGATATTTATATTGCCTGGTTGATGACGTGTTCATGCCTGTTAGGTAACTATTTACTTGTTCAGAGGTGTCTAAGTGTGCCCCCTTGTTCACTTATTAACCACCTTTGTAGATGGGTGTGTTTTAACTATGCCCAGGTGGTACTATAGATTGATAGACTTTTGTGACTAGTCATGTGAGTCAGAAACAACTCAAGTTGTCAGGCACTGTTTACGTAGGAATAGCTGTGTAACTTTAGTTCAGCGTCTACCGGGTTGGACATGCATTTTTATATGGGAATAGCCGTGTAACTTCAATTCAGCACCTACCTGGTTGGACATTAGTGTGTAGAGCCTACTGCCTGACCTTAGTATTTAATGAGGGCCTCATTAGGTTGACTGGTTATATCTGATTGTGCCATTGGGATGCTCGTATGAAAATTGTACTAAGTCTCGCCAATGATTTGAGTGTTGAATGAGCCGCTGAAGTATTACCCGTGTTCTCTGAGTTAGATTTTCTTGTGCCAGTGATGCAGTTCTGCCCCAATTTTTGCGTCCTTATTTTCTGGTTTGCCCTCTGAATCACTTTTAGATATGCAATCTCTAAAAACTGTATATTTTTTGTATTACTTTTGTGCTAACTAGACCTTTCTATTTCAGGAAAATTTAGGTACAAATAAATGGCTGCTTAAGACAAGTTTTGCATCATCCGTGGACTTTTCTGAACCTTCCCCTCGTCGATAGAAATTGTTGAGGCAGTCACAATAAATTTTCAACAACATCTCTGCAATGTCTCAAATGGCCAAAAGAAGCTCAAAGAAAACCCTTAAACTAGCTGAAGTTGAAGCCGTAAAGACCTATGACGATCTTTATGAAGCCCTGTCCAGGGAGAGTCCAGGAGAGGATGAGACGTCGGACATCTTATCCTTCATAGCTGAACTTAAGGTCAAGCGCGATCAGTTCATCACTTCAAGCAGAGCCTTTGAAGGTTCCTTGGAACGAGCAGGACATAAGCAGCGGTACCATGAGCAATTTTTGAAGAGACGTGTGATGCTGGAAGACTGCTTTGGTCGCATCGCGACGCTTAACAAACAGATGGAGAGGCTTGGAGGGGACATGGTTTCCAACCTTGATCCCAAAGACCTGTCTTCTCTGCGTAGTGAGAGAATGAGTAAACTTACCTCCGTAAGAAGAGAAAAAGTTGGACCTTTTTCCACACCACTGTCGGTAGCCGCTGAGGTTTCTACTATCTCAGAAGGAGAGGATGAAGAATATCAAGAGCAGGAAAGCAACCTAGATGATCTGGCAGGGCTGATGGAACACGCTTCCGTGAGCTCTCGCAGGTCGATTCTAGAGCCTAGAGTAGAGGCAAACCATCGACTGAGAGCTCCTAGACAGGGAAGCACTCTAGATGCAGCTTCTGTTCACCTTATCCGGGCCGAGCTGTTGAAGACCCCTGCCAACCCCTTCAAAGGAGACATCGGATTGTACCATTGCTGGGAATCTGATCTGAAGAATCGACTGCAGGGACTAGCTTTGGGCCCCATCGAAGAGCTACAAGTTTTGGCGGCCAATACCGCGGGTAAACCCAAGGAGTACGTTCAGAGAACTATGAGGTCAGTCATCGGAAACAATGCAGAGGCAGTGTTGCAGGTGGTATGGAACACCCTTCGTGAGCGTTATGGTTCGGACTGGTTGCTAGCAGAACACACGGCAGACCAACTTCAGAACTTCCCAAACATCCCTCCTGGGGATCTTACCGCTCTCCAGGATTTCTTAGATTCTACGAGTACCGCACTTACCAACGCAGCAAGATCGGACGAGCTGGAGGAGTTTTGCACTACCAGAGGCATGAGGCTCTTGGCACTCAAACTCCCGCCAGATCTGCAACGCAGATGGCATAGGAAAGCATCTGACCTACGAGCCAAAAGTGGGCAGCGCCCAACGTTCTCCTTCTTCAACCAGTTCCTAAGAGACGAAGAAAGAGCGATGAGGGATCCATTTTTCAACCCAGCACTGTCAGGCGGAAGACCCAAGCCCGTTCGGGTCCTGCACACAAGCGCTGACCAGAATACCAAGAAAGAGTCTAGTGAAGGTGGTCAGTCCATGGTGGCCTACAACAAACCTGAGTCAAGATATGAGGCGCAAGGACCTCACAACAAAAAACCTCCGGAAACGGGCCATAGAATCAACAAATGTATTTTCCACAAGGTCGACGCCCATGAAACCTGGGAGTGCCGGTCCTTTGGAAGACTACCCATCGACCAGAAGAAGAAGCTCATCACCGAGGCGAAGGTATGCTTCCGATGCCTTGGTCCCCATTACATCAGGAACTGCGACAAACAAGTGAAGTGTTCTCACTGTCAAGGCTCACACTTGACGGTCATGCACCGGGCAAGCACTAAACCGGTGACCCCTGGTGAGGTCGCCACCTGCACCAGAACGGGATGCCTCGGTCTCGAGTCCAGGGAATTTTCCAAGACGCTGTTAGTAGATGTCACCTCGACGTCCACCCAGAGAAAAGTGCGTTGTTACGCCATCATTGACGAGCAAAGCTCAAGATGCTTTGCGGACCCTTCTCTGATAGAACAGCTCGATCTTAAGGCCACTCCCTGGAAGTACGCCCTCAGAACACTGAGTGGTCTGTCGTCTGAGGTGGAAGGACACGCCATCACCGGGCTCAAGATAAGGGGTGTGGGTGAGAACCGATGGCATCAGCTACCCACTACATGGACCAACGAAAATATCCCGGACACGACTGACGAAGTAGCCACTCCCGACGTTGTGAAGAAGCTCAGCCACGTTGCGCACCTGGTCAAGCACTTCAAGGAGCATGATCCTTTGGCTCGGTCACTGACACTCATCGGAAGAGATGCCGTGTCGCTCATGGCATCTAGACACTATGGAGTACGAGGTCCTCTTGCCTGCAAGACCGCCCTGGGCTGGGCACTGTTGGGACCATTGAACGGAGGAGCGAGAACCCCGCAGACCACTGCCCTGCGGACGTCATTCGTGAACCACGAGGATCATCACTTCTCGATCAAGATACGTGGGCCCAACCCTGGGAGGCAGACGCTCGACGTCTTTGAGGAGCGAGTCGACGACGAGCTCCAGGGTCTGAGTGTGTTAGACAATAAATTTGTAAGTATTTTGAGAGCTGGTATCGAAGTGAAAGACGATAGGATTGTTGCGCCCTTACCCTTTACTAGAGATCCACCAAATTTGTGTAATAATTACGTGTCTGTATTGGGAAGAACGAACACGACGTTGGGAAAACTGCGTCGAGATCCCTCAAGTGCTACACTAAGTCTCGAGAAAATGCAATCGTACATTGACAATGATCACGTTGAGGAAGTAGTCGCAGGGGAACTTCCTGAGAAAGGCGTGGGATGGTACTTGCCTATCTTCCCGGTAAGGCAAGCCCAAGAAGGGAAAGTTAGGTTGGTGTTCGATGGTTCAGCAAAGCACAAGGGACACTGCCTCAATGATGAGTTGTTGACGGGCCCCGATTTGAACAACAGCCTTCGGGCCCTCGGGGAATATTGCAGAGATTCCGACTCCACCAGGTAGCCTTTACAATTGATATAAAAAATATGTTCCACAATTTTCGAGTCAAGATTGGAGACAGGGACTATCTGCGTTTCTTTTGGTTCAAAGATAATCGGGTTACTAACGAGATTGTCCCCTACAGAGCTAAGGTCCATGTCTTCGGGTTGCGGAGCTCTCCGGCCGTCGCTGCGTTCGCCCTTCGCCATATCGCCGACCTGGGCGATGCATCCGGACGCCCGAGCCGGGCCACTGACTTTCTCCGTCATGCGACGTACGTTGATGATGGGTCTGCTAGTTTGGACTCCCCAGACGAGGCCAGGGAGCTGCTTGGCGAGGTGCGGTCTCTGTTGCACAAGTATGGGTTGAACATTCACAAAGTTGCCACGTCTGACACTCGGGTAACGGTGGGTCTGCCAGACGAGGAACTAGCCGCACCAAAGACTGTCACTTGGGACGGATCCGTTATCCAACGAACATTGGGGATCCATTGGAACGTCTCCGAAGATCTGTTAATATTCAAGGTCAATATCCCGGACAGACCCTTCACTAGGAGGGGTGTGCTGTCTACTGTGAACTCCTTCTTTGACCCCCTTGGACTAGCTGCGCCTCTTATTTTGGGTGGCAGACTTCTACAAAGAAAGGCGCTGTCTGATAGCACTGCCGAAACTAACCAAAGCTCCACTCTGTGGGACGAACCTCTACCTAAGAAACTGGAAGAGCATTGGGAATCGTGGAAAGACGGACTGAGAAGATCAAAGGAAATACGCCTCAGTCGGTGCGTGAAGCCGCGCGACTTTGGGGAGGTTTCACGGCACTCGCTTCACGTTTTTTGTGACGCCTCTCAGGAGGCCATTGGCTATGCGATTTATTTGCGGCTGACCAGTACCCGAGAGCAGAAACATTCCACCTTGATCAACGCCAGTTCGAGGGTGGCACCTAGGGCAGCTACCACCATACCACGGTTGGAACTGTGCGCCGCAGTCGAAGCAGTACTGGCAGCAAGAGAGACCCTCAACGACCTCAAGGTGAATGTGCAAGAAGTCAGATACTACACGGACATCGTACTGGTACGAGACTCGCAGTCTCCAAGATGTCAGTGGCCCCTGGCTCGGGTAGAGTCGGGGCATCGCTCGGGATCGGACGGACGCGTACGTGGGGCGACGCTGCGGCGGACGGACAATTCCGGAGGTACCAAAAGTTGTGAGCGATCGATTAAAGATATTGTAGTAATCTTACCTAGCACTGTTGAGAGAGAGGAGTGTGCTGCCTTCGCAGCAATTTAGGAAATTTCTATTTTCAAACAGCAGTAGAAAATTTGTGCCTTCGAATATTGAGGGAACCAGTCCGCACGTTCACTCGTTTTCCGGAAACGCTCTCTTCCGGTACATTAGGTATTTAAACTCTGCGAGCTGAGTAGAGGCCGCCAGTTGTGTTGAAGTAGTGTGTAGACTCCAGAGAAGGAAATGTAAGTAAAGAGTGCTAAATATTAAGTGCATTGGGTCCCTATAGATGTCTGTTTTGTGTCTCCTACTAGACAGTGAATTCTTAGGTCCTAGAAAAGCTAAAAGATTTCAGGGGATGTTAGAATGTGTGCTGTCACAGTTTTTCTGTTTGTGCTTTTACAATTCTAGATACTGATTCTTCAGTCGCGGTGCCAGTATAATGTAATGCTGTGTTTACCTATTTGTACCTGGCTCAAATTGTCTAGTGGTTTGCCCTGTGTTGGACAGGGTTGTGAGACTTTCTTGCAAACACTCAGTCATGTTTTAATTATATTGTTGAGCCTGATTTGTTCTGTGCTTGTCAATGCTACTTAATTTATTTGCTGGAATTCACAGCTGGATTCATTGTGCTCAGTTGTTGATTTGATCTAAGCACATTGCATTATATAGATCCTTGTTATCATTCACGATTACTGTTAGTGGATTTAAACTCTGGTATTAGGACTCTAGAATTGTGTAATTCCTCACTCAAGTTGCTATTTTACCAGTCTGTAGAGTGTGGTGGTTTTTGCCTATTTTTATTTGTGTGATTTTTACCAGTCTGTAGAGTGTGGTGGTTTTTGCCTATTTTTATTTGTGTGATTTTTACCAGTCTGTAGAGTGTGGTGGTTTTTGCCTATTTTTATTTGTGTGATTTTTACTGTGCTGCGGATATTTATATTGCCTGGTTGATGACGTGTTCATGCCTGTTAGGTAACTATTTACTTGTTCAGAGGTGTCTAAGTGTGCCCCCTTGTTCACTTATTAACCACCTTTGTAGATGGGTGTGTTTTAACTATGCCCAGGTGGTACTATAGATTGATAGACTTTTGTGACTAGTCATGTGAGTCAGAAACAACTCAAGTTGTCAGGCACTGTTTACGTAGGAATAGCTGTGTAACTTTAGTTCAGCGTCTACCGGGTTGGACATGCATTTTTATATGGGAATAGCCGTGTAACTTCAATTCAGCACCTACCTGGTTGGACATTAGTGTGTAGAGCCTACTGCCTGACCTTAGTATTTAATGAGGGCCTCATTAGGTTGACTGGTTATATCTGATTGTGCCATTGGGATGCTCGTATGAAAATTGTACTAAGTCTCGCCAATGATTTGAGTGTTGAATGAGCCGCTGAAGTATTACCCGTGTTCTCTGAGTTAGATTTTCTTGTGCCAGTGATGCAGTTCTGCCCCAATTTTTGCGTCCTTATTTTCTGGTTTGCCCTCTGAATCACTTTTAGATATGCAATCTCTAAAAACTGTATATTTTTTGTATTACTTTTGTGCTAACTAGACCTTTCTATTTCAGGAAAATTTAGGTACAAATAAATGGCTGCTTAAGACAAGTTTTGCATCATCCGTGGACTTTTCTGAACCTTCCCCTCGTCGATAGAAATTGTTGAGGCAGTCACAGAGAGGTCGGGCATTTTGCTTGCGACTGTCCGGCGGTAGGTAGGCCTACGGTTGGTGGGTCGGGTTTCTCTGCGGAGGACGCCAGTCGGAGCGACGCGTCCTCCTCAATGGAAACCGTGTAAGCCGAGCTTACCGGAGGTCTCCTCTCCCCGAGGGAGATGACGGCGCCCCCTCGGAGAGAGGGACCTTGAGCGGCACGAGTGTGTCGCTGGGGCGGGACGATCTAGAATCGCTCGGAGCGACTGGCGTTACGACGGGGCGTCGGTTGCCAGTCGTTCGTGCCATCTTGAATGGGCATTGTTTTTGGTGTCTGGTAGACTCCGGGAGCGAGCGGACGGTGGTTTGTCCGCGGGTGGTGGTGGGCCAACGCCCCCGGCCGGGGCGACCGTTGCTAACGGTGGACGGCAGAACTTCCCATGTGGGGAAGCACTGTCGTGTGGTAGTCGGGTTGCAGGGGCATTGCTTTGGTGTCACTGCGCTTGTCATGCCGGAGTTGGGGAATCTTGGCGTGGACTGTCTCCTAGGGAGTGATGTTATTGATCACATGGGGGGCGTCACCGTCAGGAGAGGTCCTGACTCGAAGTATGCAGTTGACTGGGGGAGATCCTGGTCAGCTGGATGCTGTAGGGGGCCCAGCAATGGATTCGCCTGTGCCAAGCTGGGAGCCGGCCTGGTGGCAGGGTTGGGGTCGGTGGGGTCGAGAGGTGCGCCAGCGCCGATCGAGATTGTCGACCCTGACTTTGTTGCTAGGTTCGCTGACGGTCGGTGGACCGTCAGTTCGCTGTGGTCCGAGAAGCCGCCCGAGGGGTTGCAGACTCGGGTCGCGGAGTACGGATGTACTCGGGCGCCTCTCGTGCGTGAGCGCTATGATGCGGAGATTCAGAGTTGGATCTCGAAGGGTTGGTTGAGACGATGGCATGGCCCCATCCAGAGCGTCATTCCGTTGCTGGCCGTCTTGCAGCCAACGAAGGACAAAGTCCGTCCGGTCATGGAATATCGTGAGTTGAACGGCTTTGTCGAGTGTCATACTGGTGATGATATGGTGGCTGTGTGTGGCGACAAGATTCGGAAATGGCGGCAGCTGCGGGGCGAGCTTAAGGTCGTCGACCTTAAGTCCGCGTACCTGCAGATCCACGTTTCCGAGGATCTGTGGCGGTACCAGATCGTGAAGCTTAAGGGTGTGCCTTACGCTTTGACGCAATTAGGCTTCGGCCTCTCGTGTGCGCCTCGAATCATGACGGTGATTCTCGGCAAGTTTCTGTCGTTGAACGACCGCGTTCGTCGAGGGACGGACCACTATATCGACGATATAGTGGTTTGTGAGTCCATTCTCAGCGCGCAGGAGCTCCGGGAGCACCTGGCGCGGTACGGACTTGCGGCGAAGGAGCCTGAGAGCCTGGATGGAGGCCGGATATTGGGGATTTCTCTACGGAAAGATTCCAACGGACATCTTCGGATGTCGCGGGGGACTGCTCTTTCCGAGTTTGGTTCGGTGAATGTCGGCTTAACGAAGAGAGGGCTGTTTTCCTTGTGCGGCCGGTTAGTCGGCCATTACCCCGTGGCGGGGTGGCTGCGTCCTTGCTGCAGTTTCTTGAAACGGCTGGGGTGCAGTGGCTCTTGGGACGACTCGGTTGACAGTTCTGTCAGCTCGTTGGCTGCGGAGCTGATGGCGCGGGCTCGTCAGGAAGACCCTGTTGGGGGCGTGTGGGGTGTCGACCCGCATGGTATAGTTACCGTGTGGGCTGATGCCAGCTCCCTCGGAGTCGGGGTGGCCCTTGAGGTCGATGGCCTCATTGTGGAGGATGCGTCTTGGCTCCGAAAAGAGTCAGACCACCTTCATATCAACGTGGCTGAGTTGGAGGCGGTGGCGCGGGGTATCAATTTGGCGATTGCGTGGGGTTTTAAGACCTTCACGGTCGCCAGTGACTCCCGGACAGTCGTCACATGGATGGACAACACTGTCGACGGCCGCAATCGTGTTCGCACGAAGGGCGCGGCGGAGATGCTCGTGAAGCGACGTCTTGGGGTGATACGTGAGACGATCGCTGAGCATGGTCTGGTCGTGTCTGTTCGCTTCGTCTCGACGATCGCGAACAAGGCCGACCCGCTGACCAGGGTACCTAAGAGGTGGCTTAGTTACCGTGATGGTGGTGGAGCCGACGCAGAGGTGTCTGCCGTGCTTGCTACTGGGGAGAGTCTCGAGGATGCCATTTGGGCGGCTCATATCTGCCGCATCATCTGGGCATCGATCGGACGTTCTACTTGGCGCATCAGATCTGTAGTGATCTGACGCGCGAACAGGTGAAGCGTGAGCTGGCTGGATGCGAGGCCTGCCAGCGGATCGATCCTGCGCTGCGGGAGGAAAATCTCGTGGAGCGAGGGGGTCTGTCTGTGGAGGAGAGTTGGCGCCGGGTTGCGGTTGACGTAACCCATTTTGGCAACAAGCTCTACTTGTCCATGGTTGACTGCGGACCCTCGCGGTTTGCCATCTGGCGGCGGCTGCTGAATGAGTCTGCAGTGAGTATCGTCGCTCATTTGCGTGAGGTCGTAATTGAGCGAGGGCCGTGTGACGAGTTGTTACTGGACAATTCTACGGCGTTCCGATCAGCGACTGTGGAGCAGTTCGCTGATGCGTCGGGGATTTCACTGCGATTCCGTGCCGCCTACGCCCCGAGCGGCAACGGGATCGTTGAGAGAAATCATCGGACGATCAAGAGGATCGCCGCCAGGGGAGGTATCACTCCTGAAGAGGCTACATTTTGGTACCATGTGACGCCCCGGAAGGACACTGAGGCGGGCTCAGTCCCTTCGAGCGGTATTTTTCGGTATCGCTGGCGAGTGCCGTTCGACGTCAATCTTCGGGCGATTGATGGCTGCGCGCACAACAGCTTTGCTGTTGGTGATGAGGTGTGGGTGAAAGTGTGAAACCCCCACTGCCTTCGTGCACGAAGCAGTGGACGTCTGGTGAGGTCACCAGCGTCGTGTCTAAGTACGTAGTCTGCGGAGACGGCATGCCTAGGCATGTGCGCGACGTCAGGAGACGGCGATTTGGCGGTGACCGGGTCAGGGTTCCTGAGAACCATAGTGGGGTTGCTGGCGCCGCGGAGCCCGAAGCAGTGAGTTTCGGTGGAGGGGGCGGCGGCGGTGCAGCTACTTTTGCGCTGCCCGATGCAGTTGTTGTCGACGCACTAAACCCGGCACCCGTTGTGCCGGCGGCAGAGCACGCGTCGGCTGAGGACTCCCCTGAACAAGAGGGCGAGGAGCGCAATGCTGTCGACAGTGATACGGAGCCGCAGCAGGGGGAGCCTGAGCCATTGAGGCGGTCGCGCCGCGAGCGACGGCGTCCCACGTACTTGGATGAGTACGAATGCTAGGCACCAAGCACTGCGAGTTTCGTGAGAAACTGGGGGAGATGTGGTGTTGAAGTGTTTGCCGCCGCAAGAGGGCGCTGCAGCGATGTGCGCTCTACCGCCAAAACTTTGGGATCTTGCCGCCGCTGCCGGTAGGCGGCGGCTGGATGGCGGCAGTGTAGTTATGGACGTGGTGGAGTGCAGACGCGCGTGTGTTCCGTCTTCGTTCATATTGTCTTCGCCGAGGTTCGGTACTCGTGTAAGCCGGCAAGTGCCTTGCTTTCGTTCCTCTGAGAGAAGGAGGAAGGTCAAACAGCTGCGGCAGCTGGTTGGCGGTTGCTGTCGGTGTCGGAGCCGGGCAACGTTATAAGGTACGTCAACACTTGCAAAGCAGGATCTAATTTGTCCTTTGAGTGAGGCATTCGTGGAGCAACATACTTGATCTGACGCATGCAATCCTTGAGACAGGTTACATATGCGGAACGGTCAGCAGATGAAAATTCAGGCAAAGGTTTTGGGTCAACAATGTCGCCAGGGAGGCGAAGCGTCTTTCCATACAACATTTCTGCTGCTGTGCACTGCTGATTTTGTCGATACAAATTGCGGATGCTCAATAATACTACTGAAAGTCTGTCGGTCCAGTCATTACTGCAATTCAAGCAACCTAATGCCGATTTTAAATCTCTGTGGACTCTCTCAATAAGTCCATTTGACTGCGGATGATACGCGGTAGTGCTAGTATTTGCACAACCTAAGGCGGCGCTAAGCTCACTCCAAAATTTGGAGGTAAATTGTGATCCCCGGTCATGCGTGACACTTAAGGGAACCCCAAATCTGGAAATCCAGGTGGTCACAAAGGCGCGAGCTACAGTATCAGTTTGGGTATCAGGAAGAGGCACGGCCTCAACCCATCTAGTGAACCTATCAATTATGGTAAACAAATAGGAATGACCACGCGAAAAGGCAACGGACCCACCAAATCTAGGTGTACGGAGTCGAATTTGTGTCCAGCAAAAGCACAACTCTGTAACGCTGCACGATTATGTTTCACAACTTTGCTACTCTGACATGCATGGCAATTTTGCACAATTTGCTTGACCTCCTTACGCATCGCTGGCCAGACGAAACGATCGGAAATCAAACGCAATGTACGGTTAATACCAGGATGTGATAGAGAATGATAGTGAAGAATAGCTACTCTGCGGAGAGTGGCAGGAAGATACAAACGAGAAAGTCGCTTAGCATCACGGTACACGTTATCAACCAAGGTTAATTTCAAAGAGGTGGTGTTAGAAGGTTTGAGAAGATCCAGGAGTTCAGGATCCTCCTTCTGAGCATTACTAATATTACCGAAAGTGATTTCACCACTGTTTTGGACAGAATTAATTCGAGAGAGACAGTCAGCGACAGTATTGTCGAGACCTTTGATGAATCTAATATCCGTAGTGAACTGACTGATAAAGGACAGGTGTCGAGCTCCTCTTGGCGAGTGGCGCTCATAAGGCATTTTGATCGCCGAGGTCAAGGGTTTGTGTTCTGTGTAGATCACGAACTCCCTTGCCTCTAGAGCATAGCGAAAGTGTCTCACAGACAGATAGATAGCAAGGAGTTCCCTACCGAACGCGCTGTAAGCACGCTCAGTGGGCGATAGCTTTTTGGAAAAGAAGGCAAGAGGAGAGATATTATTACCTACTTTTTGTTGCAAAACGGCACCTACGGCAGTACTGGAGGCATCAACCACTAGACTGAAGTCAGCATTGGCAATAGGGTAGGATAATTCAGTCGCGGTAGCTAGCTTGTGCTTAATCTCGTCAAAAGCTTTGCGTGCTGCATCCGTCCATTTTACCTCAGCAGATTTACCTTTACGCTTTGGTTCCAGCAAATCTGACAAGGGAGCCAAAGTTTGAGCGCAATTTCTGATGAATCTATGATAGAAATTAACAGAACCTAGGAACCTTCTCAGTTCCTTCTGGGTCTGTGGAAGAGGAAAGTTTTTGATTACCTCTACTTTGGAAGGCAAAGGTTTTAGACCTAGGCTAGAGATTTCATGACCTAAATAAATCAGTGATGGCTTTCCGAGCTCACATTTTGCAGGATTTACCAGGAGTCCGTTGTCGGACAGTCTTTCAAACACGACCCTAAGATGGTCTTTATGTAGCTCCGGGGTTGCGGATGCCACCAAAATGTCGTCAAGATACACATAGGCAAAAATGAGATCCGAGAAGATTTCAGCCGTGTGCCGTTGGAATGTCTGAGGAGCATTCCTCAGACCGTAAGGCATCTTCAGAAATTCTAAGAGACCAAACGGAGTGTCACGTCGTACAAGACGTGAGGAAATTTGAAGAATTTTGATAAACTCATCGCGGCAACATTCTGCGGATCCGCGCTTCGTCCGCAAGAATGACGCCAACGTTTTATTTGTTTGAAGTGCGTGGGAGGAACAGGTTCCCGGATAATTTTAAGTTCTGCGTTGCTTAGGAAGTGAACTCGAGTAAAAAACCCATTCGATTGACGTGTTACCTCGCTAGCTATATTTTCGGGTGTTTTTAACATATTTGTGTTTAGATAGCGGTGAACAGCCGGCTTCTAGAGCATTCGAGGATGCTTCCGGTCGCTGGTGAACCACCCACATTAAGCTAGACTAGCCGTCGTAACGTGTCATAGCAAGTGCGCTGCAGTGTAATGTTTGAAAATGTCAGGTTCCATTTTGGCAGTACTTTAGAAGAAAAGCGTGTGATTTAACTGATGAACTTTCCTATCTCTATTCACTGCTCCGAGTAATTTTGTATTAATGTCCAAATGTTTTTTGTTGCTCAGCACCATTTGCATAATAGCCAGGCCATGTAAGCTATGTTGTCACATATAATATTGTAAACAGTGTCAAGGGCAGTAAATGCAACATGGAGAGACTGACATTTCAATGCTTTTAGTTTGACACAAGATTGCTTGAAGTTTATCACATTTCATAGATTAACATAAGATAGCAAAATCATATATTCATTTGATAATGCAAACCAACCACTGATTCACTATTGAGAGATTTGTGTGCTGAAAATAAAAACTATGGTGATTCTTCCATGGATTAGACATCAGTTGTTGATATTGAAAATCCACGGCACGTCGTGCTGGACCTGCACCAACTTGGGAACATGATTTCTCTTGTCTTTGTGTTTTTCTTGTCTTTGTATTATTTCTTGTCTTTGTATTATTTATAACATTCATTAATAGAAAGATGTGAGGCAAGGTAAAATAAATTTAGTCGAGTGGCTTCTCACCTATGAGCTGTGCTGGGCAAGTTGCGCCAGTCAGCAAGGTGGAAGCCTAAAGTCACGGCATTCAGTAGACTGAGAATAGGCGCAGGAATTCGAGACCACTAGCTCATACGATTTGTGTTCTCAAAGCGACGTTGATAAACGTGTACTTGCCTCTCTCATTTTTTGATAATAGAATTTATTGATAATGGCTGATCTGATAACCTTAGTGACTTGCCCCTGCTTCAGAGACCTAATTTCTGCTGTCTCTTTTCCACAGATAGGGTAAAGAAAGCCAGAGTAGGCACTTAATTTGCAGACTAAAATAAGATGTCACAGGTCTAAACTGAGGGACCTTTCCTCATCGTCTGTAAGTATTTTAGAGTATCCTCTTTCAACTTGTGATGTTACCTAACTCGTCATACCTTTATAGTGTGAGGCGTTCATGTGAAAACTATAAACTTGTTGTGCAATCGTCCACCTTTGTTCAGATAAAGTGCTTATTGACTAATGACCGCTGTGTTAGGATTGTTGGATACGGATGTACATTCATGTATGTAACTTTGTGCTTCCTTAAAAGGACACTTTGAAGATTGGCCGAAACAAGCGATTCATGTATTATTGCCTGGCGTCAGGGATTACGAAGTTCATGCCATGTACATATAAACTATCAAAAGCGTTCTCACCTCACAATGGAAATGCATCATCCATGAAATTGCGCTGTCTCTTATAGCTGTCATTACACGTATTATCGAATGTAGATCGGGCAGGATTAGGAGTACGTTGCCCTCATCATTCCCCTCGACTAGTGACACGAGTTTACAATATTCGTGTGTGTATATCATAAATGTGTCCTTTCCAAATGTGTTACTCGACTAGAGACTTACTTTTCTTCCCCGTCGATGCAACGGAAACCTTTCTTGTTTGTGAACTTATTTCCCAGCCTACTGTTCCTGTGCACCCTGTGCGTAGATTCCGCGTTCCCCCAACTACACGCTAGATGGTGCCTTCCTCTTTCCTCTCTTGGGACACCTTTGTCACGGTCAGGGGAGGCTAAAACTTTCTTATATGATAATACTAGTAATGGTAATGCTGTCACGTCGTACAAGACGTGAGAAAATTTGAAGAATTTTGATAAATTTATGCGGCAACATTTTGCGGATCCGCGCTTCGTCCGCAAGAATGACGCCAACGTTTTATTTGTTTTGAAGTGCGTGGGAGGAACATGTTCCCGGTTAATATTAAGTTATTGTGTAGTTAGAGAGTGAACTTGAGTGGGAAACTCTTTCGGTTTACGTGTTGCCGCGCTAGCTATATTTTCGGGTGTTTTTAACATATTTGTGTTTAGATAGCGGTGAACAGCCGGCTTCTAGAGCATTCGAGGATGCTTCCGGTCGCTGGTGAACCACCCACATTAAGCTAGACTAGCCGTCGTAACGTGTCATAGCAAGTGCGCTGCAGTGTAATGTTTGGAAATGTCAAGTTCCATTTTGGCAGTACTTTAGAAGAAAAGCGTGTGATTTAACTGATGAACTTTCCTATCTCTATTTCACTGCCCCAAGTAATTTGTGTTTTTGAATGTGGAGCCAAATTCTGTCACAGATTTGATGCTAAATTTAGAAACTGAAATCAGATGGCCTTACTATACTTACTGAAGAAAATTGAGTTCTTACTAATTTTATCTCTTTTACTCTGATCAGCTGATACAGAATTTCTTATAACTTATTGGTAAAGAAGAACATCTTTTGTTTTCAAGTATCATTTAGCAGTCAGCAAAAGTAATTGATGTGAAGTATGACGTAGTAAACTTATGCGAGCTTCCCAAGATACACTTTCTATGGCTGAGTATCAAACAACAAAGGAAAAAAAATTTGATTGACTTGCAAAAAGAAACTGATGTTAAGAAGTCTTGGTGTTTTTCTTGTCTTTGTATTATTTCTTGTCTTTGTATTATTTATAACATTCATTAATAGCAAATTAAAATAAATTTAGTCGAGTGGCTTTTTACCTATGAGCTGTGCTGGGCAAGTTGCGCCAGTCAGCAAGGTGGAAGCCTAAAGTCACGGCATTCAGTAGACTGAGAATGGGCGCAGGAACTCGAGACCACTAGCTCATACGATTTGTGTTCTCAAAGCGACGTTGATAAACGTGTACTTGCCTCTCTCATTCTTTGATAATAGAATTTATTGATAATGGCTGATCTGATAACCTTAGTGACTTGCCCCTGCTTCAGAGACCTAATTTCTGCTGTCTCTTTTCCACAGATAGGGTAAAGAAAGCCAGAGTAGGCACTTATTTTGCAGACTAAAATAAGATGTCACAGGTCTAAACTGAGGGACCTTTCCTCATCGTCTGTAAGTATTTTAGAGTATCCTCTTTTAACTTGTGATGTTACCTAACTCGTCATCTTTTTATATTGTGAAGCAGTGCGAAAACTAAAACTTGTTGTGCGATCGTCCACCTTTGTTCAAATAAAGTGCTTATTGACTAATGACCGCTGTGTTAAGACTGTTAGATACGGATGTGTATTCATGTATATATCCTTTTATGCTTCATCAAAAAGACACTTTGAACATTGGGCGAAACAAGCGATTCATGTATCATTGCCTAGCGTTAGTGACACGAGTTTTACAATATTCGTGTGCGTATCATAAATGTGTTCTTTCTAAATGTGTTTCTAGCTGTGTGTCTTTGGCAGGGTGTTCTTGATAATGGGTTCCTCGACTAGGTACTTATTCTCTTCCTTGCCAACGCAACGGAAACCTTTCTTGTTTCGTGAACTTATTTCCTAGCTTGCTGTTCCTGTGCACCTTGTGCGCAGATTCCGCGTTCCTCCAACTCCACACTAAATGGTGCCTTCTTCTTTCCTCTCTTGGAACATCTTTGTCGTAGTTGCGGGAGGCTAAAACTTTCCTATATAATGATAATAATTGAGTCATGGAATATCATTGTGCTATGTCGTTCTGAGGACTATGCCCCGTGACCACTCTTATCGCCCACCGGTCATTGAAATGTCATGCCTAGCGTTAGCACTACCCGATTGCCTCTTATGTCTCCGGTATGAAGTTTCTTTCTTGTCGTGCGGTGATATATAAATGGTGCCTTCCTCCTTCCTATCTCAGAACATCTTGTCGTGGTTAAGGGAAGCTAAACCCCTCTCGTGTAACAACGAATACTGTGTTATGAATTCCGTCACTAGACTATCATACCTAGTTCTAACATTATTTAGCTGTTATCTGTGTTTTGCTCAAGGTGTAGGATGCTCCTTTCTCGTCATGCAGCACCGTATAAATTAATTGTTCATTCGACTATAACCTTAAATTGGGGTTTTTGTCACGTAATTCCTAGCCCGAGTCTGAATCATATTTGTCTGTGCAGATATACGGCTCAACGGGATAAGAAATAAAAAACCTGAAGAGACCTCGTTTCCCTTTGGGCGTCCTACTGAGTTCCGTTCAATGGAGTGCCGAAGCGAAGATCAATTCCGCTAGCGCACGACATTACAGTATATAGACGCCAGCGGAAGGCGCCCTCCCACGAAGAAGCCCTCCAAAGAGGAGGCCCACAGCAGATTCTCAGCCGCCCGCGGCGAATATCCGAGACCACGGAAATGACCTCTCTCGGAAGAAAGAGCAAGCTTAGACTTCCACAGCTGGAAGAACAATTCCATACGGAGCTAGCAGCCTTGAACAGTCTCCTGAATGGTGCAGTACCACGAGATCTCAAGACTCCCAGCGAGGTGGATCAAGTCCACGCTGGAATCCGAGCAAAGGCTAAGACCGTCAAGCGAATCGGAGACCAGCTGGTCTTAGCTCTCGAGGGTTCAGGAGCCACCGCAGAAGCGACGGTAATCCGAGGCTCATTGACAAGCGCTAGAGCTCGCAGGAAAGCACTAGCGGACTCAATGGACCACAGAAACGAAGAGCTCGGTGCGAGCTCCTCACTGAGTGTGACAACGGAACCGTCCCAGCGCAAGAGCTCGAGGTCGAGGAGGACCTCGTCCAAGAGCCAGCAGCAAGGCGCTGCCCATCAGAACAAGCCCCCAAAACCATCATTGGCTGAGAACAGTAACGGACACCGTTCCAACCGTCGGGGCAGAGACCAGGCCAGCCCCAGCCATCGTCGTCAGAGTCACCAAGGTTCGAGCTATTACAGCCAGAGTCAAGACAGTGAGAGCGATTATAGCCAGAGCCTTCCCAGTGCCAGCTCTCGTCACAAGGACGGCGAATCCGAGCGCCGTGAGCCCCCTAGCCAAGGCAATAAGCAGATGCTTATTGACGTCACTGAAGAGCCATCGGTACTGTTGGCGCAAATCGCCATCGAGAGGTCGAAATTGAGGAACAGGAACCGAACGAAGAATGATCAGCACTTCGGTGAGCAGAATACCGAGTGCAAAGAGGACCGCACAGGAGCATGGGTCGACCAAGCCTTCCAGCATCACGTCATTGAACCCGCAGGGGGCACAACGGCGGTTGCGAATGCTTCGCCCCGTGACACCGATCTCGCGCCTCCGATGAATCCCTCCGCACCAGCATTCCAGCCCCGGGTTTCCACCGGCTCACCCGCCGTGGTCTTTGAAACGAAGCCACCAGTGATCGACGGAGCTATGAGGCTCTCAATGATCGAAGATCTGAAAAAGGCGCCAAGCCAACCCTACGCGGGAGAGGCTCACCTGTTCCACAGATGGTTCGATGCCATCAAGAGAAGGATGGAGAGGCTCGCCGTGGAGCCCATCGACGCCATCGAGATCCTCACGAACCACACCTGCGGCGAGCCAAGGAGCCTCATTGACGACACCCTGGCAGCTACCTACCTGGACACAGCGGCCCTGCTCACCCTCATCGTCGAACAATTGAAGACTCGCTTCGGCTCTGACGACAGGGTAGCCGACACTCTGCTCGAACGCCTCGCGCAAGCCTCGAATATCAAGGGATCTAAAGGCGACCGCACGGTCGGCCTCAAGCTGCGGAAGTTCAGCGACGCCTGTATAGCGATTCATCACACGATGCAGCACAACAAAGGCCTCGCCTTCCTGAACACCGACGTAGGGCTGTCTCCCATCGTTGAGAGGCTACCCTTCTTCGTTCTGGACGCCTGGAGAAGCGAACGAACTAGGCACAGAAGATTATTTGGATCACTACCTGATTTCGCCGGGTTCTGCGAGTTCATCAAAACGCTGTCAGACACCCAGTGTGATAGTTTTGGGGCATCGAACCTCAACTGGGTGAGCAATCGACTCGACACGGCCGCCCCCGCTCGCCCCAATCCAAGAGCCTCGCGAGTTCTCTACACGTCCTCGGAGAATCAAACCGGCAGCTGCGTTCTCCACCAGAGTGCACAGCACGCGACAAACTCGTGCCAAACGGTAAGAAAGATGGAATCTCGGAAGAAGAAGGACTTCATACGCGAGCATAATTTATGTTACCGTTGTCTAGGCCCTCACTGGGCAAAGCACTGCAATGAAGTTGTGAAGTGCGATGACTGCGGAGCCAGCAGTCACAGCACAGCCGCCCACATCAACTGGCGAGCAGCTGGAGATTCGAGTGAAACCACTCGTCAGGAGAGACCCAGTCGAGAACCGAGCGACGACAGAGCTCAGAGCGAACTCGGGGAGAGATTGAGAGCTGTGGCCCTGGCCTCTCGCGTACCCACAGCCGAGGCGGGTGCATGCAGCAAAATTGTTCTGGCAGACGTTATCGACGAGAGCACGGGTCGGTCGTGCCGCGCCTACGTAATCTTAGATGAGCAAAGCACCACGTCCTTCTGCTCTCCCAAGCTGTTGAACGCCCTCCGCGTGACAACCCCCAAGTCCCACTACGAGCTGGAAACGCTGACCGATCAATCCGCCGCTCGATACGGCAGACGCGTGTCAGGGCTGAAAATAAAGGGAGTGTCCGAAGACCAAACCTTCGAGCTCCCACCGATGTTGGAATGCAACTCCATCCCCGATAGAAAGAGAGCGGTCGCGACCTACGAACGCGTCGCAAGAACCCCGGAGATATCGCACCTCGCTCGGCATTTCTTGCCCTTGGACAAACACGCAGAAGTTGCGGTGCTCCTGGGGACGGACTGCGGAGACCTACTCTACAGTCACTCCGACAAACAACGCCGCAAGGCTCCGTTCGTCCACCACACCGCCTTGGGCTGGGCAGTGGTCGGCAAGGTGAACGACGACGTCAGCCCCGAAGGAGAGCACTCTTACACGGTCGCAAGAATCGTAGCCGAAGTCGCTCTCGAAACCTGTGGCCCAGAGACGTGCCTTGAACTGTTTTCAGGAAAAGACGCTATCACCCAGCAGCACAGCGATGAGACCTCCCAACCGCGGCCCCCAGACGACCGCGGAGACCCTGAAAGGACAAAAAACACAAGGGCAGAGGAAGACAATCAAGCGGAAGCCCCGCCAACGACGAGATTTATCGACCAGTCAGCAACAAACGATGAAATGGACGCTCAGTGCGATCCAGACAGCGCATCACCGAAGCCCAAGAAGAAACGGAAATGGGAGCTCCCGTACCCCGGCGATCCGAAGAGAAAGCACGACGCGCACCATGCTGAGCGCACATCTGTTGACAAGAGAGCTCGACAGAACGGGCCAAGCAAAAAGGGAGGCGGCCATGCGGCTCCCGACCCTCCAGGAAACGCCGAGCACCCACCTCTATCTTCCCTTTACCAGCCTCTCAGTACCGCCTGCGCGACAAGCTGCCGTCTGAATCTGAAGCATCGGGACAAGCATGACGCACTCGCCGACGCACGAGGAATGCCGGGCAGCGTCGAGAAAGACCAGGAGACAACACCCGGACCCCTCCAGAGGTCCACCACCCGCCAGCGACGGAAAGTTCGACGTTGGTCGGGGAAGCAGAGAGGACTCCTCTATGAGTCACGCCCGCGCAGCCGGTGGAAGGCCACCCACGCGTCGCTGAAGACGACACCGACGCGTCCCGCGGGGCGAGACGACTGCGACGAGCACGTAGCGGGTGGCGCCCCGCCACTGAACCAGCCCTCAACCAGCGCTCCCCCCCCCCCCCGAAGGCAGTTATTGGTGGCCAGAGCCACCAAGGGGGGGGAGTGTCACGTCGTACAAGACGTGAGAAAATATGAAGAATTTTGATAAATTTATGCGGCAACATTTTGCGGATCCGCGCTTCGTCCGCAAGAATGACGCCAACGTTTTATTTGTTTTGAAGTGCGTGGGAGGAACATGTTCCCGGTTAATATTAAGTTATTGTGTAGTTAGAGAGTGAACTTGAGTGGGAAACTCTTTCGGTTTACGTGTTGCCGCGCTAGCTATATTTTCGGGTGTTTTTAACATATTTGTGTTTAGATAGCGGTGAACAGCCGGCTTCTAGAGCATTCGAGGATGCTTCCGGTCGCTGGTGAACCACCCACATTAAGCTAGACTAGCCGTCGTAACGTGTCATAGCAAGTGCGCTGCAGTGTAATGTTTGGAAATGTCAAGTTCCATTTTGGCAGTACTTTAGAAGAAAAGCGTGTGATTTAACTGATGAACTTTCCTATCTCTATTTCACTGCCCCAAGTAATTTGTGTTTTTGAATGTGGAGCCAAATTCTGTCACAGATTTGATGCTAAATTTAGAAACTGAAATCAGATGGCCTTACTATACTTACTGAAGAAAATTGAGTTCTTACTAATTTTATCTCTTTTACTCTGATCAGCTGATACAGAATTTCTTATAACTTATTGGTAAAGAAGAACATCTTTTGTTTTCAAGTATCATTTAGCAGTCAGCAAAAGTAATTGATGTGAAGTATGACGTAGTAAACTTATGCGAGCTTCCCAAGATACACTTTCTATGGCTGAGTATCAAACAACAAAGGAAAAAAAAAATTTGATTGACTTGCAAAAAGAAACTGATGTTAAGAAGTCTTGGTGTTTTTCTTGTCTTTGTATTATTTCTTGTCTTTGTATTATTTATAACATTCATTAATAGCAAAGTAAAATAAATTTAGTCGAGTGGCTTTTTACCTATGAGCTGTGCTGGGCAAGTTGCGCCAGTCAGCAAGGTGGAAGCCTAAAGTCACGGCATTCAGTAGACTGAGAATGGGCGCAGGAACTCGAGACCACTAGCTCATACGATTTGTGTTCTCAAAGCGACGTTGATAAACGTGTACTTGCCTCTCTCATTCTTTGATAATAGAATTTATTGATAATGGCTGATCTGATAACCTTAGTGACTTGCCCCTGCTTCAGAGACTTAATTTCTGCTGTCTCTTTTCCACAGATAGGGTAAAGAAAGCCAGAGTAGGCACTTATTTTGCAGACTAAAATAAGATGTCACAGGTCTAAACTGAGGGACCTTTCCTCATCGTCTGTAAGCATTTTAGAGTATCCTCTTTTAACTTGTGATGTTACCTAACTCGTCATCTTTTTATATTGTGAAGCAGTGCGAAAACTAAAACTTGTGCGATCGTCCACCTTTGTTCAAATAAAGTGCTTATTGACTAATGACCGCTGTGTTAGGACTGTTAGATACGGATGTGTATTCATGTATATATCCTTTTGTGCTTCATCAAAAAGACACTTTGAACATTGGGCGAAACAAGCGATTCATGTATCATTGCCTAGCGTTAGTGACACGAGTTTTACAATATTCGTGTGCGTATCATAAATGTGTTCTTTCTAAATGTGTTTCTAGCTGTGTGTCTTTGGCAGGGTGTTCTTGATAATGGGTTCCTCGACTAGGTACTTATTCTCTTCCTTGCCAACGCAACGGAAACCTTTCTTGTTTCGTGAACTTATTTCCTAGCTTGCTGTTCCTGTGCACCTTGTGCGCAGATTCCGCGTTCCTCCAACTCCACACTAAATGGTGCCTTCTTCTTTCCTCTCTTGGAACATCTTTGTCGTAGTTGCGGGAGGCTAAAACTTTCCTATATAATGATAATAATTGAGTCATGGAATATCATTGTGCTATGTCGTTCTGAGGACTATGCCCCGTGACCACTCTTATCGCCCACCGGTCATTGAAATGTCATGCCTAGCGTTAGCACTACCCGATTGCCTCTTATGTCTCCGGTATGAAGTTTCTTTCTTGTCGTGCGGTGATATATAAATGGTGCCTTCCTCCTTCCTATCTCAGAACATCTTGTCGTGGTTAAGGGAAGCTAAACCCCTCTCGTGTAACAACGAATACTGTGTTATGAATTCCGTCACTAGACTATCATACCTAGTTCTAACATTATTTAGCTGTTATCTGTGTTTTGCTCAAGATGTAGGATGCTCCTTTCTCGTCATGCAGCACCGTATAAATTAATTGTTCATTCGACTATAACCTTAAATTGGGGTTTTTGTCACGTAATTCCTAGCCCGAGTCTGAATCATATTTGTCTGTGCAGATATACGGCTCAACGGGATAAGAAATAAAAAACCTGAAGAGACCTCGTTTCCCTTTGGGCGTCCTACTGAGTTCCGTTCAATGGCGTGCCGAAGCGAAGATCAATTCCGCTAGCGCACGACATTACAAATGCGAATTGTTGTTGTGCTACGTCGTTGGCAGGGCGGTGAATTCTCTTTTTATGTGCTACTATTCTATGGCCTCTTATGTCCCGCTCAGCTATTTCTCGTGTACCCTTGAGGTGTGAGTTACTTTCTTGTTGTGCGGTGCTATATGCATCAGTTAATCATTCGACTATGATCTTGAATTAGGCTTCTCATGTCATGCAATTCGTGGTCCGACTCTGAATCATACCTTTCTGGGCAGATTCACGGAACCAGGGGATAAGAAATAAAAAACCTGAAGAGACCTCGTTTCCCTTTGGGCATCCTACCGAGTTCCGTTCAATGGCGTGCCGAAGCGAAGATCAATTCCGCTAGCGCACGACATTACAGTGAATAGACGTCAGCGGAAGGTGCCCTCCCACGAAGAAGCCCTCCAAAGAGGAGGCCCACAGCAGATTCTCAGCCGCCCGCGGCGAATATATATATATCCGAGACCACAGAAATGACCTCTCTCGGAAGAAAGAGCAAGCCTAGACTTCCACAGCTGGAAGAAAAATTCCATACGGAGCTAGCAGCCTTGAACAGTCTCCTGAATGGTGCAGTACCACGAGATCTCAAGACGCCCAGCGAGGTGGATCAAGCCCACGCTGGAATCCGAGCAAAGGCTAAGACCGTCAAGCGAATCGGAGACCAGCTGGTCCTAGCTCTAGAGGGCTCGGGAGCCACAGCAGAAGCGACAGCAGTCCGGGACTCGCTGACAATCGCCAGGGCCCGCAGGAAGAAGCTGATGGATTCAATGGATCGCAGAAGTGAGGAGCTCCTGGGGAGCTCGTCACGGAGTGTGACAAAGGAACCCTCCCAGCGCAAGAACTCGAGGTCGAAGAGGACCTCGTCCAAGAACCAGCAGCAAGGCGCTGCCCATCAGAACAAGCCCCCAAACCCATCATTGGCTGAGAACAGGAACGGACACCGTTCCAACCGTCGGGGCAGAGACCAGGCCAGCCCCAGCCATCGTCGTCAGAGTCACCAAGGTTCGAGCTATTACAGCCAGAGTCAAGACAGTGAGAGCGATCATAGCCAGAGCCTTCCCAGTGCCAGCTCTCGTCACAAGGACGGCGAATCCGAGCGCCGTGAGCCCCCTAGCCAAGGCAATAAGCAGATGCTTATTGACATCACTGAAGAGCCATCGGTACTGTTGGCGCAAATCGCCATCGAGAGGTCGAAATTGAGGAACAGGAACCGAACGAAGAATGATCAGCACTTCGGTGAGCAGAATACCGAGTGCAAAGAGGACCGCACAGGAGCATGGGTCGACCAAGCCTTCCAGCATCACGTCATTGAACCCGCAGGGGGCACAACGGCGGTTGCGAATGCTTCGCCTCGTGACACCGATCTCGCACCTCCGATGAATCCCTCCGCACCAGCATTCCAGCCCCGGGCTTCCACCGGCTCACCCGCCGTGGTCTTTGAAACGAAGCCACCAGTGATCGACGGAGCTATGAGGCTCTCAATGATCGAAGATCTGAAAAAGGCGCCAAGCCAACCCTACGCGGGAGAGGCTCACCTGTTCCACAGATGGTTCGATGCCATCAAGAGAAGGATGGAGAGGCTCGCCGTGGAGCCCATCGACGCCATCGAGATCCTCACGAACCACACCTGCGGCGAACCAAGGAGCCTCATTGACCACACCCTGGCAGCTACCTACCTGGACACAGCGGCCCTGCTCACCCTCATCGTCGAACAATTGAAGACTCGCTTCGCCTCTGACGACAGGGTAGCCGATAGCCTGCTCGAACGCCTCGCGCAAACGTCAGACATACGGGGAACAAAGGGCGACCGCACGGTCGGTCTCAAGCTGCGGAAGTTCAGCGACGCCTGCATAGCGATTCATCACACAATGCGGCACAACAAAGGGCTCGCCTTCCTGAACACCGACGTAGGGCTGTCTCCCATCGTTGAGAGGCTACCCTTCTTCGTTCTGGACGCCTGGAGAAGCGAACGAACTAGGCACAGAAGACTATCTGGATCGCTACCTGATTTCGCGAGGTTCTGCGATTTCATCAAAACGCTGTCAGATACCCAATGCGACAGTTTCGGGGCATCGAACCTCAACTGGATGAGTGCTCGACGCGAGACCGCGACCCCCGCTCGCCCGAATCTAAGAGCCCCGCGAGTCCTCTACACGTCCTCGGAGAATCAAACCGGCAGCTGCGTCCTACACCAGAGTGCACAACATGCGACGAACTCGTGCCAAGCAGTAAGAAAGATGGAACCTCAAAAGAAGAAGGACTTCATACGTGAGCACAAGCTGTGCTACCGCTGTCTGGGGACTCATTGGGCAAAGCATTGCAAAGAGATCGTGAAGTGCGACGATTGCGGAGCCGAGAATCACACCACAACCGCTCACATCAACTGGCGAGCAGCGGGAAATTCGAGTGAAACCACTCGTCGGGAGAGACCCAGTCGAGAACCGAGCGACGACAGAGCTCAGAGCGAACTCGGGGAGAGATTGAGAACCGTGGCCCTGGCCTCTCGCGTACCCGCAGCCGAGAAGGGTGCATGCAGCAAAGTTGTCCTGGCAGACGTTATCGACGAGAACACGGGTCGGTCGTGCCGCGCCTACGTAATCTTAGATGAGCAAAGTACCACGTCCTTCTGCTCTCCTAAGCTGTTGAACGCCCTCCGCGTGACAACCCCCAAGTCTCACTACGAGCTGGAAACGCTGACCGATCAATCCGCCGCTCGATACGGCAGACGCGTGTCAGGGCTGAAAATAAAGGGAGTGTCCGAAGACCAAACATTCGAGCTCCCACCGATGTTGGAATGCAACTCCATCCCCGATAGGAAGAAAGCAGTTGCGACCTACGAACGCGTCGCAAGAACCCCGGAGATATCGCACTTCGCTCACCATTTCTTGCCCTTGGACAGACACGCAGAAGTCGCGGTGCTCCTAGGGACGGACTGTGGAGACCTACTCTACAGCCACTCCGACAAACAACGTCGTAAGGCTCCGTTCGTCCACCACACCGCCTTGGGCTGGGCAGTGGTCGGCAAGGTGAACGACGACGTCTGCCCCGAAGGAGAGCACTCTTACACGGTCGCAAGAATCGTAGCCGAAGTCGCTCTCAAAACCTGTGGCCCGGAGGCGTGCCTTGAACTGTTTTCAGGAAAAGACGCTATTACCCAGCAGCACAGCGACGAGACCTCTCAACCGCGGCCCCCCGACGACCGCGGAGACCCTGAAAAGACGAAAAACACAATGATGGAGGACGAGAATCAAGCGGGAGCCCCGCCAGCGACGAGATTTATCAACCAGTCAGCAACAAACGATGAAATGGACGCACAGTGCGATCCAGACAGCGCACCACCGAAGTCCAAGAAGAAACGGAAACGGGAGCTTCCGCACCCTGGTGATTCGAAGAGAAAGCACGACGCGCACCATGCTGAGCGCACCTCTGTTGATAAGAGAGCTCGACGGAACGGGCCAAGCAAAGGAGAAGGCTGCCCCGTAGCCCCCGACCCTCCAGGAGACGCCAAGCACCCACCTCCATCTTCCCTTTACCAGCCTCTCAGTACCGCCTACGTGACAAGCTACCGTCGGAATCCGAAGCATCGGGACAAGCATGACGCACTCGCCGACGCACGAGGAATGCCGGGCTGTGTCGAGAAAGACCAGGAGACAACACCCGGACCCCTCCATAGGTCCACCACCCGCCAGCGACGGAAAGTTCGACGTTGGTCGGGGAAGCAGAGAGGACTCCTCTATGAGTCACGCCCGCGCAGCAGGTGGAAGGCCACCCACACGTCGTTGAAGACAACACCGACGCGTCCCGCGGGGCGAGACGACTGCGATGAGCACGCAGTGGGTGGCGCCCCGCCACTGAACCAGCCCTTAACCAGCGCTCCCCCCCCCCCCGAAGGCAGTTATTGGTGGCCAGAGCCACCAAGGGGGGGGAGTGTCACGTCGTACAAGACGTGAGGAAATTTGAAGAATTTTGATAAACTCATTGCGGCAACATTCTGCGGATCCGCGCTTCGTCCGCAAGAATGACGCCAACGTTTTATTTGTTTGAAGTGCGTGGGAGGAACAGGTTCCCGGATAATTTTAAGTTCTGCGTTGCTTAGGAAGTGAACTCGAGTAAAAAACCCATTCGATTGACGTGTTACCTCGCTAGCTATATTTTCGGGTGTTTTTAACATATTTGTGTTTAGATAGCGGTGAACAGCCGGCTTCTAGAGCATTCGAGGATGCTTCCGGTCGCTGGTGAACCACCCACATTAAGCTAGACTAGCCGTCGTAACGTGTCATAGCAAGTGCGCTGCAGTGTAATGTTTGAAAATGTCAGGTTCCATTTTGGCAGTACTTTAGAAGAAAAGCGTGTGATTTAACTGATGAACTTTCCTATCTCTATTCACTGCTCCAAGTAATTTTGTATTAATGTCCAAATGTTTTTTGTTGCTCAGCACCATTTGCATAATAGCCAGGCCATGTAAGCTATGTTGTCACATATAATATTGTAAACAGTGTCAAGGGCAGTAAATGCAACATGGAGAGACTGACATTTCAATGCTTTTAGTTTGACACAAGATTGCTTGAAGTTTATCACATTTCATAGATTAACATAAGATAGCAAAATCATATATTCATTTGATAATGCAAACCAACCACTGCTTCACTATTGAGAGATTTGTGTGCTGAAAATAAAAACTATGGTGATTCTTCCATGGATTAAAAATCAGTTGTTGATATTGAAAATCCACGGCACGTCGTGCTGGACCTGCACCAACTTGGGAACATGATTTCTCTTGTCTTTGTGTTTTTCTTGTCTTTGTATTATTTCTTGTCTTTGTATTATTTATAACATTCATTAATAGAAAGATGTGAGGCAAGGTAAAATAAATTTAGTCGAGTGGCTTCTTACCTATGAGCTGTGCTGGGCAAGTTGCGCCAGTCAGCAAGGTGGAAGCCTAAAGTCACGGCATTCAGTAGACTGAGAATAGGCGCAGGAATTCGAGACCACTAGCTCATACGATTTGTGTTCTCAAAGCGACGTTGATAAACGTGTACTTGCCTCTCTCATTTTTTGATAATAGAATTTATTGATAATGGCTGATCTGATAACCTTAGTGACTTGCCCCTGCTTCAGAGACCTAATTTCTGCTGTCTCTTTTCCACAGATAGGGTAAAGAAAGCCAGAGTAGGCACTTAATTTGCAGACTAAAATAAGATGTCACAGGTCTAAACTGAGGGACCTTTCCTCATCGTCTGTAAGTATTTTAGAGTATCCTCTTTCAACTTGTGATGTTACCTAACTCGTCATACCTTTATAGTGTGAGGCGTTCATGTGAAAACTATAAACTTGTTGTGCAATCGTCCACCTTTGTTCAGATAAAGTGCTTATTGACTAATGACCGCTGTGTTAGGATTGTTGGATACGGATGTACATTCATGTATGTAACTTTGTGCTTCCTTAAAAGGACACTTTGAAGATTGGCCGAAACAAGCGATTCATGTATTATTGCCTGGCGTCAGGGATTACGAAGTTCATGCCATGTACATATAAACTATCAAAAGCGTTCTCACCTCACAATGGAAATGCATCATCCATGAAATTGCGCTGTCTCTTATAGCTGTCATTACACGTATTATCGAATGTAGATCGGGCAGGATTAGGAGTACATTGCCCTCATCATTCCCCTCGACTAGTGACACGAGTTTACAATTTTCGTGTGTGTATATCATAAATGTGTCCTTTCCAAATGTGTTACTCGACTAGAGACTTACTTTTCTTCCCCGTCGATGCAACGGAAACCTGTCTTGTTTGTGAACTTATTTCCCAGCCTACTGTTCCTGTGCACCCTGTGCGTAGATTCCGCGTTCCCCCAACTACACGCTAGATGGTGCCTTCCTCTTTCCTCTCTTGGGACACCTTTGTCACGGTCAGGGGAGGCTAAAACTTTCTTATATGATAATACTAGTAATGGTAATGCGAATTGTTGTTGTGCTACGTCGTTGGCAGGGCGGTGAATTCTCTTTTTATGTGCTACTATTCTATGGCCTCTTATGTCCCGCTCAGCTATTTCTCGTGTACCCTTGAGGTGTGAGTTACTTTCTTGTTGTGCGGTGCTATATGCATCAGTTAATCATTCGACTATGATCTTGAATTAGGCTTCTCATGTCATGCAATTCGTGGTCCGACTCTGAATCATACCTTTCTGGGCAGATTCACGGAACCAGGGGATAAGAAATAAAAAACCTGAAGAGACCTCGTTTCCCTTTGGGCATCCTACCGAGTTCCGTTCAATGGCGTGCCGAAGCGAAGATCAATTCCGCTAGCGCACGACATTACACGGAGTGATTACCGCGGTCTTAGGTATAGCGCTTTCCTCAAGTGGTATTTGATGGAAGGCGCTTTGAAGGTCTATCTCTGAGAAAATTTGTGCTCCCTCTAAATTTGCACTAAAATCATGTAGGTAAGGGATAGGGTAGCGGTCAGGTAGAGTAACGGCATTCAACCTGCGGAAATCCCCGCACGGTCTGAATTCACCGTTAGCCTTGGGTACTAGCAAGAGATGGCTAGCCCAAGGGCTTTTGGAACTGCGGATGATGCCGCTGTCTAACATCCTAGCAAATTCTTTCTTGGCTAAAGCCAATCGATCAGGCGGTAGTCGCCTAGCTCTGGAGTAAACTGGCGGTCCAGTGGTTTCAATGAAGTGTTTTGTGCTCGTCTGCATATTTTTAGAAGCTAAGTTAGAGTTTGTTAATGCAGAGTATTCTGCGAGAACCTGCTCGAACATGCACTCTTTCTTGAAAGCAATAGAGAAGGAATGCAAAACATTAGCTCTAGTTATGCCACAAGCGGGAATTGAGATCTGTGTCTCCTCGTCCCTAATTCTAAGGTTTTTAACATCTACAACGATCCCAAATTTCGCTAAGAAGTCCGCGCCAATTATTGGCTCTTGGACTTCCGCGATGAGGAAGGTGAAGAGAAAGTTTCGCCTCAATCCCAGACTGCACTCTAGTACTCTCTCTCCATAACAAGCTATTGGCGTGCCATTTGCGGCGCGTAGTGTCGCCACTAAATTATTATTGTTTTTATCTTTAGCCGTGGCTGGGATAATTGACACACTTGAACCAGTGTCGATGAGAAATCGATATTTGGTAGTGGGATCTAAAATAGTTAAGAGGCGAGTAGTCTGGGAATGAGGGAACGCAGTACTCGCTACTATGCGTCGCTGTTGGCGTTTCCCGAAGTCATTTCGGTATAACGAGGACAGTGTCTAGAGGCACATTTGCGAGCCTGGTCGCCGAACTTCTCATGATACCAACATAAGAGACTGTTGGCATCGCGAGAGCGCTATCTGAAGCGGCGGTTTTGATTTGACCTATCATAAGATCTACCTCTATCGAAACGTTGAGGTGGAGGAAGAGGATGATAGTCATAGGGATAGTCGTAGGCATGGTAACGTGAGACATTCCTTGGGTCTGGCTGGATATGAGCTACACTATGACCTAACTGGCAATTCTGTAGAGCTTGCTTCAGCTCTGCGATTTCTCGCTGCATCGTTTCTATTGTTGCTGAGGATTGATTATTAGCAGTATTTGACGGGCTTAAATTCGCAGCTGCTGCGTTCAAGGAAGCAACTTGCGGTGCTTGTGACATATTTAGGTTGCGCATCACTGTCTCAGTGGCTTGAGCAAGAGTCTCGAGACTCTCGTTCGGACCGACCATCGACAGGAAAGGCCGCACTGTGCTCGGCAGTTTATTCATGAAAACTTCTGTGAGAAATCCCTCAGCTACGGCAACACCGGCTGCAAGTTTTCGCAACTCCTTAACTAATGAAGTAGGAGAGAAAGAGACAGAGACAGGTGGAATTGCTGAGGCATCCACAAGAGATCTAAACTTGTCCGCATCGAACATTTGTAATTTTTCGAGGATTTTACTTTTTAAGATCCCGTAAGGGTTTATCGCCGGCGGATTGACGATGAGATCATTCGAGTCACTTAACATGTGCGTGGGCGCAGCGGCTATTAATGCATGGAACATATCACTCTGCTGGGTAATATTATTGTAGCGAAAAATCGATTCCACTTGGTTGAACCAAGTTTGGCTTTCCGCTGGTATGAAAGGAGGCAAAGTTATAGGCTTACTGCGCGCTGGATCTGCAGCATTCTCGGTGTCGGGCATACTGGCAAATTTTGTTTGAATGCAAACTTAAGCTATAGCGGCACGGAATTTACGTAATCAACGGCTAATAACTTTGGTATTAAAAGTGTCAGAAGGTTTTTTTCGTTACTAGTTACCTGTAATGTCGCGCGCTAGCGGAATTGATCTTCGCTTCGGCACGCCATTGAACGGAACTCGGTAGGATGCCCAAAGGGAAACGAGGTCTCTTCAGGTTTTTTATTTCTTATCCCCTGGTTCCGTGAATCTGCCCAGAAAGGTATGATTCAGAGTCGGACCACGAATTGCATGACATGAGAAGCCTAATTCAAGATCATAGTCGAATGATTAACTGATGCATATAGCACCGCACAACAAGAAAGTAACTCACACCTCAAGGGTACACGAGAAATAGCTGAGTGGGACATAAGAGGCCATAGAATAGTAGCACATAAAAAGAGAATTCACCGCCCTGCTAACGACGTAGCACAACAACAATTCGCATTACCATTACTAGTATTATCATATAAGAAAGTTTTAGCCTCCCCTGACCGCGACAAAGGTGTCCCAAGAGAGGAAAGAGAAAGGCACCATCTAGCGTGTAGTTGGGGGAACGCGGAATCTACGCACAGGGTGCACAGGAACAGTAGGCTGGGAAATAAGTTCACAAACAAGAAAGGTTTCCGTTGCATCGACGGGGAAGAAAAATAAGTCTCTAGTCGAGTAACACATTTAGAAAGAACACATTTATGATATACACGCACGAATATTGTAAACTCGTGCCACTAGTCGAAGGGAATGATTGAGGGCAATGTACTCCTAATCCTGCCCGATCTACATTCGATAATACGTGTAATGACAGTTATAAGAGACAGCGCAATTTCATGGATGATGCATTTCCATTGTGAGGTGAGAACGCTTTTGATAGTTTATATGTACATGGCATGAACTTCGTAATCCCTGACGCCAGGCAATAATACATGAATCGCTTGTTTTGGCCAATGTCCAAAGTGTCCTTTTAAGGAAGCACAAAGTTACATACATGAATGTACATCCGTATCCAACAATCCTAACACAGCGGTCATTAGTCAATAAGCACTTTATTTGAACAAAGGTGGACGATCGCACAACAAGTTTATAGTTTTCACATGAACGCTTCACACTATAAAGGTATGACGAGTTAGGTAACATCGCAAGTTGAAAGAGGATACTCTAAAATACTTACAGACGATGAGGAAAGGTCCCTCAGTTTAGACCTGTGACAGCTTATTTTAGTCTGCAAAATAAGTGCCTACTCTGGCTTTCTTTACCCTATCTGTGGAAAAGAGACAGCAAATTAGGTCTCTAAAGCAGGGGCAAGTCACTCAGGTCATCAAATCACCATTATCAATAAATTCTATTATAAACAAAATGAGAGAGGCAAGTGCACGTTTGTCGACGTCGCTTTGAAAACACAAATCATATGAGCTAGTGGTCTCAAATTTCTGCGCCTATTCTCAGTCTACTGAATGCCGTAACTTTAGGCTTCCACGGTTCCACCTTGCTGACGGGCGCAACTTGCCCAGCACAGCTCATAGGTAAGAAGCCAATCGACTAAATTCAATTTGTTTGGTTCACATCTTTCTATTAATGAATGTTATAAATAATAAAAAGACAAGAGATAATACAAAGACAAGAAAATCGTGTTCCCAAGTTGGTACAAGTCTGGCACGACGTGCCATTAATTTTTCAGTATCAACAACTGATGTCTAATCCATGGAAGAATCACCATAGCTTTTATTTTCAGTACACAAATCTTTCAATAGTGAAGCAGTGGTTGGTTTGTATTATCAAATAAATATAAAATTTGCTATCGTGTGTTAATCTATGAAATGCAATAAACTTCAAGTAATCCTCTGTGTAGACTAAGAGGCATTAAAATGTCAGTCTCTCCATGTTGCATTTACTGCCCATGACACTGTTTACAATGTTATATATGACAACATAGCTTACATGGCTTGGCTATTATGTAAATGTTGTTGAGCAAAAGGTTTGGACATTAACACAAATCACTTAGAGCAGTGAAACAGAGATAGGAAAGTTCATTAGTAAAATCACAGTGTTCAGCTAAAATACCGTTAAACCAGAACCTGACTAATTCCCAGCATTACACTGCAGCTTACTGGCTACACCGTGTGAAAACACCCGAAAAATATAGCTAGCGAGGTAACACGTAAATCGAGTGAGTTTCTCACTCAAGTTCACTTCCTAAACAACGCAGAACTTAAAATTATCCGGGAACCTGTTCCTCCCACGCACTTCAAACAAATAAAACGTTGGCGTCATTCTTGCGGACGAAGCGCGGATCCGCAGAATGTTGCCGCAATAAATTTATCAAAATTCTTCAAATTTCCTCACGTCTTGTACGACGTGACATTACCTATTCAATCATTCAACAAAGTTGGAACGGAAAGAAAGAAAAAATGTGGAAACGAAAATTTTTACGGTAGTCAGAAATAAGCGTGAAGCACGGAAATAAAGGAAAAAAAAATTTCCTACCTACTGCGGCACATGAAACAAAAGACAGGAAACAGCATGAAAGAAAAAAAAATTTTTAGAGCTGCTCAGAGAACGTTAGCACAGTACATCCATGGAAAATTCTCAAGGCATACTGCGCAATGGTAAACTTATCATTACAATGATATGCCAATATTATCCTCTCTCGCATTTTTCTCGAACACTTATCGAGTTGAATAGTTTTTAAGCTTTAAAGCTGTGGTCACTCTGGGTTGTCACCAGTGTTAACGTTTGGTGGGTATGGCCAATCGCTAATCTGAATCGATAAGGTTTTCGAAGTTGCAAGAGAGGTCAATGACGACACTGATTGGGATTAGACTCAGCTTGGAGGTTTCTTTATTGAAGGAAACCGTGACGAGCGGTGGCGTGCTTGGCTTCTGAAGATCTTCTCTTAGATGGGAACTCCGTGCAGGCGGCGCCCGGCGAGCGATGACGTTGGCCGGGCGTAAGTGAGTGTGAGTGTGTGAATGAGTCACTATTTATGGGATGAGGTTTTAGAATAATGCCACGATGTGAGAAGCAATTGGTAGTGGTTGAGCGTAGATTAGTTAGCCGGTAGTTGTAAAATACTAGGCTCTACTAGCTTCAAACCAGTGATTGCAAATTGCTATATGACCAAAAAGATCAGTGGTCTCACGTCAAAAATAGGCACTTAAACGTGTATTCGATGATTGAGTGAGAGGTAATATATCAAATGCAAGTGCTTGAGTAAGAGCTCAGATTTAGGTTTACAACTCTTAAAACTCAGATGAATTTAACACGTATAAAGCTCAAGATGCAAAGCTTCAGATGAAATTACATCTTGTAAAGTTAAAATTGGATGAGAGCTCAGATGAATTTAACTCAGACGAAATTACCACTTGTAAAGTTAAAATTGGGTGAGAGCTCAGATGAATTTAACTCAGACGAAATTACCACTTGTAAAGGTAAGACCCAGGGAATGTGTGTTGTGGCGTTTGGGTGCCGTCGAGGATGAGAAATGCTGTAACACCAAACTAAAGAGACGCACAAGAGAGAGTGAGGTTTTCAAGAGACGCGTCACCGCGCAGTGTTGCCACACACAGAGGCTTCTCTCTCGAAATGTCGAGTGTTATTTTATATCTCATGCATTTACACAAAAACTTCAAGGATTACTAATTATAAGTAGAAAATTATTAATAATAATTTAGAGTAAGATTTTTAATGTCAATAATTATTTTATTCAAGTGCGAATGAGAAATTTATAATTTTACGCTTTGTAGCGAATGCTACAAACTCATGTTCGAATAAAAATTTCTGGTGTCGGGAAAGATATGTTGAAATTAGGACTGGAGGTTTAGTTGACCTCTGATTAATTTGAATAGAATGAGTGTTTGTTTTTATTACGAGCGATCTTTTTCGGTTCATGGTTTTGATTTTATAAGGATCCATTACTTCCAGCTTCAAATTACATATTTTTTCATAGACTATATCGAATCTTGCTTTGTCAATGCGCAGGGTGTAGAAACACACTTTTTGTATATAAATCCGTACCTTTAATTCCATAATAAACGGTGCTTTCCTCATTCCTCTCTAGAGAACACGTACTAGAGAGACTTGAAATAACTCATAATTTAATTTTATTTATTTTATCTTGAGGATCTAAACCTAAGTCAATTATTTAGCATTTCATTTTCCTCCTCTCCTCTTCCTCCGATGAAGAGGTTAAAAGCCATTATAAAACGTAAAATTTAACAGGAGCTATAAAAAAATTTTCTTGATGAATAAATTTCTCATTTAGATCTGTAAAAATTCATAAACAATTACTTGATAATATCCCTGACGTAATTGAACTTAAAGATCGAGAATGATTAGAAACACATGATCAAAATGAAGTTAGAATATGAAAATTTTCCCGTACGGGCAGTTCAGTTCGACCTTTAATTCAGTTGCTTCATCTTTACTTCACCATCATTTTGCGGTTTTATAAGGGGTTATCAAACAGCTTTGGGTTGTCGTGTGTAGCCTGACTGTACATCTCGGAAGTTTGGTCCTGCAGTTCTCGTGACTTTGAACGAGCGGTGCCAGTCCTTGGGGACTCCCTGTACGCGACGGTGATGCGTTGCTAACCCTGCGTCTGTGTACTAGAGCGGCTTCACGTGGTTCTCAACTTCCTACCTCCTATTCCCTCTATATCCGTTTCTTAATCTTACTTTTTCTCTCTTGAACTTAAAGCTTACAAGAGATTGGTCCTTGCGGAATTTGCAAATTGAATTGCTTAATCAGAGCCGAAGATGCCAAAACTTGTAACGGTGAAAACCCTATTCCTTCGGAGGTTCTGAAATTACTAACTCTTAACGTTTATACGATTTTTAACTCTTTTGACCAATCTCTACTTCTATAATCTCTGACATCTCTTCTCGAGAATTGAAACATTTGCTACTTCCCAGCACCATTTGTTTTGGGTGAGACAATGCTCTGGTGGTGATAGGCTCGTGTGCCTGGCATTTCACCTTGTTTGCATTATTGGCATTTCGCTGCATGGCCCCCAACTCGCTCCATTCGTGAATTTATTTTCTTTCTGTATTTCTGCGTGCAGTAATATTATTCTGAGCTGTTGGGGCTACCTAATAATTCTTACCAATTGCTTTGGCCGTGATGTCAACCGTATCTGGTCCAGCGCCCTGCTCGTCTGTGGGCCATCTTTTGCGACGCTTAAGTGTGTGAGGTGCGCTGGTTCAGCTTCTGACTTTTGAGAACACGCAGTGTAAACTTCAAATAAGCGTAACGTCCTTTTACCATGAGCGTTTGAAGCAGTAGTTATAAACTGAGATCGATCAGTCTTGCTGTAATATATGTGCTATAATAAGAGCCGCGTCCGTCCGTCGGTCGGTCTGTCCGACAGCCTGCAGTGTGTGATGAGCGTATCTGTGATACAAGCTCCAGCCCTATATATTTTGACGGGCCGTGCTCACGCGGCCTTATCAACTCTCGAGAGGTTGTATTTTTTAATTTCTTATGGCCTTTCTCTCATTTCGCCCTCTTTTTTATTTCAAATAAAGGGGGTGGACTATACGTAGTACTGATGAAGGACGCAGAGTGACTCTAGTATTCGAACACAAATATTCTTAGAAAAATTTTACACATATAAAGAGAAATTAAAAAAACGCTCCTGCACTAATTTGGAAACAGAGTTCCGTGGCGCGGTGACCCATCGTACGTTGGTCATCTGCAAGTGTTAAATAACTGAAAAATAATTGCACGGACGCTTGTGCTGGTCCCTGATACCAGTGACTGATGCTCCTCAGCTGCCAGCGGCGCGTGTGGTGAGTAGGTGTGCGTTGTGTTGTGTTGGCTGGGTGCCTGTACACAGGGCCTCCAGCTCTTGTTCTAATAACTAGTCCACTTACCTCTATTTGAAATAAAAAAGGAGGGCCAAATGAGAGAAAGGCCGTAAGAAATTGAGAAATACAATCTCTCGAGAGTTGATGAGGCCACGTGAACCGTCCATGGGGTAAACACGGCCCGTCAAAATACCTAGGGCTGGAGCTTGTATCACAGATACGCTCATCACACACTACAGGCTGGCTTCGGACAGACGAACGGACGCGGCTCTTATTATAGTATACACACAGACCATGTTCTGTGGTATAGATTGAATTTTCTTTATTAGGAGTTGAGATCAATCCCTTGTGTTATCGCGCATTGACTACTGCAGCCTAGTATGGGGAGACTTACCTCAATACCTTCAAAGGGACATACAAAAATGCATGAATTTTGCAGCCAAGGTGGTATGCAACGGTAATTTCAAAAGAAGTGATCACGTAACCCCTCTCCTCAATAAACTCGGCTGAATTCCTATCCAAGAAAGGCTCCTCATGCAGAAGGCCCAATACGTATTCTCCTCGTTATATCTTCCTCAGAGCAATGCTGAGATAGTGCGTTTCCATCCACCCACTGTAAACAATCAAAAACCGAACAGAAACAATAATGTCTTAGTCAACTATCTTTCATCTCACTTGGGGCAAAAGGCTCTGTCCATATCAGGCGCCTTACTGTGGAACAAACTTCCCCTGAGTATTAAAGTCCCTCAAAGACCGAGAGAATTTGCCAAAATAACTCGTCATCTTGTGTCTCAATAATAATTTTTAGTTACAGAACATACTGAATGAGTACTGACGAATCTTATTTGCCTGGTATCTCCATTGCTGAACAATCTCCCTCGCTCATTGTTTTATAATTCAAGACATCATACAACAGTTTTGAAGTATGCGTAGGTATTATGATTTGACCGCCTATACGTTGTCACTTGCAAACATGCTTACTTGTATATGTGCGTACGTATATAGGTGTATGTGCGCATATGGGTGTGTACTCGTATATCTGCACGTACACCTGAGTGCACTAGAGTAGATAAACCAGTCGAAGGTTGAATTTTATGTCATTCCTCTCCGTTTCTGTGCAAGCATCAAACTAGACCGTCATGGTACCTATGTGTGTGTGTGTTTATCAATCGCGAACATTCTGCACCATATTACAAAGATAATGTGTTTTTTTTCTAATATGAAATTGTAAAGCATCCATGTAAAAAAAAATAAATTCGTTGTGTGATCATATATTTAAACTGCAGTAATATGCTTATTCTGCTTATAGTTATATGCTTATAATAATGTGATACCTATGTTTGTTTATCAATTGCCGACAATTTTCGCCATATTTCAAAGATAATGTGATTTTTTTCTAATATGAAACCTTTATAGGACATTAATGTTTTCTTTCTTATTCACGTCCCACAATCATTTTCATGTTTCTGACTTAAGTAGACTGTTTTGTGCCACTATTTTTAGTACGAAATTTTATAAAATTCATGCTATAATAAAAGATATTTTCGCCGTTTCCCTCGATTGGAATTCTGGTTTATACTGACTAGTTTATGCTGATATTTGCGCACATGCTTACTTGTGTATATGTGTATACGTGTGCACGCTATGCGTATGACACTCTGTAGAATGAGTATGTATTGCCTCGATGCATATAGAAATGCATTTGTGAATGCTTACGAGTTTGGTGTAAGTATGTGCGTGGGTATGTGTGTGCATGTGTATGTGTATATATTTACATGTATACGTGCACATATGTGTGTGCTAGACTGACAACTAGCATTTTACAAGAGATAATGGTCCTTTTTCTGAGCAATCTCAACTTGTAACATTACCTAACTCGTCATCTCTTTATTATTGTAAAGCATTCATGTAAAAACTATACATTTGTTGTGCGATCATCCATCTATATTTAAAAAAAGGCTTATTAACTAATGACCGTTATGTTAAAATTGTTGAATCAGAAATACAAAACTTATAATCTTCTTGGTCCTCATGCTTATGTGTACATATATGTATATATATGTATGTATATGTATGTGTGTGTGCGTGTGTGTATGGATATATACACACATACATACGTATATGTACATATGCTTGTATATGGGTGTATATATATATATATAATTTTTTTTCATGCTTCCTTAAAATGACACTCGTGAACATGTAGTGGACGCCTCGGCCACACTTCAGCCTAATTTCATAAATAATAAAAACTAACATCCTAAAATTAAATTATACAAATGTAATTATTTTTATAAATTTACAAGACCGAATTTATTCGTTGAAACCCAAAATTTTACCAAAAATGTGTTTCGAAAATATTTTCCGATCACGTTTCCGCCCGTCACTTCCGTTGGAAACATCACGTAGAACCATTTCGCAAGCTCCCGTTAGCCAGTCGTCGAGGCAGAGTTTTGTGGTGTTCTCCCTCAGGCTGCTTTACACTCCGGGCAGTTTGTGAATATCTATTGACTTGTGAATATCGATAGACATGTGAAATATCTTTGCCCGAAGTGAGTGCCTGAGGTGCAAACGAACCCGACAGGATAAGGAAAACACAACTGGAATAAACGCCGTATTATTGTGAAGATTGCCGACAATAATGGCACAAAGGAATATGACAGTCGAGCAATACAGCAACCGATGACGTCTTGGCGGACCGACGGTTGTCGGGCAGACGCTGCGTAGCTGGAGGACGAGAGCAGACCGGTGGGGCTGCTGCTGGCAGAGCGTCCGACCAGGGAGTACCAGAGGTGCAAGCAGGAAACTGGTGCGTCTAGCAAGCAACAAGGCGTGGCGGCTGGCAGTCGAGGAGGCGGTGAAGGCAACGGATGAGGTGCTGGCGGAGCGTCGGGACTTAGTGTGAATATCAGGGACGCTGCGAGTGTACTGAGGCAGCGCTGGCGGCGCGGCTGTTTATATAGGCCTCGCTGGAGCCTGACTCTGCCCGTCCAGGTCTCCGATTGGTCAGGACGGGGATGCCCACTTTTCGCCGTCTAGGCTTGTGCTATACTTACGAAGGTTTCTATCGACGTTGCCCGACTGTTCGAGGCAGGCTGCTTATAAAGCTCGGTCAGGCACCCCAGCTCCAAACTTGAGCTCTGATTATTGGTCGTTTAGCATTGGCGCTTCGAGGCTGTGAGGTGGCGCTTTTAAGCTTGTGTGGTGGTGTGTGTTCATACCACCACAGTTTCATTTACGTAGAGATTCTCCTGTGTGTAGTGTTTGGGCCCCAGAGGGGCATTTGTAAGTATCAAGTGTTAATGTTAAGTGTTTCATTATATTTTTATTGACTTGTCTGTTAACTTAGAGTTTACTCATGTAACTGACTTAGGAACATGCACTATGTTTTCTCTGTGCCAGTGTTAGTTAGGCACAAGCTTCAAGCTCACTGCCCATCTTTGTCATTGTTTTCGCATTTACTATTCTCTGATGATTTCTTATTGTGCTGTCAGTATTAGTAAAATGTTGGCATTAGCTCCTTAGATATTTTTTTTGTGCTGAGCATAGGTTTAAGACATTTTGCTGTCCACAGAGATCATTTTGGAGTGAGTTCAATATTTTTCCCTGAATTTAATTGAGCCTTTTTTAAATCATTGTAACTTTGTTTTCCTTTTAGTTTGTTTTGACTGTCGTGCCCTTTTTATATGCTACTCCTTTTTATATGAGTGATTCAAGTCACAACAGCCAACTTGCAGCATTTAGCTAGCTACTTTCATAATACCTGGAAGCCAACCAGTAGAATTAAATTCCATTTGCCAATTACTTACCGATTGTGTAACTGCTTGTGTTATCAAGATAGAGTTTGTGACCAGTTGGTCTGGAACACCGATTCTGGTGTTAAGATGATTCAGGCTGCAACTCGGGCGCTAGAGCTGCGGACTGACCTTAGCACTAGACCTTTGCCATTGTTCTTCTTGTTAATGCAACAGTTAGCACCAGTCTTGCACATGTGTATGAATAGACTCGTTACCGTACAAATTAATCCAAGTCACTTGTTCCCTCACAGGACCCTGGACAACATATTCCCCTCACTCACAAACATTTGTAACATCTTGAGGGCAGCCCCTTTGCATTGATAGCCGAAGGAGTTTACTAACCTCCTCCAAGTTTTTGTCTCCAAGTTTTTTGCCTCCGAGTTTATTCTCCAAGTTTCCCCTCCTATCTAACTTATTAAACTGGAAGGCCTGCATCCCTGCAGCTAAGCCGCTAAAATCTCCAGTTGAGACCATTGGGTCGAGAGTCTCCTTTTCCTACCGAGTTTTCCCAACCGGTAGCTATTCCCATACTCATCACTCAATCGCCGACCCACTTAATGTCGGAACCTCCCACCTTACATCATCCTCAACTTCACACTCCAGCACACGCTTCCACAAGCCTGAGCTGAACGCATCGTCTGAAGTTCTTCAACCACCTTGGACTCTCCTCAAGAACGTCTCACGAACCCAGCCTCAAGCCTCGCACTTCGGCGTTCAACCTCCGACCTAAAAATACTCCAAAAGGCGAGCTATTTGTTCTCTGATTTTCCCCAGTGTTGGCTGTATGGTGGTTTTTATTGTTGATTATTAGACGCTTGAAATATTGCGTCCGAACACCGTCCTAAACTCCTCCTGAGTAAGTGGCCATATCAATTCATTCAATATATTGAAGCCTTCCCCGGCTTCTGGTGACCCTGCCTTGTCAAAGAATACCAATCAATCCAATTCTCAACATTTAGATTGCTGTGCTCTTCAAGCTACAAATTCACATAATCAAATTAAGTTCCCCACTTTGGGCTAACTTTAGAAACATTGACCGAAACAAGCGATTTCATATATTATTTCCTGGCGTCAAGAATTGCGAAGTTTTATGTGTAGCATTAGCTATAGAGTGTAAAATTATAAAAATTCTCATTCGCACTTAAATAAAATAATTATTGACATTAACAATCTTACTCTAAATTATTAATAATAATTTTCTACTTATAATTAGTAATCCTTGAAGTTTTTGTGTAAATGCATGAGAGATAAAATAACGATCGACATTCTCGAGTCTAAAGCCTCTCTGAGTTGGCAATACTGCGCGGGACGCTTGGTTTGCCGCGCCACTCTCTCTCGTGCCTCTCTAGCGTGTGCGTACACCATCTTGTAAGTGAAAGAAATTAAGTGTTTAAATAGAGTAAATCTGGTAAAGTATATGGTATTATCTCTCATTGTGCATTATGTTCAAGTTTTAAGTGTAGGGTTTAGCTTATCTCTCATGTATCCTGTTTGAAGGTCAGCGCCCATATAAGCTCCCGCTCTTGTCGAGGGAGTCAGTCGTAGTTCACGGTCAAAGGCGTGACCTTGTTCTACCCAGCTGCGCCGTACCGCGCACCGAAACCTTTCCTTTACACTAAGAGTGTATGTCAAGAAGCTGAATACAGTCGATCGCTCTTATGGTGTTTCGCTATCCTGAGAATAGGATATCGGATAGATTCGAACTCTGGACTGTACCTGAGAACAACCCACCAGGTATCGAAACCTGTCAGTGGCGCCCGAACCAGGGTTGTGAAAATCTGTGAACAATTTTTTTTTTCTTTCTTCGGTGTTTTGAACTTGTGTTAAGGTACTGATCCCAGCGTAATAGTGCATTAATGATAATAACAATAATGGTGCATTATTAGAGCCGGTGGATTGACAGTGTGAGAGACAGTGTTTTAGTGGTGATATTTCTGAAGGAATGAGCGTGGCTCGTGAACACTCCTCATCGAGTGAGCCTGAACTCGAGGATAGTCTAGTAACATCGCCAGGGTTGACGGACGCCGAGCGGGAATTGTTGGATAACATTCCAGATAACCCTCGTAGTCCCCGACCCAGTCGTTCCCGAAAACCGCCAGCTAGATACTCCCCGGCTGATTACGACGCGCCACGACGATTCTTCGGAGAGGCAGTATCGACGACAGCAGCAAACATGGCAACCGCGGTGACAACAACTACGTCAACAATGACGACTACAGTTTCCTTGAATACAACCACAGTGGTTGCATCAGCAACAGGGACGTCCCCGAGTGTGTTGGGACCGACTCTAAACGTGATTCCAACTGCAGCAGTGGCGGGCACTAGATTGCCAGGACAGATGGAACTCGTAGCCCCATCCACGAGAGACATTGTGAATTTTAGAGGTCGTCCAATGCCTGGCGACCCGCCGTCTACAAGAGGGACCGCGGAAACGAATGTAAAGGTGTTTTTGCAGCAGTTGGAGTCGTACTTTACAACTTTTAATATCGTCGATGACAAGATTAAGATTCAACGTCTCGTTTCAACAGTGCATCGTCGCTTTGGCGATGCACGGATAGTTGTCGCGCAGTTCGAGGACGAGGAGTATCAGGATTATTCTTACGACGATGTGGCTGCGGAGATGCTTGCTATTTACGGCGATAAAAGCGCTTCCTCTTTCGTGGAAGCGGCCAGAGAGGCGTTGAGTCTCACACAGCGTTTAAGCCCGGAAACGGATCATAACGTGTTGATTGCCCTCACGCGAGAAGCTGCGCGGAACGTGATGAGCACGTTCCTGAATCGCACCAGCTACAATTATCGGCGTGAGCAGCGCCCACTGCCAGAAGTGATCACCAATGTCATCTTTGCGCTGTTGGCGTCGGACCTATTCACAAAAAGGGTTCTGACAGCGACAGTATTGAACGCGGGCGAGAATAGCAAAAATTCCACCATATATCGCTCGCTCAAGGATTTCATTCGGAATGCGGACAAAGAAGTGTTGACGGCAAACTTCCTCAACAGCAAGGGGAAGAACTCACGGCAAGCAGTGAGGGTTTGCCGAGAAGATTCCGATGATGATCGGGAGGATTTGTCCGTTATGGACGGTTACAACCCGGACGAACCCGACGACGACGACATCGACCAGGAAGAAGTGTTCCATCTCAAGCGACAAAGCTCAGGACGGTATCAGGGAAAGAGCAAAAGGGCTCCGAGTGTAGTGTCTTCGTATTCATCGCCACAGACCCGGCAGAACACCGGTCATCCGTCCGCGGCCAGTTCCCGTTCAAGTGTAACTTCGTACTCGCGGGGCTCTTTTGGAAACACTGAGGGGTATCAACAGGCTACAGGCGCCATACCAAAAACTCAACCTCCCGCTTCCCAACTTTCGTGGCGCACCGCTGCGAGAACTACCAATCTGAGGAACGACGGGGCTCCGTTCAACAAATACAAAAACTACGGGGCTATGAACTACCGGAACGACAGCGGCAACGTGCATTACGATGCAAAACCTCCAGTGGAGAGAGCGCGAGCCCAGTTTCAGCAACAAAGGGAACAGTTCCCTCAGCGGTCAGCTTACAACGGTCGACCGGCAAAAGATGAGTACAATGATGCCTCACGTAGGGGTAGTCGGATTTTCTATTGTTATGGCTGTGGTAATCCGGGACATTTCCGTCGGGATTGTCCTTTTGAACGGTACTCTCGAGAATGAAGGTTAAAGCGACCTGTTCCTCGCAGCATTGATGAACTAGAGATTAAGTACAAAGTTAAGTTGAATGTTGACTCGAATGGAATCGACACGGAACAGGTCGCTGGGACTAATGTAAGGTGTAGTAGGGTGTACACTAATTCCGGAAGGGGGAGACGTCTTCCTTTCGGAGTTGGAGAGCATTCGAAACCCTTGCAACAGCGTAGTTCGGCAGATCTCGGGCCAGATAAACGAGGGCCGACAGACCGGTACCGTTGTGCTAACATATCGATCGCAAAGGATGATGTTGTTAAATTTGACATGTATTCATCTGTAAAGTGTAACGATGGTAATGTAGCATATAAGAATTTCCTAAATGAAATCTCGAAATTTTATGGTACGAAAAAGCCAATCCCTGAGTCGCCGGCCCAGGGGCCCGGAAAAACCCGACTAGAAGAGAAAATTTGTCAATCAGAAAAATCAGAGAGTCTGAGTGATGGTATTCAGAGTATAGGTAGTGATGATAAAAAACAAAAACCGTTCTGTCCTCGCTGCGCTAAACCAATCAGAGCAAAGAAGTCTGCAGTAAAAGGATCAGATGAAATTCTGGTGTCCCCAGAAACACAATGTACATTACATGCGATAAAGCCGCAGTACCAAGTAGTTAACCTATTGAGAAGGCAAACAACCGAAACAGATCAGTTGATGCGCGCACCCGTAGTAGAACTAATTGTAAATGGAAAACGCTTACCGGGCCTGGTCGACACCGGAGCGACCATTTCACTAATTAAGAGAAAATGGATAACCACACCATTAGAACCAAGTGTGGTACGGGTATCGAGTGTATCAGGGGAACAATTGAATATAATGGGAAGAGCAGGACTTTTGATTAAGTTACCGAACGGGATGAAAAAGTGGGTTACCGCTCTCGTTGTAGGAAATGATACTCACATTCCTGGCGAAATTTTAATAGGAACTGACCTTTTGAAAGACTGCAAAGCCGTAATAGATTTTACCAAAGGTAAAGTAGTGTTTGAAAATCAACCCTTAAGGTTGGTTGAACGCGGTCGAAAACAAACTCAGGATGTTCGTGCGATGCTTTCAACAAACGCCGGGGAAAATACGAAAGATAGGGAAAACCCGCCGGGCGAGATACTAAGTCATAAACATGACCTGAATTGCTCGAACGTAAATTCCTGTCGTGCCATGTTTTCGAGCCGGCCGGATGCGAACTTAGGTAAAGCCCGAGAGATAGGCCCAGCGGTCAGTAACCTCTCTGGTGAGGGCGATGAACCCCAGCAAGGAGTTCATACTCAAACGTTACCAATGCAAGATGCCGAGCGCATTAACTTACATGTAGACAGAGACACGACGATTCCTCCTATGGAGGAAGTAACCCTCAAGATTCGGAAAAGATATTTACCCGAGGGGACGTATTTTACGAACCGAACGGCGATTCAGGACCAGGTATTACTGGCGGAAGCGCTGACAGTAGCATCAAAAGGACAAATACCGATCAGACTAGTGAATGTGTCTAGCCATCCATGCGTACTTAAACGAAATACCTACCTAACCACGTTGGAACCAGTAGACCTGGAAACAGTCTACAATTTAAATCAAACTCCAACGTCGGAACCTTCTATTCCGCGGGACGGGCAGACCCTACGGAAGTTAACGGGAGAAGATATAAACACAGATGTGACTGGTCCCACTCGCGACAAACTATTGACAGTTTTAAATAATAACAGAAAAGCAGTTGCATTGAAGGGCGAGCCACTCGGCCTAACTCATCTGGCCGAGATGGATATTCAATTAAGGGATCCTACGAAAATCTTGTATACTAGACAATACAGAGTACCGCATAGTCAGCAGGAAGAACTCGATGCCGCGGTAGAAGATATGTTAAATAAGGGAGTAATCTCGAAAGCTCAGTCTTGTCACAACTCCCCAATAATCATGGTTCGTAAAGCAGATGGTACGGGTAGACCGGTAGTTGATTTGAGGCATTTGAATGAACATACATTACCTTTACGATTCCCTCTACCGGATATACAAGAAGTTCTGGACCAGATGATGGGCTCTAGAATTTTTTCAACAATAGACCTTCAGTCTGCCTATTGGCAAGTCCCTCTAAAAAAATCAGCGGCTCCGTTGACCGCGTTCACTACACGAACTGGTAGTTACCAGTTCAATCGCGTGTGCTTTGGCCTTAGAAACGCTCCCGCTTTCTTTCAGTCCCTAATGACGCGGGTGCTGCATAAAGTCATTGGAATTTCCGCTCTGTGTTATCTCGATGATATTATTGTTTACAGTAGGGATGAAGAGGAGCATTTGCGTCATTTGGATGACGTGTTGGGAGAGATTCAGAAAGCAGGGCTGACGATAAATTTAAAAAAGACCAAGTTGATGAAAACAGAAATTGAATTTTTGGGCCACTCACTCTCCAGTAAAGGAGTCACGATTCTCAAAGAAAAAGCTCCCTTAATTAAGAATTATCCCCGACCCCAGAATAGGACAGATTTGAAACGTTTCCTCGGTTTTGTTTCATATTATAGGAGATTCATCATGAACTTCGCCAACCTGGCGATTCCACTTTCGGATTTGCTCAAGGAATCTGAACCATTCAAGTGGGAGAACGCTCAGGAGACCGCGTTTCAAACGCTTAAAGATAAATTGCTAGAAGAACCCATTTTACAATTCCCTGATTATAAGAAACCGTTTTACATAGTCACGGATGCGAGTGGCTATGCGGTGGGCGCCGCTTTGGTACAGCCTGACGAAAATGATTTTTTGAAACCGGTCGGTTACGCTTCTAAGTCTCTGACCCCGACAGAACGACGTTATAGTACCACAAAACGCGAAGCCTTAGCCGTTATTTTTGCGCTAAAGAAGTACCGCCTAATAATATTAGGATACGAAGTGACAGTACTCACTGATCATCGGCCGCTCGTTTCGATGTTTCATCGAACGCTCCCCGCGGATCCAACGTTAAGCCGTTGGTCAATTCAGGCTCAAGAATATTCAATAACCTTACGTTATATCCCAGGTAAATTAAATGTCATTGCGGATACGCTCAGTCGTACTCCGTTCAACATTGCGGATACGGAAACATTAACTAACATTGAAGAAGACTTTGAAGACCGTATCTTAGCCCTTGGGAGTATTCCAGATATGTTAAAATGGGGAACCCTTCCTTGGAAAACAGAAGAAGAACTCGTGTCCGCACAAAAACTTTGTGAAAAATTCGCACGAATTAGAAGGCTACTCGAACCCAATACGATGGTGGAATCGGTAAAGAACCGTCCGAAAAACCTCTCTCATTTTTTCTTGGAAAATGACCTTTTGTACTATAAGCGAGAATTATGTAGAACAGGAAAGAGATCTATCAAAATCACACTCTGTGTACCCACGATCTATTTGTCCGATACCATCTTAAATTGTCATGTACCCCCCGAAATGTCCCATTACGGACATGAGAGAACATTAATCAGATTCCAACAGAATTTTTACCACCCGGACGAGAAACAACAGGTTTTAAATACTGTTGCTCAGTGTGACAGTTGTTACCGGAAGAATGGTCGAATTACGAGAAAAGTACCAGTACGAAAATATCCCCTTCCAGATAAACCCTTCGATGTGTGTATAATGGATTTGTTAGGTCCGTTGCCAATCACCTCGAACGGGTCTCGTTACATTTTGGTAGTCACTGACCAGCTTAGTAGGTTTGCCATTTTAATGGCAATTCCAGATAAAACGGCGAACACGGTAGCTCACGCTTTACGCCACAATGTATTCAATCATTTCTCATGCCCGAAAATTATACGCAGTGATAACGGTCGAGAGTTTGTGAATCAGGTCATTCAAGCATTATGTACAAACTACCAAATTAATCACATAACAGGGTCACCTTACACCCCCGCGTCACAAGGAGGTGTTGAAAGAATAAATCAAAAAATCATAAGGGGAATGAGAAATTATGTAGAGGCAAATAATTGTGACCAGTGGGATGAGTTTTTGCCAGAATTACAAAGTGCGATAAACACTAGTTTTAACCGAGTATTGAAGGACAATAGTCATTTTTGCTTATTCGGATTTGATAAGTCGCATCCAATCACAATCTTTGATAAAGCATGTCGCGAACCTATCTACAATTATGATGATTACCTTAAGAAAATGACCAAAGAATTCAAACAAATGAGAGAATACTTGTCAGAGGTTCTGGATAGTAGTGCCGATGAATATTTAAAACAAGCAAACAAGAACAGAAGCTTCCGGGAGTTAACTCCGGGTCAGCGCTGTTATTTAAGGCACGTACCTCACGAGTCAGAATATAATAAATTGGCAAGTCGGTTTGACGGCCCATACGTTGTAAAACAACGTACTAGAATTCATCAATACGAATTGGAAGATCCGGTTACAAAAAAGATCAAACTAGGTCACATTGACAATATCTTGGAACTCAAAAATTCGGCGTAGACCCTTGACAATTTTTGCGTAGATGTGCTTATTTATAGGTAGTCGCCATGTTCGCGGCGTTCTACTTTTAGTTATTCCTCCCTTTATTTGACTAAGTTGTTTCATGTATTCCCATGTAACCCAGCTTGCGTAATAATAGTAGTTAAGTTATGTATTGAATTTACATGCGGTATTCCGTTATGTCATTTATGTACTCCGCTTAGTAGTGACCGTTCAGTGAAAGCGATCCTTACTCAAGTACGATGTATTTTTTTTGTGTGTTTGGATTTTGTTTTTCCACTTTCTTTTCGCTATCTTTCCCTTTTTCTTTATGTCTCATGATCGTTTATGGTCGTTTTCTCTATACTACTGCAGAAAAACAAAAGAGTGAACCTCTTAGCAAAACGAAACGTATTAGGTATCGATCAGGAGGGCTGATCGATTTAAAAGAGGGGAAGAGGCGCCTCGTAATTATGTGAGCAGTTAAGTGAATGTTGCTAGAACATTCGTTAGGAACGGAATGTCAGGTTGAGAGTAAAGAGTGAATCGTTGCGAAAGGTTGTATGTGTGATGACGAGTGCTTGCAGTAGGCATAAACGGTTGCTACGGATGTTACCCGATAGCAGTGAACTGTAAATAGACGGCGCGGTTACGTCACTGTTTTTCTTCTCGCGTCCGTTTGACGTCATACGCCGTCCGGTGTCCTAGTTCTTTTCACTATAAATCCTTGCCTCTGCTAACCCAGTGCATTCACTCCGGTGGAACGCGCCGTTGGCACTTTCTCTTTCGTCAAGCCTCTTTCGTCAAGCTCCGACTCCGGTGGCATTCTCGGCAACAGCATCATGGGTGCTGCACCACTCTATCGGTATGCACGTTTAGGACCCATGTTTTATTCATATTTGTCCTATTATTCATATCCTCTTACATATTTGTCATTTAAGAATATAATTCGTTATGTTGTGTCAGTGTTACCATTAAAATTTGATAATCTACCGGATCGGTTGCGTTGTAGGAACATTTAATGTAATCATAGTCTACCGGATCGTTTGCGTTAATGTATTGTAGAAACATTTAATTTACTTAAATGGTTCTGTGAATTTTTCTTTGCGTAATCTGTCCTGAATACAGTGCAGTATTCAGAGCCTAGCAACACTTGGGTGCTTGGCATTTCCGGCCGATGATAACGCGCGCTCTCGGTCTGGTGTGTTGCTTTCGCTGTGTTGTTACATGTAAACTGCTAAGGATCTATGTTATGTATGTACGCTAACGGTTCGGCGTCTTGCAGAGTGCCGCGTCTGGGACTCTGGTTGCTGCTGGGGATATTGGTCCTGGCACAGGCGGAAGCAGAGTCAGGCACTCCGCAGTTGGGCGGCGAAGCCACAGCGCATGTCGGCGTGGTGGTGGAGCCATATCCGGATCTCAGATCGGTAAGGGGGCACTTATTACTTAAACTGAAGTTAACGTTGAGAGACTTCGTTAAGGCAAATTTGAGCGCCTTGGGGACTCATTTTGAGTTCATCATTTTGCGTATCCGAGGGATAGTTACAAGTAATCTCGGTGTTGTCCAAGTGAGAGTAGTGAAGGAGCAGATCGTTCGGATCTGTTTCTTAATGGGACGCTTATTAACAAAGGTGGTGCCGCCGGCAGACGTAAAACGGCTAGAAGTGCAGTGGAGGCGTCAAATATTCAACCTATTTAAAAACTCCTCAGCTCCTAGTACGGTGACTTGTGTGGGAGTTGAGTGCAATAATGCTACGTCAACCTTTGAGGATCCTCCGCTGACTTTTCGCCGGTTGACTAGTCTGAGTGTCGCCAATCATTCCAAGGCACGTAGGAGGCGCGGCCTCCTTAATTTGGGAGGCGATCTATTAAAAACATTTTTCGGGACTGCGACAGAGGGAGATATTAAGAATTTGGAGAACAAGACCGCGTATGTGTCGCATGAGGTTGACCTGCTTCGCTCCAATCAGGGACAAGTCATTGAGTTAGTAAATCACACGGTCGCCACCCTGGGGAATATCCTGACTGATCTAGAGCAGACCACAGAATCAATTCATGGACTTACCGAATATCATGTCTATACCACCATTCTCTCGGAGCTCGAGACTTGTGTCGTGTACTTAACAGAGCTGCTTAGCGAGAGTGTAGCAGAGAGGGCTACATTGAATAGTGGACGAGTACCCCCGGTAATTGAGCAAGAGACATATATAGGATATGTTAGGGAAATGGAACGTACCCTAGGTTGTGTGTACCCATATACACCGAGGGAAATCCGAGAAAACTATGATCGAGCACTCAGAGTAGCGAAGGCCTGGCCCACTAGGATGCCGGATTACTATGTGATCCAACTACCATGTGTGGCCCCAGATGACCACTTTAGATTGGTTAAAATGCATGCTACCCCCATGCCAACTGAGGATGGTGGTTATGTGACCCTTAGTGGGGTCCCGCCGCTGTTAGCGTATTCTAAAACACACATGATGATGCTCTTTAATCTCGATGACTGTGTGGTACTGGAAAGCATGACACTTTGTGATACAGTAAAACCTCTGCAGGTGCTCACTTCAACAGACTGTGTTCATAGTTTACTGCAAAATAATGCGACCAGTGGTGAATGTGTCTATGAGCGGTTTACTGATACTACTCGGCCTTATGCCCTGTATGTACGAAACGTGTGGTATGTATGGTTCTTTAGGGCCACTTATCTCACCACCATTTGTCCCACAGGAAACCGGGTGTCCTCATTAAGGGGGTTTTTGAAGATTGAGGCTCCATGTTCTGCTCAAACGCAGGAACATCAATACCTTACTCAGAATCAGTTGAGTTTAAATGCCACTGAAATGCCAGTTGTGTTAATTCCCATGACGGAACTGACAGTCACCGTGCCGGCGCACCGGGTACTATCGGATACGAGGGGGGAGTTACTGCAGCTCAACGAATCATTAAATAACTTCTACACTCGGAAATGGGTCAATGATAGGCCGCGAAGTGTGGACAATGATATTACTACGTATGGCCTTTTGTGCTTGATCATCCTTAGTTCCGGGGTGCTGGGTTACTGGATCGTGTGCAGACGTAGAGCTCATAGGGTTAAAGCTGCCCATCAAACTTCGTGTATCGAAATTGGTCTTCGCACTTTGCAGGATGATACCCGAACTCAGTCGGGATTACAAGATCAACTGGAGCAGCGGATCGTAGAATTAGCCGGGAAAATTGAGAAGCTCCAAGTAGACCGGGCTCACCCTGTGGATACGTATGAATCTATCTCAGATAAGAGTCCTGATTATCTCCCTATGAGACCTCCCATTGAGGCTCCACCCCTACCCCCAGGGATAGACTTGTCAAGGGACCTGGTCTATAAACGAGGCAGGCAAATTATGCCTCTGATTCCTGAACATGGTCCACCATGCCCTTCTGGCTCTTGTGTGCCTCTCATTTGCACCACCCCACCGCCGGTCAAGCCGGTACGCCGTCAGTTCACTTTTCCACGAACTGATACTCCTCCCCATTCTCCCAGTCCGACTGTTTAGGGGTGTCCACAACCTCCCGCTCATTACGGTAATCTACTGCCACGGTGTATTCCGTTCATCGTACAACCTTTAACCTTTTCACCCTTATTGGTTCCTTGAGTACGCAAAGCACAGGGATTCACACTGAGTCCGTGGATTCACTGAGTCCTTAACATTACGTTTGAATTTTCAATTATACCCGACTTGTGGTATCATATGCCCCTTACCAGTTTGATGTTTTGATGTTGTGCCCTGTGTATGCCATTTGGGAACCTATATTAACCGCATGTGTTCTTTCCACATGGTCGCTTTGTTGCTGGGGACGGTTCGTGGACGGAAGAAGCATCCTAGAAGCATTCAAGACGAACAAGAACTCGTTATCCATTGAGTATTAGTTGCTTGCGCGCTTTGTGTTATCATTAGGATCCGTTGCTTTTGTTTGTATTTAGGACATTGTACTAGATTTAATGGTTTCATCGTTCCGCATTGACGCATAAAGATTCCATGGATTCTACTTGTAGCCTTTTGTTCGTTCCATGGTAATAAGTGCTTGGCTTCGTTCGCATTAGTAAAATAAGAGCGTTAGATATTGGATTTTATATAATTGGAAATGAGCCATTATACAGTTGTTATTGCATAGAATTGAGGTTGACTCTAAACTTTTACGAAGAGGTTGTTATGATACCTGGAAAGTGGGGACACTTTCCATTATGGGGGAGGGGCAATTGTAGGGTTTAGCTTATCTCTCATGTATCCTGTTTGAAGGTCAGCGCCCATATAAGCTCCCGCTCTTGTCGAGGGAGTCAGTCGTAGTTCACGGTCAAAGGCGTGACCTTGTTCTACCCAGCTGCGCCGTACCGCGCACCGAAACCTTTCCTTTACACTAAGAGTGTATGTCAAGAAGCTGAATACAGTCGATCGCTCTTATGGTGTTTCGCTATCCTGAGAATAGGATATCGGATAGATTCGAACTCTGGACTGTACCTGAGAACAACCCACCAGGTATCGAAACCTGTCATAAGGATTTGGTCAGTGTTATATATATAAATAAACATGTAAATGATCGTAGAAGTCGTAACATAGCATAGTTCATTCCAAGTGCTATCTCAACATGACGTAGCGTAAATTTTGCGTGTCATGTGCATTTCTTGTGTCAAGATTTTATATTAGATATTCAACTACGTCCTTCCTTACTACAAAAATTATATACTTGCAGCTGTCATTATGATATTGAAGTTCGCTCATCAAATTACTTCGTGAGAGCGTACGGTGGATTTCCGGCGTCTTGTGAAAAATGGCGGAGCATAAAACTGCTGTGTCATTTCATTTTTGTGTTCACTGTATTATGTTTTAATATTTTCTTTTGCTGCAAGAGAAACGTTTAGTGTTTCTTTTTCAGTATGATTGACATGGATGAATTTAGGACTTTCTTTTTATTTCTCGTACGGATATAGAGATATTATAGAGTACGAAATTCAGGCATGCATATTCATGCAAAAGTTTTAGCTGTGTGGATATTTCATTATATTCCATAAATTGTGTGCTTAATCGCAGTTAGTTTTCAATATGAATAACAATTATGTCATTTACCAAAAATTCTTGTAAAATTCATGCTCTTATTTTTAAAGCAAGGGCAGTAGTGAAAGAGCTTGCCAGCTGTTAAAAATATATCCTATTTCATGAGCTTGACAAAAGGAGAACAGTCATTGCCAGTTTCTAACCTTCCTATTTCCTTCTTGAGCCTTAAAGGAATAATAGCTTTGAGTTAAATCTGTGGAAGAAGTTCAGGGTTGTTTCTCCGTGATGGGAAAATTATCCATTGCAGTGTAGGGATTGTCAGTTGTGGAATTTTTACTTGATGCCTCTTCGAGAACCTTCTCATTCAGCGTCTTCGACTATTGCAGATCCTCGACGGCACCAAACACCACAACACACATTCCTTGGGTCTTCTTTAGCCTTACAAGTTCAGTTCATGTGGCATATTATCTCACTACACCATCGAGATACATCACGTAAATTGCTCAGTTGTGACTTGAGACGTTCTGATTTTTTGGTCACATATCATTTGGCAATCACTTGATTTGTAGCTAGTAGAGCCTAGTATATTACTACTAATGGCAAACTAATCTGCCCGCTCAAACCACGACAATTTGTTTTTCTTACTATATTATGTCAGTCGCAAAAATTTAACATATTGCGAACCTCCACAAAAAACACTCACTTACACCTGACAAACGTCATCGCTCGCCGGACCTCGCCTGCACGGAGTTTCCCATCTAAGAGAAGATCTTCAGAAGCCAAGCACGCCATCGCTCATCACGGCTTCCTTCAATAAAGAAATCTAAGCTGAGTTCCCATGCTTTATTATCCCTCTCTTACGATTTCGAAAAACACTGTCGAACAAAACGATTAGGATTGGATGTTGACACCTATCTTGAATCTAACTCATCACCACCAAACCTAACATATGTCATGTACATGTAAACTGTCAAAAGTGTTTTCATCCCACATTGAAAATGCATCGTCCATGAAATTGTGTTATCTCTTATAATTACCATTACATGTATTATCAAATGTAGATTAAGCTAGATTAGGAGTTCATTGCCCTCAATCATTTCTTTTCGACTAGTGACACGAGTTTTTCATTACTCGTGTGTGTGTATCATCTAAGTGTATTAATTTTAAGATATTTTAAAAACCAATGATGGTACTTTTGTATCATCTCTATTGGAAATAAACTGTTTTTCTTTATTTTTTATTTTTTAGACCTCGTTGTGGGCTGTCGCACCTCCTGGGGCTGCTAATGACTGTGCGTGCCTATATATATAGTTCGTTTTCTTTCGTTCATCACAACGCAAGCATTACTACGTAGTCATTAAGAAGTTAGCAAGGCATTACCTTGCACCCTGTTATTCGTGTCAGATTGCTTCTGCGAGGGCATGTAAAAAAATTGTATGTAATACTTTATTGATCTGCACGGGCATTTTATGTAGTTCGCTGGGCACAGTACGTTTGATTGACTAATAATTCCTGAAATGGTCGGTGACCAGTTATATAATTGAAAGTTGAAATCTTTACTGTTGTTAACTTCATTCTCACTGAATGCCGCCTAAACCTTAATTCTTTGTTTCCGGCTGGATAAAACGGCCGTGTGTTTGTTACCTTAAGTTGTGTTTTGTTTGCTGCCTTTTGTGTATTAAAACTGTAGCCAGAGTTGAAATTACTAACTAAAAATAAACTATAGCGTACGGCTAATGTTTTGCCTGAGACGCCGCGTATTTGGTTATGCTATGTGCGTTCCCGCAGTGTTCATTGAAGGAACATTGATTCCTTGACGATTTAATAGAAGAGTTGCTACATCTCTTATGGTTTACCTGTGTGGCTATCAGTGTGCTAGGACTTCAAATACTATTTGGGGATTGCCCTATAAAAGTAATACAAAAGAAATTTAAATCATAAAATGTTTGTTTCTGATTCGTAACACTTTTTGTCGTCGATGTTGCTCAGTAAAATGTTTCGTACGTCTGACATCCAAAACATTTGTATTTCATAAGGTGGTGCCGAAGTGGATATTATAATATTCGGTAGTAGATGCGGTTGTACCTGTTATACAGATTCCCTCTCAAGTATATATTCTCTGCAATGTAGATCAAATGTGAACTACATTCATTTAGTGTATGAAGTGCAGAAGTATACTGAACTTATAAGTATGAAGTTCCCAATCTGTATTCAGTATATTCCAGGACATAAGGGCCTTGAGGGAAACGAGTTGGCAGACCTGGCAGCCAAGGCCGCTCATCAGCAGGAGGTAACACCCAACATACACATTGCAACAACTGATAAGGTGAGAGAAATTAAACTATGTATTAAGAAAGAGTGGAAGAACAAGTGGCTGCATGATGTGAATACCATAAAAAAAGGAAAGTTTCTACTCAAAATTAGGGATGACATTGGTTTTTGGCCCTGGTCTCACCACCGGTCTAGAGTGGTAGAAACCACAATGGCTCGTTTGAGAACTGGCCATGTAGGATTAAACCAACATCTGTACAGGTTTGAACTTGCAACAACAGATAAATGCACTTGCGGAAGTATAGATAGTGTAGAACACTTTTTACTCCAATGCCCACTGCACTCACTGGCCAGAGATAATATGTATTCAGAACTAAGTGGTGCCAAAATCCCCTGCACGGTTAAAAATCTGTTAGGGGGAGGCAAACATGATGCCAAAATGCAACAATTTATTCTTACTGTTGTAGCAACCTTTCTGGTATCAACAGGTAGGCTGGAAATTCTATAAATAGTGACTAACTACTAACATTAGATAGTACATTAAAAGCTACGTCCTGAAAGGGGAAAGAACACTTTGTTGAATAGAGTGTCTTTGTTTGCATAAGGTCTGTAAATGCAACTACTGTACAAGGGGCTCTATGAACAAAGAGTGAACATGCCTTCAATAAGCAGCAGAGAACGTCACTAATTTTGCCTCTTGTAGACATGCACTCCAGTAGAGGTAGTGTAACGTAGAGAGTAGGGAGTAAGCATGTCTAAACCCTTAAGCTATAAAGTGGCCCAAATGCCTACCGCTTGATGCTCCAGGCTGTGCTGCCCAGGCTGGACCATTGTTCTCCCTTGAAATTAATTCTATGCTGCTCAAGTGTCTTAATGCCTAGGTTGAAAATGCTAATCCTGCATGAAATTGCTAACGCCTATGTATGGGAAAAATAAAAATAAAATAAAAATGAAATAATGAACCATAAAAAGCTGAATATAGTGTACAATATGTTAAGGCTCTGTTCATCTGTTACAGAGCTACCTATACGACAACGCCAAGGACAACCCTAGAGACCTGAGGCGCATGGACCTATAAATTCCGGAGACCTCACTAAACTGAAGAAGAGAGAGAGAGAGAGAGAGAGCGGTTGTACCTGTAGTTCATGGCATGCATCCTACTCTATTAAGTTAGGATACCATGGGCTCTTTAGTCTCTAGTAGTATTGCCGTATAAATCAATTTCTGTAAGAATGTGCGCTAAAATTTTGAAGTGACTCATTTTTTATAACATGTTTCTATTTATGCGTCGCTTGTTTTCTTCGATGAATAATACCGTAGCAATCTTGAGAACTTGCTGAGTCTACAATTTTTTCTTGATCTACAGGATACCGGCATATTTTTGAAAGCAAATCAAATTCTAATTATAACTGTACTACGAAAATTATATTCATAAGCTATGTCAAGTATATCAAAGACTATTGAAGAGCCAGAAGGTGAATGAAGTTGCTTGCTCAACTGGACACAGACAGAAATTTTTTACAATTTAACAGTAGCCTAGTTACGTCAATAGACCAGCAGCTTTAAACTGATTGGTTTTACATCCCTTTTCTCTCCATTAAGATCTCAGTAAGCCTATTACTGGTTCACACTTCTAACAGTTTTATGACTGAAATGGTTAAATATGTGACAATGCAAATGTTTGGTTATGTTGATGAATTTTGTGTCAAAATACCTACTTTGTTTGTTGTTCAGTATGTATATTTAAAGTGCATTGAAATAAAATTAAATAATTATATTTCATAAAAAAATCAAGAGAAATAATTGAAGTCAAGAATTAGTCAAGAGCTGTTGCTTTATATTAATCCTGAACCTAACTACATTAATAAAACTGATGGAAAAATATTTTGATGAAAATTTTAAGAAAATTTGGGTCATTATTTACTTTAATGCACTCACAGAAATTAAAAATTTTGGGTCAATATGCAGTTTAATGCGCTCAAAGAAATGGAAAATTCCATTCCAAAGAATCACTAAAGAAATATTTGAAAACGTTTTACAAGAATGACATTCTGCTTGCTGATACGTTATTTTTGAGTTTTTTAACTTTGAAGTTAAATTTAACTTTCTAGGAACGGCGCTCATGAAATGGCTTTCCCGCTCAAAGCAGAGGGTGTTCCAACAATGCCGCAACTGCGCAAAGCACGGAAAAAGTTATTGTTTTCCCAATATATGGCATAATTTAGGTCAATATGTATTTTAGGTGCTGCACGGGAATTCAAATTTTTGTTACGAATAATCACTAAAAGAACATATTTAAAAATGTTTTTTATGAATGACATTCTGCTCGCTAATGCATTATTATCAAATTGTTCAACTTTGAAGTTGGCTTTTGCAGCAAGCGTGCCAAGTGAAATTTAATTAACAGAAGCTAACCCCCTATTACAAACGTTAAGAGGTTGGGTCGTGATGGCTAGCCACAGTTCTTCTAGTGAAAATTACTAATGAAGATTCTAACCCACTCATTAAGGTGACGTCCGCAACATGAACTCCAAGATGGCGGCCGCCGTACCGGGTGGCCGCCCCCCATCTTGGAGCTGATGTTGCGGACGTCATCCCAATGGGTGGGTTGGAACCTTTATTAATAATTTTCACTAGAAGAACTGTGGCTACCCCTCACGACCCAACCTCTTTACGTTTGTAATAAGGGTTTAGCTTCCATTATTAATTGAATTCTGCTTGGCGCGCGAGCTTCCTTTAGAGCGCGAAAGCCAACTTCAAAGTTGAATAATTTGAAAATACCGCATCAGCGAGCAGAATGTCATTCTTGTAAAACGTTTTTAAATGTTTCTTGAATGATTATTTGTAACAAAATTTTGAATTTCCGTGCAGCACCTAAAATACATATTGACCGTAATTTATTATTTGCAGAGCCTGAACCCACTTCTAGGATATTTTAGTTAAAAACACAATAAAGGTTATCACCCAAAAATATTAGCGGGACTGGAATAGTGAAGACTTAAATCGATATGCACTCGACATCACTTTCAATAGGGCGGCAACAGTAGAACATTAGCAAAACCATAGGAGTGAATACCGTAGATTGAATATCAAAATATTTTTATGACCTAATATTTTTCGGTGAGAACTTTTATTGTGTTATTAACTAAAACATCCTAGAAGTGGGTTCAGGCTCCGCAGGGCCGGCAAATAATAAATTACTAAGTACCCAAACGTACTCTAACAGCTCCCGCTCAAGCGCAAACTTACTGGAACTGCTATGGAAAAATGAAAATTTCACAAGCAGAATGTCATTCGTGTAAAAGGTTTTTAAACGTGTTCCTTTAGTGATTCTTTGGAATGGAATTGTTAATTTCTGTGAAAAGCCTAAACTCAATATTGAGCGTTCAATGGTTTGAACTCTATTGTTTAGATAACGTGACCCATCCAAAACTAACTTAACGTAAAAAACATAACAATTTTTGCCGCTTGAAAGACTATAATTGCCATGACTGATAAAAATTAGCATACCGCTATAACTTTTCCCCCCGAAAGTGCATAGCGTAAAAGTTTTTTATTTCAATGTAATTATCATGATTCTACCAACAAAATTTTAGAAATTGATTAGGATGTTCTTTTTAACATTTTTCCTATCATGATTTGTCTGAAAACACATTTCTGAATTCCATGAATGTATTAAAGTAAATATTGCCAAAATTTGTCCAAATTTAGTTGTGTTTCCAGCTCTAGCATTCAATTTTAGGTTTGAGAGTAATTACGTAATTTAAGTATAAACATTGATATTTACATAGTGGCTGTAAGAGACTAACTTAACTTTGACGTAGAAAAACTTTGCCATTGATAGATATTGGCTGAGCTTCTGTTGGAATTATGTGATAGTGGCACTGTGTCTGGCTATGGCTTGCTAGCCAATTAATGCTTGTTTAATCAAAGCAGAAATATGTACAAAACTACTTCATTGGGCCTAGCCATAATAGAAAATTTAAATTACGTTGTAGAGGGCCTTTTTTTCAGATTTTTACCTAGATATTAAATTAAATAATAGTTTATTTATATTGTGTGCTATTTTATTCATTCAAGTATACCAGTTTTGAAATTTTACTCATGAGGATATGAAAGAGATGGTCTTTAGCTCTAAATAATTAAGATGAACTATCTAGAACTGTTGTGCTTCTCTATTTAATTAAAAATTCTTTGTTACTAGGTCAATTGGCCTAGATGAAAGTGAGTAAGATAGATTGGGTTGTAAAAATACAATGTTTAACTGGTCTCAAGTTATTCTTTGATTCAAAACTTGAAAATGAAGGCTTATGGGAATCACAAAGTTTGTCATTGTCAGCAATTTTTCCTCAATATATATATACGTACAACAGGATAACTGTTCTAAGTTTCTTGCTTGTGTTCCAGATTAAAAGAAATTGAAATTAAAATCAAATTTTTTTCGTAAACCTAAGCTGATATAACTTTTATTAATATAAGCTATACAAGCATTAAGTAATTTAATTAAACAAATACCAAAAGTAATACTTGGCTTTAGTTACATCTGCTGATTTGGAATTGGATATCTCATTCTAAATATTCCATGTTTAAAATTCAGAAAATTCTCCACTAAGAAAAGAGCTTTGCTTCTGTATATTTTTTAGTATCTTACCTAAAAGCACCCTTCTCCTACTCTTATGAGTGTTTCTCTGTCACCCTCATAAGGGCACTCAATGACCGTATCTGTGATGTGAGTTTTACAAATATTGAAGTATATGTTGCTTTGTCATCTCCATCTGGAAAATTTATTCATGGATGATATTGAATCCTGTCATTTTTAATGGGATGTGTACACTAGTTTGATAACACTGCATTACATGTACCATTTACTCTTCCAGAAGCCGCAGACTTTTGTAAAGTTTCGGACATTTATTTGCTCAAAGCATTCAAGCAACCATGAGTGAGACTAGCGCAGTGGTGGAGAAGAGTCTCCGCTCAGTATTTGGTAAGGTTCTTTTTTGTTAATTGAGTAATTCTAGATGAAGTGTTTAATAAAAATTTCATGTCTATTTCAGCCATATTTTGCCCAATGTTTCATAATTCAAAGCTGTATTTGTATAAAAATTTGTCACCATATTAAGTATCTTCATTTGTAACTTATTTTATTTACTGCGTAGTAGTTAAAATTGTATTTTCAATAGTGAAGGATTTTTAAGTGGAAATGAATGAATTTTATCTAGAGTAAAACATACTTCCTTGCATGTTAATGCTGCTTATTTTATTGTTCTAAATTTAATGAAATTGTTCTTTTCAGTGGGCAACATCCCCTATGAAGCAACTGAAGAAAAACTGAAAGATATCTTTAACCAAGTTGGACCTGTTGTTTCATTCAAGTGAGTGATATATAAACTTCCTCATTGATGGATTGTACACTTGTTACTGCTGCTATTCACAAGCTCTGACTTCCAATAGCTTGAGCTTATCTTTGATTGTGCACCTAACCATGACTGTTAGGTGTGCTCATTTTCAACAGAAAAGCTAGGTAATTTTTTTTATCAAATAACCATACTATTTGCTTCTGTGAAATTTATAATTTTTCAGTCCTGTATTGCGCAGTGAGAATGTCAAATCCAAATATCTTGTGATTGTGTTTCAAAGCTCATATTTTCTTCTAGGTACCATGATACTTACTGATCTATCTACAGTATAGCAATTATTATATTTTGGATGGCTTGTATTTATTTCATCATGAAAACTATATGAGTGGGCTGTTACCCCATGAAAATTTTAATGCATTCTATATATTATATTTATGTGTCAGGTGTCCATAATATCTGTAGTAGCTTAGGTTAATTCTAACCTTTTTCTGAAGTTGAATTATTTTAAACTAATAACTTATTTATCATGACACATTTTTCCTGGTTCTTATGTAGCCTGTTGGTGTTATATGGATTAAATAATTGTTCCATAGTATGAAAGTATATGTCACACCTACTCTCTATTTGCTCTGAGAAATAGGATTCATCAGCTGCTTCTATTCTTTTTTGTTCTCTTGAACATGTTTTAATTTCTAGCTTTTAAAACTAACTTTTTTCTCAGATTGATGCATGACCGTGAATCTGGGAAGCCGAGAGGTTATGGCTTTTGTGAGTACAAAGACCAGGAGACGGCTCTGTCTGCAATGCGCAATCTCAATGGCTTTGAAATTGGAGGTCGCCCTTTGAGAGTGGACAATGCTTGCACTGAAAAAAGCAGGATGGAAATGCAAAGTGAGTTCCTGGAAAATTGCATTTTATTAGCAAATATTCAAACAAAATGGAGAATGTAAAGGGAATTTTGAAATAAATCTCACTGGAAGAGTGCTAGATTTGATTTTTAAACAAATAATTGCTTACTTCAAGGTATCGAGTTTCTGTAATATTAGATTTGCTGCATTTTGAGATTTGTGTGATGTGGGCCACATTTAATTTTAAGTTCAGTTATTTTTGGAAGTTTGTCGAGTACTGTCAGTGTGGGAAAATTTTTGGATCTTCTTAGTATGGATTGAAAGTGTAGGTTGTTTGGCATTTACATGAGTAGAATGTACCTTTCTTTGCATTTTCAACCTTTTAGTAAACCAAGAGCTAGTATACAGCTGTTGCTCTTAGTTGCAAAGGAAATTGTGGTTGTTTATTAATTTCAACAGAGTTGTATTTAGGCATGTGGGAGATTAAATTGTGCAACATTATATTTGTATTAAATTGTTATTTTAGATTAAAATTTAGTTCTCGAATGTAGTTTGGAACATAATTGATCTAAATATAGCATGATCTAAATTATCAGTATGATTCTTTGATACATAAACATTCATTAACTCAATGATATTCCTTTGGTTCATTATTGTTTGTAGTATCCACAGGATAGGACCTATTTTTGCCTGAGACTACTCTAAAATAACGCCATTGATGTTACAATTGTTAATGATAGTATTTCCTCAGGTTTAATGATGGGGCCTGTTGTTGAGAGCCCATATGGGCCTGATGTGGAGCCCACCCAGGCCCCTGAGGCCATCAGCAACGCCGTGGCCTCGCTGCCTCCAGAGCAGATGTTTGAGCTCATGCGACAGATGCAGGTGAGTCACGTGTTCTGCAGGGGGCAAGAAATGCAGGAAGTGGAGGTGCAGGTGACTTTTGAACATCAGCTGCAGCATTATGCTATGGCCTCTGAATGTCAGATCCAGCATTTTAACACATACCTGGGGCCCTTGAATGTCACTTCCAACGTTCTACCACATACCTGGAGTTTTTGAATGTCAGATCCAGCGTTGTAACACGTGCCTGGGGGCCCTTGAATGTCAGATCGAGCGTTTTAACATTGGCTTTGGGCCCTTGAATGTCAGATCCAGCATTGTAACATTGGCTTGGGGCCCTTGAATGTCAGATCCAGCGTTGAAACATTGGCTTTGGGCCCTTGAATGTCAGATCCAGCGTTGTAACACATGCCAGGGGCCCTTGAATGTCGAATCCAGCGTTGTAACATTGGCTTGGGGCCCTTGAATGTCAAATCCAGCATTGTAACATTGGATTGGGGCCCTTGAATGTCAGATCCAGCATTGAACCACGGGCCTGGGGCCCTTGAATGTCAGATCCAGGGTTGTAACACAGGCCTGGGGCCCTTGAATGTCAGATCCAGCATTGTAACACGGGTCTGGGGCCCTTGAATGTCGGATCCAGCATTGTAACACGGGCCTGATGCCCTTGTAAGTCGGATCCAGCATTGTAACACGGGCCTGGGGCCCTTGAATGTCGGATCCAGCATTGTAACACGGGCCTGGGGCCCCTGAATGTCAGATCCAGCGTTGTAACACGGGCCTGGGGCCCTTGAATGTCAGATCCAGCATTGTAACACGGGCCTGGGGCCCTTGAATGTCGGATCCAGCGTTGTATTTTGTGCCTTGGGCCCTTGAATGTCAGATCCAGCGTTGTAACACGGGCCTGGGACCCTTGAATGTCAGATCCAGCGTTGTAATACGTGCCTGGGGCCCTTGGATGTCAAATCCAGCATTGTAACACGGGCCTGGGGCCCTTGAATGTCAGATCCAGCATTGTAACACGGGCCTGGGGCCCTTGAATGTCAGATCCAGCGTTGTAACACGGGCCTGGGGCCCTTGAATGTCAGATCCAGCGTTGTAATACGTGCCTGGGGCCCTTGAATGTCAGATCCAGCGTTGTAATACGTGCCTGGGGCTCTTGAATGTCATATCCAGCGTTGTAACACGGGCCTGGGGCCCTTGAATGTCAGATCCAGCATTGTAACACGGGCCTGGGGCCCTTGAATGTCAGATCCAGCGTTGTAACACGGGCCTGGGGCCCTTGAATGTCAGATCCAGCGTTGTAATACGTGCCTGGGGCCCTTGAATGTCAGATCCAGCGTTGTAACACGGGCCTGGGGCCCTTGAATGTCAGATCCAGCATTGTAACACGGGCCTGGGGCCCTTGAATGTCAGATCCAGCGTTGCAACACGGGCCTGGGGCCCTTGAATGTCAGATCCAGCATTGTAACACGGGCCTGGGGCCCTTGAATGTCAGATCCAGCGTTGTAACACGGGCCTGGGGCCCTTGAATGTCAGATCCAGCGTTGTAACACGGGCCTGGGGCCCTTGAATGTCAGATCCAGCATTGTAACACGGGCCTGGAGCCCTTGAATGTCAGATCCAGCGTTGTAACACGGGCCTGGGGCCCTTGAATGTCAGATCCAGCGTTGTAACACGGGCCTGGGGCCCTTGAATGTCAGATCCAGCGTTGTAATACGTGCCTGGGGCCCTTGAATGTCAGATCCAGCATTGTAACACGGGCCTGGGGCCCTTGAATGTCAGATCCAGCATTGTAACACGGGCCTGGGGCCCTTGAATGTCAGATCCAGCGTTGTAACACGGGCCTGGGGCCCTTGAATGTCAGATCCAGCATTGTAATACGTGCCTGGGGCCCTTGAATGTCAGATCCAGCGTTGTAACACGGGCCTGGGGCCCTTGAATGTCAGATCCAGCATTGTAACACGGGCCTGGGGCCCTTGAATGTCAGATCCAGCGTTGTAACACGGGCCTGGGGCCCTTGAATGTCAGATCCAGCATTGTAACACGGGCCTGGGGCCCTTGAATGTCAGGTCCAGCGTTGTAACACGGGCCTGGGGCCCTTGAATGTCAGATCCAGCGTTGTAACACGGGCCTGGGGCCCTTGAAGGTCAGATCCAGCGTTGTAATACGTGCCTGGGGCCCTTGAATGTCAGATCCAGTGTTGTAACACGGGCCTGGGGCTCTTGAATGTCAGATCCAGCATTGTAACACGGGCCTGGGGCCCTTGAATGTCAGATCCAGCGTTGTAACACGGGCCTGGGGCCCTTGAATGTCAGATCCAGCATTGTAACACGGGCCTGGGGCCCTTGAATGTCAGATCTAGCGTTGTAACACGGGCCTGGGGCCCTTGAATGTCAGATCCAGCATTGTAACTCGGGCCTGGGGCCCTTGAATGTCAGATCCAGCATTGTAACTCGGGCCTGGGGCCCGTGAATGTCAGTTCCAGCGTTGTAATACGTGCCTGGGGCCCTTGAATGTCAGATCCAGCGTTGTAACACGAGCCTGGGGCCCATAAAATCAGGTCTAGCATTGCATCATGTGTCTGAGGCCATTGGAAGTCAGGGCCTGCGTTGGCTCTTGTGTCAGGTCGTTGAATGTCAGCTCTAGCGTTGTATTACACGTCTTGGCCCATAAATATCTGTTTCATAGTTCAGCCTCTTCCTTGGTATCTGTGTCATCCGTGTTTGCCCGTGAAGAAGATTAATGCAAGTGTAGGTTTTAATTACTGAGTTTTGTTGTGCGCCTAAAAAACACAGAATCTGCTGGGGTAGATTGTTACCAAATGTTGCGAATGGCAGAAAGTTGAATGAAATACCTGATAGATCAAGGGTTCTGGTACCCACCGATTGCTTCTTTGTTGAGAGGATTTTGATTGTTTAGGCGAGTCAATTTCACCATCTAAAGAGCGCACAAATTTCAGTTCTACTTTTTATAGGAAGGATTTATTTTTGCTGTACCTTATTTCTTCTCAAACCCTAAATTCATAGATAAAATTGTCAGAAATAGTGTCATGTTCAACCCTGTCTGTGTGGTGTTAGCGCTTGTTACATGAATTCATTCCTTAAGAAACCGATTTTTTACTAACAACATAGTTATTAAGTGCGTACTATTGATCCAGTCAGTGTTTGCTATTTTCAAATTTTCTTACTACAATTAACTCTAAATATGAGCTGGAGATTGAACTTCAGTTTAACCCGCCGCTCTTAACGTGTTAAGGAACTGATTTTTTATTAACAACAAAATAATTAAGTGCGTACTATTGAGTTAGTGTATTTCTGCATCAAATTGACGAACATTTTTATTTGTTTATGGGGCTTCAGGAATATTTTTATCTATTCAATCTTATCGATTCGTATATTGAATGATAATTCACGTCATGTTTGGGGCATGAGCGCACATGATTATTCAAATTTTTACTTATTTTTATTTATGATTTTTAGAGGCAGGTTTGAGAAATGCTGTACTATTACTCAAGAGTTGGTCATCATAAATGTGTTTAAAGATGAAAAACCTGCATTTGTGTTACTACAGTTGATTGTATTCATGATGTGGTGTGGTAACACATAGTCATGTGGCACAGGTGTGCGTGCGCAGCAACAGGACCGAAGCCAGGACAATGCTACTCAATAACCCTCAGCTCGCCTATGCCCTGCTCCAAGCACAGGTACGGGTTGCTTTACAGGGGGGGGGGGGGGGGGGGACTACCTACGAAAGAGAGAACCTTGTATTTCTAACTTACATCCTTCCTGCTGCTTGTAAAAATCCTATGTGTGTTTTAGCTGTATGAAATTTGCGCATGGTGATGGTATTTAGTGGGAAAATGTGATGCAATGCACCGTGTTTAGGTATGCTGTGCTACAAATCACGCAATGTGCCATTTCTAATCACACAATGCACCATTTCTAATCATGCGATGTGTTTTTTTTCTGATCATGCAATATGCTGTTTATAATCATGCAATGTGCTGTTTGTAATCATGCAATGTACTATTTCTAATCCTGCAGTTCGACAATTCTAACCATACAATTCGCCATTTCTCATGCAATTTGCTATTTGTTGGCTACCCCAGCCTTATACTATTCAGCAGTCGCTCGACTGTACCCTCTAATGTTGAGAATTCACTACAAGACCTTAACTGTTCTTTGTATGCATGACCCTCGAGGAATTATATGAGACATCACTGTTAATTCTTACAACAGTTTGAACACAATGCAGAGTACATGTGTGCAACTCTTCAGAGGTCCCAACTACTCTCCGGAGGTGCTGGGTATTAACTAGAGCGAGGCAATCACGCTTATTATATGTCGATTCTTGATTAGAAAATTTAGTACGATACAACACACGTGTGCACAAGCATGAACTATACTTTATTAATGACCTGGCTTTCGTTTCATGGCTGACATCCATCTGCTTAATGTTAGTTTGAAATGGACGGGATGATTAAAAAGACATGTTAAGAGGCTATTCAAGCAACTCACCACGCATTCTTTCAGTAGAACCATGTGCCTGGGATTGGTATGCTCCTGCTGGAGTTTTTTTTGCTAGAGGTAGTGGTTGATTCAATTCTATTGTTCAGGTAGTGATGAGGATCATAGACCCGAAGACTGCAGTGCAGCTGCTGCATGGTGAGGCAGGCTCTGCTCCTGTGAGCACCAAGTCCGAGCCCCCACACGCCTCTAATGGTGAGTTTACCGCCACTCCTGGTGTCGTGGTCGCCGTGACTGAGTGGTTAGAGAGCACGCGCGCACTTCGAGGGGTCGGCAGATCGAATCCCGGCAGTGCCGCCCGGTGATTTTCCCCCATTGGGTAAAGAAAGAACTCAGCCACAATTCCCCACTCTACCCAGGTGTCTGAAATGGGTACTGGCTTGACGGGGTTTAACCGTCATTGTGTCCATCCTGGTGTTAGTTATAAGGCATTTGAAAAACCAATGTACAAGGTGATATGTATCAGGCTTGATTGTAATAAAGCATCCTTTCTTTGTGGTGGTATTTATGCTGTTTTTGAGAAATTTTGCTGCTGTTGTTTGAGTTGCTGTGGTTCTTGCTACGGGTATTGTTGTGATTGGTGCTTCTCAGGAAGATAAAACTATTGTATCTATGGGAATTAGCACTCCCAGGAGGAAAATGTGAGCTCCTTAGTTGAAGGTGAGGTGAAACTTCCTTTTGTTGTGATTTGTTTTGTTATTGATAATCCTTTTTTTGGTTCTCTGCTTTCCTTAAATCAGCACCTAACACTTTGTCTTCAATTTTTATCTTGTTTGACGAATTTCTTCTTATATTGGTTTTTACTTGCAATGATGTGGGGACACACTTATGCATAGACTCCCTGTTCTTTTAATCCTATACTCAATGCTTCTTTCCTCTGAACTCTCGTTGGAACACCTTTGCTGTGGCTAATTAGGCTCAAGCTAACTAATTATCTAATCTACAACTAATCATTGGTGGGAACATTATGCTTCATGTTTGAGTTTCCTTCTCCTGAAATATAAGAATAAAGTAGAAAAGAGAACAAACTTCGCCAGGTCTTGGCAAAATTTTAGTCAGTATTCATTTTTTAGCCTCGTAAAGTAATCATAGTTTGAACTGTATATTTATTTCATCCCTTGTGCCTTGTGCAGAAGGGAGCAGGAAAGTTCGAGATCGTGGGCATTCTCCGATATTACTATATATCCAATTTACCACATCTCCTCTTCATGACATTCACGTTACAAAAATTTTCTGCGTTAAGACGGCACTCTCAATTCGGCGTTTAGGCGCTCCGCGCAGTGGACGGCCTTACATTCGGATTCAGAAGTTTGTTTACGGGGCCATATGCGCGTGTGCCACATCACAGAATGTATTACTCCTTGGGGGTTTGGTTAAAGTTAAAACTTGACAGGCAAGTCCAGGTTAGGTGAGAAAAGAATGGGTTAGGTGAGGTCAGTTGTGTTGGACTTGAACAATTGCGAATAAGAGCCGGGAATTTTAAAACGGCATGGTGGATTATTATTTCAATTATCACGATCATTATTGTTATCATTATTGCTATATTTATAATGATCATAATTATCATTAATTTTGTCATAATTATGGTTGTCATTATTTTTGCCATGATTATTATTATGAATTTAATTATTAGTTATTATTGTCACTACTCAGGCCCGAGCAAGACATCGCCGCCTGTACCAGCAGCGACCAGCAACGGGGGTCCTCCCCCTCCCTCAGGGGGCCCCTCCATGTATGGGGGACCCCCAGCTCACCCCCCTGCTGGGCCCCCTATGGCGGGTCCCCCTGGAGGCCCTTCACACCTACCTCCCCACCAGGGGCCCCCTCCACCAGGGCCTCCCCACCACGGAGGACCTCCTCACATGCAGGGTCCTCCCCCGCACCACCTCGGAGGTCCTCAGAGCATGCAGGGACCCCCAGGGGGACCGCCCCCTTTCGGCGGTGGGGGTGACTTTGACTTACGGGGCCCGCCCCCGCGGGGGTCTGACCAGGACATGAGGATGGGCCCGGCCCCTCGTGGTCCTCCGATGGATTTCCCTCCTCAACACCACGGCGATTTCGACAGCAGGTGGGGCTTTCCTCCTTCCTCTCTTGCGAGCCTGTCCTCTTTTTGAACTAAGCCGCTGTTTGACATGCTTTTTTTGTAATTGATCTTTTATTTTGACGTGTTATTTTTCTTAATTGATTCTCTTCTTGAACTGATCCTTTTCTCAGACTGGTCCTCTTCTTTCAGGCTCAGGATTTCCAAACATTTCAATTGACGCAGGGACACTGTCGCTAGTAAAATTTCGCCTGTTGACTTGGCTACTTTACAAAGTGTTTATTTGGCAATCATTCTAGAATCTTATCCTCATCTTCCCGAATTCAGCAAAAATTCTCTAATTTGAGTATTTTGACCTAAAAAACCACGTAGAGTAGCCTAGTAGATAGATGAATTTTCACTGTTGGCTGTACCGCTAACAAAAAAAATGTAAAAAGCGTCTCAGGTCAGATTCAATAAAATTTTTTTCTGTGAAGTAACAACTTCATTTAGAAATTAATGAAGAATTAATTAATTTTTATATGTATGCAACCGCCGGCGCTGCAGGGCTTTGTGTACAGAACTCGGCATTCTTTTGTCCATCCTTAGAATGCGTGAGTGCAGTGTGTGTTGTTCGTGCAGCACTGAATGATCTCCCTGAAAAAATTGAAAGCTATGGGTTTTGAAGCAAGAAACCGAGGCTTCTTATGGATTCTTTAAATTGTTATTATGCGTCTATGCCTTTTGATATTTTGCATTTGGTTTTTTTCTTGTTGACTTGCTTTTTATCGCGTGGTATTTTATTTTTATCGAGCGACTGTATTTTTGATATATTTAATTATTATTGCTCCTTGTTTTTTCAACGAGTTTTTGTATTTTTACGCTTTCATTTACTTTTTAATTCCATTTAGATATGTCAAACGATCTACTGACTTGCATGCGGTGCGCAGGTTCGGGCGAGACGGGCGGGGCGGGGGAGACATGGACCAGCGGGAGCCTCGCTTCAGGGAGCAGCCGCCGCCGTTCCCCCCTCGGGACTCGCGGGACTCTGCGAGGTGACCCTAGTTCTCGTGCTCAGTGGGGCGGGAAATGTCTCCTTGACTACTTTCATGACTACTGCATGTGTGGAATGGCACCCTTTCATTCTCTCAGCTTGTTCTCTGTCTTGGTAATTTAGAGGATTCATAGAGCTGGATTTGCTGTCAATGCGCCGACTTCTCGCTTGTGAAATATTTCCTTGTATCACTAATTTCATTGTCTCTGCTTGCTCTGTCTCTGTAATCTGTCTCTATCTCTGTCTCTAATCTCTGTCTCAGTCTAGAAAATTCATAGGGTGAAAAGGGATTGATAATACACCGGCTTCTGGCGCTTGTTTGATGCAGAGCTGACTGCCAATCACCCTTTGATACTATTATTATTATTGCACCCTTCGATGCTGGCTGTGCCAATCATTCTTCAAAGCTATTATTGTCGCACCCTTCGATGCAGGCTGTGCCAAGCGTGGTGTAAAGTTGTGTCAGCGTGATTACGAGTCAATTGTACAACAAGCGAGCGTGTTATTAGGCTAGTGTCTGCTGAGGGTCCATAGTTTGTGAGTTGATTAACTGTTTCAACTTCTGCGTATGAACGTTTTCATTCTACTACAGATCGTTTGAATGCTCTCCCTTTATGGGACATATTGTAGAATAGGCAATATGTATAGGTTAGGTTTGTCTATCCTATTCTACGAGAACTGGCGCCCCCACGGTAAATGCTGTTGGTGTACCTCTGCTTAGATGAGCCTTTGGGATTTCTACGTTTTCGTGCCCATTTTTATTCATGCTATTTTCGCGCTTTCTTGGCTATCTCTTTGTTTTTGTTTTCTTTTTAACATGTTTCTATGCGCATGGTATCCTGTGTGTGAACACACCTTGTGCATAGATACACAACTCGTTTCCTCAAGTCCATACTAAGTGATTCTTTCTCTTTACTCTATTGAGATCACCTTTATTGTGGCTAGGGAGTCTTGGACCATCTAATGTCAAGTAGAAATATTAATGTTGAAGCTATTTGTATCTGATATGAACTTAGTTTGCAAAGCGCTAGCAACTTGCCTTACTTTACTGATATCTGAATTTATTTGGAGTAGGTAAATATGCAAATTTTTTCCAAGAATATATCAGTCTAGCCAATGATATTTCTCCAGGATGGACCAAAGAGACCCCCGGGGCCGAGACGAGCCTCGTGGGGGGCCCGACAGAGACTTCAGGGCACCCCCTCCCGACCAGGGCAGGGATCCCCGCGCGAGGGGGGGACCTCCGCCCCCGGAGGAGTTCCCCAGAGGTGGGTGCTCGTCTCGATTGTCCTCTAAATCATTTCTTCTTGAAGCTTCTTTCCTTACCATTGTCTTGGGTTGTCCATCAGTTGTTGTTGTCTTGTAATGTTCATCTGTTTTTGTCGTCTTGTGTTTGATGTTCATCATTTGTGGCCCTCGTCTTGTGTTGTGGTGTGCATCTGTTGTTGTTGTCGTCTTGTGTTGCAGTGTTCATAATTTGTGGCCCTCGTCTTACTTTGTTGGTCACTTTTGCCATGACCATTTTCTTTGCGTAAAGACGCTGCTTGAAACAAATGATAAATTCAAACTCTTAAATTTAAACAAAGTTCAGTTTGGTATTTAATTTTTTGCTGTAATTTTGGGTAACTTGGTCATATTGGAGAATTCATTTGAGCCCAATGAGACCGTCAGAGCGTCAGATGTAATAGATCAGGCGTTTGGCGCTGTATTCATTTGATGCCTAAAAATGTTCTGTAGGAACTTTTATGACTATAAAACATAGACTGGGCTTGCCTTACGGTGGGGACGGTACGTAAATGGAAAGAGAAAACCTCTAAACTCATCAATAATTGTTATTTGTATCTTTTTTATTTTATACTGAAATATATGCCTGATATGTGAGTTTAACTTTATGATTTTAATGGGTTAAATTGGGAATAAAGTTCATGTACTAGTTACTTGAAACAATGCAGGTAGTAGGATTTGGCCTCCTATACCAGTTTATGAAGGTGATAAACATTTTCCTTTACTTCAAAAGCCAATTAATTTAGGCAATAAACATGGCTCCTTTGCTTCTAAAGTGAATTAATTAAGGCAGTAAACATGTTCCTTTACTTCAAAAACTAGTTAATTAAGCTGTTTAACGTCCAGTTCTTTAACTTCTATGTTAATAATGTCATTGTGTTTTGCCTCTTTTGCAAGTAATTAAGGGGATGAAGGTTATCTGTTTTTTTTAATTTTTTATTTTGATTTATTTTTTGCTACGCGTGTAAGTTCAGGTGATGAAGCTTATGTTACTTGGCATCACTTTAGGAGTTCATTGAGACAACAAAGGATCTTTATTCCTTTACATCACTTGAGAGTTCAATAAGGCAAAAAGCATGTTCTTCTGCTTCACATGAGAGTTCAATAGGGTGATAAACGTATTCTGAGCATCACGTGAGAATTCAATAATGTGACAAACATGTTCATTAGCGTAACGTAGAAAGGAGTCGGAGCAAGGAAGTAAAGTGAGCCGTATGTGTGCCGCAGGTCCACCCTCGTCCAGCACAGGCTCCGCCTCCGGCATACCGGCTAACCTCACATCAGGGCTGGCCGGCCACGACCAGGAGAAGGTAACGTGTGCTAAAATGTCACCTAGGCTAGATCCATGAAATGACTGGCCTTTGTGCGAGATGAGTGCGGATATTTACTGAGCTCTGGAGTCTGACAATGGTAGGGGGGAGAAGGTAACGCGAGCTAAAATATCATCTAGCCTAGATCCATGAAATGACTGGCCTTTGTGCGAGATGAGTGCGGATATTTACTGAGCTCCGGAGTCTGAGAATGATGGGGGAAAAGGTTACTCGAGCTAAAATATCTAGCCTACGTCCATGAAATGACTGACTGACCTTTATGCCAGATGAGTGCGCTTATTTACTGAGCTCTGGAGTCTGACAATGGTAAGGGGGAGAAGGTAACGCGAGCTAAAATATCATCTAGCCTAGATCCATGAAATGACTGGCCTTTGTGCGAGATGAGTGCGGATATTTACTGAGCTCTGGAGTCTAAAAATGGTGGGGTTAGGGAGGCTCCTCAAGCCAACTTATCCATTTCAAGGATGTTGGAATTTTCAGAATCGTGACTTCAGTTAATTGTGCGTTCGGTCTGATGTGTACTTATTTAGTGGGCAATTGTTGAATTGTAAAATTAATGCAATGTAAAGTGGTGTGAATCTAACAAAACTGTTGGTCTAAATTGTGAAATTGGAAAATTGTTAAGCTAGCAAATTCTTTCGGTTTTAGAATGGTGTTTTGTGAATTTTATAAACGATAACATTTGTCCTATATTAAATCATTTGGTACAGTTTGATCGAACTTTATGTGATGGAATTTTTGTTGTTTACAAACTCGATATTTAATTCTTAGTAAGAAAAATGTCTTGTTTCAGGGGATATTTTTTTAATCGTGATGGATGGTATAGTTGTGCTCTGCCGATGTATCTGCAGGGTGGTAGTACTGGGAGAAATGTACTGTGACTAGTGTACAATGATGTGTGCTGTGACTGGTGGAAGCCAGCTAGCATGAATGTGATTTGAAATCATATGAAGCCAGGCGAGTAACCGAGATGTTGTGTGTGTGTGTGTGCAGGCGAGCCTCATCATGCAGGTGCTGCAGCTCTCTGACGAGCAGATCAGGATGCTGCCGCCCGAGCAGCAAGCCTCCATTCTGCAGCTCAAGGAACAGATCCAGCAGTCGCAACACTAGGACTCGACTGCTAGTGCTGTGGAGTAGGGTACAAATCTGGAGCCGTTAATGCTAGCGTACTGAACTGGAGCCCTTCCAGCAGTCGCAACACTAGGACTTGACCATCAGCGCTATAGAGTTTACAAATTCTGAGCCATTAATGCTAATGTACTAAACTGGAATAAGTAGATATATCTTGGGTTAATTGAACGCACTATATTTTAGCATTGTTAAATTTTTTTCCCACAAAATAAAAACACCAGGGTTTGAAATCTCTCCCCGAAGCACTGGCCATATCTACAGTACCCTATATGGCAGCCTCCCAACACACTGCAGCAAAATTCACGTCAAGACTACTCTCTGAAGCTTGTGTTAGCGACGCATTGGAGCCACCAGTGCTGGTGCAGATCTGGGATTGACATCGCTGATGTCAGATTAGACTAAATTATTAATTATTATATGCGACGTTTCTCCACCCAAGACGCTAAATATCAGGCGTAGTAGGGAAGCAGTAAAGAACTCGCCTCTGTGCTTCAATGTTGATTTTGTTAGCATTCTTCGATACTACTCGTATTATTGTTGTCCTGGCAGTGATGGTTTTGTGATGCTTTCCCCACATCTCATTTAGTTCCATTACAAAAACTGTGCGCAGGTTACTGCGTGTGTGAGAGCGTTCCCGGCATCTGGGTCCTCATTTTGTAATTTGTGTAACATCGTATTAATAACCAATTTGAAAAAAAACGTACTTCCTCATAAAGTGTGGCTAGTAAAAATAACAAAAGCGAAGTGTGGCAAACCTTGCTGCATATGCGTGCAGACGGCATGTGGAAAGGGGAGCAGTGAAGGACTCGTGTCTGTGCTTTAATTAATGTCGATTTTATGAACACCCTCCAAGATTATTACTATTGCGCATGCATGACCTGTGTTCTGGTATGAAGCTGCACGGGCACCATCTCGAAAATAATTCATATTGAAATAAATTCAGTAATTCGATCAGTGAGGCTAAAATGTCCATCTCCATAATGCGCTAATATTGAGTGAAGCTTGACTTAAGAGTCCAGCTGCTGAAACGTATGTGACGCTTCATGCACTTGTGAAAAGTAGGATAGTGCAGGGGAAACTAAGCAGTCGAGGAATATTTTTCACTACCTGACAAAATATTAAAGAAAAGTTTAATGTAATTTAATATTTAACAAAACATATTTAATGGTGGACTGCTCTTCCTCGAGGTCAGTGCTCAAGCTCGTGTTCTGGATTTCAGTTAAGGAATTTTCTGAGGCGTGGGCGCGCTGCTTATTTTTATACTTCAATTTGTCGAGGCTGAGCGCAAAAATTGTTTTTCTATAAGAAAGACGCATGTTTTATGGCTCTGTTGTGAAGCATGAAAATTAACTCATGTTTGACGAATAAGCATTCAACTGCTACTTTTTATTAGGCTGTGTGATTTTGATAACTCTTTCAGTAATGTGCAAGATTTCAGTTTAAAGTGCAGTTTCAATTTGAACGTATAGAATTGGTCAGAATTTAAAACCAAGGAAATGATATGATAGTCCCACCCGCCAATAAAAAAATGTTTCATGCAATTTTTTGCCCAGTGATTGGATGGTTACCTTATTTTAAATACTGCTCTTGGAGTGAAAAGGCCTACTTCTCGCTGAGATGATTTGTGGAAGTGGTCTTTAGTTCGTATTACCACTGACGCTGCGGTGCCGTTTGTTTAGGTTGTACTGGGCGTAAGCAGCTCATTTCTGCCCTCGAAGCTCAACTTCAAGTAACAAATAGTCACCAGTCAGAGGGAAATCGTTGCTGCGTTGGCCGCAATAATATTAGAGATGCCAGAGTTTACCTCAATGATTGTGCATCATATGTCGTTTTATAATGGCATTATAACTTCCTACATTGTCCACTGTAGGAGGAGATGATCAGGTGCGGCTTTGCTCGCACTCACCCTTACCCTCAGCCTTGTGCTTTGATTGCAGCTTGCAAGCAAAAGAAATTCGTGTGTCTGGAGCGAGGCGATTTGCTGTGCTAGTTAATGATGGTCTTCCTGCTACCCAAGCCACCTCCCAGTGTGATATAGCTATTGCATCTATGTATCTATGGGGAAAAAGGAGGGTCCCGAGCTGAAGGCTAGGTGGGCCTTATTTTGTTAAAATATTTTTTTTTGTTACGGACTGTTTGTTTTTGGTTCAATACTGTCCATACTAAATGTTGCCTCACTCCTTCCTTTATTCAGAACGCCTTTGTTGCGGGTAGTGAGGCTTCCGCTAGCTTATCTAATGTCTTGCCTCTTCAATTACTTATGCCCTCCATCCTCGACCAGAACTCGGGAGATACCCCTTTGTTGATTTTTTAGTTGCCACTTTGTGCTTCTACTGCATAATCGCTCTGCTACAGAGTGTATATTTATGCACTTGTCAATGAAATAATCATTAAAGAACTGCATAAATATATACTCAGAAGCAGAGCGGCTCTCTCGTGAGGTTTCAACGATGTCCGTGTCTGCCTTTTGGTCATGGCTGTAGCTGAAATGGGTCCAGTGAGATGTATGTTTCTTAAACTAACGGGGCAAAGTTGAAATACTTGTAAGACGCTACGCATTAAACGAAAAATAATCTTTGAAAAATTATATGTATGCAATATTTGTGTACAAGAGAATAAAAAGTGAAGTCTCATCTTGTTACCCGTTACTTTCCTATAGACACACCCGAGGGCTGTATTTTTTTTGGCCGTGAGTGGCGTTAAAGTTTTGGAATCTAAGTTTTATGAAACGTTGAATTATTCCAAGTGTGGGTCAATGCATTGGATGTTGCTCTTGGCTTGTGTGAAGTAGAGACTAAAGAAGCGAGATGTTCTTCGCAAGAACTAGGTTAGAGGGACAAAGTGTTACTAGATTGAGTTGTGTTGAAGGACGTGCATGAGAATCTTTCCTGACATATTCATGCGTAGGAAAGAAACGAGAGAAAAGGCTAGAGAAGAAGTAAATATTTAGCAGAAGCAGAAAGAATGGATACGCTGCTTAGACGCGGAGCATAAGCATCATTTCATAACTCTGAAGACCAACTTTGGTAGAATTACCAAAGCAAGATCTAATTGGTTATAAACCGAAGTTGTTGGTCGAGATAATTATTAAAACCGAGGTTACATACTCTGAGCAGCTGCTTGTGTAACAGAAAGCGTGATGGAACGTAGTTTCATTCTTAGCACATTTTGCGCGAAGTGACCCACCAGTGGTCACTTTAGCGCTCCCAGGGTAACTATGTAAGGGCCCGAGCTACAGGTTAGGTAGGCTTTCTTCTGGTTAAAATAGAATAGGTTTTTGTTTTGTTACGGACCATCTTTTTTCGGTTCACTGCTGTCCTGTTTTTCAGCACCTACTTCTTTCATCAACTTTTTCTTGTTTCATGATCTTCTTTCTTAGCTTTCTGTTTCTGTGCTCTTTCTGCATAGATTCCGCGTTTCCTTAACTCTATACTAAATGGTGCCTTCTTCCTTCCTCTCTTTGGATTGCCTTTGTTGCGGATAGGGAGGCTTAAACTAACTAATAATCTAATCTGACCGATGGTCACTCAAGTGATGCTGACCCACCTGTTGTCACTAACTCATTTTTTATAAACACTTGATGATAGCTAAATAAAAGCACGATCCAGTTAATGTTTGCTATTGTCAAAGTTGATTACCACAATTTACTTTAAATTTGAATTGAATATTGAACTTCAGTTTAACCCATCACAGTTGGTGTTAAAGCGTAGTTTACAGGAAATAAAATAAATACGTTGTAAAATGGAGAACGAAGTTGACGCGCATGTGGAGTGCGTAAGATGTTGTAAAGCGAGTGCGCTAAAAAACTAGCCGATTTAAAACTGCTTTTCAAACTGTATATGATAGAAGGCTCAAATAGCTTTATATTTAAAAATCAAGGTCTAAAATTTTATCTTGCTCCCTGTTTAACTTTGGGAACGGCCACCACCGGACCCGATACATACATAAATACGGACAGCTAAATTTGCTAAAATATTCAACCAAGTATCGAAATCGATGAACGCAATGTCTTCTCGAACCTCATTTTTAAATCGAGCGATGTGCAGTCTAAAGTACTTTTACTGTGCAAAGTCTCGTAGAAAGAATTTCAAAAAATTTAAATTGTGGGTTCTGGCAGGCCAAGGAAAATTTGATGTGTGTGAAATTCGCTGACGAGGAAATCGCACTATCAACTACTCGACGCGCAGTGTGGGTTGCAGGTCCATCTTGTCGATGCTATTAGTCAGGACCTGAGATATTTGGAAAATTCTTGTCAGCATTACTTGAAAGGTTCGAAAAGTCATTGTGATATCAATACGTAGTAGAATATTTCAGCAAATTTTGTTGGTGTCGATAAATGTATTTACTCCGGCGGGGGTCAATTTGGAAGTTAAACAGGAAAAAATTAAATTTTTAGATCTCTCCTTTTTTAAATGTGTTATTTCAGACCTTTAGCATTAAGGCTTCACGAACTACAGCGTTTTTAAATCATCTACTTTTTAACGCAATAAAGTACAATATATTACCCCAGAAATCTTAATAAATGATAGGGTCTTTGATCGAAAACAATTATTGGAGGATAACATAGTTGCTCATGATCCATTGCTAAAGGAACAATTTGAAGAGGAAGCTAGCGCTTCATATTACGCGGCGCGATCACCACCAAGTTCTGCAGGAGTGACATCGTCGGATAGTGAAGAGCACAAATTCTAGGGGCTACATTTTTCAAACAATCTATGCTATTTTACGACCAGTAGCGTGGGTTTCGTTAACTTGATTACCTTATATTTTTTGATGTTAAAATACAGCTTGACCTATTTCAAACAAAAATTTGAGCGATTTATACATTTTATTTGAAGAAGGCTCAAAATGAGAAATTCTGGTCACAAAGAGTAACACGGAGAGTACAGATTATTCGGGCCCTCAGGAAGCTATACTCAAATTTTACCATGGTACTAGACTTAAGAAAAAATCCATTTCTGTATCGCTTGTTGTAAATAAATATATTTTTATATTTTTTAAATCCCCCTATTAAATTGTAGAAATTATGCATCTTCGAGGATAGAAACGGTATTGAACCATGCCTGGTCTAAGCTTAGAATCGCTTAGAAAAAAACTTACAATCGAATGGTACTAAGCTAACGAAAATATTTAAAATGAAGCTTAGACGGTTATTAGTTTTGTGCAGTTTATCGTAAAATTAAATTTCACAAATTCTTAGGAGAGCCAACGTAGCCGAAACTGTCGCCCTGCAATGGAAGTTGTACAAGAAGAAAGACACCTGTTCTTGCCTGTGGTATAAAAACCTGCATTATCTCAATATTTTATTGCGAACGTTGTTTAGTTTATCTCTAAAATTTGAGAAACTTGAAAGGATATTTAACGAGAACTCATGAGACCACTGACATAGTAACAAAAAATGAGGAAATGTTTCCTATTGTCATTAATTTATACTTGATCAGTTTTACAAAAAAATCTTCAGATATATAGCACTAACAAGGAAATATTAAGTGACTGCCTCTGTAGATAAAGGGATAGGTAAAAGGTAGTCGATTAAGCTGAGTGCCTCATAACGAAGCGCAATCCACCTGCCTTTAGGAACAGCTGCCACAAGGATAGTTCTAGATAACTGTTGAAAAAGTTATGCCCGCTCCATGACGTTCATTCGTTGCCGTATCGTTGAGATCGCCACGTCTTCGCCACGCTATAATGCGTGAGTGCCTCAGTAACGCTTCAGCGTTTGGTCGATAAGGTGCGCCAGTGCTGAAGTCCGGTCGTGTTAACGGGTCGTTCTTTGGAGTGCGTATTTCCGATGCGCACGCAGAGTGAAGTTGAACAATAATTTTAAGAAGATTAGGGATTTTAACAAACTTTTTGTTAATCCATTGTGATAAACATTAGGTGTGTAGTTACTTTCATCATAATTAATAAGATCAAGAAATGGCAAATATCACATAATTTAGCTAAATGTCAGCCTTCCGTTAATTTTCGTGCAACATGTGCGATGTTTGAGAATAATTGATTTTCAAAATCAAACTAGTATTATATTTAAGATAGTAACATAAATGTCACACAGCAGTGATGTTATTCAAAGCTGTAGCGTGTTTAGGACTGCTTATCATTTTCATAATTTACGAGGTCAATGAGTGCCGTTCAAATATAAGGGATCACGCAATGCATTCTTTCTGCGTGCCGAATTCTTTTGAGTAGCAGCTATTTTTAATTCTTTTTATAAAGACACAAACATATAAACGGTAAGTCGGGAAGCTGAATTGTATCAAAAATAAATTTTAAACATATAGCTAATCATAATGCCATTGATTTAAATTCAACTAAAGTTGAATGAGCTCGTGAATTAAAGCAATGGAAGAATTTAGGAGGCAATATTAGGACTCAGGAGCCGTCCGCAATTCGCTCTGAGATTTAGGGAAGAAAGTGTCTGCCTTTCCGTCATTTTTACGTAGGTGTTTCATTTCTGATTCCAGCACCGCATTCTACATGCTGCTGGTGCCAGATCTGGAAGATAACTTTCAAACAATTTATTTAATCGCGCCAGCTGGCAGCGTAAGATTTTTCATGTCAACTCGGCCAAGCTAAGTGTTGTATTTTTATAACCAAATCCTAAAGTTATGACTTTCTTCAAATAATATTTGGAAACCGTGCATCTGGCTACGATGCAGGGCTGCCAGATGCACACTACTCAAATTTTATTCATTCTATGTGATTTCGTCTCCGATATTTCATTTTTCACTCTATTTTTCTGGCTTTTATCGCTGCTCAAAAAAAACAGTAAAATCTAGAGAAGTGTCTTTAGCTTGCTTTAGCTCTTAATGTGTGGCCCAATCGTTACTTATTCTCTTAATTATCGAACAATTTTGAACTTTTGATATTTCGAACTATTGTTCGAAATACCTGTGAGATGCATTTAAAATTGGGTGATATTCTGTTGAGTAGATGTCCTCTAATTGTATCGTAGAACTCGAGGGAGTAACTTAAATATTCGGACTCATTTCCGTAGACTTGTTGAATATGCCGTACGCGGCGACACTCACGACACACTTGTGCAGTTGGCCTACTATCATTACTTGTTCTCTTAATGGACAAATTTTCAAATTAAAATCTTTCATTGTTCTTAATATCAGTAAGATGACGTTTAAAATTGGAAGAGTGTTTTTTCTGTCGAGTAGATGTCTTCCAATTATAACAAAGAACTCGTAGGAGTAACTTAAATATACGGAGTCATTTCCGTAGACTTTTTTGTTTTTCTTAAATACCACCTGTCATGTAGATGAAGAAAAAAGAAAAAAAGAAAAGCATTTCATTTCCAATATAGCTTAGAGCTGTGACCTTCCAATTTAGGTGTAGTACATGGTAATATCACAACTATGCTCTAATTTTCAAAATTTCATCTCTAAGTCTTTTAACTATCTTCGCTGATGCAAAAATCATAAATATTCAGTGTTATATAAAAGATCTCAGGAAGTAACTTTTACTTATTTTTATTTATAAGAAATATGAAATTGGAAAAAAGTCTATACTATATTCAAAAGTGGCTTTCAAAGGGCATAGAATAGGCCGTAGGCTTAGGCAAGCTTGGTTTATCTATCTCATACTCCGAGGTTTGGTGCCACCAGGTGGGATACTGTTGGGTTACCTCAGTTATAGATAGGCCTTCGGGATTTCTATCTTACGCATCCACTCTGCTTCTTTCATTTTCCATGCCATTTTCCCCATACTTCCTTTGTCTTCTCTTCCTCTTTCTTCTTAACTTGCCATTCCCACGTGCAGGATATTTTGTGTGGGAACACTCCTTGTGCATAGGTTCCCTGCTTCCTATAGTTCATACTAAATCATCACTTCTTTTTGCTCTCATGAGATAGCCTTTGATGTAGCTAAGGCTCAAACCAAATAACTTATGTAGTAAAAATTATAATTTTGACATGAGATCGTAGTCTGGATCACATATTTTTTTGTGGCCGGAAATTTTTGGCCATTGTCATGAACCTTTAAATCTATGCTCAAAATTTACTCGCAAAAACTCAAACTTAAGGACACGAAAACAGCACGGAGAGGTTTCCAAGCCGACGGGTTAACTTCACATGTCAATGGCGATGTTAATTATTTAAAAATTCACCCCAAGTTTCGCGCTACTTATCATACTAAGCTACTTTCTTAAATGAAGTCAAAGTAATGCTGGACAAGCGTCAAAACATTATATCATCTACCGGCGCGTGAAATTTTAACCTCCCGCGCAAACGCTCATTTAAACTCCCCGTATTCCTTAGGAATAAGATGATTTTGCTCTGATATATAGCTTTTTGTGTCTAGAATTTTTAACTGAATTTCAACTTGAAGCTAACACCTTCCCCTAACTGGATAAATGGCTCAGAATTTATTTTTTATCTATAAGAAGTAGGAGTGGAGCTCCCCTTCCCACCAGTGTTTTAGGAACATTACCGTAACTGCGCTTCTGAAAACAATATCATAAAAATCTGATAAACATAACTCATCGTTAACCAAAACATCTGTAATCTAAATCAGTTGAATTTAGCAAACACAATAATAAAAAATATGGATAGCATGTTGTGCATTATTGCGGTCAGAAATGACTTATGCGCTTTCTAACTCCCAGCGAAATTGATCATAGTCAGTGCGATATAGCGTAGTGTGGCGTTCGTCAAAAAGTCATGCTGGGGTAGGAGCAGTTGTTCTTGTGAGGGCAAAACCCAAAGTATCCGTAACCTAACCTCTATAAGCCACAACTTTAGCTACGGTGTACATAATTCGTTCAATCTTGCATTCTTGTTGAGGCAGTGACAATGGACTGACAAATTGCACCTTGTGCCCCTTGGTTGCTATTGTATGCTCAGGGCTAAGTTTGTCACAGTAATTCATCAAGTTTGTGATAGTCCCAACTAGATTATTGATGCGAGGGCAGCGAAGTGCACCAGTGGCAGATGAAATGTCACCCCTGCATTCAAGGTGCACATGCAACGTTTAGGGTGCAACTGTACAACTCTAAGGCATAGAATTACGTTCAAGGGGTACAAGCAACATTAAGGGTACCAACTGGACAACTCTAAGGTTGTCCAGTTCGAGGGGTGACTTCTATCCAACTGCGTTCGACGGGTGTCTTCTAGGGTATCATGTTTACAACTCTGTTGTGTAGAACTTCGTTCAAGGTGTGATGTCTAAGGTATCATGTTTACAACTCTGTTGTGTAGAACTTCGTTCAAGGTGTGATGTCTAAGGTATCATGTTTACAACTCTGCTGTGTAGAACTTCGTTCAAGGTGTGATGTCTAGGGTATCATGTTTACAACTCTGTTGTGTAGAACTTCGTTCAAGGTGTGATGTCTAAGGTATCATGTTTACAACTCTGCTGTGTAGAACTTCGTTCAAGGTGTGATGTCTAGGGTATCATGTTTACAACTCTGCTGTGTAGAACTTCGTTCAAGGTGTGATGTCTAGGGTATCATGTTTACAACTCTGCTGTGTAGAACTTCGTTCAAGGTGTGATGTCTAGGGTATCATGTTTACAACTCTGTTGTGTAGAACTTCGTTCAAGGTGTGATGTCTAGGGTATCATGTTTACAGCGCTGAAGGATAGAATTGCGTTCAAGCGATGTCCAGCAGAGTTTCCTCGTATGATTACAAAGGCAAAGGAAGTAAGATGCTGTGTCCACGAAAGCAGTGGTTTGAGAAAAGGTTTATCTATTGTTACCTGCTCACGTATGCTATAAACAGACATTTATTAAAAGCCTTGTACCAAGGAACAATAAAATGTTTTTTCTTACGTCATCACTGCAATAAATTTTTTCGTTCCTACAATTATATATGTGTGTGGATCTTCACTATATTTTAGAGAGGGGGAGTGAGAAATGAACAATGTCATTTGATATACTGCTTACACTTCACATTTTGCTGCTAGATCATTTCCATGAAAAACACGAGATTGAAATCTCCCATCCATCAAAGGTTGAGTGCGTCGACAGTTATCATACGCAAAAACATTAGTCCAATCCCGTAAATGGCGATAACTTGATTTATAAAGGCGATTCAAATTTTTTTGTGAACGCAGCCTGACAGTGAATGAGTGAGAAGGTTGTGGCGCTTGTAGTGGTGCTGCATTTGTCCTGCTTCTGGGTGCTTAGGCAACGTAAAGGCCGTCATTCATTCCACTCTGAACTTGATTTTTTTGCTGTTTTCAAGGCACTGACATTGAATTAGTAACTGACAAAAAGCAGCTGTCACGTGCAACGGTAAAAATGGAACTGTACCTTAGTATTTTTGCTTTTGTTTCTAAGTTGCACTTCAGACTGGAAATTAGATTTGGCGTCACGCTTAAAATGTGATTTGAGGGACGTCACGCTTGAAATTGGATTTGAGTGGCGTCACGCTAGATATTGCATTTGAGTGACGTCGCGCTAGAAATTAGATTTGAGTGGCTTCATGCTAGAAATTGGATTTGAGCGACAACCCGCTAGAAATTAGACTTAATTGAGGTCACGCTGAAAATTTGACTTGAGAGACTTCACGCTAATAATTAAACGTGAGGGACATCACGCTGAAGTAAAACGTGAGGGACATCACGCTGAAGTAAAACGTGAGGGACATCACGCTGAAGTAAAACGTGAGGGACATCACGCTGAAGTAAAACGTGAGGGACATCACGCTGAAGTAAAACGTGAGGGACATCACGCTGAAGTAAAACGTGAGGGACATCACGCTGAAGTAAAACGTGAGGGACATCACGCTGAAGTAAAACGTGAGGGACATCACGCTGAAGTAAAACGTGTGGGACATCACGCTGAAGTAAAACGTGAGGGACATCACGCTGAAGTAAAACGTGAGGGACATCACGCTGAAGTAAAACGTGAGGGACATCACGCTGAAGTAAAACGTGTGGGGAATCACGCTGAAGTAAAACTTGAGAGATGTCACGTTATCAATTAGACTTGATGAGCGTGAGACACAGCTACGAAGAAACATATCGCGACAACACGTCCCAGTCGAACTTTTTCGCCGCCTGCATGCATGTTTCTCGCCACCCCAGTTATTAAATCGCTTAGGCGGCGAAAAACATGCATGCTCCGGTGAAAAAGTTAGACTGGGATAATGAACTCGTTGCTTAACCCTTTAACGCCCAAGTGGACTGTACGGTCCCCTTTCAAAAATAACAATAATATATTGTATTTCTTATTCAATCTGTTCACTAATGTGTCCTTTGAACTTCACTGCCGAGTGGCAGTTCCTTCCCCATCTTGATAACAGTGACTACCTAATGCCAGTGTCGGTTTAGTGATAGTGGTTGTGATAACGGTGATATGAGTATAAAAATGTGGGCGTTAAAGGGTTAAGTGTATGCAATCGCTTGGCTGAGCTGGAGGAGTGCGGCCGGTCTGCGTGAGAAACTTTGTAATGTGACTCTAGGAACGTGATCGACGAGCCAGTGCGGGGCAGTGTAGTTTCTTAAACAATTAGGCACTCTTGGTTCTCTGCCAATACCAAACATTGAACAAAAAATACTCTGAATTTTGCTCTCGAGAATTATCGACATCGAAATTACCTATCAACTGAATATTGATAGTTTTTTTCTGAAAAAAGCTTCTGAGAAAGGTGACGTCGGGTACGTAAAACTTGTTCTTAGATGATCGTTTTGACTGAGCTGTACGTAAACAAAGGATGAAAATGAATAATTAATATGTAAAACCATTGATAAGTTTCGTAGCTATCGCATCGTTTGCCAAATTTTGTTAACAATAGAAAAGGTTCGTCTGCAATCGCATATAATTCTGCTCTTTGCAAGTTTAAAAGGTAATTTATTTGGTGTTCTATTTCGATTTGAATTTAGCTTCTATGTCTTCTATAAATTTGAAGTCTTCCAAATCAGAAGGAGTCCTTGAAATGCGTTCGTCAATAAAAAAAAAATAATAATTGCCTAGTTGAGAAAAGGAAGAACGTGACGCAATTGGTTGACAAAAATCTCATACGATGACTTTCCTTCCCTGTTTTTCTGCAGCGCAAAAATCATCAGAGACCAGTCTTACCGTAGACCTCAATTTCAAGTTTGCTATTTCAATTAGCGCACCTGGCGCACAAATTTACACGACTGTGAGGGTGCTAATCATTGCTTGACTGCCCTGTAGCATGGATACAGGGCCACAGAAATGTGACGTCACGCTGCAAAATAAAATGATTATTCAGCTGTGAGTGGTCAACCGCAAAAATCATGACGTTGTTAATGAAATTTGTGAGGTAACAAATTCTTTCTTCAAGTAAGAAATCTTAAAGTAAGAAATTTTGAAGTGTCCTTCCCTCCTGGCTATGACGTTCAAGAGAACTGTGCAAGTGTTGAGGTCGAAGTCAATGTTTTGTTAGCCATGAAAATGTTGGAAGCTTTCAAAAGTTTATTGAAAGCCCCTGCCACAAGCGTGACTTGAGAAAACGATGGTGTTTTGGATCTTCTTCATTATTATTCCGTATTTCACGTGAGTATTGCTTTAGCTAATTACTTTCATGATATGAATGCCTACTTACTATCATGGTGTGAAAGCCTTTTCTTTTTCATTCAAGTATTTTTTTAGTTAATTACTTTACTCGTGTGAATGCCTTTCATATTTCACGTGGAATTGCTTCAGCCAATGACTTTAATGGTTTGAATGTCTGTCCTATTTCATGAAAGTATTGTTTTAGTTAATTACTTTTATGGTTTCAATATGTTTCGTATTTTACGAGAGTATTCTTTTAGCAGATAAATTTCATGGTTTTAAAAGCTTTTGCAGTAGTTTTCAATGAAATGGTCACTATACGGAATTGTTGAATTTGAATAGAACTTGGATCGACTTTCGCGATTGTTGACTATGTATCTATGATACAGCTTAATAAACCGCGTTGGCTTAAGAATGAACAAGTTATCATTCAGAATGGGCCTCAAAGATCCTAAATTGAACCTGTCACCCCTAAATGTATCACGAATACACTCATTGCATTGGCAGGACGTGCACGAAAATAACGGGAATAATTTGTTTCGTTCAATATCAGGGTTCAGTTTTATGCGGCTAATCCTCAATGGTTATTTGGTAACACTTTGACTGCGGCAGGTAAAACTGAAGTTTTATATTCAACTCAAATTTAAAGTAATTATTAGTAAGCAATTTTGAAAATAGCTAACATTAACTGGATAGTTTTCATAAAGTATTTATGAAAATTATGTCTGTGACTACTGGTCGGTGAGCAGCGTTATGAAAAATCCCTCAGTGACCACCGGTGGCTCACTTCGCAATCAAAGCGTTAAGTAGCTGATATATCTCGCATATAACGCTGCGTTGGTGGCTAGGGAACGATCCTAATTGTGATGATATTTATTAAAGCGTCAATTTCCCTACCTGCATCATTGCGATTTTGTTTTCCATGGGACTAAACAGTCTTGTGCTTTGTGGTCCCTTGATTTCATTTCAAAACTGCTTCATTTAATTCTAGATTGGCGTTAATTTTCTCCGTGTAAATTTGAAAGCAGATTTACACGAAGCAAAAAATTTGAAAGCAGATTTACACGAAGCAAAAAATTTGAAAGCAGATTTACACGAAGCAAAAAATTTGAAAGCAGATTTACACGAAGCAAAAAATTTGAAAGCAGATTTACACGAAGCAAAAAATTTGCAGATTTACACGAAGCAAAAAAATTTGAAAGCAGATTTACACGAAGCAAAAAAATTTGAAAGCAGATTTACACGAAGCAAAAAATTTGAAAGCAGATTTACACGAAGCAAAAAAATTTGAAAGCAGATTTACACGAAGCAAAAAATTTGAAAGCAGATTTACACGAAGCAAAAAAATTTGAAAGCAGATTTACACGAAGCAAAAAATTTGAAAGCAGATTTACACGAAGCTAAAAAATCTGAAAGCAGATTTACACGAAGCAAAAAAATTTGAAAGCAGATTTACACGAAGCAAAAAATTTGAAAGCAGATTTACACGAAGCAAAAAATTTGAAAGCAGATTTACACGAAGCAAAAAATTTGAAAGCAGACTTACACGAAGCAAAAAAATTTGAAAGCAGATGAACATATTAAGCCGTGTTGTTTACATTTCATTGTTTTTCCACGCCAATATGTTTTGGTCCGCAGAGAGGCTGATAACTTTTGCCCCTTAGTCCCTGCAAAGTTACCGAAACGCTGTTCATTTTTCCATACACTAACCCTGCCAGACATGAGGCCCTGAACCTAACTGTTGAACGTTACATCACAAAAATTCAACTCCAACACATTGGAGCAGACATTGCCATGACTAACCATGAGGTTTGATCACATTAGTTTGATAGTTTTGGTTTGTGACATTCTTTTTTGTCGTAATGAGCAAGGTCCCAAAAATTAGGTACACCGGTGTTGCGGCAAAATCAAAATTACCGAAAAATAGGTACAGTTGGTGGTCTGGAAGAGTTAACTGCACATTTTACGAACATTAATTGCTATGACGATTTATGACTATACTCCAAAAGATCATGCTTTTACGTTCCCACTCTGCTTGCGCACTTCTTGATACATTACTTGCGAAAAAAGAATTGTAAACACGCTGCCTGCAATTTGACCCATCGTTAGGTCGAGCTAAGTTTGTTCAGCCGCAAAACGACCCATCGATGAGTGTTTTGAAAAGGTTCTAAAAATCTTTCAAAATTAATGGTATCTAATAACCCGGTTAATTTTTGGCATTTATAAAATTTCTAAAAAATTTGACTTTAAATTTGAGCTGAATACTGAACTTCAGTTTAACCCATCGCGTTAAATGAAGTGCTTTCCAATGTGATCAGGGTTGCGGAGGACACCACATGTCAGATCACAGCATCCCTGCGGGAGAACGGCCACATCCTGCTGGGGGAAATCATGCCCTGCGACTACGTCAAAGGTGGGTCCTGCCCATGACATCCATGGTACTGCCTCACTGCCGGCCCGTGGCTGCCATCTCTCGGCATCTACGCTTACGACTTGCATTTAGGACGTGTGGCTGCCACGTCTCTGCATATGCGAAGTGCATTTACGACATGCATTTACTACGTGTGGCTACATTTTTGTGATTTAAGGGAGCATTTTAAGTTCTCGTGGTATTCGTGATACGTAGCCGCATTTTACGAAACACTTACGAATCATGAATGATTCATGTAACACTTATGAAGCAATCACGTAACACTTATGAATCATGATTATCATAATTACTCAAGCATCATGAAAGGCATAACACCAGTAAGGTGTCCCAAAAATATGTACTCACACTTTGATCGCCCAGTACTCATGTATTGTGTTTTGATGTAGGTGCTTATTGGCATGGATACAAGTCCAGTGAGTTAAAACAAGAAAATAACTTTATATATATGAAAATTAAAAGTCATTTAGGAAATTTAGTCGCACTAGAAACAAAATACATGAGTAACCGGTAATTAACGGATGAGTATTTTTTTCTGGGACATAAAATATCAGTATCCATTAAGCGAGCTAATTCTCTTGTGAATCGCGGGATAAAAATGTCAGGGAAGAGCGAATAACTGATTGAACGTGTCTCGTAGGAATAAATATCTGCTAAAAAGAACATCGAGTAGCATCGACTAAGTATTAATCGATGGCCTTTCTAAATAAATGATGTTGACCTACTCTATGCTTATATTTCAGCCATCTCGTTTCTTAGAATGGAGGCTTAACAGGCGCTATCTAATTTCATTTTGTTGTTTATTTGGTTAAACATCAGTTTTTTGTTGATGTGGACGTTAGTCTGTATTTTTCATATTTAATTGTAATGGTTCCAGTATAGACTCATGCTCCACTCAAAATGAAAGTCTAAAATTTACTGAGACTCCGCATCTAATCTTCAGTCCCATTGGTTTTGTCTATCTCACTTCTTCTGTTTGAGATATTTATATTTAAGCTGATGAACGTTAGTAGCTGAGTGTGAATATAGACATTTATAAAGACTGCTAAATTACTCTAAAACTATACGTGCATGTAACGTCAAAACTATACATTCGCTTATGTTGTAGAAGACAATGTTCAGTATTGCGTACCATAAAAACTTAATCCATATTGTAAAACGATTGTACAGAAAGAAGTGGGCTTCTTTTCGAAAAATTATACTCACTAGGGACCCCCCATGACAAGTGCAAGAACCGTATAACCTTCAAAATTGTAGAGAATTTACTGGTGATTTGTCGTTTCGAATTTTCGATTGAATTTATATTTTTTTATTCCATGGTTTTTTACAGTTATACGATTTCACTATACGTGACTCGTTGGGTCAAGTTCATTGTGCAGTTAAAGGCAAAGAGAATGAATATTTGCTAAAGGCATATAAACAAAAAAATAACAGCATTAAGAGAATAATCCGCTTCATAGTAAATTGAAAACAACTTTGATTAACTGAAAATATGAAAGAAGCATTATAAAGCCAGTACATATTTGGACCGAAACAATATCTATAACATTCCTCGTATAGCTGTTTAGATCTGTAATGATGAAGCGCACTTCTACTTACATGAAATTCTTGATAAATAAAGCTTTTAAAACTGATTTGAAAGTATCTCTCTTGAATTGCATCAACTATAACTGCAATCTTCATAGTTTACGGTCTGTGTCATGAAAGATTTCGGCCTGTTGGGCCATTATATTTTCCATAACGTTACTGTGACTGATCACGACTCTTATTGTAAAACACTAGAGAGCTTCTTCATTCGAAAGCTTGCAAATTACTCATCGATCACGACCCTAGCGATCCATGATTCCAATAAAATGCTGCTACAAAGCATACTTCTAGACTTCATAACCTTTCTGTTGTCGTGTACCCCCTTAGCTCAATGGTGTATCTTCATGTACCCCCAGCACAGTTAAAGGCTTAAGAAACCATAAAAATACACTTAGTGAGTAATAATTATACAAACTTATATGGTTGTATGCAAATACATATTGTACATTTTAACAACTGAAGTATGTTAAATGTACCCCCAGTTGAGAATCTCTGCCCTTGACGTTCGCTCGGAATCCTCCGCGACTTGTTTCTAGGTCATCTTCCCACACGCTTCCAGGTCAAGATCTAAAGGTCTTAACGAAACTCACGAAACTAATATGTCAGAGGCTCTGACCCAATAAATTGCTGTGAACTTTCGTGAAAGGTTACAAAATTGCGCTAGTGGTCACAATTTGAGTTGCTGCAATTTTAAAATCTCTAAAATAGTTGCATTCAGTGTTCTATAAAATTGTTTATTGTTTCTCGTATCGTTGTCAGTTTACCGTTCATGAGCTTTTATATTCACTGCATCGTTTTTTATCAGCTCCTGTGTCGCCAATTTTGGCAGAATTTTCAGGAGATTGACACTTGTAATAAATCGTATCCACAATACAGTTAGCGAACAGATTAAATTTCACCTTATATAAGAAGCAAAATCTGAGTATTGTCATTCCTCAAAACGGGATACTGAATTTTGCCCCACTGAAAGCACGATGCTGAATTTTGCCCACTGAAATCAGGATACTGAATTTTTCTGTACATCATTGCTGAGTGTAGAGCGTGTACGGGAGAAGCACAGAAGCACACTTAAAATGGCGAATAATTTAACTAGTCCCACTTGCATTGTGAACACCACGTCTCTCAAATCTTGGCGTGTAAAAAGGTTAGTTTCCTCGAGAGCTTTACGACACCCTTAGCCTTCAGCCTTCAGGGGACGCCCCTGGTGGCCAAGCATTACTACCCCAGGACGCCACGCAGAAAATTGTCGAGTTGCTTGAGTGTGCAGAGAAATTATCATATTTGACCTATATTTGCGGCAGCGAGTTGCTAAAGTGACCTTGGTTGTCTCCCACGAACAAGGCCATTCTTTCAACAAATTTTAATTTTTTGAATAAATAAAGTATGTGTGGCTTACTGCCGTAGTATGAATACTGGGGATCGCGTATGAATACATCGCGGATGAGTACTTAGTAGATGAATACACCCAGTGAGTCCACTCAATGTTAAACAGACAATGCTCAGGAAATTTTTTCGAAACAATTCTTTACGCGGACTGGCGCTTTTAGTGCCAATATTTTTTTATCAAGGTGCTACAAAACACAACATTTATTATGACCTGAGCTTGCGGCTGGATTTGCTCCAGCCTTAGTTTGGCACAAGTGATAGTTTTTAAAAGCTTCATTGGTTTTAGAAAATTTCACCAAAAAATATTAAGCTAAAAATTGAATTACGTATTTTGCTGTGCAATCGCAAGAAATTCAACAAATTCAGCCAAGACTTGCGAAATGATTCTTCCTCTATTCTTCCAAAAGTTGAGTTGAGCCATGACATCCACCATTTCCGTAGCCCTAAGTACTGTCTGCATTGTGGTTGGGTTGACCAGGCCGGTTACACGTATTTTCTCTTGGGCATTTTGAAATGGGAACAAGCGTTTCAACCGACGGAGAAAGTTTTAACGAATAGCGCCACAAAATCTTAGACTAAAAATTGAAATTATATATTTTGCAGTGTAATATCGAGAAATTCGGCAAATCCAACCAAAACTCCCCAAATGATTCATCCTCTATTCAGCCAAAAATTGAATTGAGCCAAAACATTCTTTATTTCCGTAGCCCTAAGTACTGTCTGCATTGGAGGTGGGGTGACCAGGCCGGTTAGCCACGCGCTATTTCCTTTTGGTCATTTTTAAACAAACGAATGGTTCAGCTGACGCAAAGTATTGTAAAACGGGATTGAAGCGGGACGACGCTGACCACAACATAAAGTAATGAATTCAGCCCTACGTTTTTCCTGAAAGCAGGATACTAAATTTTGTCCCACTAAAAGCACGATGGTGAGTTTTGCCCTACATCATTACTGAATGCAGAGCGTGCGGGAGAAAAGCACAGAAACACGCTTAAAACGAAAATGATCTCAACATGTAGAAGTGAATGCAGTGTATTCAATAAAATGAGCAGAGACGTGATTGAGCAATCGCGTAGTGTTTCCTACAAGCAACTTTGACGAGCGCTGAACTCCGTTGGAAATATTTACAAAGAATGCCATAAATACAATGTTAATAGTTTCAGAAAAATCTAACAGCGACGTTTGCTCCAACTTTGGAGTAGCCGAGTCTTAATTTTTTTTCAAAGTTACACGCAAAGAAAACAGAGCAGATAAAACTTTATTTCAATACTTGCGTGGTTCTTTTTAAAGCAGGAAGCGACACTAAAAATTTCTGATGAAATGGTATTGTTCTTTGTCTATAGCATCATTTATTGACCACACTTAGAATCCATCATAGTTGAAAGAATTTTTTTCTTGAGTGAAATATTATGTTTGTGTGAATATTTTTAGTAGATAGAAATGTATCCCAGGTGTGGAGGAAGAAGACGTTCTTATTCTTTCGTATTTTATCTAGACACGCAAAGTGAGCGTATCACATAATATCATCAGTAAAAACTTGTCCAACTTGGAAACACGTGTATCAATCGACCTTGGCACTTCTCTAACAGTGACACTGAGCTGTCCGTGTGAGCAAATGACTTGTTCGAAGACGACCTGAACTAACGGGGTAGTCGACATTGACAAATGTTTCATGCAGTTCTGGCTTTTTGTCCCAACTTTTTTGCATGCCAAGTGCTCGCGCTGTGAAAAAAGTGCTAAAATGTTGCTGTGGAGTGGCCATGCAAAAAGTGGCCAAATTATTAGATTTATGCGAACACAGTAGAAAATTTTCAGTTTTCTGTCTGTTTCATGAACAACTCAACACAAAACTGATGGGCGAATATTATACAGCCATTTTGTATTATGTTATTATAGTTATTTATTTTTTGTTTTTGCCCATGTTTTTAGGGAATAAATCAACATGTTTTCTCATTTCGATAGGAAGCATTAACTATCGCAGAATTTGTGCAGGAAAAGAACATGTCAACAGGCATTGCGCTTGACCAGGAGGAGGGGGAATGAAAGAGTGAAACCCTTAGAACTTCCTATCAGAAGTCAGCATTGTGCCTGCAATACTGTTCGAGAGTCCATTGACTCGGATCACGCTCTCGTGAATAAATTGGATCACCTCTCACTTATTCCAGTCCCAGCTGCTGTGCGGAGGCCTTTGTTAGTGTCTGTCTCATCAAGAGTTATCCGACGGACGAAGCAAACCTTCATTAATTTGATGAGGTCGAGCACAGCACAGGTCGTTTATATAGACTTATGGAGTTCAAGGCACCCTCAAGGGTAAAGGCGTTAGATAACAGTAGAACTCAGGAAATTAATTAGTCTATCTGATAAGCAAAAATTTACCATGACGACTCACGCATGTGTGCGTGTTGTATCTCATGCGCGAGTGTTGGCTCAGGAGATAACGAGTGGCAACAGAACCTTTGTTTCAGCATTTGATGACGTATTGAATGATCAACCTTCACTCTCGGGTAGTGATCAAGTCATGTTCAACATTCAAAAACTACTCGAACATCTATCATAGTTAGCCTTACATCATTTGATCCATTGAAATCCTTGAGCTTTGAGGCAGTGAACATCAGCTCTCGAGTAGCCTCTCATATTCAACAATTGTACGAACTTCTCTCATTGCTGGTGTTAGATCATTGGATCCATTGAAATGATCTGATGCTAAGACCTGGAGGAGAAATACAATTTATCTTCTTCACGACTGTTGTTTAGCACTTCAAATAACACGGCCTGAATGATAGCATGACCCGCCAATGACTCAGCCTCTTGCATAAATCTTGCCTTTACTCAGGAAATTGAATACTCTACTGAATATCAGTTGGGCCTTGTAGTATCGCTCGAAAACGGTAGTGCGTGTTGGTTCCTTTGCCGTGCAGACATGCAGGCAGAGGTCTAGCACTTGTGGCTAGATTTTCGTATAATTTACCTGGTCGTAGTGGTAAAGCTGGCAGCATCCACGTACAAAAACTTCAAGAAACGAATATTTACTCTAGAAATATACTTGCTGCTACGATGATGTGAATGGTCTGTAAATTCCAGTCAGAAAGGCTGTTCTAATGATGCTCTGTGGCTCGTGTTATTTTAAATGCACTTTGATAGAATAAGTTGCAACAGAGCTCTCATGAGGGCATGTAGAGTGCAAACAAACAAGCCTCGTTTCACGTGGAATATGTACGCTGAAGGTTAGGAAAATTAACTTCTTCAGTGTTATTTTTGAAGTTGCAAATGAACATCACTGCATTCTAATAAAACCATCAATTTCAATCATCTATGGCGTTAGTAAAAACCACATTTTTGAATACATTCTCCGAGTTCAAGAACCAGTTTCTGGTCCTACTAATTTCGATGATGGATTAGAGTTATAATTAAATTTGAGAGTTATGAAATTTACCGTTAAAAAAATGGAATCGAGATTGTTATGACTGAGGTTATAACTTTATACGTTATTGTGACTTCATGTATATCCAAAACCTTCGCTTAAGAGAGAAACACTTCTCCTGTAAAAAAAGTCCCGGACGACTTGAATATTTTGATCGCAAAGCTGTAGGGACTCAGCCTCTCGCTACTACAACCAGACCTCAAGTTATTCATATGAAGCTAGACTCCGGCATAAAACTCCCTGAGAATCTCAAAAAGCGAGTACTCGTGCGAGTGTCGTACACCAAGACGTCGCCTCCAAGCCAGCTAACGGCAAGACAGGATGTCCTGCCGCGATTCCCTTAGCAAAGCCTTCACTTGACTGTCTTTGACTCTAGAACGACTTTGGTACGGCTTCTCAGTTCAATTCGATGAGCATAACCTATGGCTGCGAGCAAGAGTGAGGACTATATTCCCCTCCACCCCGGCGTCGACAATATTTCGCACTGCTCCGTAGAGCAGGGCCAAAACTCTCTCTCCGCCTGGCACAGCCAGAGGCAACTCGATCCCTCACCTCTCGCTTCCTCACAGCCTTGACTCAATAATTTAATTAATACATAGGCTTGGCGAGAGCACTTAACCTCGTCTCTCTATGACGAAGCCAATTGCTCGCACTTGCTGTATGGAGCAAAGCAAGTACTTCCTCACCAAACGTTCCTTCGATAAGCTTACCAGCACGATCGCAACCAAGCGCTTTTCCTTCAACGCATCCCCGTGGAACGCTCCCTTTGCTCAGCCTCGTACAAATGAAGCCCCGGCTAATGCCTATATCTGGCTACGACGTGCAACAATCCATAAATCTAATATGAGCCGCAGCACATTTCTGCTGATCAAGCTGCAGCCAATGAGGTTCTAACCGGCAACGAAGCCGACGTAGTCATAACTTCGAAATCATTCAGCACGACAACCAGTCATTCAACCGAGGCCTCGGAGCCTGCTGCGTAGACTGGTCCGTAATGGCGGTCATTAATTCCAGCCTCTCGTGATTCAAAAGACTCTGCGACTTACAATCGCTGTGCTCAACTACCGTTTTTTCAACAACCCCTTCTGCAGTCTTGAACACTAATAAATCTCACGCTAGGTTGCCCCTTTCCTAGTCGCTATTCTCGTAACGAGTACAACTTAAACAAACGCAATCGCTTGACCTACAATGCAGTAATAATAATTCTGAGATGTTGCTCAAACAAGCACCGCTTCGTAAAAGCTGGGCATCGGAGAATTTCTACGCTAACTCACGGGAATGACTTCGTATATATGCTTTCAAACGACTTCGTCGAAACCATTCATTAGATTCTTTGTTTGACGCCTAAAGAGAATGATAGATTAGTCGCTTAATGCTTCTCCTTTGTATTTCTTCGGAGAAAAAACTTCGTACGTTTTCATTGCGAGTGGCATTATCGTGCAGGGCATTGTCCGCTGCATGTGCAATTAAGTGGATCGACACTCATGAAAAAAAGTAATTTCAGAGCACTGCAGTTACTGGCACAACTCTATGAAATGCATGCTCTGTTTCGATATTCGGAACTTCTTAGAATATCCATTGCCTCGATGTGCAACCTAAAATTTGGCTCAGATTTCGTCCGGCAGTGGTGTAAAGATAATAAGAACAATGTAGACTGTTTCATCAACCTAATGACTGACAGGCTGTTAAGCAGATTATGTATTAGACGAATTTCTCAGCAGGTGATCAACCCAAAGCACGCCATTTTATTAAGAGAAACGCCTCTCCTATCAGGCTTGGCTATTCTAGTTTTACTCGTCTAAGTTGCCTTGGTTAGGACAAGAAATAAATAATTATCATATTTTGGGATAATGTGTACTTCCTCAGCATCGTCTTTTGACGTTATGCCATTTCCGTTCAAATTTTTTTACCTGTGTCTCATCAAAAATAAGAAAATTAAGTCAAAGGAACCGTTTTTTGGAATTTACAGGGCTAATTTCGTGGGGATAGTTCTTTGCTCGCAATTTTTACAGTAAAATTATTATAATTCCTAACTAAATTCTGTGAATTTCATTTCTATTTTGCGTCTCACTGATGACGATTGTTTTGCAATGGATGGGACGATGTTTCTAGCTCCCTTCATACATACTAATTCATCTACAACTTGATTAATGTAATTTTTTTACGCACACAGCAAATATCTAACTACATACATAGTACCTATATAATCATCAGCTGGCTATACTCATACATGGTAAATATATGTGCTTCTAAATGCCACGTATGTGTGCAAAATGTCCACCCTCCAATCCAGCTATAGTAGTAAATATACGTCCATTATCGAGCTAAAGTTCAACTTGAAGTAGGATATAAAGTTTAACACGTCGCTTGCGATACGACCCATCGATGGGTCGGGTTTAATTTCTTCCTGTTGTGAAACGATCCACAGATGGGTCGTGTGAAAAATATTAACAATCTTTAAAAATTAATAGTATTCAATGGAACGAGTTGATTTTTGGTATTTATAAAATGGTTAACAACTTTTGACTCTTCAGAATTAAGTTAAGTTCAGAATTAAACTTCAGTTTAACCCTTCGCAGTCAAGGTGTTAAGCTGTAACGCAACTTCTGAAGTCGTCTGATATACGCTAAGTTCTCGACCTGAGAGGATGACATATCAGCGCCTCTTCAAGACGACCTCTTCTGCCACAGGCTTAAGAAACGCACGCGTGGACTCTCATTTTGTGTTTTTAGAAGTAAAGTTCAACAAATACTTTTATTATATAGAAAAATCGGGTTCAGCCCGGCAATGTTCAACCGATCGATAGTGTAATATTCACCGTACGTCGTACACAGATCAGACCATAATATATCAATGAATAAAATAAAATTACTGATAGAAAGCTTGAGAACAGCAAAGTTATCGACCGAAAACGTCTCTTAGGATCAGTAAAATTTTGGTGACGCTCGAGAGTAAATCGGAAGATCGTGTACGTACATCGGCACAATGTCAAAAAGATTGTCTCAAAGTGGAACTCAAGACTGACTCGAGAACCAATGTTGCGAGTGTCTTGTCAACATTTGCCCGCGTGCAAACGTTCCAAGCACACACGTATATTTTTGAATTGAATTAATAAATGAATGAATGAATGGATGAATGTTACGAGGGACAGTTTCGCCAAAAAAAAGTTTCCCGTAAGATAAGATATTTTTATGAACGTGTTGTACTACGATTTCATGAAATGTTCTGCGTTTAAATTGCTGGAGAGTTGTGTGACAATCATTTTTTTTCAGAATCTAGGATTTCTCATTCAATTCTGAATTATTAATTCCATTATGTTATTCTTCACGCTCATTTCATAAGTCCATATGATAGGTGAACGATCTATCTTTCAGTGTAATAGAAAGCAAAAATAACGCTAGACACACTCTTTCATCAACAACTGCCTCCACTGTGTTATAAATTTCCCAGATGGCAAAAGTATGTGACAAATCTCAGGTATCACCGAGCTTACAACAAAGTTACAATTGAAGAGTTCAGTTGGGTTTGAACAGTACTTTATTCTGAAGTAATTTATTTATACTTAACATTACATGTTAGTAGTGAAATGGGCCTATAACTTTGATCGTGACATCTAAGGCCGAGCACTATTAATTGGACACCGTCTTCTGCGATTCTCTCTCCCGCTGAATGTCACTTCTCGCTTTGGCCGCCGTAGTTCACTAGGGCAAGGATCCGTACAGTGTTCTATTTCTGATAATGTAAAGAAAACGGTCAAATAATGGGACTATACTTTGCGTGACGGCGATGTCAAGAGATTTTGTGACAGTATGAATGTTACAGTCTTTGTGCATGAAAGATTATCGTAAATGCATTCAGTTGGTGCCCGTATGTGATTTGTGTCTGACTACACGGGACTTAGGGACATCGAAAGAATGGGCCGCTTGGTTCGTTTATGCTGCCATTTTCTATTTTTCATTGTCTTGTGTGTGCTAGATATGGCCTGGCCTCAGTGGAGGTTGACGCCCTTCTTGGGTTCGTTAAGTGCACCTGCGCCATTTATTGATTAACTGATGTACACGAACCGTCAAAAATGACGGGATTCGATATCTTCTTTAGACAAATCTTACAGATGTGGTTGACAAAAAATTATGTATATCCACCCTAATAGCACCCGCGATTAAAATATTCTTGTACTTGTACAGGAATACGCTGAAAGGTCACCTTTTTGCTGAAAATAATCTACATCCTAATAAACACAGCGTTTGTTCGTCACATTTAAAATACGTTTTAAGATTAAGTCCGTAACACCAATAAGCGATTCGACTCCTTCGGATTCGCGCATGCGTTTATAAGAGTGCGTCATCTGAGACACAACTCCTCAATTTACTTCATCTGAGACACGACTCCTCAATTTACTTCATCTGAGACACGACTCCTCAATTTACTTCATCTGAGACACGAATCCTGAATATACTTCATCTGAGACACGACTCCTCAATTTACTTCATCTGAGACACGACTTCTCAATTTACTTCATCTGAGACACAACTCCTCAATTTACTTCATCTGAGACACGACTCCTCAATTTACTTCATCTGAGACACGTATCCTGAATTTACTTCATCTGAGACACGACTCCTCAATTTACTTCATCTGAGACACGACTCCTCAATTTACTTCATCTGAGACACAACTCCTGAATTTACTTCATCTGAGACACGACTCCTCAATTTACTTCATCTGAGACACAACTCCTCAATTTACTTCATCTGAGACACAACTCCTCAATTTACTTCATCTGAGACACGACTCCTCAATTTACTTCATCTGAGACACAACTCCTCAATTTACTTCATCTGAGACACGACTCCTCAATTTACTTCATCTGAGACACGACTCCTCAATTTACTTCATCTGAGACACAACTCCTCAATTTACTTCATCTGAGACACGACTCCTCAATTTACTTCATCTGAGACACGACTCCTGAATTTACTTCATCTGAGACACAACTCCTCAATTTACTTCATCTGAGACACGACTCCTGAATTTACTTCATCTGAGACACGACTCCTCGATTTACTTCATCTGAGACACGACTCCTCAATTTACTTCATCTGAGACACAACTCCTCAATTTACTTCATCTGAGACACAACTCCTCAATTTACTTCATCTGAGACACGACTCCTCAATTTACTTCATCTGAGACACAACTCCTCAATTTACTTCATCTGAGACACAACTCCTCAATTTACTTCATCTGAGACACAACTCCTCAATTTACTTCATCTGAGACACAACTCCTCAATTTACTTCATCTGAGACACAACTCCTCAATTTACTTCATCTGAGACACGACTCCTCAATTTACTTCATCTGAGACACGACTCCTCAATTTATTTCATCTGAGACACAACTCCTCAATTTACTTCATCTGAGACACAACTCCTCAATTTACTTCATCTGAGACACGACTCCTCAATTTACTTCATCTGAGACACGACTCCTCAATTTACTTCATCTGAGACACAACTCCTCAATTTACTTCATCTGAGACACAACTCCTCAATTTACTTCATCTGAGACACAACTCCTCAATTTACTTCATCTGAGACACGACTCAATTTTCGTCATCTGAGACACAACTCCTCAATTTACTTCATCTGAGACACAACTCCTCAATTTTCGTCATCTGAGACACGACTCAATTTTCGTCATCTGAGACACAACTCCTCAATTTACTTCATCTGAGACACAACTCCTCAATTTTCGTCATCTGAGACACGACTCAATTTTCGTCATCTGAGACACAACTCCTCAATTTACTTCATCTGAGACACAACTCCTCAATTTTCGTCATCTGAGACACGACTCAATTTTCGTCATCTGAGACACAACTCCTCAATTTACTTCATCTGAGACACAACTCCTCAATTTTCGTCATCTGAGACACGACTCAATTTTCGTCATCTGAGACACAACTCCTCAATTTACTTCATCTGAAACACAACTCCTCAATTTTCGTCATCTGAGACACAACTCCTCAATTTACTTCATCTGAGACACAACTCAATTTTCGTCATCTGAGACACGACTCCTCAATGAATTTGAATTTGTTTTTCTCGAATGAATTGCAGCTAACAATAAAAGTGTTGCGTATTGTTTCGATGGCGTAGGTACAATTTATAATTATTCAAATTTTGGACCTCTCAGAGTTCCCCCCACCGCGAGAAGAAGGCCAGGCGGTTGAAGTGGAGTGCGCCATCTACGTGCAGGACATCACTTCCTTCAGCGCTGAAAACATGGACTTCAGGTGCGTCTTTGAGTGAAACGAAAGGTGATGATAACTTCTAGGTTTCAGAAATTGTCTAGCTTGTGTTTTCTGACAGGCATCCGATTCTCGATTCATACGCCATTTCAAACAAATCTCAACTCGTGCGGATCATGCACCTTATTAATGCTGATCTCATCGTGTGAGGCTTCGAGTTAGTTCCAGGTGCTCAAACAATACAGTGCTCGATTCAAGTTATAATAACGGGGAGTACAATGGATCTGTCATTCGTATGAGTTGAGGTTCTCTAAAAGATGATGTATAAGTCAACAAATCATCTTCCCAGTCCTCTGAACATTTTACTTTTGAGGATTGTCTGTGTCTATTATTTTCCCTGTCATTGGCGACATGATATTTGCCTCTATCATCTTCCCTATCATTTTTGAATATTTCACTCTCCCCTGTAAGGACCGACATGATATTCTCATCTATCATCTTCCCACTCCGTACGATAGGAATCGGCATGATATGCTTCTCTATCATCCCAGCACATTGCACTCTCCCTGGCTAGGATTTGCATGATATTCTCATCTATACTGTAGCTAGTTTACCCGGCCAGGATCGACATGATCTTCTTCTCTATCATCTTCCCTGTGATTAGCACATTTTACATTCCCCGCTAGAGATCAACATGAAATTCATCTCTATCATCTTCGAGCATATCACTCTCCTCGGTAAGGATCGACATGATATTCTCATTTACCATCTTCCTCCTATGCCGGCCAGGATCGACATGATATTCTACATGTCGTGGGAAGACTCGCGACTCACGCTGAACAAGTCGGAGTTGGTGGACAAGGGCAGCCTGTCGGGGCAACTCACCCTCTCTGCCTACGCCCTCGACTACCTCTGGATGCCGGACCCGTACATCACCAACTCCAAAGACGCATGTGAGTAGCTCACGCCTGACGCTGTCGTGTCGCTCAGTTCATGTTATTTTGACGCGCAGTTATAGTTATTCTGACTCTCAATTCTAGGTATTCTGACTCTCAATTCTAGTTATTGTGACGCTCAATTCTAGTTATTCTGACGCTCAATTCTAGTTGTTCTCATGCTCAATTCTAGTTATTCTGACGCTCAATTCTAGTTATTTTGGTGCTCAATTCTAGTTATTCTGACGCTCAATTCTGGCTATTCTGACACTCAATTCTAGTTATTCTGACACTCGTTCTAGTTATTCTGATGCTCGTTTTAGTTATTCTGACGTTCGTTCTAGTTATTCTGACACTCGTTCTAGTTATTCTGATGTTCGTTCTAGTTATTCTGACACTCGTTTCAGTTATTCTGACGTTCGTTCTAGTTATTCTGACACTCGTTCTAGTTATTCTGACGTTCGTTCTAGTTATTCTGACACTCGTTCTAGTCATTCTGATGTTCGTTCTAGTTATTCTGAAACTCGTTCTAGTTATTCTGATGTTCGTTCTAGTTATTCTGATGTTCGTTCTAGTTATTCTGACACTCGTTCTAGTTATTCTGATGTTCGTTCTAGTTATTCTGACACTCGTTCTAGTTATTCTGATGTTCGTTCTAGTTATTCTGACACTCTTTCTAGTTATTCTGATGTTCGTTCTAGTTATTCTGACACTCGTTCTAGTTATTCTGACACTCGTTCTAGTTATTCTGACACTCGTTCTAGTTATTCTAACGTTCGTTCTAGTTATTCTGACACTCGTTCTAGTTATTCTGATGTTCGTTCTAGTTATTCTGACACTCGTTCTAGTTATTCTGATGTTCGTTCATGTTATTCTGACACTCATTCTAGTTATTCTGATGTTCGTTCTAGTTATTCTGACACTCGTTCTAGTTATTCTGATGTTCGTTCTAGTTATTCTGACACTCGTTCTAGTTATTCTGATGTTCGTTCTAGTTATTCTGACACTCGTTCTAGTTATTCTGATGTTCGTTCTAGTTATTCTGACACTCGTTCTAGTTATTCTGACACTCGTTCTAGTTATTCTGACACTCGTTCTAGTTATTCTGATGTTCGTTCATGTTATTCTGACACTCGTTCTAGTTATTCTGATGTTCGTTCATGTTATTCTGACACTCGTTCTAGTTATTCTGATGTTCGTTTTAGTTATTCTGACACTCGTTCTAGTTATTCTGATGTTCGTTCTAGTTATTCTGACACTCGTTCTAGTTATTCTGATGTTCGTTCTAGTTATTCTGACACTCGTTCTAGTTATTCTGACACTCGTTCTAGTTATTCTGACACTCGTTCTAGTTATTCTGACGTTCGTTCTAGTTATTCTGACACTCGTTCTAGTTATTCTGACGTTCGTTCTAGTTATTCTAACACTCGTTCTAGTTATTCTGATGTTCGTTCAAGTTATTCTGACACTCTTTCTAGTTATTCTGAAGTTCGTTCTAGTTATTCTGATGTTCGTTCTAGTTATTCTGACACTCGTTCTAGTTATTCTGACACTCGTTCTAGTTATTCTGACGTTCGTTCTAGTTATTCTGACACTCGTTCTAGTTATTCTGACGTTCGTTCTAGTTATTCTGACACTCGTTCTAGTTATTCTGATGCTCGTTTTAGTTATTCTGACGTTCGTTCTAGTTATTCTGATGTTCGTTCTAGTTATTCTGACACTCGTTCTAGTTATTCTGACACTCGTTCTAGTTATTCTGACACTCGTTCTTGTTATTCTGACGTTCGTTCTAGTTATTCTGACACTCGTTCTAGTTATTCTGATGCTCGTTTTAGTTATTCTGACGTTCGTTCTAGTTATTCTGATGCTCGTTTTAGTTATTCTGATGCTCGTTTTAGTTATTCTGACGTTCGTTCTAGTTATTCTGATGCTCGTTTTAGTTATTCTGACGTTCGTTCTAGTTATTCTGATGCTCGTTTTAGTTATTCTGACGTTCGTTCTAGTTATTCTGATGCTCGTTCTAGTTATTCTGACACTCGTTCTAGTTATTCTGACACTCATTCTAGTTATTCTGACACTCATTCTAGTTATTCTGACGTTCGTTCTAGTTATTCTGACACTCGTTCTAGTTATTCTGACACTCATTCTAGTTATTCTGACACTCATTCTAGTTATTCTGACACTCGTTCTAGTTATTCTGACACTCGTTCTAGTTATTCTGATGCTCGTTTTAGTTATTCTGACGTTCGTTCTAGTTATTCTGATGCTCGTTCTAGTTATTCTGATGCTCGTTTTAGTTATTCTGACGTTCGTTCTAGTTATTCTGATGCTCGTTTTAGTTATTCTGACGTTCGTTCTAGTTATTCTGACACTCGTTCTAGTTATTCTGACACTCATTCTAGTTATTCTGACACTCATTCTAGTTATTCTGACACTCGTTCTAATTATTCTGACACTCGTTCTAGTTATTCTGACACTCGTTCTAGTTATTCTGACACTCGTTCTAGTTATTCTGACACTCGTTCTAGTTATTCTGACACTCGTTCTAGTTATTCTGACACTCGTTCTAGTTATTCTGACACTCATTCTAGTTATTCTGACACTCGTTCTAGTTATTCTGACACTCGTTCTAGTTATTCTGACACTCATTCTAGTTATTCTGACACTCATTCTAGTTATTCTGACACTCGTTCTAGTTATTCTGACACTCGTTCTAGTTATTCTGATGCTCGTTTTAGTTATTCTGACGTTCGTTCTAGTTATTCTGATGCTCGTTCTAGTTATTCTGATGCTCGTTTTAGTTATTCTGACGTTCGTTCTAGTTATTCTGATGCTCGTTTTAGTTATTCTGACGTTCGTTCTAGTTATTCTGACACTCGTTCTAGTTATTCTGATGCTCGTTTTAGTTATTCTGACGTTCGTTCTAGTTATTCTGATGCTCGTTTTAGTTATTCTGACGTTCGTTCTAGTTATTCTGACACTCGTTCTAGTTATTCTGACACTCATTCTAGTTATTCTGACACTCATTCTAGTTATTCTGACACTCGTTCTAGTTATTCTGACACTCGTTCTAGTTATTCTGACACTCATTCTAGTTATTCTGACACTCGTTCCAGTTATTCTGACACTCGTTCTAGTTATTCTGACACTCGTTCTAGTTATTCTGACACTCGTTCTAGTTATTGTGACGCTCATTCTAGTTCTTGTGACGCTCGTTCTAGTTATTCTGACACTCGTTCTAGTTATTCTGACACTCGTTCTAGTTATTCTGACACTCGTTCTAGTTATTCTGACACTCGTTCTAGTTATTCTGACACTCGTTCTAGTTATTCTGACACTCGTTCTAGTTATTCTGACACTCGTTCTAGTTATTCTGACACTCATTCTAGTTATTCTGACACTCGTTCTAGTTATTCTGACACTCGTTCTAGTTATTCTGACACTCGTTCTAGTTATTCTGACACTCATTCTAGTTATTCTGACACTCATTCTAGTTATTCTGACACTCGTTCTAGTTATTCTGACACTCGTTCTAGTTATTCTGACACTCGTTCTAGTTATTCTGACACTCGTTCTAGTTATTCTGACACTCGTTCTAGTTATTCTGACACTCGTTCTAGTTATTCTGACACTCGTTCTAGTTATTCTGACACTCGTTCTAGTTATTCTGACACTCGTTCTAGTTATTTTGACACTCGTTCTAGTTATTCTGACACTCGTTCTAGTTATTGTGACGCTCATTCTAGTTATTGTGACGCTCGTTCTAGTTATTCTGACACTCGTTCTAGTTATTCTGACACTCGTTCTAGTTATTCTGACACTCGTTCTAGTTATTCTGACACTCGTTCTAGTTATTCTGACACTCGTTCTAGTTATTCTGACACTCGTTCTAGTTATTCTGACACTCGTTCTAGTTATTCTGACACTCGTTCTAGTTATTCTGACACTCGTTCTAGTTATTCTGACACTCGTTCTAGTTATTCTGACACTCGTTCTAGTTATTCTGACACTCGTTCTAGTTATTCTGACACTCGTTCTAGTTATTCTGACACTCGTTCTAGTTATTCTGACACTCGTTCTAGTTATTCTGACACTCATTCTAGTTATTCTGACACTCGTTCTAGTTATTCTGACACTCGTTCTAGTTATTCTGACACTCGTTCTAGTTATTCTGACACTCGTTCTAGTTATTCTGACACTCGTTCTAGTTATTCTGACACTCGTTCTAGTTATTCTGACACTCGTTCTAGTTATTCTGACACTCGTTCTAGTTATTCTGACACTCGTTCTAGTTATTCTGACACTCGTTCTAGTTATTCTGACACTCGTTCTAGTTATTCTGACACTCATTCTAGTTATTCTGACACTCGTTCTAGTTATTCTGACACTCGTTCTAGTTATTCTGACACTCGTTCTAGTTATTCTGACACTCGTTCTAGTTATTCTGACACTCGTTCTAGTTATTCTGACACTCGTTCTAGTTATTCTGACACTCGTTCTAGTTATTCTGACACTCGTTCTAGTTATTCTGACACTCGTTCTAGTTATTCTGACACTCGTTCTAGTTATTCTGACACTCGTTCTAGTTATTCTGACACTCGTTCTAGTTATTCTGACACTCGTTCTAGTTATTCTGACACTCGTTCTAGTTATTCTGGTACTCGTTCTAGTTATTCTGACACTCGTTCTAGTTATTCTGACACTCGTTCTAGTTATTCTGACCCTCATTCTAGTTATTGTGACGCTCAATTCTACTGAATTTTGTTCGGAGACCCAACTTTATTGTTCTGTATTCTCCAACGCAATTGTGTTGTACAACTGTTTTGTACTGTGATGCAATTGTATTGTGTTTAGTTGTATTGCGCAATACGATTGCACTGTGTTGTTCTATTGTGTTGTGTTGTGTAATGTGATTTCATTGTGTTATGTTGTGTAGTGCAATACGAGGGCGTTGTACAATTGTACTGTGTTGAGCTATAATATGCAACGCGATTGAATCGCGCAATTGTACTGTGTTATGTTGTATTGTGCAACGCGATTGCATTTTGCAACTGTATTGCTTCGTTTTGTACGACTCAGTTTTATTGTGAAATTGTATTTAGTTGTGTTGTATTGTGAAATGCGAAACCGTGTTGTGTTGTAGTGTGCCACACAATTCCATTGTGCGATTGTATTGAGCGATACTGTTGTGTGTGTGTGTGTGTGTGTGTGTGTGTCATTTTTCTCCATCGGTGCTGGTGAGTTTTTGTTCAGTGCTTCATTACAACGAATGTCTAACGTTATGTTTTTTACAGTTATATGTATTCATGGTTCAATATATTGCTAGCCGTAATATTCAAGCGTTCCGGGATTATTTTTACGAGGAAATTTCTTTTTTCTTCGGTGATTGTTTTGAGTATACATGAAGTCACTATAAAGTATGAAAAGTGCATTGATAGCCTTCAACTTTTCAACTCATAAACATGTTTTTTCTTCGCGAGTGTTTGATATATGAAACTAAAGAACAAGAGTGGGGGCTTCTTGTTTATTTTATTATTTACTATGTAGTCCACCCCCTTTATTTGAAATAAAAAAGAAGGCGAAATGAAAGAAAGGCCGTGAGAAAAAAAATACAATCTCCCTTGAGTTAATAAGGCCGCGTGAACACGGCCCGTCACACGGCCCGTGAACACGGCCCGAACACAAAATATATAGGGCTGGAGCTTGTATCACAGGTACGCTCATCACACACTGCAGGCTGGCTTCGGACAGACGGACGGACGCGGCTCTTATTATAGTGTAGATTTGATGTATGGCTAGTGTTCACCTCGCAGAAAAAAAATGTGACCCAAGTGAGGGAAAAAAGTTGAATGACCCGCGAGTAGAATAACATGTTCTATTGTGATGGTATTTACTCCTTGTTGGGAATAAGAATGATTTGTATAAAAATTGTACTATACAAAGTTTTACACGTGAGGATGTGTAAAAGAATACGTAAAACAGAAAGATTAAAGAAATTTCTGCCGTGCATAAATGGATTTTTATGTTCTTGAAAATATCTATGCAAAGTGCTTGAAAGAAAATTCAAATAAATAACAAAAGTAATCTTGTCTAATCTAAAACCTACACAAAACGTAGCCATAAGACTAACATTAATCTTGACCTTAATTTCGACTTGAACTTCAACCTTAAAATAAACCTAACAATTTTTTTTAGAAAATAAACTAACACCGACCTAACCTATCCCATCCTAACTTAATTCTGCCCTATATGCCCTAATTTAATTTCCTCCTCTACACCCTAACGTAACCTAACCGTGTACCTCTTAACTTTACCTTACCATGTGCGTCTTAGCTTAACCTTGCTTTATTGGCCCTAACTTAACCTTACCCTCTACGTCCTAACATGAACCTAACCTAATATGCCCCAACTTAACCATGCCCTACGTGCCTTAACCTAACCTTGGCCTAAATGTCCTTATTAAGCCGTGACAATAGTAAAAACACATCTGGCATAAGCCCGAATGGCCTGCGACATGATAAGTATGGCATCGCAATTCCCGTCGACCTCCGCTCGGTGTATTTGCGCTTGAGGCAGCAGAATTAAACCAAGAAATTTGTTTGGCACAGCGAATGTCATAATGGTGCGCAGAAAATTCTAAAAATAGTTATTCAACCAATCATATTTATAATAATTGAGCGTATCGGTTTTTTGTTTCAAACATCACGTCATACGAGTTATGTGCGTCATTTGTGTGCCTATGTGAGTGGACGTGACTGCTTGCGAAGAAGACGTTTAATGAGCCTGGAAAGTCAACTAGAAGAGCTTTACTAGGCGTGTGTTCTCACGAGCTTACCCATCTTGGAGGCCATACATACAAGGTTCCCGAGTACGTGGGTTTTGAGGTACTTGTCTATGTCATTGTTAATCAGCTCTCTTCAACGGAATTTTGTGGTATTTTCTACGGAGACTCAATTTTATTGCTCCCAATTTTATTGTGTCAAATTGGAGACCTAATTTTATGGAACCCAATCGACACGTAGCGACACGTAGAGTCTATTCAGGCTTTTAAGTAGAATTTAGTGCTGCTTCCTTTTCCAATGCTTCTTCTCTTTTGAGGCTTTCCTACAATAGAATCCGATATTAAACATGTCAGTACCCACGTGCAAAACTAGTGGATGGGTTTAGCTAATGGAGGATACCACTTAAAGGCCGTTTGTAATATGTGCATTTAACATGTTACATGAGGCTGAATTTAAAGCCGAGTGCATACAATATGAAGCGTTCAAACAGTGTAACTTATGCATTTGATATGTTTTATGAGGCTAAATTATATTACTGAGCGTATGTGATGAGAGGCGTTCAAACAGACAAGATTTAACTGCTGACGTGTGTTTCAATACGCTTCAAGTCCGACCTGATCCAGTTCGAAGCACTCGACCGTTTTGATCTTTATAACGTAAAGGTCGCGTAAATCGACCTCCCGACTAGCTGATTTTCATTGTTATTTGCTGGCCATTTGTTGATGTCTTCTTGGCAGCTGGGTGCTGGGAATAGGGTACGTCTTGCGTCACAAGGACCACCATGGCATGAAACCATTGATCCTTTTGTTTTCTGTTCAGAAACGAATAATGTAATTTTTGAGCAATTCATTTTTTGCATGTCAGCGGAGCTTTTCTCCCTTTTTTCACAAAATTTGAGTGGTTATTTTATCATTGCTCATGCTGCCACCGTGTTCTTGACATTTACGGGAATTTGTCAAGAACTGATGATCACGTATATTTACTCAGGAGAGCCTCTCTGGGGGACTAGCCTGAGATGAACTTTTGGCACAAAGGGCAGTTTCGCAATATTTGACCGATGGCTTAAACATTGCAGACCTCCACAGGCTGAGCCACGCAGTGAAATGATAAAATTAGAGTCCAGGTTCCTCTGGAGACTCTGGAACGGAGCCACGTCAATTCCCAGGGAACTCGAGTTCACGCTTTTAGTTTGGCGTCACTCGAGGGTTTTTGATAGCCATTTCATTGGTGTCATGTTGAAGGGAAAGGAATTATTTTAGAGAGACCAATTGGAAGTTTTTGTTCGATGTGCTTGTGTACCTTTACATATTCTCCCAGGTGAGCTGTTTACAATGAACAAGACCCTTACAATGAAGGAAGGCCTTCCATTTTGCGGATCTCCTCGTGTTCGTAAAGCTCCCCCTGGAGGTGAGGGACTGACCTCTCCATTTACTACTCTTCTTCTCCATCTTTCAAGTTTAAGGAGACCTTGTGCTTGTGTTCAGCAGAGGCTATATTCTCTCTGATAACTTCACCTTATTTCTTAAAACGGAATCGGTCAGTTCGCTCGAACTAACTATATGCTTGTGTTCAGAAGAGGCTATATTCTCTCTGATAACTTCACTTTATTTCTTAATTAATTAAGCCAGAACCAGTCGAACATACTAAACGATTTCTCTGTCGAGTTCTAAACCACAAGTTACACCTCACCGATATGAGCAGATCCAATTTTTTTTGTTGTGACATGCGTGACTGAGTTATCAGCTTTTCTTGATTTTTTACACGTAAATAACACGTTTGCATTATACATCTTCGCTATTTTCGATGTGCCTCCACAAGTTGTAAACTTAACTGTCGTGTTCTTATCACGTTTTCTTTTGACATTGTAAATAGTTTCCTTCGCAAGCGACTGAAACCAAGGCACATCTGTACATACATACAAAGCTGTTGTGATGTTTTTATACTCCTCTTGGTGTTTCTCTTTCCTTTGTCTGAAGCTGAAGCTGGCCAGCACGTGGAAGGCCTTTCTTTCTGTTCTCTGCGTCAAAGAATTATTTTTGTCAATTATTGCCCGATGCTGACATCAGCGATGCACTAGATAAACCCGCAAGCTGCGTGCATGTTTCCTAACTCACGTTCTTTTGTAGCTCTTCAGAACGGATTTTCTTTGTTCTCAAGGACAAAGATGCATCATTTGAAACTGTTCTCTCCTGCGGGATTTCCATTAATGTCCAAACGAAGTACCACGCTACTTCGTCACGCTGGGGCACCCCGCACGCCAGAGGCAGCATTGCCTCGAGATCCCTGTAATTGTGAGAGTGCATTCGGGCCTGAACTGCATTGCCCTGGCTGCAAGCTTTTTAGTAATAACCCTGCGCTGGCTTCAATAATACCTTCAAACTACACGCTTTTCTAGACGTATTGATTCGAAGTGGCGGCGGCTGCGAAGGCAGTTTGAGGCGGAACTGCAACATTCACTCAAGGATGATATATGACGTAATTCTTGACGGTCCTGGGTATACAAAAGGGCATCTGTCGAGTCTTTCCTCTGAATATTCCATAGCAAGGTGTTATTTCACCTCTGCGCAGCGTGGTGACACGATGTGATGGAGATTTCCCGCGGTTCCTGACTTCTCGATGTTGAATAGATTTGATACCTCGCCCTCTGATGTTTCAAAAATTTATCTTCGTTGTGGATTTGGTATTGATTATGTTTGCTGGATTTACCGCTAACTAGAAAACTGCGTGAATTTTAGTGGACCTCTACCCTGCAGAATATGATGCTGCCATTTGCAGACCAGAGTTGTGATAAATGATTATTAAAAGAGAGCTAAGTTAATTCCACTCCTGAAGCAAGAGTGTCATCATGGAAATGAAACCGCAAAACAAAAGTTGTTTTAGTAGCTTGCGCGTTGTTTCTGTCGTAACAGGTGTTCTGACCCGCAGGAAATATTTGCGCATGTGCATAAAGCACTTGCCTGGCAAGTGGACTGATGGCTTTAAGAAAATCAAAGGTCGTGAATCCGAGTGACTTCATTTCAGTTTAAAACTGCGCTCTGGAACTAGACAAAACGCAGCTTGAAGTCTGTTTTAAAATGCACGAAACCTTTCCATTGAGGATGAAATAACAGCCCACACACAAAAAGCATTTTCAATTTGATTCTTTCTAAGCACCTGAAGTTCGTTAAGGTATTTTAGCTCTCTGGAGAAATTCATTTGATTACCCGACCAAGCTTTGCTGGATTCACTGGCCAGTTCAACCATCAATCATGCAGTCCGGTGAACTAAAGATAGTACTGTTCGAGTGTATCCGCACGCTATCGAGCATTGCGCTTGCTCTGGTGCGTCATGAGGGTGTTTCTTAGTCCCAATTTTCTAAAACTTCACGTCATCGTAGATGAACAGCACGCAGCGTAAATGCCTCTACGTGAATTTAGCTGGAATATGAGCAGTAGACATTGCCAAACCGACTTAATAAAACGCTGGAAAAACGCACAGGAAAGATAGAAAGAAAGGGAGAAAAACAGTTTGTCTCCTATAAAGATGGTACAAAACCCATCCTTGGTTTTAAAATATCTTAACGTAATGATCCTTAGTTGATCTGAACTCATGGGCATCGTGACATCCATGTCAATGGTCGAAACAAATGACTGCGAGAAAAGCATGGAAAATGCATTCCCTTTATTGTGTAATCTAGGTTTGATAAAGCATATTGATACAAATTGAAGTAACATAGCTACGACTGAGTAAACTGTATAGATGTGAGTCTCATACAGATTTACTTCGCTGCGGGAGTTAGAATTTCTTTCGTTGCTAGTACAGCTGGAGGGCAACGGCTGGAGTACACCTGTGAAGAGTGTTACTTATTTTGAACTCCTGAAGTAAAACGCGTTGTTTCTTTTCAAAACTGAACTAAGTAATGATGGCTTGGAAGTGTCGTGCAGATCGATCCGCGAGGAGAGCATTGGAGAACAACATAATCAGACTACGTAGACGTTGAGGAGAGCATTGGAGAAGAACATAATCAGACTACGCAGACATTGAGGAGAGCATTGGAGAACAACATAATCAGACTACGTAGACGTTGAGGAGAGCATTGGAGAAGAACATAATCAGACTACGCAGACATTGAGGAGAGCATTGGAGAACAACATAAACAAACTACGTAGACGTTGAGGAGAGCATTAGAGAAACAACATAATCAGACAGCGTAGACATTGAGGAGAGCATTGGAGAACAACATAATCTGACTACGCAGACATTGAGGAGAGCATTGGAGAACAACATAATCTGACTACGTAGACGTTGAGGAGAGCATTAGAGAACAACAGAATCAGACAACGTAGACATTGAGGAGAGCATTGGAGAACAACATAATCAGACTACGTAGACATTGAGGAGAGCATTAGAGAAACAACATAATCAGACAGCGTAGACATTGAGGAGAGCATTGGAGAACAACAGAATCAGACAACGTAGACATTGAGGAGAGCATTAGAGAAACAACATAATCAGACAGCGTAGACATTGAGGAGAGCATTGGAGAACAACATAATCTGACTACGCAGACATTGAGGAGAGCATTGGAGAACAATATAATCTGACTACGTAGACGTTGAGGAGAGCATTAGAGAACAACATAATCAGACTACGTAGACATTGAGGAGAGCATTAGAGAACAACATAATCAGACTACGTAGACATTGAGGAGAGCATTAGAGAACAACATAATCAGACTACGTAGACGTTGAGGAGAGCATTAGAGAACAACATAATCAGACTACGTAGACATTGAGGAGAGCATTAGAGAACAACATAATCAGACTACGTAGACATTGAGGAGAGCATTAGAGAACAATATAATCTGACTACGTAGACGTTGAGGAGAGCGTTCAGATTCTCAATACCCTCCTCTTTTGAAGCTACAATTCCAGATTTGGACGATTGATAATGAAGAAAATAGTTTTTTTTATTTTACCTTTACTCTTCGCTCATCATTTTCGCATTTTGGTCTATTGATCTTGCTTGGAAATGCAGCTTTTTTCACATTTTATAGTACATAATATAACAAATAAATGGAGTATGCATTGTCTCACTTTGGTGTATTGACCTTGATTTGGGAATGTGGCCTTTAGTTTCACATTTTCGACAGAATATTATGAAGCAAATGGAGCTTCAATTTTTATTCTTTTGTCCGCTGATTTTGATTGAGAATGCGGCTTTTATTCTCACATTTTGGTTCGTTGGTAACGAAGCAAATGGTGCTTTCAATTTTACATTTTGGTCTCTTGATGGATAACGAAGTCAATGGAGAACGAATGGATAACGAAGGCATTTCGAATTTCGAACCAATGATGAAGAAATCAATAAGACTTTTATGATACATATCTGATTTTTCACGATGATTATGATAATTAAAGAAATTTATTTTCTATTTTTGTATATTGCCCTTTGATAAAGGAATTGGGCTTTCAGTTTTACGATTCGGCCAGCTGATAATAAAGAAAATGGGGCTTTATTTTTTATAATTTGGCTTACTGGTGATAAAAAAAATGTTAGGAAATTTGCCAGATTTCAGTGCGCATGCGTTAGAGCGTTTTTTGACCTCAATAATGAAATTTTAAGCTGCCATTTTCATGTATCCAAAGAGGCTTTTGAAAAACTGAAGTTTCGGTAAGTTTTTGTGAAACTTACTTTAAACTTTTTCAGTAAAGCCAAGCGTGGTCAATTTTACGGAAATGGTTTTGCTTCCGGCTGTACCGCTGGAATGGCGAAAATTATTTAAACATCCAGTTTCTGATTACTCACAACGAAGTTACGATAATCTTAAATATTTGCTGGAACTTATTCTTTGCATACCAAAACGAAGAGAACCTAAGACTAAACTTCTCAAATATGACGCCCGACTTGTTCTGCGGCTCTCATTTGAATCATTTTACCTTTATTTTCTATCTAAAAACAAATTTCTGGCTGAGTTATTCAATTAAAATCGCTGTTTGGATTTCTTTTAAAAGCGTGTGAATGTTATTTTATAATCTGGTGTCCACCCTATAAATAATCTGGTGTCCACCCTATAAATCAGCACACCAGAGTTCAATTAAGCGCTGCAGCTACCACGTAAGGGGCACGGTCGATAGACTTCTCCAGTGTGGAGATTGAATTAATTCTTCGAGAATATCTCGAGCTCCAAACTGATGCAACATCGACCAAAATATGATTTGACTCAATTGCTGCCTTCGTCTGGGAAGGTAAACAATGTGGAATATTCAATTGTTATGCATGAGTGATTCTGTATGGCCGGAGACACCGTGTGTGTTGTGTACACACAGCAAGGCTTTAGTATGTATGAAGGCGACGCGTTGTGTTTGTATGGCCGCTGATGAGTTTGTATTGTTTGTGTGAATTGTTGTCTGAATACAAAGGCTTGTTTTGTACTAACTAAACAAATCCTTTGAGGTGTTTGTTTTGGTCACTTTGTGAAACTGTTGAGGTGTGTCTTGGTTAAGTGATGATATAGTCTAGTTAAAGTGTGTCATTGTCAGGTCATGAAACAGTCAAGGCGAGTCTTTGTCAGGTCATGAAACAGTCAAAACGTGTCATTGTCAGGTCATGAAACAGTCAAGGCGTGTCTTGTTGAAATACTGAAACAGTCGAGGCTAAGCAGGCACAACTTTAGCATTAATGGCTCGATCAACAACGCAAAGGAAGGAAGTTACGACTTTCGGGATCATAAACTAGATAACAACTGATAATGACAGCACATCCATCGCAAAATTATGTATAACCTCAAAACTTTACAGATTCATGATGATGACGTGAAAATGTGCCGATAAAAATCGGAGCGAAAGATTTCGTGATCATAAACTAGATAACAACTGATAATGATATCACATTCATCGCCAAAATTATTCATAACCTCCAAACTTCTCAGATTCATGATGATGACGTGAAAATGTGCCGATAAAAATGGGAGCAGAAAAGTTAAGAATACCCCTGACGGTGTGTGCGTCCTGCTATGAGTAACCAAGAATTTTGCTTAATTCCATATTTCAATTTAATTTTAGTGTAGAAAAACTTGAGATTGTTTGCCTAATTTTATTATTCTCGAAATTTTACAACACTTACTCTAGTTCAACTTCTGCGTGACATTGTGAATTAACATTTTTGTTAGTTTTTGCTAACGCAACATGCGCTGGTGTACATCTTTTACTCATTTAAAAAAAATTTTTGCTTCTATTTTCATCAGCAAATTTAATAAGATTCACAAAATAACTTCAATAGCATCGTTTCAGCAGCTTAGAAAACGCATTTTCGCAATGGTATCAAACTCTATAACTTCGTGGCTTTCGAAACGTGTAGTGAAACGATCTTAAATCAATGCGTAAAATCCGTCTTTTTATCTCACGAGCAGTAGACACATCCCGCGAGCTTCAGGGCCAGAGGCATCGTATGACACGCATCTTACATTCGCAACGACCGTGTCTAATGCGTCACAAAATAAATGACCGGTCTGCCGTGCTCAGGCATGGAAACCGCTTTGTAACGCAAGGCTCTCGTCGGGCAGGGCTTCCTAAACTTTTTTCGCTCCATTCCTTTAAAGAAATTTCATTCGAACCTCGCACCCCCTGGAATAAAAATACCAACACATTGCTAATATTTTATTACTTATTTGGACTTTTCTCGCACCCCCTGGAATATCGTCGTGCACCTCCAGAGGGCGAGAATAAGTGGTAAAGCCTGTTTTTTTGTATCCTTGCACTTATACACTGACTGCTCTTGATGGAGGAGGTAAAATACATGAACGCATATTTGTCATCGCCATTACTGCGGTGATGAACTTATACTCCTTGATGAAGGCAGCGATCGGCTTTGAGTTAAAGAGCAGCTTTGGAATACCGTTGCATCTGCCTGGTGCGTTAACAACTAGTGTGGTGAGAGACTTGATCCATTTAATGAATTGAAATAAAACTAAAGTGAAATCGTACTCTGAGTTTGATACTAAAAAAAATTGATAGCATCTTTACGACGAATGGGCTCTTCATTTAATACTTAAGAATTGAACGATGATAGGAAATGGTACAAATCTCTTTCGAGGCGTACCTCCGGTGGTAGAAAAAATGCATCATTGAGAGAGATACAATGACCAATTAAAGACATTGAGTCACTATTATGTGTGAAGAAATACAAAAGGATGTTTTATTCCAACCAAGCCTGATACGAATCATCTTATTTTTCACATTGGTCTTTCAAATGCCTTAGTACTAACACCAGGATGTAATGGCGGTTACCCCCGGTCAAGCCGGTACCCATTTCCAACACCTGGGTTGAGTGGGGAATTACGGCTGAGTTCTCCCTTTTCCCGGGAGAACTCTTTTTATCACGTAGTCCCTGATGAGCCAGGGACCAACCTCTGCTTTGTTCTCGATCACAAGACTTTTGAGTTCCTTGGTAGCTTCTTACTGAAACTCAACACACAAAAATATATAGGAAAAGTACCTATTCACCTTGATTTTAAATGTGTTGCAGTGCGGGTGTTCCTGAATAAATATATGTTATTGACCACCGCTGCATTGGTGTTTGCGTTTCATACGCGTGCAAATACGTGAGGTTAGAGCAATCAACGACCGTGTCCCGTTGCTGTGAATTCTTCGTGTCCTGCTTTGGTTCGATAAGTTAAACATAGCAGTAATACACACGGCTTGGTATCCCTTACTTCTGACACCCTGAAATTTACGGCGCTCTAAATATTAGGTTTCCAGTGATCCATCTTGTCTATTGGTGCTAAGTATCGTGAGGTGCCTTACCATTTGAAACTTTTAAGGGTCCTTACTATGTGATACTTTTAATGCTAGGCCGGATACCTGAAAATTGCTGATGCTGGCAAAGTTGGGCAATCGCTTGATACTTTGTACCTCCACTGCGTCAGAGGCTTGCTTTATGGTTGTTTCGTCACTTGTTACATCTATTGGGTGTTTCTAGTAAATAAGATAATCACATATACTCTAACTTAGCATACATTTGAAGGAATAGGTTTAGCTAAAAATGATGGATCAAACGTGAAAACTTTACGGAATAAAATAACTAACCATTAACATTAAAAACTTTGTGATATTTATACAGAAGAACCATTACACGCATTGTCAACTAAGAGATCGTTCTTGTTTGAATGAGTAATGTTCTCGATGCTGAATGTTTGCAGTGCATATATTCGCAGCAAACGAGGCTGATAGATGATTGCAGTTGCTGTCAAGAATTTGGCGGCACTTGAATGAATGCATTCCAGCGTCTATTTTTGGTATGACTTCCGCTCGTAGGAATAAGCTGCGGGTTGTGTAGTTTTAGATAATATTCTTGCTCCCATGTCTTATTGCTAGATATGAGGTAATGCAAATCTTACTAGAACGCCTTTCTCTGATGAAACTAACACGTCCTTCATAGACTGTAACTTCGGAAGACTGAGTTGTCCAAAATTTCACCACGATGGCGTCGAAAGCGTTGCTCCTCTGGGTGTAAGGTGTGGTTTGGATCTTTGTCCTGTTGATAAATAAAATTTCGGCTCATTATTCCTCTGTGGAAAGAAAACACTGTTGTCTCATGTATGCCTTCATGCTGATAGCAGTCTATTGTGTGATGAATACGACATAAAACCTGTCCCAGTAACTACAAGCACTTGAACAACTCACCATGCTTCATAGTTGTGTCCAGTATTTGGGTTCGGACATGTTGTCACCCTGCAGTGTGACGAACTCTGCTCGGCTTGAAGCAAGCATTATGTTCCTATTCATCGCTCCAGGCAACTTCACTTCATTTTGCATTCGTTCAGTGAATACGTTCGTTCGCCTATTGAGTTTGAAGGTGTCGATTCTTTTCAGAAATAAATAGTTTCTAAGCCGGTATTTTTCCTAACGGTCTTGCCTCGCGTAGACGACAGCCTCTAACTGGATGTGCTGACGGATTTGCACTATCGAGTCATCAAGTTCAAGTTCATGTCCACTGTCATAACCTTGAGTTTGGGAGAGAGTATGTCGACAGAAATATCAGAGGTATTCGAAAGAATAACTCGGTTATGGAATATCTCCCTTTCTCACTCTGACCATTCCTCCTATTGTTTTTGAGCCTATTAGGAGCTTCCAAATTGTAGAAATTGAGATAAAGTAGTTTGCTTTGCCAAATGCGCAATAGCTTTCTGCTTCTGTGGAGAAATGTTCTAAACTCTTATTAGTTTTTTCATTTTCTAAAAGGTGCATTACAATACAGCGGTGGGAAATGTGCGCAACATTCAAAATACGTGGGAAAGGAACGACAAAATACTGGAGTTTGCTTGGGTCATGTCTACAAGTCGCAGAGATGTACGAATGATTTTGAAACTGTTTACGAATATTAGGCCCTGTGCTGCATATATTTCTTCCCAGCAGTTCTTTACATCAAAATAAAATTCAAAATTGGTTCTGGTTTCAAATCCCTAAAAACGTGTTTCGTTAAAAAATGTAAAATCGTAGTTTATGTAATTGTGCACGCTGCTGTAGTTCCTATAAAATGATTTTCCTGAATAGTTGTTACCTCAAACTAAAATTAATTACCCCAAACTAATTATCCCATTGACTAGGGCACACTTTTGACCTAGACTCATTATCTGCTCTCCTACGGGGTTAAAATCTTGTACATACATGTAAACTTGCGTTCTCAGGGAGAAAATTTGAGGTCCCCAGCTGAAGGTTTGATAGGCTTTTTTGATGAATTAAAAATGTTTTTTTTAGTTTGGTTACGGAATACGTTTTTTTTTGGTTCTCTGCTTTTTTTAAAAACAACTATTCCTTTTTTCTTAATTTTTTCTATTTCATAAACTTTTCTATCTTGCTGCTTTTGTGAGGACAGTGTAACATACCTTGTGCATGGATTCTTCGTTCCCATTTTTCCATACTAAATGGTAGAATCTTTGATATGTTTTTGGACCTTTGATATTTTCAGGGAGGCTCAAACTAATTTACCTAATATAAAGCCATTATACAACATATATACATGAGTTATAATCGTACAAATAAAACTTAAAACTTCATTAAAACTTCATGAACACATCCTCACATGTCAGTCGTTGATCTTCTTAATATAAATACGATAAATTATGCGTCAACGCTCACTTGGGTTGTGATGTTTCAACTTTCGTTTGCCAGTTATATTCATTGGTAGCGTTATTACTGAGAATTCCATTTAGGGATAGCTTTTTGTAGGAACCTAACTTATTTGATATTGCAAAAGGGATTGTATCTGCTACTCGACCAGCTTTGTGAACAAGAATGAAATGCAACAAGGACAAACCAAGGGACCCGTTCTCTGCTGCTATACATGCTTTACGCAGTGCAGCAATATAGCCACGCTAGTACCTGAGTGGAAGCAAGAGGAGAACGAACACAAATCAACAATTTTCACCTATTCTAAGCCTTAATTTTATTTAATACCAAATTAATCTCTAATTTCGTTTCACTCGTCCTTCAAAGATATAGAGAGAATTAAATTATTATTAATGAGGCATATCACCACCGACGACGCTACTTCATCATTTCTATACAAAAGAGAAAGAAAGTATCTATGCACTTAACTAAGATAATATATCGCTAGCATGTCTTCTATCCTCATGCTTAATAATCTCGCATGAGCAAGGCCATAAGCCCTGGAATGATGATCTGATGCCCACTTTACAAATATTTTGATTTTTCTTTCGAAGAAGAACAGAAGATCTTCGATAGTGGCTAAATGTCGTGTTTAAATGCTTAAATATTCTCTTTTGGGCTTTAGTTCAGAATCATTGAGGTTCTTAATTCAAAGAAAGTTCTCTTTAATTCATGCTTTCTTTCAAATAGCATAACGTTCTCTTTCAACTCAAAGCCTCAAAAGCATAATTTTGAACCCATTGTCTAAATATGTCTGTACTGCAATGTCTTCTCTTGATCATGTACATGTATCTTATCAGTGTACTAATACTTGAAATTCTTTTTCTTAAAAGTATAAAAGTAGCATAGGTCATCCTCCTGTGTTGAGAAATAACATCTGTAACTTTTATTCATGTCACTAAGGACAAAAGTAGCTTGTAACTGTTCCTCAACGTTGGGTACAAATGGTGTGTGTCGGTTTAAAAAATAGTGTCAGGTGACTTAGTGTAATCATCTTAGTGTCATTTAAAGCGTGAGTTCAAGGCGTGTCCTTGGCAGGTGCCCCAGAAATTCAGGCAAGTCAATCTAGCGGCGCTGCTATAATACGAGTGCATATGACCTAGATTAATCAGCTTTATTCGCAAATACATTCATGAATCAGGCGTTATGGCTCTTATTAAAGTATTGCTCCTAAGGGATTAGCATACAATGTTCACGGTCGCCTTTTTTTAGCGTGTGAACTGTCTCTAATTTCCTGAAGCGTGCAAAAAATGGTAAACAAATCGACATAGAATAACTAGCGGCAATAGAACACTCGTTTGGAGTGTTCGCAGATTTCGCCATTAATGTGTGCAAAGAATTTACTGAGTGTTGTATTTTGAGGTTTTCAACATAACTAAGCACCATCCCTAGCTTTGTTTCCAACTTGGTTTTGTGATGTCACGACAGAAGCGGGCGCCGTGCAGTGTCCTGATGTGCAAAATTTGACCCCAGTTTTCAAGATTCTTTTCGATCACAAAATTGATTATCGTTCTCAAAAACCGAAAATCGACAATTGATGATTGTTGTTCATTAAAATGAAAAATCGATAATTTATGATTACCGTTCGTTAAAACCGAAAATCGACAATCGATGATTATCGTTCATCAAAATTGAAAATCGATATAGTCGATGATTATCATCCGTCAAAATCGGAAACCGATAATTACTCTCTGAAAAAATCGTGGTCCGTATATACCTCACATGGGGAGCTAGGTAATACAATTCAATGTTACATGCGTGTTATAGTTTTCTTACAGCACCTTACTTCTAAAGAGATTGAACCAGTGATGTTAATCGTAGTTTTCTGAAAGCTGTTACTAATGCAACATCCGTCGTTGTCCAAAAAAGGAAGGTTACTTCAACATGTGCCCTGGTGTGTATTTGCCTCAATGCTCTATCATTTGACCCAAGCGCTAGTGTTTAGACAATTAATATGTTAATTTTATAAACGTGCTGGCATTTTACAACTTGTTATATTTCTTAGCCTGTTGTTTTCTAATCAACTGTATTAATGATTTAGCCAAATATAACGGGACCATAACGGAGAAGTGGAATGATTGGCAAGTCAAAACGGAGAACATCTTTTCATGATGTCGATGCTGCAGAGCACTCGGTTGATTGGAATTACATTCAAAGCTTCAAAAGTTTGTGACTTGATTGTGATCTTCGTGTGGTACTGTGTGGGATATTGGTATCTTATTTATGACTGCGATGTGTTAGTCTGTGGTTGATGTACGTAAAACGCTGAAAGGACTCTTACTGTGTGTATAGCTGCTGAATGTAAAACGTTGAAAAGACTTGTACTGTAACTACACTCTTCTCCGTGTCGCAAACGAGGCCACGACATATTTCACGTGGTAAACGTGAAAGCCATTTTATCTTGCGTTGCGCCAATTTGTATACGGACCACATTATTTATACATTTTCAGTTTTCATTGCTGAAGTTGAGCCCTTCAGGATGACGATGCTGGCTCGTTATGTACTCCAGCAGCTCACTGTACAGTATGGCAGAGCACTGGCCCCGATCAACATGAACCAATGGCTGCATCATGAACATAGTGTAGCGTTCCTTCCACTTTAGTGTAGAATGCATGGTGCTAGGATGGTGCGCTGGCATGTCAGTAGGTGTAGTTTTCTTCAATATTCTTCCGCTTTTATAGTTTATCATTGAATAGATGTCATTTTCTTTGACATTCTTCCGCTTGGATAATTTATCATTGAATAGATGTCATTTTCTTCGACATTCTTCCGCTCAGATAATTTATCATTGAATAGATGTCAATTTCTTCGATATTCTTCCGCTCCAATAACTTTTATTAGTTGAGAGCAATTGCTTCGATATTCTTCCGCTCCAATAATTTATCATTAGGTAATCATATTTCTCTTTGATATTTTTCAGCTTCAATTATTTACTTATTAGTTTGCAGGTGTCCCGAGTTGAAACCCGAGAGAGCCTGCATGGTCGTTGGAGTGTTAAAATTTAGCTTTATTGGAGAATATGTTTCAGTAGAAAAATTACCCATACCATAAAACTTCTATTATTTACAATGATATAAAATTTTCAACACATTTACAAATGCCTACTCCAAGAGAACGTCAGTTCCAAGAAATTACCAATTGAAGAAATTTTTCCCGTGTAAGAAAAAAATTGAAGAGCCAGTACGTGTACTGAAGGATCCAGAACAATGGCATTATCGTATTCATTAATTTAGAGGCTGAAGAATGCATTCTACGGCTGCTAGAATTAATAATCGAATTATTTGGAACCATCTCACGCTAACCTCAACTTATCCGTACGGATAAAAATTACTCCTAGCTGATACGACGCTTGATTGAAGTTCTGAACAAATGTTATTAACTTTTATCAGTGTAAGCGGAGGCTTACATCAGTTGATATCGATAAATTTAACTCGAATACAGAACCGAATGCATTTAACTCGAATCTAATGTGGATCCCGTGTCTGTATGGGCAGCGGTGACGTCGATGACCACGATGTACGCCAGTATGTCCATCCACCGCAACCACACCCTGCGCTACACCGCCCGCGTATACAGCCTCATCTCCTGCAAGATGAGCTTCGTGAAGTACCCCATGGATGTCCAGACCTGCCAGATCTCTTTCAGGAGTTGTGAGTATACGTATAATTTCTTAAACGTTCTGGCTGTTTTGGTTGTACAAGGCGTTTGAAAGCGCCGTATTGGTGCGCAAATTGAGTGTCTACAGCCTCATCTCCTGCAAGATGAGCTTCGTGAAGTACCCCATGGATATCCAGACCTGCCAGATCTCTTTCAGGAGTTGTGAGTGTACGTACAGTTTCTTTAAAGTTCTGGTTATTTCAGTTGTGCGAGGCGTTTGAAAACTATTGGTAGTTTTGGTACACGCTTTGAGTAGATGATAGAACGCAAAAAATACGTTTTAATGATCACGTAAAAGTTGAAACATTCGTTGTTTTCGGGGTATCAAATCTCAAAGTATTGTGAGGTCTATGTGGCTGCGGTGAGAGCAGTTCCTAGAGTCATAGGAGATGGAAATACATGTACATAATTACACGAATTTTATTATGAAATTAGAATTACAATAAGTGTTCAAAAGTCTTCCTGCTACACTAAAGCCGGTCTGATACCTTCTCAGAAGCAATTTTCCGACGCGATGATAAAACCCTCGAAGAACGTCCGCAATGAATCCGACCGCGTCGACTAGCCAACCAACAAGATCCATTTCTATCTCCACTGGGGGTTCATAAATTGAACTCTGCATGAGGTTTCAAAGGCAGAAATTCCAGTACCAAGCGTGGAGATCTCAATATCCATGGTACTGGCCTAAGGTGACCTATCCAAGAAATTTCCTACAGACCTACATCCTTTGTGTTTCGAAAACTTGAAAACTATGTATTGATAACCATCAGACGAGCTCGCGTAGAGTACCTTGAACTGATCGGTCGGCCGAGGTTCTGGGAAGTGTGTGAAGGTCAACAGCAGCAGTAGAGGAGGTGAGTCGGACTGCGTGTCACCATCGTCAATGTTGGCTGCCGCATCGATCTTAGAGTACTCACGCTGATCGGGCGGGCAGCTCAGGCGTACTTGTCGTGACGTGGATTTGTTTGTGTGGTGGTGCTGTGCTGAGGGTGGTTGTTTATGTAGTGGTGCTGTGGTGAGGGTGGTTGTTTGTGTACTGGTGCTGTGGTGAGGGTGGTTGTTTGTGTACTGGTGCTGTGGTGAGGGTGGTTGTTTGCGTAGTGGTGCTGTGGTGAGGGTGGTTGTTTGTGTTGTGGTGCTGTGGTGAGGGTGGTTGCTTGTGTAATGGTGCTGTGGTGAGGGCGGGGTGGTTGTTTGTGTAGTGGTGCTGTGGTGAAGAGTCTTCACGGCGTAGGTTCATCTACCTAATGAAAGTATGTACAACCTCAAGCATAACAAACCTACCAGCATTAGTGTGTACAAAATGCCGTCAGAAAGTTCCCGCACAAAGTCTAATAATAATTGTTTTGCTTTCCTAGGCCATTAAGGGTTGCCATTTCCTTCAAAATGTCCACCTACAAATTATTGGAGTGAATAGAGAGCTTTCTTATGCCTGTATGGTGTAAAAAAAATCATTTCCAAAAGGATGTAAAGCACCACCTGTGTTTTATTCGGAGTGTCTCTTACGCTGTTGAAGCGATGGTCTCTCATGTAAATTTTCATTCGTGGAGCCTGGGCAAAGCCCCAGGGAGCTAAATATAGAAAATGTGAGGGGGTGGAACTGCAGCCATATTTCATTGTTGTGGTGCAACAGGCAATATTGCTTTATCTTTATTCAGGCTTAATTTTTCTCTAACGTGCCTCAAAACTTTACAGTGAAAATTTTAGTTCACTGTAACTCAAGATAGCGCGAGCTTGCGATGAATAATATCTTCGATTTCTAAATATTCGATGAGAGTGGTTTTTGTTACACTCTTGACTTGCGTTTTTTCCCATCTCGACTGTCATCGCTCTTGTTACTGTGACGATTGCTACTTTGTTCCTGGATCATTGCCATAAATCCAGTTTCGTGCATGTTATGGCCATTGAGATAAATGTTGGGTAATTCTCAGACGTTTGATGCAACAAGCTCGTTACTCGCATTTATCCGTCACCATGAAATTTGTAAATAAAGTCTAATATGTGATTCTGAAACTCTACTTTTAGACTGAACGCAACCTCACAATCCGACACAACTTGGCTCGCTGTCTCATTAGATATGACGTAATCAGACACCAGTACGCCAGCTTGTTCTGTCACGTCCAACAGCCGCGACGAGTGCATGCCATGGAAAAGTATCTTTGAATTATATCACCTCGAATGTGCGAGTCACGACGCGTACATGCCTTGAACTTTCTGATAGCACCTCGTACGTACGAGTCAAATCTTCTGTTTCGAAAACTGTAGCTCATAATGGAAAAGGTTTCAATTTACCTCCACACCGATAAATGATGTTCAATAACTCCAGCGTCCCGAAACGTGTTATTTGCCAGCAAAAATAAGCGCTTCCCAACTTGGCGTAATTGCTCTCGCGCACGCGAGGGGAGTGCGGGGCTTCTCAATTTGTTAAATCTGATGTCGCGTGTCGCTCATCTTCTGCAGGAGAAGGTGCACGTATGCTGATGGTGAAGAATTTTGAACTATGTTTTAACTGCAATTACTGAAAATAAAATAAAATCTGCATACACTCGTTCCCATCTCAAATAAATATATGATCACGTACACAGACGAACTCAACTATAAATTCAAAGAGACTTATGCACATATTCTCGCGTCACGGCGAAAGAAAAAATTTCTATCTTATTCACAGGCGCACTGCCGTCACGGATTGCAAAGTGCGAGAGTGCGAGAAAAAAAGCCAAGTTATCACACTTTGCCGAGCTCTCGTTAGTTTTTTCTTACAGTTTTTGCTTGCGGACATTTGTCACAAGGTGATGAAATTAAACTTTCTGATGAAGGTGTTGAGAGTGATGGGTGTGGGCCGGACGACTTCTTTTGAAATATCGAAAGCAAATTGCCACACGTTGTTTAGGTGCGTATAATTCATGGATTTTAAGTGATAGAAACAAACTCCGACTCACATGAAGCTAAACACGGAACTTCAAAACAAAAATTGAATACAATATTATACTTTGGTGTTGTGTCAAAAACTCATCGGTCGCCAGGCTAATGACAGCGATAATCGCTGCATAACACATAATTGCTAATCGCTACATAATCATAGCAATACATTTATTGTTGAAGTTTGGCTATGAGCACAACTCGCAGACTCGAGTTGTGTTATCGCACTGCCGGCCTGCGTCTCGTGTGATGCTCCGCGTGCTAACTTCAGGAATGAATCCTGAAGCGTGATTATGAAGCTCTTCTCATAGACTGAACACAACTTCACAGTCCATCGCAACTTAGCGCACTGTCTCATTATATATTACGTAATTAGACGCCAGTACGCCAGCTTGTGCAGTAACGTCCTATGAAATCTATGAACATCTACAAGCCTGTGAACTTTCTGATGAACAGGAATGATTCCTGAAGAAACCACTGATAAATTTTCTCTTAGGTGTCTCAGGACAAAACCAACCAAACTCCACGGACCATTTGAGCCCCCTCATCGGGTAGAGAATAGGCATAGGTTTAGATTAGTTCGGTTTGTCCATCCTATGCTATGAGGCCTGGCGCACACCAGGGAGATTTTGTAGGGTTCTCTCATTGCTCGAGGCTTCTACCTTTAATTTACTTCTTTCAGTTTCCACGCCTTCCTCGTTATCTTTATTTTGTATTTTCTTTTTTTCATTTCTAAGGTGTTGTTTCTATCCGCAGTGAATCTTATGTGGAAATAAATTTTGTGCATAGATTCCTCGTTTCCTATAATTCATCCCAAATGGTCCCTCCCCTTTGCTCTTTTGAGATCGCCTTTTTACGATGTGGCTAGGGAGTCTAATTACAAATATAATAGATTGTTAGAGATGTGAGACTTGAACACGGCTCATAACATCACGTTTTTATCCCGTCGGCAGTAAAAAGTTCTTTTATGAGTACAACATTTACGGAATTGTTAAAAACCTTAAAGATGTAAGCAATTACGCAGCGTAGAGGTAGCGAAAATATGACACAAATCTCATACCTGTAGTTCTCCACGCAGTTTTGTGGGAGACATTTTCCGACACCGCCAAGGTGAGTAGAATTTATACGAAAACAACGATCTCTGGAATCATTAATATTTTACTGTCAAAAAATAAAATTGAGGTGAGAGGTGCGCTGCAACGACCCTTACTGCCATGAATTCTGAATGACTAAATCACACCAAATCAATGCATGAGTGCTCACTCAGAAACAATCTTCATTTATCCAGTCGTTATTTCCGGCCACCTCGACAGAAGAATGTTGGCTAAGTAAACGCATGAAATATCTTCCGTGTTCTGATCGAAGGGCATTCACCACACCTAGTATAATTCCCTCTCATCGGCGGGGCAGAGCAAGGGGCTTGTTCTTCATTAAAATGGGTTTCTATTACATTGGCTATGATACTCACCAGAGCCGCATTTTTCATTAAAATGGGTTTCTATTACATTGGCTATGATACTCACCAGAGCCGCATTTTTCATTAAAATGGGCTCCTATTACATTGGCTATGATACGTACCAGAGCCACGTTCTTTATTGAAAACAACTATCTATTACATTGGCTATTGATATTTGCCAAAGACACGTTCTTTATTAAAAACAGCTGTCTTTTACATTGGCTATTGATATGTGCAAGAGGCACGTTCTTGATCAAGAACAGCTACCGATTACATTGGCCATTGATGTGTGTAAGAAACATGTTCTTCAATAGAAATGGTTTTCTCTTACACTGGCTATTGCTATGTGCAAGGAGAACATACTTCAATAAAGAAAGCTACCCATTGCATGTACTATTGATAGTGTTGATAATTCTTTAAGCCAGATACTATTATGAGCAGCAAAATTTTATACTGAAGCAGCCGGACATGCTGTGTCATCAAGGTTTCTTTTGTTTGTTGTAATATTTTCCGTGGAATACCTTGTACCTGAACTGAACTACCAATAAGAAATAGACTGAAGTCTACGGACTTTGATACCAATATTTCAGTAGGAGAGATTACACTTGAACTGCTGAACTACAGACCTGAACTGAAATTAAGTCTACGGACTTTGTCACCAGTATTTCAGTAACACGAGTATAAAAACCATATGAATACCAGTTTCTTTTCAATGCGATTGTCATTTCTACGCTGATAGTCGAGAAAGAGAAAACTCCACTCCCCTGAATGAGTTGAATGGCTATCCTCAAATGAATTAAAACCGTCCATATAACGTAAAACCAATCAATAAAAACCGTCTTAGAAGCTGTCTTTTAGAACAGCTGTCTTTCGTTTTCTTATATTTGGCTAGACTGCACTCACCGTGTCATTAGAAGCCATCAAGCATTAATTTCAACGTTAAACCTAACATAGCCGTCAATCATCGGGCTTCATATTGATATATACTTGAATTGTGAAAATTACCTAATTATAATGGAGTGTGCATCTCGCACCCATCACTTGACGTCACCTGAAGCGTGTTGGGGACTGATGCAAGGCTGTAGTGCTGCTGCAAGTAGCGACTGATGCAAGGCTGTAGTGCTGCTGCAAGTAGCGACTGATGCAAGGCTGTAGTGCTGCTGCAAGTAGTGACTGATGCAAGGCTGTAGTGCTGCTGCAAGTAGTGACTGATGCAAGGCTGCAGTGCTGCTGCAAGTAGTGACTGATGCAAGGCTGCAGTGCTGCTGCAAGTAGTGACTGATGCAAGGCTGCAGTGCTGCTGCAAGTAGTGACTGATGCAAGGCTGCAATGCTGCTGCAAGTAGTGACTGATGCAAGGCTGCAATGCTGCTGCAAGTAGTGACTGATGCAAGGCTGCAATGCTGCTGCAAGTAGCGACTGATGCAAGGCTGTAGTGCTGCTGCAAGTAGTGACTGGTGCAAGGCTGCAGTGCTGCTGCAAGTAGCGACTGATGCAAGGCTGCAGTGCTGCTGCAAGTAGCTACTTGCATCAGTCGCTACTTGAAGTGCTGCTGCAAGTAGCGACTGATGCAAGGCTGCAGTGCTGCTGCAAGTAGTGACTGATGCAAGGCTGCAATGCCGCTGCAAGTAGTGACTGATGCAAGGCTGCAGTGCTGCTGCAAGTAGTGACTGATGCAAGGCTGCAATGCCGCTGCAAGTCGCGACTGATGCAAGGCTGCAGAGCTGCTGCAAGTAGCGACTGATGCATGGCTGTAGTGCTGCTGCAAGTAGCGACTGATGCAAGGCTGTAGTGCTGCAGCAAGTAGCGACTGATGCAAGGCAGCAATGCTGCTGCAAGTAGCGAATGATGCAAGGCTGTAGTGCTGCTGCAAGTTACGACTGATGCAAGGCTGTAGTGCTGCTGCAAGTAGCGACTGATGCAAGGCTGTAGTGCTGCTGCAAGTAGCGACTGATGCAAGGCTGTAGTGCTGCTGCAAGTAGCGACTGATGCAAGGCTGTAGTGCTGCTGCAAGTAGCGACTGATGCAAGGCTGTAGTGCTGCTGAAAGTAGCGACTGATGCAAGGCTGCAGTGCTGCGGCAAGTAGTGACTGATGCAAGGCTGCAATGCCGCTGCAAGTAGCGACTGATGCAAGGCTGCAGTGCTGCTGCAAGTAGCGACTGATGCAAGGCTGTAGTGCTGCTGCAAGTAGCGACTGATCCAAGGCTGTAGTGCTGCTGCAAGTAGCGACTGATGCAAGGCTGCAATGCTGCTGCAAGTAGCGACTGATGCAAGGCTGTAGTGCTGCTGCAAGTTGCGACTGATGCAAGGCTGTAGTGCTGCTGCAAGTAGCGACTGATGCAGGGCTGCAGTGCTGCTGCAAGTAGCGACTGATGCAAGGCTGTAGTGCTGCTGCAAGTAGCGACTGATGCAAGGCTGCAATGCTGCTGCAAGTAGCGACTGATCCAGGGCTGTAGTGCTGCTGCAAGTAGCGACTGATGCAAGGCTGCAATGCTGCTGCAAGTAGCGACTGATGCAAGGCTGTAGTGCTGCTGCAAGTAGCGACTGATGCAAGGCTGTAGTGCTGCTGCAGGTAGCGACTGATGCAAGGCTGTAGTGCTGCTGCAAGTAGCGACTGATGCAAGGCTGTAGTGCTGCTGCAAGTAGCGACTGATGCAAGGCTGTATTGCTGCTGCAGTAGCGACTGATGCAAGGCTGCAGTGCTGCTGCAAGTAGCGACTGATGCAAGGCTGTAGTGCTGCTGCAAGTAGTGACTGATGCAAGGCTGCAGTGCTGCTGCAAGTAGCGACTGATGCAAGGCTGTAGTGCTGCTGCAAGTAGCGACTGATGCAAGGCTGTAGTGCTGCTGCAAGTAGCAACTGATTCAAGGCTGTAGTGCTGCTGCAAGTAGCGACTGATGCAAGGCTGTAGTGCTGCTGCAAGTAGCGACTGATGCAAGGCTGTAGTGCTGCTGCAAGTAGCGACTGATGCAGAGCTGTAGTGCTGCTGCAAGTAGCAACTGATGCAAGGCTGTAGTGCTGCTGCAAGTAGCGACTGATGCAGGGCTGTAGTGCTGCTGCAAGTAGCGACTGATGCAAGGCTGCAATGCTGCTGCAAGTAGCGACTGATGCAAGGCTGTAGTGCTGCTGCAAGTAGCGACTGATGCAAGGCTGTAGTGCTGCTGCAAGTAGCGACTGATGCAAGGCTGTAGTGCTGCTGCAAGTAGCGACTGATGCAAGGCTGTAGTGCTGCTGCAAGTAGCGACTGATGCAAGGCTGTAGTGATGCTGCAAGTAGCGACTGATGCAAGGCTGTAGTGATGCTGCAAGTAGCGACTGATGCAAGGCTGTAGTGCTGCTGCAAGTAGCGACTGATGCAAGGCTGCAGTGCTGCTGCAAGTAGCGACTGATGCAAGGCTGTAGTGCTGCTGCAAGTAGCGACTGATGCAAGGCTGTAGTGCTGCTGCAAGTAGCGACTGATGCAAGGCTGTAGTGCTGCTGCAAGTAGCGACTGATGCAAGGCTGCAATGCTGCTGCAAGTAGCGACTGATGCAAGGCTGTAGTGCTGCTGCCAGTAGCGACTGATGCAAGGCTGTAGTGCTGCTGCAAGTAGCGACTGATGCAAGGCTGTAGTGCTGCTGCAAGTAGTGACTGATGCAAGGCTGTAGTGCTGCTGCAAGTAGCAACTGATGCAAGGCTGTAGTGCTGCTGCAAGTAGCAACTGATGCAAGGCTGTAGTGCTGCTGCAAGTAGCGACTGATGCAAGGCTGCAATGCTGCTGCAAGTAGCGACTGATGCAGGGCTGTAGTGCTGCTGCAAGTAGCGACTGATGCAAGGCTGCAATGCTGCTGCAAGTAGCGACTGATGCAAGGCTGTAGTGCTGCTGCAAGTAGCGACTGATGCAAGGCTGTAGTGCTGCTGCAAGTAGCGACTGATGCAAGGCTGTAGTGCTGCTGCAAGTAGCGACTGATGCAAGGCTGTAGTGCTGCTGCAAGTAGCGACTGATGCAAGGCTGTAGTGCTGCTGCAAGTAGCGACTGATGCAAGGCTGTAGTGCTGCTGCAAGTAGCGACTGATGCAAGGCTGTAGTGCTGCTGCAAGTAGCGACTGATGCAAGGCTGTAGTGCTGCTGCAAGTAGCGACTGATGCAGGGCTGTAGTGCTGCTGCAAGTAGCGACTGATGCAAGGCTGTAGTGCTGCTGCAAGTAGCGACTGATGCAAGGCTGTAGTGCTGCTGCAAGTAGCGACTGATGCAAGGCTGCAGTGCTGCTGCAAGTAGTGACTGATGCAAGGCTGTAGTGCTGCTGCAAGTAGCGACTGATGCAAGGCTGCAGTGCTGCTGCAAGTAGCGACTGATGCAAGGCTGTAGTGCTGCTGCAAGTAGCGACTGATGCAAGGCTGCAGTGCTGCTGCAAGTAGCGACTGATGCAAGGCTGTAGTGCTGCTGCAAGTAGCGACTGATGCAAGGCTGCAGTGCTGCTGCAAGTAGCGACTGATGCAAGGCTGTAGTGCTGCTGCAAGTAGCGACTGATGCAAGGCTGTAGTGCTGCTGCAAGTAGCGACTGATGCAAGGCTGCAGTGCTGCTGCATGTAGCGACTGATGCAAGGCTGTAGTGCTGCTGCAAGTAGCGACTGATGCAAGGCTGTAGTGCTGCTGCAAGTAGCGACTGATGCAAGGCTGTAGTGCTGCTGCAAGTAGCGACTGATGCAAGGCTGCAGTGCTGCTGCAAGTAGCGACTGATGCAAGGCTGTAGTGCTGCTGCAAGTAGCGACTGATGCAAGGCTGTAGTGCTGCTGCAAGTAGCGACTGATGCAAGGCTGCAGTGCTGCTGCAAGTAGCGACTGATGCAAGGATGTAGTGCTGCTGCAAGTAGCGACTGATACAAGGCTGTAGTGCTGCTGCAAGTAGCGACTGATGCAAGGCTGTAGTGCTGCTGCAAGTAGCCATGAAAATTGTAACGCAAAATTTAATCCAAAACATTAAGGGAAAAGTCTTCGAGGAATGGCAAATAAATCCTACTTAATATGACAATCTCATGTTATCTTAACATTTTTACAAACTCAGTTCAAAGTGAAATATTTTTAGCTATATTGAAAGCATTTATTTGGAAAAATCTGCTGTTGTAATTTTGCGTACGTAAATTCGTAATTTTATTACTAGGTTAATTTTGCTGTGGATTTTATAGCACTTCAACTGACTTACAAGCACATTTTTACTGCATTTTCATATATGTATTTAAGTAATTTTTAATATATTAGGATGGTATATTTCTGATACTCTGATTTGTCTGCATTTCAGCACGATGATTACAAAAATATATCACAGGGCAACAGCCAAAAAATCGTCAGGGGTTTCTCAGCAGATATAGACTAATTATGGTGTTTTGAGTCTGAATATCACATTGATTTTGCTCTGTCAGGTCAACTTTTTGAGATACAGCCATAGACCTCCTGACGAGGATAGATACAGTCATGGACCTCTTGCTTATCAAATTTGATGGAGTAAATAAAAACTGAATTAATTTGGATGCGTTGATTTCTATTTTTTAATGAAAACGGAAAAGATCGTCACGGGTTTATCAGCTGATGATCCGCAGAAAGTTTTTTTTTACGGAAAACCGATTTATTTAAATTTCTGTAGCAAAAAATCCTGACCTGATTGAGCAAAACCAATGTCATTTTCGGACTCAGAGCATCAAAATTAGTCTAATTCATTTTGAAAACCCTGGACGATTTTAAAACATATTTATTTGTTACCCAGTAATTAATTATTCGTTTCTACTCAAATTTGTAAGCGATATTACAAGTTTTATACGGTGACTGATCTCGTTTTCAAATCAATTCTTTTTCTTCAGAAACAAACAGGTTTCTAACTTCACACTGTCATTTAACTACGTTGCGGCAGTGACTAAATTCATTCCTACATCAGAACTTCGTGTACAAACATATTTATATATTATAAATGCTATATTCAGAGTCGACTTGACAGAATACTATATCCTATTTACTATTTTCAATATGCTTGTTTGCAAAAGTGCAATTTACTCGACGCCTGGTAATGCAAAATGTATCGTGTATGCCAGAAACTGCGGATAGAAGCTGTGCAAATAAAAGCCAGCTAAGAAACAGCTCTCATGTCTGCATCATTACTCTTCTAGATGAGCAGAATTACTCACTAAGGCAGGTCAGATGTTTGAAAATTTATCGACACTCGTTTTATCACCGATAGAAACTTACCAGGAGCATTCATCAAAGATATGTTCAATACTTTCCATCATTCATTTTTCCTATTCTTAATCTTTCTCCTTTATAAGCCCTTGCAAGTTATGCCATAACAGATGAACTTTTCCCATTCGGATTCTGGTACATACTGTCATAAGTGCTATGATGGGCATGCGAGTTGCAACGTTACTTTCTTTGCAACACGAGCAGCAGCTTACTTTACGTGCCAGCTGTGTGCATTGGTGATCTCCGTCCAGCAGCTAAGCAGCCTAACTCTGTCACGACGTTCTTAACGCGACGAGTTGAACTGAAGTTCACCATTCAACTCAAATTTATTGTCGACTGCTGTGAGCAATTTTAAATATAAAAACATTAACTGGATCGTGCCTTCGGGTAGCTTTGATTAATTATTTATTAAAATATAATTTATGACTACAGGTCGGTCAGCAGAATTTTGAAAATTCCCTCCATGTACACCGGCGGCTCACGTCGCTATCAAAGCGTTAATATCCCAACATTCGTTCTTTGAACTTATTAAAATGTAATATCTCATTGCGTACGTTTGACATCAAAAACAAAACGTTAAGTTTCACCACATTTTGAAGTTAACATAACATATTAACTTCAAAATTGTGTCCTCCATAGGACAAAAGAACATAAACTGTACGTGTACATTGGAGTACAAAGTGTGTATGCAGTAAAGAGCGTGGTGTGCACACACAGTGAACTGTCCAGTATACAAACAGGTAACAGAACGCTGGTGAATGATTAGCAGACATGTCAAACTCTAACAGTAAGACTTACACCACAACAAACGTGTTGGCCGGACGAGTGTGAAACTCAGAGCGGCAGCTTAAAGTTAAGTAGTGTTGCATTAAGTAGTGCATTAAGTAGTGCATTAAGTGTAGTGTTGCTCAATTTACCAAGCACTCCAGCAACAGTGACCTCTCTTTGCTTCGTGACCATTTACATGTTATCACGAGGCAGCTAGACTAACCTGCTGGCACGGGACAGTAGCTAGAGCTATTCGCTCTTATGGGAGAGTAGCCAGACCTACCCATTCTCATGGTACGGTAGATAGGTTTATACACCCTAACGGGAGAGTAAATAGAGCTGTCATCTCTAACGTAAGAATAAATAGACCCACCCACTCTCCCATGAGAGTAAATAGACCTACTCTCTCTCACGGGAGAGCAGGAAGATCTACACGATGGGGCATCGATTCCCGCGGGGCAGGGTAGCAGAGAGCGGTGGGCCGGACCGGCGACCATGGCTACCGCTGCTGTCGTTTCGTCACCGCGTGTTGTGTGCTGCCGTTGCCTGGCACCTACGCTGCCTGCGTGTGTGTGTGGTGCTGGGGAGGGGTGTGGTGTTGCATGGAGGTGTGAAGTGTTGTATGGGGGGTGTAGCGTTGAAGTGTGTGCTTGTAATATGGTGGTGAGGTTGTGTTGTAGTGTGCAACTGTGCATCTGTAATGTGGGTAATGCCGTAGTTTGGGCTCCTCTCAAGAGGACACAACTATTGTTTCTATGGGAATTAGCTCCCACAGGGGAAAAATATGAGGATCCTAGCTAAAGTTCATGTGGGCCTTCATTTTGTTGAAATAGAATTTGTTTTTGCTTTTTCACTGACTTTTTTCTGGTTTACAAAACTGCGGCGCCTACTGCTGATAAACATGAACTTTCATTTTGCTTCATTAACTTCTTTCTTAACTTACTATTTTTATGTGCAAGGGGCCTCGCGTGAAAATACTCCTTGTGCATACGTTCTTCATTTCCCCAGCTCCATGCTAAATGGTGCCTTCCCCTCTTTGAAACACCTGTGTTGTGGTTAGGGAGACTAAAACTAACTTAGCTAATCTAATTGTCCACGACGTCATCACGTCGTGGTCAGCGATCACACTGTACAATCGATGGAAAATAACTGTTCCCCTCCATGATACATAGAGTCATAAATTTCGCTCGTCCTTTTTGATGCTACTTTGAATGATATACTCCAGTTCCTGCAAACACCGGCGTACGCAAAACGGCCCAGGCACGGTATAGGTTGCCAGGTAATTCAAGAGCGTCAGGTCGTTTTGTCTCGCTGCACCGATTGGTCATTACTGCATACAGCAAGCAGGGCTCGTACGTACTAGCTGGTACCTTGAGCAGTTCAGTGCTCATAGAAATCGATGGTAATTCGAGTGCGTTGAAGCGTTCGACGTGAGAGTGAACTTCGGTCCATGTACATAAATGTATGGAACTTCATGTTTTGCGTGCGCCACGCATGGCCCTTCATGTTTTGCGTGCGCCACGCATGGAACTTCATGTTTTGCGTGCGCCACGCATGGACATATTCATGTTTTGCACACGACCGTGGCGTGCGAGCCTGGCTGACATTGCCTTCCTTGCATGGTTCAGTATTTGAAGTTGTGATTAAAAATGAAAGCAACTGAAGCAATTGCAACAGCAGGTCCACTGAAACTATTTCAAGAGTTGACAAAGCTCAGGTGCAAAGTTACGATTAATCGTGCTGACTTCTTGACACGATTTAGTGTTGTAGTGCTACAGTTGGAGCGTAAATCCCCTCAGGGGGATACAGATATTGTATTTATGGGAATTAACGCTCCCAGGGGGACTATGTGAGGGCCTGAGCTAAAGTTTAGGTAGGCTTCCTTTTTGTTGAAATAGAATAGGTTTTATTTTGTTACGGACCATCTTTTTTCGGTTCACTGCTGTCCTGTTTTTCAGCACCTACTACTTTCTTTTTCAACTTTTTCTTGTTTCATGAACTTCTTTCTTAGCTTCCTGTTTCTGTGCACCTTGTGCATAGATTCCGCGTTTCCTCAACTCCATACTAAATGGTGCCTTCCTCCTTCCTCTCTTAGAACATCTTTGTCGTGCAATTAAGGGAGGCTAAAACTTTCTTATACAATAATAATAATAATAATAATAATAATAATAATAATAATAATGGTAGCGTAAGTTCTTCCAAGTTGACTTACGCTGGTAGCTTTACCGCTACGTTCACTCATAAACTGTTAGAAAATTTGGCCCCTGATCCATAGATTGTGATAATTCCTTACTTTACCCATGATACTTACAGTCCTTGTTACATCCGTTGCCAAAATGTTCGTACGTCGGAGTCTATGATGTAATCCAGCAAGCAAATTGAAATAAATGAACTTCCTTTGTGAAGGCTGACATATGGCTTCACATTCTCCGCTGCGCTCAGCCCCAGCAGCATATCTTTAAAATCTACGACATAATCCTGCAAAACTGCTGAAATAAATTAATTTTCTTTGTGATTGCTGGCAAATGACTTCACATTCTTCACATCGCATAGCACCAGCGTCAGAACCTTAAAATTTATGACATAATCCTGTAAACGTATTGTTAACAATTTATTTATTTTCGTAATTACAGACAAAAGGCTTCAAACTCTTCACTACACCAGCGCCATATCCTTAAATGTATGACATAACCCTACAGAGATCCTGGTAACAATTTATTTCTTTTCGTAATTGCAGACTAAAGGCTTCAAATTCTTCACATGACACAGCACCAGCGGTAACCGATATTGCAAGAAAGACTTGACAGATGACGTATCGCCGCTCGCTATTTCTGCCCGCCTTGATCGAGGAGTTAGGGGCGCAGTTGTTATTAGGGCTTTATTAATCATTTAACTTCATACCGATACGAGCATTTGGTTCCATCGATTTCGAATGTCCTTTGTTTCTTGCTATGAACGGCAAGAATGACATAAAAACTGGTGGAAGAAAGCATTACGTAAGTGCTGAACACGAACAATAGCTGCTCGGCGTCATTTGATTAATTCGATAAAATAGACGCAATGTTCTCAAAAGTTTTCTGAAGTTCAGTGCAGCAAGCACTTTAAAGTCAATTTAGAGCAGCACAATGCGCCAACAGTTCTGGTTGCATTGACGATCGTTTGCAGCAGCTAGGTATTTACACTTTGACTGCAGCAGGTAAAACTGAAGTTCAATATTAAATTTAAATTCAATTGTAATAAGCAATGTTGGAAATGTCAAACATTAACTGGATCGTATTTTTATTTATTTTGGACTCACAGTTTCTACGCGCACGGGATCCCCTGCGTGGGAACACTCATTGTGAATAGATTCAGCGTTCCCTTAACTCCATACTAAAAAGTGCCTTCATTCTTCCTCTCTTTAAACATTTTTGTTGAGGTAAGGGAGGCTGAAACTTACTCATAATCAATCAGCACAAAAAATCCAATACTGCTCATTACTACATAGCACCTCATTGCTGATCAGTGAACTTAACTGCAGGAATTGCTACAGTGACTTGCGCAACCACGCAGGAAGAAACCTGTTGTACAAGCGAACAAGACGCATGCATTGCTGCATTATTATTGCAGCGCCTAACTGCCGAGGTGGGACGCCAATATTTAACAACTGATTGATTTATCATCAGTTAGCTTGCAATAAATTTCATGGATCATGTGAATGAATAAATTTGTCGTGCTTCTCTGCAGGTGTATTAAAAAATCATATTTAGAATCGCTCGATACGATAAGCTGTAGCGTTGATTGGAGTCAACGCTCAGAGTACTAAAACAATGGAACTAGAACAGTAGTTAGTTTCAATTGCAAAGATATTGTCACAGAGTGAAGAGAAGTGACCATTTAGTATGGGCTTAGGAAAACGTGTAATCTACGCACAAAGTGTGTCCCCACTCAGGATACCCTACTCGTAGAATCAGCAAGTAAGGTAGGGAGAGGAAGAAAAGACAAAGAAGAGATGGCAAAATAGACATGAATACTAGAAAAAGCATACTGTTCAATAAAGATAAAAGTCCCGAAACCCTAGCCACAGCGGAGACAACTTAACAGTATCCTCCCTGGAATAAGCTCAGCGTGCACATGGCGCAAACTCCTAAACTGCTGAAATCCTTAGAAAGTTTTCAAGAACCCCGATGCTATACGTTTGATAGATGGCAATTGTTAGCTCCAAATCACAAACCGATAACTGACCAAAATCAACTTTTCTATTAGAGAGCTGCAGTATGGTTCTGATACGCGTTATCTAAGCGCAATGTTTCACAGAGCACTTGGCGTGATCTACGGCTACGATAAGGTCTGATCAGTGGATACAGCAGGTACAAAATCATTAAAGGTCATATTCCGAAACCGTACCAGGTGCAGTGCGTTTTACCAGCTCATGCAGCGCTCCGTTATAATGTACTATGATTAATAATAATTCACCATTGTTAAGTACTCTACAACCACCTTAGAAACTGGATACGATGCCTATCAACAAGAATGGGTGCCACAGTCTCATATCACCAACTTTTCTCAAGCGAAAGAACTGCCACAACTATGCCATGACGTTTTCCAAACTCTTTAAGAAATCTTTTTTTGTTCTCGAGTCTTTTAACGTAGTTAACCTCAAGATGGATCATGACCTGCAGCTGCACGGTGACCGGTAGCCCGTCATCAAATCGTGATCTGCAGCACGCCTATGCAGTGCCTGCATTGATCCGTTCACTTGCAGTGAAGCGCTCCAGTGCACGTACTGCACACTGCATCGGCAGTCTTCCTTTCACAGGCTAATATTCCTCAGTGCTTGCTACGGCGTTTTTTAGGCGCTTCGACCACCATTTACCGCAATGAATCACAGCCGAGGCTAGCACTTAGTTTTCAGCCGCCCCACAAGTGTGGGCTGTTCTCAGATGTGAAACACGCTCGCTCACTCAACGTTAATTGGTGTGGAGTTGTTTTTTCCTTCGCACGGAATAGCGATACTCTATACAGTGGTATAACGATGCTCTATGCAGTGGTATAACGATGCTCTATACAGTGGTATAACGATGCTCTATGCAGTGGTATAACGATGCTCTATACAGTGGTATAACGATGCTCTATACAGTGGTATAACGATGCTCTATGCAGTGGTATAACGATGCTCTATACAGTGGTATATCGATGCTCTATGCAGTGGTTCTTAACCTGGGTTCGATCAAGCCCCAGAGGTTCGGTGAGTCGAACCCTTGGGTTCGGCATGGTATAGTTTGTGCACTAATACAGTATATAGTTATACAAATATGTTTTAAATTTGAAAAAAAACACATTTTATTTTTCCAACTTCAAAGTGTTCGATAAATGCATGTATGGAACTAGTGGGGTTCAGTACCTCCAACAAGGTTAAGAACCACTGATCTATGACGACTACCTGAGGCTTGGTTCTCAAACTAGTGGCGTGGTCGTTGGCGGTGTAGCCGGCAGCGAAAGTCCCTCTATCATCTTGTCTACGCTGCGTGCTGTTTTCGTTGCTAAAATCCGCAAGTTAGATATTTTGTTCGTGTAAAATTTGAGAATTTTAGCGTGAAAAAACACTCGTACTGCAGACAAGTCGATGGAAAAACTTCCATTACTGACTGTGTTGTACAATAATAAAGTGTATCGTTTGAAAGTCCTGTCCCGTGGCCTGTATTTACAGCCCGGAATTCCATCAATTTATCGTCGTGAGAAAGGTTTTCTTTGTTCAAGTCTTTAAGGTTCTCAACCTTTGTTTTGTGTTAGAGGCCGAAATTGAACACTGAGAATGACTCCTATATATAGATTTAACACGTTGGTCGCGATGTGAGCCGCCAGTGTACACAGAGGGAATTATCATACTGCTGTGCACCGACCAGTAGTCACAAACTCAATTTCCATAAATACTTAATCAAAGCTAAATAAAAGCAGAATCCAGTTAACGTTTGCCATTTTCAAAATTACTGATACGGTTACTTTAAATTTGAGTTGAATATTGAAATTCAGTTCAAGCCATTGGTCAACGTTTTAAGAGGCATTGACACCGTCCAGTCATTCTTCCAACACTGCATCTGAACGCTTGATTTATGTTGCAATTTTTGCACTAAGTTCGACGGAAATTGTTTTATTTCATCTACTAAATACACGCATCTGCCACAAGAAGTAATACATTCGTACTCTAACGGCAGTTCGAGCTAAGCCCTGAGAGCTTGGGTCGAGCCAAAAATTATTTTATCTGATTCAAAAATAGAATTAAATTCACATAAATTCTTTTTGATGTGCTCTACTTGCATTATCAACCCTAGCCTTACTTTATTTTAGCATTTACCAGCCCCACAAAGTCAAACTTCAGCCCAACCTACACTTCTGCAAGGACTGCCCGCAGAACCAAGTCGAATTTTAGCCCCGCTTGGTCTTCATTTAGTCACTGACAGCATCGCTTAGACGAATTTCAACCCACTTCTGCATTTGTTGCCGTTTAATATCTATCAGTATTTTCCGTTTTAAATGAATCGGTATTTTACTATTAAATATGAATCAGTATTTTACTGTTCAATACCTATCAGTATTTTACTGTTTATTAGCTATCCGTATTTTACTGCTCAATACCTATCAGTAATAAATATCAGCGTTTAATACCATTCACTTAGCCATACGTCATCTCGGCCACAACTCTACTCTGTACGTAGGAGCACACTCTGCGGATGTGCCCTCACTCAGTGTGCTGTCGACACTTCATGCTTGAGAATAGAATAGGAAATGGCAAAATAAACGAGCCAAGTGGCCCATTCTCGTGTTGTTCCCAAGTCCCATGTCGTCAGATGCTAATCACGCTCAGGCACCGACAAAGCAATCACGCATAAAGATCAGTAGACCAATCACGCGTAAGGATCAGTACACCAATAACGCGTAAGGATCGGTAGACCAATAACGCGTAAGGATCAGTAGACCAATAACGCATAAGGATCAGTAGACCAATCACGAGCAAATATCATTCAATTCTTCTAGAATGACGCAGTTTAAATATATATAGGATCAACTTCATGGACGTAAAAAACTGATGATAAAATTTATCCATGATGTACATACTTGCAAAAGACATGAGGGATAGCTCCATTGATTCTCCCAAAAGCATAAACTCAAATGACATCGTTAGTGAATTTAAAAAATGCTGGGAATAAACTCAATACAGATTGCCGCAGGAGTGAAGGTTGTCACATGAGTCGCGTGTTTAGCGACAACTTCAGTGGTAGAGCGATATAATCTGTGTTCTGCTGCATTTGCCGCAGCGTGATCGCTACACGCGCTTTTGTGGGTGCGTTGAAAATTGGTCCGAGAAGAAACGTACATTTGAAATTCCAATCTGGGAGTAAATTTGTATTGTTCTACGAAGGCTTGGCACTGTGCTCTGATTTTGAGTTTGTATTGATCAACAAAGGTTTGAAACCTCACTCTGCTGTTAAGTTGTATTGACCAATGAACATTTGAAACTCCACTCTGGGAGTAAATTTCTATTGAAATGTTAAGTGCCCTGAAAATTAAATATGGTGACAACCTAAATATGAAGAGAAATTAAAACTAAAGTATTAGTACCTCTGGTGAATCTTACAGTATCCGGCTCCGGAGTGAATGAATGAATGAAAGAATCAGCCTAAACATAGACTGTAAACTTAGAAAAACGTCATTAAATTCATTCATGAGTCATATTGATTGCACATTTCATGCTTTAACCTTCTCATTCATGGGAAATTAATTTTTGAATTGTTGAAAGGTATTCTCAATTCATTTCATTCTTTAATAGCATAACCCTCATGGTTCATTTGATGACCTAAATATTTTTAATTTTGTTGCTAAAAGCATTTTGCTTTCAGAAACCCTCCCAGCAACAAAGCAAATTCCAATACATGAGTATTGTCAACAAAAATTCACTACGTTGTATACCACAAATGCGCTATGTGATTACGGATGCACAGTGCTTCCTCAGGTCTGTAAGGCGAATTTTGAAGCAATGCATATAGGTCTCCGTTACGGTACAACTGGCAGCGTATCTTCTTCTAAGTTGGCTTGGCTACGCGACGCATATTTTTAGAGGGGTGACCAAAAACTTCAAGCTTGACGTGTTTTCAAATAACATTTGAGGTGTTTGGCCAGAAAAAAGCATGGGAAGCTAAATGAACTTTTAAAGAGCTTACGCTGCGTTTAAAATGTACATGGTTATAAAATCCGGCACTAGGACGCGACCCTGGTTCATCAACTCGCGTGTATCCAGTCTCGAATTTGGTGTTTGTGCAGAGCTCAGTCGTGACATCTCACAGATAAGAGGTGATTACTCACAACAATGTTTGTGTATTGTTTTGAACGTCCGCCTGCCTGCAGCAGCGATGTGTACAGCTAGCTTAAATGAGCGCTCGGAATTTAATGTAAAATATACATCGAATTTTTCCTATTGAATCAACAAGCAAGCTAAATAAAAACGCCCTTTTAACGCGAACGTATTCATAGTGTGCTGCACTCCTCTGCCGCAGGGGACGAAGAACATCGTTTGTTTGATAATTTTTTTTAAATCCAATATGTTATAATACAATTCATGTACCAGCGTTTTTGGAAGTAAACGGTTTTCTTTTCCCTCTTTTTTCTTTGGGTGTCAGCATGCAGAGTCGGCCTTGTATTTGCCCTCCCGACTTCGGCAGGCACCATAAGTGCGCACAAATGTCTGTAAATCGTGTGGATTGGAAGTCACGCTTCACTCAACAGAATGCGATTAGATAAGCCATGATGGCCAGAAACGCTCGCATGATACAAAAGCGGTGAACTGGCACGGCCAAACCTCGGATGTCATGCGACTGATGTGAAAATTGCCCAACGCCGTCCAGCCACTCTAATATCGCCAGCCAGAACACGGGCTTCAAACTGCAGGCAGATTAGGAAAGAGTTGAGATCGCTCAGCTGTAGCCTTTCACCCCAAGTACGTGTTCAATAAGATTGTGTTTAATATGCCCTCATGATGGGTATCATACCAAGTCTTCTTGGGGTAGGCGTGTGTTATAAGAAGTCGTAATTGGTGCGCGTCACGACGATGTGTTTGAGAATTCCTTTGAAGTGAAAATTGCAGCCATTAGGGATCGGCTGCACTCCAATCAGTGATGTCCATAACTGCACAGAGGGTCATGCGTTGCGTGAGGCCTTAGCGTGAGCAGCGCCTGTCCTACAGCCTAAACGTCGTGCTTGCTTCCATTTATCCCGCGATTTTCTGCGCTTACTTCGAGCAAGAAATTTGAATTTCTCACATGAACTCCGTCTTTACTTGATCGGGATCGAAGGAGGATTATGAGACGTCTAACATTTGTGATGGCAGTCCTTTGAGGGTCAAATTCTTTGACATTTCAGTTTTCGTAGTTTTCTGTTGGTCCGAACAGCGAAGTAAAATATTATATTAACATCACTGCGATTTCTCTTAGGTCAGCTATCGAGCTAAAATTTTAACTTTTGTCTAATGAATCAACATCGAAATGCAGTACATACAGTATAGCCTCGAGATACAGAGCATCATCTTTTGCGAACCTCAACTTAGTTGAAAATAAAATACCCCTGTTATTTAAATAATGAGAAGTTTGATTCACGTTGTGAACAACAAGACATGATTTTTCTCCGTATAAGTAAAAGTTTGCATTCTTTATTTTGTACCTGATTCCAATTTACACGAGATATTTCTGTTACAAGTTTGTGTTGACTAAACTTCAAGTTATACTTCGTAAAAACGTTATAACAAACAGTGTACACATTCTAAAAATTAAATTTGAACCCAATTATTTCGAGAACTTATTTTCATTTTCTTTAAGTAATAAGCAGGCACAACAGCCTGCTTGAACTATGCACTGATTGTACTCGTACCCCACGCCTGCGTTGTTCTCGCCAGTTGAGACAGAAAAAGGCGGCTTGTAAACGTTCTTGCTTGGGAGAAATACATTCAAAATTTTCATTCGCGACCTTCGTCTTTGTTTCCATTTTTCGGTGAGATCAATAGCTCTTGGGTATCCGAAGTAATTATTGAGAATGAAAAATTGAGTTTCACCATGCTCTGTTCCAATCCAATCGACGACCTGTACCCTGTCTGAAGTAAAACTCTAAAATGGCACACACGAATGCGCTTTACCTCATTTATAGTGATATATTGAGGTGCAATCAGCGCTCTTCAACCAATGAGACTATTTGAATAAACCTCCATCAACGTTGAAACCTTGCAGAAGTGAATTCCTAACAGCAAAGATTTTCCATCAGTGGAATACTTGTGTGAAGAAAACTCTCTGAGCTGGTGTCATTTGCACGGCTCTTGATGACGAACTCGTAGAAATGTAGCTGGCCAACACAGAAGAGGCCGAACGTCTTCACCTCTGATTTAACAAAAAACGAGCTAATAATTGTTAATGGCAATCAATAGCCCAAGGCTGGTGGAAATACAAAAAATAAAGTTTAATTACAAAACATTTTTGTTTTAAAAGATACCTTGCAATATTGGAACGTCGAAGCGAGGAAAATTATTTAAATTGGCAAGTGTTGTCCTTTCATTTGTTCCTTGTATTTATACTGAAATGGTCTAATTGAAATTATTTATCAAGCTAAGGGTAATCATAGTATTGGAAAATTTTAGTTAATCAAGAAATGCCTGTAAAAATAGGTAACGCTGAAGTGTCATTAGAAAAAAAAACGACTCTTATAAAATGACAAGTCATGATATTCTGAAACCGAAACTTTTCCCAGGAAGGGATGGCTTTCGGGTTCTGGTAATTGAAGATTCTATCTTACTTTTCTTCATTCAGTTATTGACAGGTGAACCGATTTGAATAATGTAACATCGGAAGATTCTCAAGTTCTTCTGCTAATTTGATTCACGACAAGGGCATCGCTTGTGCAACTCATACGTAAATGCGCTACATCATGAATTATGCAACTCAGGCACACGTCCGCATTTGTAAGTTGGGAGGGCAGAACACGTGTGTTGAAATTTTTATCTTCAGTCGCAAAATTTGAGTAACGATGTATTTTTATCGTAATATTCCATTCACTGATACATTTGGGTTGTTGTCGAAAGCCTGGAGCTGTGTGATCGACGAGTGCCGTGAGCTTCAAAAGAAATCAAATTGGATGTTGGTGAATCGTGCGCTCTAGGATCAGTGCTTTCAAATTATTCCGATTATATTTTCACACTCCATGCAGTACTTTATCGAGCTAGCCTACGGGAAATTTTGCTTCTGTCAACTTTAATTTGTGTTGGGAGGAACATGAAGTACTAACTAGTACTGAGGATATTTAAGGTTTATTTGAAATACAGTTCTTAAGGCTTTCTGTAGGCCGGACATTTGATTAACATAAAGTTAAATAAGTTTGGGAACCAATTCTAAATAATATCTTGGAGTTCTGGCTGATAGGACAGGTTAGTGCAAAATGAATTTGAATCCCATGACATAATTATAACACGCATGGTATTTCAAACTATATATTCCTTTCACAACTTCATGCATATGTAGTTTACTTAATTTTCAATATTAGCAGTTTAAGTGCAAAAATAATTCATTATTCAACACTTTGACGCAGTAGCTCACTGTATAACACTTTTAGCTACTGATCCAATAATTTTATTTACCATTTGGTCCAAAACTGAGATACAATACTTTATCCATACCTTGACGCATCACCTTTCTCTAACACCATCATACAGCACCGGGATCCATCTTCTTGATCTAACCTCTTGATCTTGCGCCGAGGATACTTTATCCATCACCATGATCTAACACTATCATCCAACCCCTCGATCCACCGTCTTGATCTAACACCTTTATCTAGCGCTAAGATATGATACTTTATCCATCACCTTGATCTAGCATCATCATCCAACACCTGGATCCAACGTCTTGATCTAATACCTCGATCTACTGTCTAAATCTATACCCGTAATTCAAGCTAACCTAACTACCTACCATACTAACATAACACGGCCATCTCACATCAGACCCCACAAGTCTGAGCCTTCATTTGGTTGCAGTCAAATACACTCGTCCCAGCGAGTGAAGCTGCGGTGGCGGAAGGACGACCCGGTCATCATACCTCGATCTAATGCAATTCACACATACGACCTAGCATATTGACACAACACCACGTCAGACCCAGCATATCTGAGCCCTTGTTTGGTTGCAGTCAAATACTCGTCCCAGCGAGTGAAGCTACGGTGGCGGAAAGACGACCCGGTGATCCTGAACCCCGAGCTACAGCTGCTGCAGTTCGAGGTGGAATTGAGCCGCAACTTCACGGCCAACAGATCTACCTTAGACTTTGGAGGTGCGAATTGGGATGTCTCCTATCTGTCTGAATCTGTTGTGGGTTGTTTATAAGCTCCTGCTTTGGTATAACTGTAATTACCGAATTGGACTGAGACTTTGAGGATAGGTTAATGTTGGATTTAACACCGTTGAATTTTTTGAAAGGGTGACCTGCCTAAATAGATAATAATTGCTGAAGCATGCACTTATTTTAATAATAACTGTACCATGTAAAATCATGTTATGTTAAACACTTGTCTAAATATGGCTGCAGCAACTACTTTGTTTTGTATTCGTCAGAGGCTTTGTCACAAACGGCAATGTTGTGGCTAAGTTCTCTTATACTTTGAGTGTATTGAGAATATCCGCTCGAAATTCCAGAGGAGTTAGATGTGAAGTCGATAACCATGCACATCGTAGGCGGGATGAATTTTTTTTGTATTCTTCTGTTATCCCTAACTCTAAAGTCAATTTTAACATAAATGGTTACCAAGTTATTGTCGAGAGACTCTCGAGAGGCAATTTTAGATCATCTGTGGCAAACTTACTTTTTAAAAATTGAGAGCTTTGGCTGATCAAATCGTTTCAAGAGGCCGAGAAGAACTTTATCATTTTTAAGAAAGAAGAACTTTATCATTTTTTATCACTAAATCATTTTAAAGAAGGGTGCCAAGCCTCAGCTCATCATCAGTCATAATATGTAAAAAATAAAAATTTACACATGCATTGAAGAAAAATCTGACAAATATACAATGTTGCTCAACGAATATTCAAATTGGGGCTTAAATAAAATTTCTCTCTGAAAGATTTTATCTTAGTTAGAAATCTGTCCCTCTGACCGTTCAGCATTTTAGTTTTAGTTCTGTATTTTTTCGCTTTAACTCACATGTACGACACTAGCTAGTGCAGTTACTAAATATTCAGATTTATTTAGTGTTGTATTCTACGTCACATCATTATTTATTGAGACCTTTATTTGAATACTCGTTGAGCAACTTTGCAAATTTATGACATTTTTGTTCAATGCATGCAAATATTTTTCGTTTTTATTTGCAGATAATGATAGAAGATGAGCTGAGGCTTGAAACGTTTCATTGAAATGATTATGATGTTCTTCTTTACTATTACTTTCGTTTCCAAATGTTAAGATATGTAAAGATATGACTAGTTGTTTATACATTCAATCAATAGTGCAGCCGTGACACGAGAGCCTGGCCAACACAAAGTGACAGCTAAAATACGGCTAGCTGTATAAACGCAAAAATGCGTGTCATCAGATTTTAGCGATCAATTACATTGCATGTTCAGGGAGGTCTGTAAGAATATTGTAACGCAAATGTAAGGTGATTTAGACATCCAGTGCTACACTGGAAGGTACCCCAAGCTTTACGAATGAAACATACAATATAATTGTGACTACGGTAAATTTTTTATGACACAAAACTCCAGGTTAATCAAATCGTGAGGTAGTTGCCCTTGTATTGGAGTTCTAAACCTCACTAATGAAATATACTATAGGATTACACGAAGCAACATTTGTCACCTTATGATACTCAAACAAGATTCAAAGTTAATCAAATCGTCAGGTAGTTGCCCTAGAATAGGAGTTCTAACCCTCACGAATGAAACCTACGATAGCATTGCACTAAGCGACAACTGTCACCCTAATGATACTCCCCCAAAATTCCAGGTTACACAAATCGTCAGGTGGTTGTACTGGTGCTGGAGTTTAAGTTCCACCGCCTGATCGGGCACCACATAATACAAACATACGTGCCGTCCTTCCTTATGGTGGCACTCACCTGGTTCAGCTTCTGGATCGGCCTGGACGCTATCCCAGGCAGAGTGACCCTTCTGGTCACCTCTCTCCTGACCATGGTGACGCTCTTCTCCGGCATCAATAGGGGTATTCCAGCCGTCGCTTATATTAGGGTGAGCAGAATTACAGGCAATCTTGTACGACATCATCTATGGCTCTATGCGAGCTCACAATACTGTCAATCTTATATATCATTTTATGTGAACTCAGATCACTGTCAATCTTGTGCGATATCATCTTATGCGAACTCAGTATACTGTCACTCTCGTGCGGTATCATCTTATGCGAACTCAGAATAATGTCAATTTTCTACGATATCATCTTAAACAAACTCAGATCACTGTCAATCTCATGCGAACCTCAAGTTATGATCGTGAAAATTAGAGCATTCTATTCTGTTAAAATGACCCTTGGTTCTTCTTTTGAATAACGTAGACAACCTGGCACTTATTTGTATCCGTATAAATTGAGCTTCTCTAAAGCATATAAATAATTCAAGAATCGACTGTATGTAACAGTTTTCAGTAAATTAAGATGCCCTTTAGGGATTTAAATGCAGATATTCAACGAGAATTTCATCATTAATTATCAACCTTGCTTCATGGCGCTCTTACCATTCCTGTGGGTTAAAAACGTTGCTATCTTCTGCTCATTGTGTTGTCCAGGCAGCAGCTGCCATGTTGACGGTGATCAGTAGTACGCTATTCCTTTCACAGGCTCATGATGTAAGTATCGAGATTGAGAAGATAGCTTACTGTTAAAATGGAGTTACGGGTATGGTGATATAATTCTTCAGATAGTGAAGATAGGCAGCTATTTAAATGATGCTATAGGTAACCGTATGACGAAGGTATTGAGAGAGTGAATAGAGGTTACTTTTGAAATGAAGTTGTAGGTAATTCGTGGACGGAAGTATAAAAATAATGAAGTTAGGCAACCACTAAAATGAAGTTATCGGTAACCATTTCCACGAAAGTACTCATAAATAGTGAAGTTAGGCGGCTATTAAATTGAAGTTATAGGTAACCGTATTTACGAAAGTATAGAGATAGTGAAATAAGACATATATTAAAATGAAGTTATAGGTAGCCATATTGACGAAAGTATAGTACTAGTGAAATAAGGCAGTTACTAAAATGAAGATATAGGTAACCGACTTGACGCAAGTATCGAGATATTGAAGTTTGGCAACCATTAAATATTCATTAACTCCTAGCAAAGGTATTGAGTCCCGTAAGGCCGAATAGATTTGTTTGTATTGAGTGTGAACCTCTCACAAAGTATAAGAGTGGTAAAGTTAAAAACGTTTAATTTTTCTTTTCTCCATCCAGGCCATAGACATCTGGATGGCTGGCTGTATCTTCTTCGCGTTTGCAGCGATGGGAGAGTTCGTCATCTGCAAAGTCATCAAAGTCTTTCATGAGAAGCACAAAGTTATACCCATCACGGATGTAAGTTTGCTCTCATGTGATAACACCCTGTGTTGTTCATAACTGAATATATTAGCGCCTAGAGTTAGTTATGAGGCATATGAAAAACCAACGTACTGGATGATAGGGATCAAGCTTGATTGGAATAAAACAGTTTCTTTCTTTGGAGTAAAACAGTTCCTTTCTTTGGAATAAAACAGTTTATTTCTTTGGAGTAAAACAGTTCCTTTCTTTGGAATATAACAGTTTCTTTCTTTGGAATAAAACAGTTCCTTTCTTTGGAATAAAACAGTTTCTTTCTTTGGAATAAAACAGTTTCTTTCTTTGGAATAAAACAGTTTCTTTCTTTGGAATAAAACAGTTTCTTTTTTTGGAATAAAACAGTTTCTTTCTTTGGAATAAAAAAGTTTCTTTCTTTGGAATAAAACAGTTTCTTTCTTTGGAATAAAAAAGTTTCTTTCTTTGGAATAAAACAGTTTCTTTCATTCTGTGCCAAAATTTTGACGCTCTGTTTTTTGGGTGTGAAGAAGTTAAGTGTTTTTGTGTGTAAGGAAGTTCTCACAACGTTTTTCTTTCTTTTGTTCTTTTGTTCCTGCTACACTAGCCTAGCCAATCACAGCATCTCCATTTCCACTTGAGATCGAAGTGAAGAATCACTTTTTATCGTTCTATATTGGTGCATGATTATCCAATATACTTCTAAATGTCTGCGTAAAATGATTTCTACGTTACCTCAGCCAATGATCCTCTTAGATATCTCGTTGCTGATAGACCGCACTCTATTAAATGATGCAAGACTCTACTAAATAGTACATAGACTCTAGTAAATGATGCCAAGACTTTGCTAAAAATACCAAGACTCTACTAAATTATCTCAAGACTCCACACAATAATGGCAAGACTCTACTAAATAATGCCGAGAACCAACACCTTGTGCGCAGGGAAGCAGACCTCGCTCCTACCCAACCAGCCGCAACAGCAGCGTCGCTAGCTCCCCCATGTACTTCAACAACAACCACCAAACGAACAACAATAACATCAAGGAAGACTTCACGTTGCCCGGCCAGTACACCGGCCATGCAAGCCTGCTGACCCACAGAAACAACCAGCCCTGGCCCCCGCCCGGGGACGTGGAGAGAGGGTTGAGGGCCGAGGTCTCGTCTAACAGGATCACCAAGCTCAACGGCAGAGAGATTGACCTGGTGAGGCTCTGGTGCTTAGTCTTGGCTTAGGGAAATCGGTTTCAATTGCAGCTTTGAAAGGACTTTACAGGTATTCTGAGAGAAATTAGTTTTATTGCTTGAATAGAGATCACTTAGATCTATGTGGTTCGGTGTAGGTAGAGTTTTGGTTGTTACTCTCTGCTCATCATGTAGTGTTTCCGTAGGTAGGCATTTCTGCCAAGCAATGGGTGCGAGCAACTTTCAATCATAGCTTTATTATTAACTGAAATAGCTGCACGGTTGAGGTTAATTCAGAAGTGTCATGTCTACAAATATTTCGAGTATGATTAACAAACTTGGGTAAGCTCAACTTCTTAATGAAGTGTTCTCTTGAAAATTAATGCTTTGTATTTTACTGAGATTATGCATTAACTTGATCAGCTTTCTTATTCCCACAAAACATTTTATAACTATTTTTCCCTGAGGACAATAAACTATAGTAATCCTATTTAGTAAATTGTAAAAAATAACGACTAAATTACTATAAAATGTGAACATTCAGTAAGAGGTAACTACTTCAACTGTAAAGGCGTGCGTATCATCGCTCGCAATTTGTTGGTTGAGAAACTCACAATATGACCTGATAAATCAGAAAATCTAAAATAAATCAGAAACTAGTGTATTTACCAAAATATTTGCAATGAGGTGCATTTGCCTCATTACTCTTCCAAATGAATTATATATACTGGCCGACCAGCCTTGTTTGCAAGCCTTCACATATTTCACCAACGACTTCGCTTTTTTGACATTCCTTTGCTAATTTCTAGCCTTCGTAGAGCTTCACGTCCATGATCTCGTACCTCAATGCCTCGTGAAGTTGTTCATAGTAATGCTTAACCCCCAGCGCCGAGTTCAACTCCAAATGTCTTTATTTGAAATATGCTTCAAATTCGCTGGTTCGCTGTCGAGGGTTCATATTATTTTCAACAGTTGTTAATGTTAATTGAGCTATATTATTCTTTTTTTAGAGAAAACCTGTGGTGAAATGATGCGCGTCATGTATCACGGCTGAACTCTCGGACTTTTCTAAAGTCAAAATGCAACTACTCACACTTTGATATGAATGGCTCTTGGAACAGCTCACCTCTTTTGTATTATGTACAGTATACGCGTTCTTTTAATTGAAACAGATGCGAAATCAAAGAAAGAACTCCTAATCCCAGAACTGTTACTGTCGCGTGAGTTATAAAAAGAAAAAGACTTGAAAGTACCTAACTATTATCCCAACATGTTGATTGACAATTTACGAGCCATCATGTTTAAACAATTTTAAACAATTTATTTACCACAGGAGATACAGAGGTAGAATGTTTCTTAAGTCTAGTACAATGGACAAGTTTGAATATAGCTATCTGTGGGCCCGAATAAGTTCAGCGACTTCTGGGGCATCCTACCATCAACATTATTCTAAGGTGTACAATAATGTTTAACCTAAATCACTTAACCTAGTTTCACATTAGACTGATCAGTGAGATAATTTACTTGATATCAGATATTTCATTTTGCAATATAGGTTATATTGACTATATTTAACAGTATATTCGATAAAAGGTTTAACAGCAGACTGAGGGCAAATTACATATTACATATTACACATGGCAAATTTCATTATTGGAAACAGTCATGTAAGAGACAAGATTTGACTTGGTGATCTTACTCGACTAGTATTCCGATAGGAAGTGAGTCTCGAGATTTCTTTTGAATACCTTGTAAGAATTACTGTCACGGATCTCCGCAGGTATTGAGTTCCAAGTTTTAGTTCCAACGAAGAGGATACTGTGTTGCGACCGGGCCATTGAATAATAAGGAAGCATGAATTTACTTCTATTTCGGGTTAAATGGTCGTGATGACCAGTTTGCGCACTTAATAATAGTTTCAGGCTATTGTCGCCATCATTTCTTAATGTTTTGTAAATGAAATTACAAATGGAGATTTTGTAGAGATCTGAAAGTTTAGGTATTTGTAAATTTTTGAATGAATCATTTGTGTGAGCATTATATTCGAGATTCTTTACCGCTCTGATTGCTCTTTTTTGCAAAGTAAAAATTATATTGGTTTTATTTTTATCAGTTCCGTGCCATGCTTCTATTCCGTACTGCAAGTATGGTGAAATGAGCGTTCGGTAGAGCATTCGTAAAGCTGTTTCAGGCAGGTAATTTTTAACTTTATTCAGGATTCCGATGGATTTCGATAATTTAGAACTTATATGAGCGATGTGCTCTTTAAAAGTCAGATTTTTATCTATTATGATGCCCAGAAACTTGCATGAGTTGGTTTCTTCGGTTTCACCTTCGTCAATTTTTATGTGTGGGAGAGATATGCTTTTCTTGTATGAGAATGTAATATATTTTGTTTTATCGATGTTGAGGCTTATTTTATTAGCTTTAAGCCATAATGAAACCTTATGGAGTTCATTATTTATACTTTCCGCAATCATAGCGGGATTTTGGCTCGGAAGGACCGTAGAAAGCGTGCTGTCATCGGCAAAAAGTATGAAATTGAAAAATGATGTTGATTTGATAATATCATTTATAAATATCAGAAATAGGAGATGTCCTAGGACAGACCCTTGTGGAACTCCATGGCTAATTGTCTGTGGGTCCGATTTTGCGTCGTCAACGACAACGTATTGCTTCCGATTTGTTAGGTATGATTTGAACCAATCATGGGCAATTCCTCGAATGCCATAACAGTGTAGTTTCGAGAGTAATATCTTATGGTCCACACAGTCGAATGCTTTTCGAAAGTCAAGAAAAACGGAGAAAACATGCTTTCCTTCATCTATATTAGAGCAAAGGTACTGTAAATGATTTAGTACAGCTTGTGTCGTTGATTCCTTAGAACGAAAACCGTATTGTCTGTCATAGAGAAAAGATTTTTGTTCATAATACGAATACACTTTTTATACACAATTTTTTCAAATATTTTGCTCATAATTGGTAAAACAGAGATAGGTCTATAATTATTAACGCAGTTTTTATCACCATTTTTAAAAATAGGGGTGACTCTGGCAGTTTTGAGAGAGTTGGGGAAGATACCTTGAGAAAGTGAATGGTTGATAATATTAGATATGCACGGTGCTATTATATCAGCAATAGACTTAATAATTTTAGCTGAAAATGTGTTTAATCCATTTGATTTATTTTTCAAGTTGTTTATGCACGTAATTACATCGGAGGGATTAGTTGGCGTGAAAAAGAAAGATTTGTGTTCACGGACATGGTCCATGTATTGCAAGTGGTCTGTAGGTTCACTAACGACACTATCGGCTATATTTTTACCTATATTTATTAAAAAGTTGTTAAACACTGTTGCAATATCTTGTTTATCATGATATTTTACATTTTCGTGAACGATGGACTCAATTGTTTTTTTAGCGTTATTATTCGGTCTATAGCATGAATTAAGCAGGCGCCAAGTTTCTTTAATATCAGTATTGTATTCAGTAAATTTTCGCGTAAAGTAGTTTTGTTTCGATGCTCGTATTTGATTTGTCACATGATTCCTGAATATGTTATACGTTAATCTAGAGATTCGTCCTTCGTATAGTAAGGCTAAGTATGCTTGACGTTTCTTTATATTGATCACGATATCTTCAGTAATCCAAGGCTTTTGTCTATTTTTCGGCGTAATTGTGCGGGTGATTATTGGACAACACTGGTTATATGCGGTCGTTATAGTTTCAGTTAGATTTAGTATTGCTTGGTCAATGTTAATCGCATTATTGTCTAGTTCATAGATGTCCAATGATGGCATTAATTCTTCTAGAACAGTTCGCATTGTCCCCAAGTTATATTCGTTTATACAACGATATGAAAAAGTCTCAGCATGTGGGCTGTTGCAGGGACTATAAACATTTTTCTTGATGAGAAACACCGGAAAATGATCAGATAAGTCAGAAATTATTATTCCTGTAAGAAAATCAGTCGGATCTAACATAAAAATATTATCGAGCAACGTTCAATGTTCAAAAATGTACGGTTATTATTTTTTTACTAGTGTGCATGACCCGTCACAAATGACGGGATTCTATATCTTCCCTATACATATCCCCCAAATATGGATGGCAAACAAATACACCCATCACAACAGTACCCGCCATCAAAATATTCTTGTACTTGTGCACTGGTGAAACTCGGATCACAGATACGGTCATGAAGTATCCTTCAAATCAAATAGAAGCGGACACGAAATAAATCAATAAACACACCAATTAAGGGTATTATTAGGTGAGGAGATTGAACCATCACGTTTAAAAATGTGTTGTATCTTCATTGTTAATTGCTTGCACATGTACAGGGCCGAAACGTCTCGGTGGTGGGCGCTGGGGTCCCGATGTTTCAGACGCGAGACGACGACAAGCGGCCCCGAGATTCGGACCTCCGGTCGAGTTCCGGCAGTTGGGTCCAGCTCATGGGAGAGCGCAGGTCCAAGCGCAGGAAAAAGTGGATCAAAACTATCCGTGATCTCGAGATGCAGTGGGACGATCCCAAGACCGGCGAAACGAAAATACTATGGGAAGAAATAGACAGCACCTCGAGAGTCTTATTTCCGTGCGTCTTTTTCATATTTGCAGCGATTTATTTCCCGTTACTCATCTTTCTTTGATGTGCACTGTATATTCTCAAACGCCAACTTCATTATAGTTCTTAAGCTTTAATTTTAATCTGCGTCGACGATAAGCTATGTATCATAGTACAGAGAAGTGCCTGACACTCCATGTATATTTTTATACGTGGTAGCTAGCTGAATTGTGTGGTGTCCTCGTAGAATAAATTGTAAAAGAAACTGTTGCCTCTGCAGTCCGAGCGGTGTTCGTTTCCTTACTGTAAGCATGTACCAAAACTAAAACTTATACAAGTACGCAAATACTGAATGTACTTTGAAAATGTTACTATTGTTGGAAATTGTTGAGCTTTGAATGCGTGTGCTATTGAGACAACATAAAAATATTAGCGTGCCAGCTGGGGATTTCATTCGCGAAGTTATATTGAAATATTTTACAATTTTAGTACGATCAGATGTAAGAAAGTTTTTTCTCGAGTTTTTACGTAGAGGCCTTGTTGGAAAAGAAAGAAAAGAAAGAAAGAAAAACAGTTTATTTCGAATAAAGATGGTACAAAAAAGATTGCACGACCATTGGTTTTTAAAATATCTTAAAGTTAATACACTTAGATGGTACACACACGAGTATTGTGATACCCATGTCACTAGTCGAAAAGAAATGGTTGAGGGCAATGTACTCCTAATGTTGCCTAATCTATGGAAGCGCCCATATAACAGAGTAATTACCTCTCACCATCAGTACCTTTCAATAACGGAAGGCACTACTGCACACAACACTGACAATAAATCAGCGCGATGAGCAGACTCGCAAATAGAAGCACCAACACTCATCAGCTCATAAAGAATTTTGGAGCATTTGCAGTCGGCGTGGGGTTCAGAAGTGCTTTCTCTAAACTCTAGCTGAGTGTGCAAGAGATCAGAGAGCGATACAATAGCGGTGTACTGCTACATAGAGTTCAGCAACAGGAAACGTACGGGGCCGAACATTTACTATAACACTTTGACTGCGGCGGGTAAAAATGAAACTCAATATTCAACTCAAATTTAAAGTCAATTAATTTTAGTAAGCAATGTTGAAAATAGGAAACACTAACGGGATCGTGCCTTTATTTAGCTTTGATTAAGTATTAATGAAGATTGAGTATGCGACTGCTGGTAGGTCAGCAGCATTGTAAAAAGTCTCTTCGTGACCACCGTTGGCTCACGTCGCAGTCAAAGTGCTAAAATTGTATGTTTGAAACTAAAGAATAGCTTTTCCGTCGTAATACGATGTATTTAGACAAGGCTGGAAGCTAGTTTAAGCGTAGTCACCGTGGCCTAACGGTTAAAGCCGCGCACCTGCAACGGGAAGGGTAGCCAGTTCAAATCTCAGCAATGCCAGCCATAATACCATAGTTAGCTGGTTTACCCTGTTGGAACGAGGAAGAATTTAATCAGAATTCCCCAATCCTCTCAAGTGTCGGAAATGAGTACCGGCTCGACCGGATGTAACTGCCATAGGGTCCTGGTGTTAGTTGCAAGGCATTAGGAAAACCAATGTACGAGTTGATGTGTATCAAGTTTGATTGGAACAAAACATTGTTTTAAGCGTTGCTGCCACCACAGCTCATCGCCACCGTGTTCATTGCAGCGAACCTCGTGAAAAACCTCCACGTGTTGGAGCATAAAACTGGCGTTACTGGTGAATTCATTGTAAAAATAAGTACTTCGAATTCCCAAAATGTTGAAAATATGTGTTATTTAAAATTGTACGAGCCAATCATTGCCCTTACGCTACGCTGACTTCACCTGAAGTAAAGTTTGCTGTTGTTAGCCGATAGAAATTTTTGTATAGCTAAAAACTGTATTCGTCTATGCCCATTCTCCTCGAATTTTTTTAGCGATGATATGATTAGATTTTCCATTGTTGAATCTTTAGTCGCTAACTTGAGTATTTTCCCTCTTTAAATTGACAGTGCTAGGAAGCCGGTGTATGATAGACAATATCAAGGAGGTTGTAAAGTTTTGCATTGACTAGTGCATTACTCATGCAATAAAATGATGTATACGAATATTATCTTGACTACGCAGTTATTTGCTGATATCTTTACACTTGGAATTTACCTCGAATTCCTGCAGTTCAAATGCTTCCAAAGCTTCTAATTTCAAGTGGTGTGCCTCCTGATTTTCTGCACACTGCGCTCTGGTGTTCGAGAACTGCCAATTAAAAACTGTAATTGTAATGTAATAATTTCCAAATATTTATGTAAATAGTTAAGGTTTTCATTATTTCTGCACGATATTCAAACGTTTCATTTTTATCCGACAGAATCGCTTATAAAATTAGAAAATAAACAGTAACGTAGTCCCTGTGATGTAAAAAATGCATGAGCCGCGGCGTACAAATTTTGTCCTTCTAAAACAGTGGTTCACAACCTTGTTGAACCCAAAAAGTTTCATACATTCAGTCATCGAACCTTTCGTAGTTGGAAAAATAAAATGCGTTTTTTTTCAAATTCAAAACATATGAAATTAGCTATATACTATATTAGTGCACAAACTGTTACATGCCGAACCCAAGGGTTCGACTCACCGTACCCCTGTGGTTCGATCGAACCCAGGTTTAGAACCACTGCTCTAGAACATACATGCCACATTCGACAACTGTTAAATGCGCACTAATGTTCTCGAACATTATAAGACCTATTGGCATGTGGCAGGGATGAATCCTGGAATTGTGATTTTAGTTCATACGAAACTATCACGCGTTTTCTGCTCACACAGATGCAAAGATTTTACCAGTTTGGCTTACATTGCGTTACAAGAATCTTTAAGTCGAATATATTTATTGTTGACGTCCAAGTTTTGCTTATAAATTATTCTAACTTCACCTTATTTGCGTATGGGCATTGTACAATGTATATAAAAGAAAAAGAGTTGACAAATTAAAATTCGCAGTATTTTAAGTGAAAATTATGCAGTACATAAATGAATGGAGTAGATTTTTTCTCTACATTTCTATTTCATTAACGCCACTTACTATAAGTGCAAATATTTCAAGTTTATGTGCAAATTATACTGCATCTCATGTACGTGACAGAAACGTCTTCAAACCTACTACCTTCTCTTCCCAAATCAAATTGGGAAGGTGCTTTACGGAAAGCAGATATCTACAGCGAATGCAATAAAATTTTCAAAATATCTGTACAATGTGCAATGACAAGACACCGTTTTTCGCATTACAGATAAATTTTGTTCGCTTCTTATTATATATTTATGCAATTCAGAAAAAAATTTGTGCATTTTTTCCATGTCTTCATATATTGTTTCTTAATCTGTTTTTATGTCTTTACCTTATCGTTTCATTTTGCACTTGCGATTGAGGTGGGAATGGTTTTTCAGCTCTCAACCTAAGAAGGAATAAAAGAGCGAGCTCATTGAAGACAAAGTTTCCACTTTGACTTCTCCAGCTCACCTCCTCAATCTAAATTGGCAGATTACGAAAATATGTATGGAGAAAAAATTACTCTGTGCTATACATAAGTTCATGGTTGCTTTTATTTCACGGTCATATGAAAATATTTTAACTTTAATGTTTTATTATTCATGAAATAAACTTCTATCGCGAATTTTTACTATCTTTGACCGTACAAATTCTCTTCCAGCGTCGGGCAGAAGCAGTGCCTCAAACAGATGTCAATGCATCCGATGAAATTGAAGTTTTTCCCGCCATTTCACAAAATCTCTACGCTTTCAAGGCAAAAAGAAACTTTACATGTAGATTCCTACTCTTAATTTTCTTTTTTTCTAACATAATGACATGTGATGACAAAATTCTTTATTTCTCCCTGGAACACACATCTTGACAAAGTTTCAGAGAGACTGTTGAACTTGAACTTGAAATTGAGGGCTGACAGCGTTGGGGCTTTTGTAACGGCCTACAATTCCCTCCACAATACTCACAATATTCACACAAAGAGTTTAGCGCCTGTGTACTAGACTTGTCCACTAAACTACTCAAGATCCACCAATCTTTGTCACAAGCTGCCATTGGTCGGCATCACTAAGATAACCAGTACTTCGAAACACCATCCCCAGGCATATTGGGTCATTACAGTCCACTCTACATGACTGGCTCATTCCAGTCACTGTCTCTTACCCCAGTCACGTACAAGAAAAATGTTCATAGCTTCAATGGTACTCAAATTACACTCCTGATCCAATCCAGCAAGAGAGCTCATGCCACAATCATCTTCAGCACATCTGGTGTACCACTCATTCTCTCCATACTGCTCAAGCATCACATTCATGAAACTCATTTTCTCTTGCACATACTTACTACATTCCAGCACAAAATGCTCAGTTGTTTCCTCCTTACCCCTATCACACTGCTGGCAAATCTATTATTATTCTCATTCCACCTCCATGTGCGCCTGTTCACACTCAACGCCTTACACCTCACAGCAAACAAGAGCTGGCTACCAAAACTACCATCATAGAACATCTCACACTTAGCCACTTCCTTTTGCATATCCCAGATTATTGTAAGCTTTTGCGTCATTCTAAGCTTCCACTTATTCAATCCATACTCTTTTGTTCGCTCCAACCTGCCAGTATTTTTCACTTATCTTAAGCTTGAGATCTATTTTCTTTTTTAGTTCTAAAGCCACAATTCATAAATGAACAAAGATCCCATTCTCTGTCGGTAAAATTATGTTGTTTTTGTATAAAGAGAATTGGAGGAGTCAAGAGGGACAATTTGTTAACTCAAGCGATCCTCTACGTTCATCTCATCTGGAACAATACCATAAAGAGTACTAGGTTTTTAAACGCCTAAAAAATACTTCGCTTAAGACTGCTGCTCTTTTGAAACGAGACGCAGTAGATAAGCAATATAAAATATAGACCGAATAATGACGCTAAAAAACAATTGAATCCATCGTTCACGAAAATGTAAAATATCATGATAAACAAGATATTGCAACAGTGTTCAACAACTTTTTTATAAATATAGGAAAAAATATAGCCGATAGTGTCGTTAGTGAACCTACAGACCACTTGCAATACATGGACCATGTCCGTGAACACAACTCTTTCTTTTTCCCGCCAACTAACCCCTCCGATGTAATTACATGCATAAACAACTTGAAAAATAAATCAAATGGATTAAATACATTTTCAGCTAAAGTTCTTAAGGCTATTGCTGATATAATAGCACCGTGCATATCTGATATTATCAACCATTCGCTTTCTCAAGGTATCTTCCCCAACTCTCTCAAAACTGCCAGAGTCACCCCTATTTTTAAAAATGGTGATAAAAACTGCGTTAATAATTATAGACCTATCTCTGTTTTACCAATTATGAGCAAAATATTTGAAAAATTGTGTATAAAAAAGTGTATTCGTATTTTGAACAAAAATCTTTTCTCTATGACGGACAATTCGGTTTTCGTTCTAAGAAATCAACGACACAAGCTGTATTAAATCATTTACAGTACCTTTACTCTAATATAGATGAAGGAAAGCTTGTTTTCTCCGTTTTTCTTGACTTTCGAAAAGCATTCGACTGTGTGGACCATAAGATATTACTCTCGAAACTACACTGTTATGGTATTCGAGGAATTGCCCATGATTGGTTCAAATCATACCTAACAAATCGGAAGCAATACGTTGTCGTTGACGACGCAAAATCGGACCCACAGACAATTAGCCATGGAGTTCCACAAGGGTCTGTCCTAGGGCCTCTCCTATTTCTGATATTTATAAATGATATTATCAAATCAACAACATTTTTCAAATTCATACTTTTTGCCGATGACAGCACGCTTTCTACGGTCCTTCCGAGCCAAAATCCCGCTATGATTGCGGAGAGCATAAATAATGAACTCCATAAGGTTTCATTATGGCTTAAAGCTAATAAAATAAGCCTCAACATCGAAAAAACAAAATATATTAAATTCTCGTACAAGAAAAGCATATCTCTCCCACACATAAAAATTGGCGAAGGTGAAATCGAAGAAACCAACTCATGCAAGTTTCTGGGCATCATAATAGATAAACATCTGACCTTTAAAGAGCACATCGCTAACATTAGTTCTAAATTATCGAAATCCATCGGAATCCTGAATAAAGTTAAAAATTACCTGCCTGAAACAGCTTTACGAATGCTCTACCGAACGCTCATTTCACCATACTTGCAGTACGGAATAGAAGCATGGCCCGGAACTGATAAAAATAAAACCAATATAATTTTTGCTCTGCAAAAAAGAGCAATCAGAGCGGTAAAGAATCTAGAATATAATGCTCACACAAATGATTCATTCAAAAATTTACAAATACTTAAACTTCCAGATCTCTATAAAATCTCCATTTGTAATTTCATTTACAAAACATTAAGAAATGATGGCGACAATAGCCTGAAACTATTATTAAGTGCGCAAACTGGTCATCACGACCATTTAACCCGAAATAGAAGTAAATTCATGCTTCCTTATTATTCAAAGGCCCGGTCGCAACACAGTATCCTCTTCGTTGGAACTAAAACTTGGAACTCAATACCTGCGGAGATCCGTGATAGTAATTCTTACAAGTTATTCAAAAGAAATCTCGAGACTCACTTCCTATCGGAATATTAGTCATGTAAGATCACCAAGTCAAATCTTGTCTCCAACATGACTGTTTCCAATAATGAAATTTGCCATGGGTAATATGTAATTCGCCTTCAGTCTGCTGTTAAATCTTTTATCGAATGTACTGTTAAATATAGTCCACATAACCTATATTGTAAAATGAAATATCTAATGTCGATTGAATTATCTCACTGATCAGTCTAATGTGAAACTAGGTTAAGTGATTTAGGTTAAACATTAATGTACACCTTAGAATAATGTTGATGGTAGGATGCCCCAGAAGTCGCTGAACTTATTCGGGCCCACAGGTAGCTATATTCAAACTTGTCCATTGTACTAGACTTAAGAAACATTCTACCTCTGTATCTCCTGTGGTAAATAAATTGTTTAAAATTGTTTAAAATTGTTTAAATTGTTAAAATCACAGTCGAACTTGAAATTTTTTTCAATTTTTTAAATTTCGTATCATTCTCTATCACTAGTAGAAGGGTTTTAAAGTACCAAGTCGTCGTGTGGTGTTGTAGTGATCGCCCTCGGCCTCACTTCAGCCTAATTTCATAAAATATTAAAAAACTAACATCCTAAAATTAAATTATACAAATGTAATTATTTTTATAATTTTACAAGACCAAATTAATTCGATTAAACTCAAAATTTTACCAAAAACGTGTTTCGAAATATTTGCCGATCACGTTTCTGTCAGTCACTTTCGTTGGAAACATTCGCGCAGAACCATTTCGCAAGCTCTCGATAGTCAGCCATCCAGGCAGACTGGTCATTCACGTTGTGTGCTCTTCCGATTTAGTTCTTGGGCCCCAGAGCGGGCATTTGTAAGTATCAAGTGTTAATATTAAGTGTTTTTATTATAATTATTGACTTGTCTATATGTTGAGAGCTCATTTTTGTAAACATTCACTATGTTTCCTTTGTGCCGGTGTTAGTTAGGCAACAGCCTCAAGCTCACTGCCCCATCTTTGCCATAGTTTTCGTGTTTGCTATTCTCCGATGATTCAGTATTGTGCAGTCAGTGTTAGACGATGTTGGCATTAGCTCCTCAGATATTTTTTAGTGCTTAACATAGCGTTTTAAGACACTTTGCTGTCCACAAAGATCATTTGTGAGGAAGTCCAATTTTACTTCCCTGAAATTAATTGAGCGTTGTTAGCCTTTTTGCTAAGTCACTGTAACATTGCTTTCCAGCTTCAGTTGGTTTGTTATTCTGTTGTGCCTTTTTATATGTAATTTTTCTGCGCCTAGAAGCAGTTCTGGCTTATCTAAATTATAGAGAACAAGAGTCCTCACCTTTTCTCATGCCATTTTATGTACATTATTTTACTTCTAGTTGTTAGTTCATACTCAGTCATGTTTTGCCTCTAGAAATTAGTTCCCTGTACGGGAAATTTAAATCTTCAGTCTCATGCTGAGTTGTAAGTGTAGTTTGCTTTTGACTCAAGTTACCACCGCCAACTGACAGCAGTTGGCTGGCTATTTTTGGAATACCTGGAAGCCAAACCAGTATAATTAAATTCCGTTAGCAAATTACACAACGATTATATACTCAGTTGTGTTGCTGCTTGTGATATCAGTGGAGTTTTTGACCAGTTGGTCTTGAACACCGGTTCTGGGTGTTAAGATGATTCAGGCTGCAACTCGGGCGCTAGAGCTGCGGTACTGACTTTAGCACTAGACTCTTCCATTGTTCCTCTGTAAGTAGCAGATGCAGCAGTCTTGCACATGTGTATGAATAGACTCGTTACCGTGCAAAGTAATCCAAGTCACCTGCTCCCTCACAGGATCGACTGGTCCACACATTCATGCACTCACAAACACGTATGAAACCAAACCCTAACCTCTTAATTTAAGGAGCTTACCTCCTCCGGGTTCACCCTCCGGGTTCACCCTCCGGGTTCACCCTCCTGGTTCACTCTCCGAGTTTATGCTCCAAGTTTTCCCTCCTATTTAACTTATGAAACTGGAAGGCCTGCATCCCTGCAGCTAAGCCGCTAAACCTCCAGTCGTGACTACCATTGGGTCGAGAGTCCCATTCTTACCGAGTTTTCCCAACCGGTAACAAATCCCATACTCAGCACTCAATTCATCACTCACTTAGTGTCGGAACCTCCCACACTTACACCATCATCGACTTCACACTCCAGCACGCGCTTCACAAGCCTGAGCTGAACGAATCGTCTGAAGTCCTGCAACCTCCTCGGACTCTCCCCAAGGGCGTCTCTCGAACAAAAATCAAGCCTCGCACTTCGGCGTTCAACCTTCTCCTCAATAAATCCCATAAAGGCTAGTCTGTTCCCTCATTCCCTTCTGGTGTTGGCTGTAATGGTGGTTTCGTTGTTGATTGTAGACGCTTGAAATATTGCGTCCGAATACCGCCTAACTCCTGAGTCAGTGGCCAATATTAATTCATTTTGCAATTCAATGTGCTTTACCCGAGCACTGGTGACCCGCCTTATCAAAGAATTCAAACCTGTCTAAAGTAAAAACTTGAATTACGCCCATCAGGCAAAGTTTATAGTGTATGTAAAAAAACAAATGCCAGATTTTGTAATTTTGTTGACCCTCTCATGGTTTTTTACTTGAACTGTTTATCATGGTAGACGACTCCGACAGGTTGTATTGTAAAAAATCAATGATTTTTCTAATTCAATGTTATGATAAATTTTTTTTATATGAAGTCAACTAACTGTTTTGATTTATTTCTTACTCTTTTTATGTTTCATATCCGGCTCATGCAAGAGAAGTGTGGGTCCTTCTGAAGCAAAAATGTTTATCTGAATCACAATCTGAATTTGGTGCATACAATACGTTAAACAGAATTTTCAAAACAATCATCTCAGTTCACTGAAAGTTTCAGAGTGCGTGATGTTTCAACAATAACAATTTTCAGAATGACTAAATAAGCATGTCGTATATGCAATTCACAAAAAATTATGTTTGAGTGTAATTGTTTTCAGTGAAATTATGAGAACGTTCCTTTTTAAATAATGCTTCTGCCTTCCGTAGTTAAAGATTTAATTTCTGAACTAATGTTATATGCTTCAATTTATTAATAGCCTATGTATAAAATAAGATTATTGGTAAAAAATACTAAGAGCAATTTCTATCTTAATTTAGTAATGTTTGTAGCCTATGAGGAATAGGTAAATCTGAAGGATAGGTCAGTTATTGATTTTTCACTTTTTGGTGCCTGAACCTAATTATTCAAATCTAAATAAAAAAGTTTTTTTCTATGCACTTTCCGTCTCAAATGAGTATTTTACGATTTATAGCGGTACGTTTAGTTTTGTCTTTGATGACGAATGCGCTCGAATAAACAGCCACTCATCAATTTTTGAATTTTTGTTGCTTGAATCATGGTAATAACATCAGAATAAACAACTTTTTGTCTATACACTTTTTTTGTAAAATGAGTATTTAACGAGATATAGCGGTAGGTTTGGTTTCGGCTTTGATGATGATCGCGCTGGAAGCGAGTGCGCATTGCAGTGTTGCTGTCCGACGTGCTCCTTGAATTACTTGCCGCTTCAAACACTGGAGTTGCGGTAAGTCATTTACCGCTATAACTAATAAAATACTCATTTGAGACGGAAAGTGTATTGAAGAAAACTTGTTTATTTTGATCTAATTAACTATGCTAAGGCCTCGAAATTACAAAATCGATAACTGACATATCCTTCAGATTTACCGAGGAATATTATGTACAAATTTTCAGCATAAATTTCATAGCCACTGTTCAGGGTGTAATTTCAGAATTGCAAGACATAAATTAGAAAAAAGTTCAAAAATTGTTTGATCAAACGTTAAAATAGTTCACTTTCTCAAGTATCTATTTGGTTTTGAAAAATTTCAAAATCTGTTCATGATGAATAGTTCATTTCATTAAAAACCTTAGAAGTTATTCAAATATCAATAGGGTAATTCATCAAATATCGAACAGAAACCACGTGTGTCTAGAAACAACCTTCATAAATCGGTAACTTTTGCTCTGAATAACTCTTGCGGGCCTCAAGGGTATTCTTGAACAGTTGCTTTCTTGTTCTGTGATGTCGCTTGAAAGACAACGTAGATTATTGAAATGTATTTATTGTTCTAAAAATCGAATTCTTTAGTAATATAATTTCATCAATATCGAACATGAATTGAACAAGAATTTTGATTCGAACAGGATGGTTTGTCAATTAGTTCTCTTCGTACGGAACTTTTGTTAGACTATTAGCACGCCACGTATGGTTTGTCTATTAGTACGCCTCGTATATTTTGTCCATTAATATGCCTCGTATGGTCTATCTATTTGTATACCTCATGTGGCCACTTGGAAAATAAACGTTTTTCTTTCCTTCTTTTTTTTTTGGTGCACTGGATTTTCTTGGAAGTGCTGGCGGTGGCACAGCGGTTAAGGGATCGGACTTGTATGTTGGAGTCGCGGGTTCGTATCCCGGCGCTGGCGCTGCGATTTTCCCCGTTGGGTATAAGGGAAAGCTCAAGCACAATACCCCACTCGACCCAGGTGTCGGAAATGGGTACCGACTTTACGGGGGAACCGTCATGGTGTCCTATATATATAGTGTTAGTTATAAGACATTTGTAAAACCAATGCTTAAGATCATTTGTATCAGGCTTGATTGGAAATGAAGCATCCCAAAGATGCCGATGTTTGTTTTGTTTGTTTGTTTAAAATGACTGTCTTATTACTAATTTTCAGGAAGCATTTGAATGGAGAGTTATCAAAATTTGAATATGATGTCGATGTTTCATTTGCAGTGTTTGTTGAACCATCATTGTGATCATCAACCTGTGTGACCTTTTTTGGAGTAGAGTGTAGAGCACGTGTCAATGAATTATTATTGATGCTTGCATCAATTTTCTTGGCAAGGAATTGATCATCAGTAAATGTAGCCAGACGAATCATTGATGATCTTGAGGGCCTTGGAACACCAGCAGCTGATTGGTCGCCATCTTCAACTATTCATTGTTATCATCAAGCATTAATACAATATTTTAAGGAAATGAAACAGGCGTTCAATAGATCGATTCAGTTATTTAAAAGAATTAAGAATCGAAAAGCCTTGTTCGAGGCATAAATTCATGATTTTTAAGGAATTTTGATTCGAACACCTTTGTTCAGTATTTAATACTGACATGAAATAGGAACTGAATGTCGAACATGGAATAATTATCAAGTTTTTAGCGGGAAAGAAAAAAATACAGCAACAGAACATCATTTGACAACACTACTCTCTAGTTATGATGGGAGGTTGACGTTGGCACAACAACAGTTAAACCGTCGCAATTTTCCCGAGGTGCGTAAGATTTTTCAAGTGAAAAAATACGACCAATTTGTAAGGGTCGTACAGAAAATGTGTTCGCAACACCTGGTAGCAGTTTGCAGCTCACAGAAATGAGTTCTTATCACTAAAATAGGAGTTTTAGATGTAAGATCACCGGCACTGTGCAAGTTTGGATGCTTACGAAATTTATTACGCGCATATTTTCAAAGTTGTTCGATAATCAGTTCAGTTCGATATTTGATGAATTACCCTAGTTGTTATTTTGGTAAATGTTGAGGTCTTGACCATAACCGATTTTCCACTTTTTGATCAACAAAGATTGTTGAGACCAAAATAAACAAGTTTTCTTCAATGCACTTTCGGCGGAAATGAGTATTTTAAAAGTTATGGCGTTAAATGATTTACCGGAACTCCAGTGTGCATCACCCTATTACAAACGTAAAGAGGTTGGGTCGTGAGGGGTAGCCACAGTTCTTTTAGTTTTATAATTTTCACTAAAAGAACTGTTGCTACCCCTGACGACCCAACCTCTTTACGTTTGTAATAGGGGGTTTGCTCTTCGTCGGCTTGGTTGGCGCGCGGGAACGCCTGTTTACTTTCACGTCGGACCGCGCGGTATATTTTTCCCCGCCTCAAACACTGGTGTTACGGTAACTCATTTAATGCCATAACTTTTAAAATACTTATTTCCGCTGGAAAGTGCATTGATGAAAACTTGTTTATTTTGGTCTCATCAACAATCTTTATTGATCAAAGAGTGGAAAATCGATTATGGTCAAGTCCTCAACATTTACCGTTATTTTAATATCATTGGATAATTTATAAGGCTACCAGGTACATAGATGTAAATGTTTAGATATTCCTGGAAGTTTTCAAGTATTGAGTTCAGTTGAGTTTTGAAGTAATATAAGTGGAGTGAAACTAGCCTGCTAATTGTCTCACCACTAGGACGCCGATCTGTCAGGATGCCGACCAGGCAAGGGTTAGCTATTCAGGCTAAATAGCTAGGCCCAGACACTAGGTTAAGGTGCTGGATGAACAAGCAACAATGTATTTAAAATATGGCAAGTATAATAGACATAACATGTATAATCTCAGGACGTGTCTTGCAAGAGCCGTCTCTCTACACGAGATCGTAGTTCTTCTGCCGACTAAACACTCCGCAAAAACACCTAAAGTACAATGGTAAAAGAGGACGCAGGATTACCCAAGCACGGTATAGAGACCATGGTACCATGATAGAGACTCACACAAGCATCAGGCGAGAAGCCTAATTTCGCCTGCTCGTAGTCAAGTGCACTGCATGAAGGTCTTAACGCAACAGTCGTGCAAATGTTAACTTTGGCTTCCGAAATCCGAATGGTTTAACAGGCGGTTGCAGTATGGAGCGCTACGTACCGTACAGCACTACCCGCAAGATACAAAACACGTAGTGGAATAATTTCACTACATAAAAAAGAAAACAAGAAAAGAAAAACAGTTTATTTCCTATAGAGATGGTGCAAAAGAACCATCATTGGTTTTTAAATGTTGCTAGCATAAGCTAGCAGCTGAAACAATAAATAGCAATTTTGCATTCATTTTGTTGATATTCTTTCTCATTATTACGATGTTTGGTAATACCATATTGTAAACCTCTGTAGAAAACATTTTTTGAAATAATGTTTTTAATCTCCATGCACTTGGTTAATATTGTGCTTATCTAAATTAGTCTCAAAATTAATTTACGTAATACTCAGAATTTCGCATCTTTCTCCAGCAATATCAATCATTTGAGTTCTATGAGCTTCAGCACAATGTTCTGGAAAATAAAAATATCTTAAAACAAAGAGAGACCAGAAAAGCACTGACAATGAAAGAATCTCAACTCTTCGATTACTCGGGCTTTTCGTGCACTGTACAACTTTGTCCTTGCTTGTCGTAGCCGTGTGTCTATAGGCCCTGCCCGCCGTGCGGCAAACGCGGGTTCGAAGTCCCGGCGCTGTATGGCGATTTTCTCTGTTGGGTATAGGGGAAAAATTCAAAGCACAATACCCCACTCTACCCAGGTGTCTGAAATGGATACCGGTCTTGACCGGGGTAAAAGCCTCATGGCATCCTGGCGTTAGTTATAAGGCATTTGAAAATCCAATGTACAAGGTGATATGTATCAGGCTTGAAATTGGAAATAAAGCATCCGTAGATGCCTTCATTATTTTTTTTTTCTCGCAATCCGGACGAATCCTTCAAAAGTTCTCAGCTTTCTCTTGTCGTTGTGTGAAACACAACAAAATTTGAAAATATATGCATTTATTTAAAAAAATTGATACTGTGTTATTGACATATAAGCTGTTACTTACAAGAGCTTCTTGAGGACCAAACGTCAAAAATTACCTTTTTTTTTTTTAAAAATCAAACTCATATCCCCTCAGGGGGATACAACTATTGTATCTATGGGAATTAGTGCTCCCAGGGAAACCACGTGAGGGCCCGAGCTTAAGGTTAGGTAGGCTTCCTTTTTGTTGTAATAAAATAGGTTTTGTTTTGTTACGGACCATCTTTTTTCGGTTCACTGCTGTCCTGTTTTTCAGCACCTACTACTTTCTTCTTCAACTTTTTTCTTGTTTCATGAACTTCTTTCCTAGCTTACTGTTTCTGTGCACTTTGTGCATAGATTCCGCGTTCCTTCAACTCCATACTAAATGGTGCCTTCCTCTTTCCTCTCTTGGAACATCTTTGTCGTGGTTAAGGGAGGCTAAAACTTTCTTATATAATAACAATAATAATTAAACTCATATGCACAGTTAATCTTCTCATAGCAAAGAAAAACTATAGAGAAAGCATGGAAAATATATCTCTAAAATTAATTTTCTTACGATGAAGCGCTGTTTCGATGTAACTCAAACTACTACGACTGAAAATGAGTTAGTTGCGTGTTTTTCTAACAGGCCATTTACGCGATAATATTTCATTCAAATCTTGTTAAAATATTTCACAGGAATTGAAAAAACTAACAAGCAAAACCTCATTTGTATTGCGTAAGTAACCGGTAAAATAATAATAATGAATAATAATTTTGTGGTCCTCAGAACGTTGGGCAATACACCGGCATGTGTATTTACTTATATAAAGACTACAAATCTTCAAACTAGTTACACAACTGCTGCACATTCTGCCGAATATCTTCTTGAAACATTGGATACTTACGAATAAAAGAGGTAAACAACTACAATTGGCAAACTCACCGAATCAGAATAAAAGTGAGTAGAAACTTTTCAGCGCACCCACACTTTTCAACCTTCAAAAGTTTAATGACACGATTTATAAATAATTAGCGTCAGCGCAATGACTGCGAATGGGTTGGTCAGTGGTCACTTAAATATCAAAGCACTGGTTGCAATTGTAAATGGAACCCTCAATGTCTCCACAAATTGCGAAACATGCTTAGAGTCATTGATTGTATTTTTTCAAACAATTTTTCTCCTCTGGCATGGAACAAGAACAAAAAACTGTAATGTAGGAAATTTTTGTACAACATTCAAAATTGAATTTTGAAATATGTTATCGTAACTTACATGTATCAACTGGCATTACTGAACACAAGAGTGTCATGTTAAATATTTTGTTTTACGATGATTGTGATTCATAATTTTATTATATATGAAATTCTTATGAGTTCAATTGAGGACGTTTTGTATTAGGAAATCTTTAAACCCCAATATGTTTGTAATAAAGCATCTCAATTATCACAATTTTTGGAAATGAACGGGTTTTCTTCTTTTCTTATGTCATCTAACTTCATCGATGAATACCCAGTAAAAATTTCGGTAGAGTAATTTCATCGGATATCAAATAACTAATAAATTTACAATGAATCACATATATCAATGTTGAAATTATCTGTGAGATGGTTTTTATTAATTTACATAGATGTTCTCTTTGTGTATTTTATACTTAAAAACCGTTAATTGCATTAACGAACAACAAAAGAAAATCATTCACAAATACTTGTTCATGACACCCACTGTCATTTCAAATGTCAAGCTTTGCTCACATTACATTTTTTTTAGCCCTTATGCTTAATATTTGATTTCAAGCCACCAAATTGGTTGGCAGAAATTAGTTTTCTTCAACTCCATGACGTTTATAATTAAAAATGAAATTTATAAAGAGTATCATACAACTTACTCTAAGACAAACCAAAATAATATGTGAATATTTACGCACTCTAAAGGGAAAACGGAATAACCATATAATTATTCAACAGCAAGTATGCTCTACCATGCATACAACTGCTAGGTAGCTGCGGCGCGGAAGGAACAGCGCTCCGGAGCAAATGGAACTCTCGGAAGTTCATTTATCATGAACGAGCTCAATTTGTGTCTCGTACAAGGCCAAATAGCGAATCATTCTCGTAAGAATAGCATTACAGTATTCTTCCCCGTCTTGTTCACGGGGAACAATAATGAATAACTATTACTCTGAAGGGGTTTTTGACTAAAAAATTTACCTTATCTAAAGCTGAAAGTTTTCTTTTTCCAATGGAATAACTTGAAGTCAATTTAAAGCAAGATACATGGTATAAAAATATCTTTTAATACGATGAATGACGTTTCCTTGGAAAGCATTCATTCGCCGGTGCGGTCTCGCTCATCAGTTCATTAAGCAACATGGTCTGAGGAGGTGTGCGACGCTCCTATCACTCGATCCAGTCTACGTTTATTCTTTCACGTATAAAAGGAAAAATGTATATAATAACGGTTATTTTTATGATGAAACCTTTTATAAATTAATTTCAAGTTATATTTGTTTCAATTTATGGTGCCAATTTTGATTATAAGGTACTTCAAAATAGTTCACAGAAATTCCCTGAATTGCTACATCAAGTTCCAATTTGCCATTGTGTCCAGGCATAAAAAAGTTCCCTGTAATTCTTCCCTGCCACTGTTGCTTCTCATGTTGTAGTCCATCTTTAGAAAAAGCTCATAATTTCAAGTTTTATAGGGTAATTCATCACATATCAAACTGAACTGATTATCGAACAACTTTGGGAATATGCGCGTAATATATTTAATAAGCATCCAAACTTGCTCAGTGCCAGTGATCTTACATCTAAAACTCCTATTTTAGTGATAAAAACTCATTTCTATGAGCTGCAAACTGCTACCAGCTGTTGCAAACGCATTTCTGTACGACCCTTACAAATTGATCATATTTTTTCACTTGAAAAATCCTAGGCACCTCGGTAAAATTGCGACGGTTTAACTGTTGTTGTGCCACCATCAACCTCCCGTCATAACTAGAGAGTAGTGTTGCCATATGATGTTCTATTGCTGTATTTCTTTCTTTCCTGCTGCTAAAACCTTGATAATCATACCATGTTTGAAATTCAGTTCCTATTTCATGTCAGTATTAAATAGTGAACAAAGGTGTTAGCTGTGAGATATATCAATATAAATATAATATGTGAGATATATCAATATAAATATAATAATATGTAAGATATATCAATATAAATATTTATATTGATATCTATATGTATCAATATAAAGGCTGTAAGATATATCAATATATTTAAGGAGCGCCTTCTTCTTTATACTACAATACATTTTCTAGATCTTAGATTTACGATTATGGCTAAGTACTGAAACGTATATCGTCTGGGGAGGTAGACCGAGCTTGTATACAGTTAAGACGGAGATATTATTTTATTTTACCTATTTTTGTAACAAATATATTCTTAAGTAATTAAATTGACCTTTGACCCGTTTAATACACTTTGTAATGTTAAACACGTCCGTATATATTGCCATATATAGTTTTTAGTAAGTTGTGTTTGGATTCAAAATTTGAACAAAAAAACTGTTTGGATCAAAATCTTGTTTGATTCATGTTCGATATTGATGAAATTATGTTATTAAAGTGTTCCATTTTTAGAACAATAAGTAAATTCCAACAATCTACGTTGTCTTTAAAGCGACATCACAGAACAAGAAAGCAACTGTTCAAGAACAATCTTGAGGCCCGCAACAGTTATTCAGAGCAAAAGTTACCGATTTATGAAGATTGTTTCTAGACACACGTGGTTTCTGTTCGATATTTGATAAATTATCCTAAGTGATTTGAGAATACTAATTTTAAATATTAGAATTTTATTATTGAATTTTAAATCATATGGATAACATAAGTACTAGGCCTACCTCTTAAATTTTTTTAGAAACAGCACATTGCCAGTGTGTCAATGCACATTAATCAACCTATTTATTGTTTGGTGTCTAATTATCTGCCTTGGGTAGGTTTTATTTTCACTGTCACTGTTTGCTCAACTAACTCACACAGTATTTTCTAATCACATCTGTCCATATAATTAGTCTCATGTTTTTTTCTATCTATCTAGCTGCATTGGTCACTGTCTATGTATAACAATTCTTTAAAATAATAGGTTTTCATTGAAGTGATAGTATGGGTACAATCATACTGCAGTTATAGTTAAAAGGTTATTTTAATAAAATAAAAGTTTCAAGAAATTTATAACAACTAAAATGTTAGGCTTTGCCTAAAATATTTGGTAAATGTGAAGGAGAGGAAAATAATCAATTTTCCAATTTTGGATGCTTGAATGTAGGTAATTAGATTGAAAGAAACCATTTTTCTTTTATGCACTTTTTTGTCACAATGAGTATTTAATGAGTTATAGCGGTAACATAATGTAACTTTACTGAACTAATCTAACCTAATGTAATTTAAAGGAACATAAAGTAACAAAGTAACAATAACGCAACATAATCTAACGTAACTTAACGTAATGATCATTCGAGCGTGTCACGGCCGTCAGAAGGAAGAAATCATTGGACTCTTCTCCTCAAAATTATTTTTTCCCGTGCCTAAAAGAATAAAATTGCGGCAAGTAACCTACCTCTATAACTCGTTAAATACTCATTTGTGACAGAAAGTGCATTGAAGAAAAATTGTTTATTTTGATCTAATTACAAATATTCAAGCGCCAAAAATTGGAAGATCAATTATTATCCTCCTTCACAAATACCAAATATTGTGCAAAATTTAGGTAAGAAGCAACAGATAATCTAGAAAGTTGAATGAAAACTTGCCAAAATAATATATTTCAGAAAGCTTACATATATAAAATTTTTGTTTTTCTCAGTTTTGTTTGAATTTGTTGGCTAATCAAGCACTACGCATTATATTTAAAATAAACTGGAAAAGACTTGTAACTTTTAATTTGTAAAGATAAATATTCACAGGTATTGAAAGCACAAATCAAATGTTTAAAAAATGTTGACATACTAGTATAGATAAAAAGAAGAACCAATGTAAAATAAACATTTTTTATTTATTTTGAGTTAACGTTTCTAAATGTTATAATTCCATCTTTAGGACTGAAAACATACAAAAAGGTCATATTTAGAATATATAGGAAAATATAGTAAAATAAGTAAACACACATCTATAAAACCTAAATTTTAACCCTCATCCAACAGCAGTAGAGCTAAATCTTACTGGCTTAGTTACATACCCTTTCACAAGAACATACAATCATACATTTACGCATGGGAACCTCACATACACAGATGCATGTAAACACATACCGCAGAAATATGTCAGCAGTTTGATGCAATGTTCAGGTTGACTGTACTCAACTCTTTATTTAAGTATAGCTTATGGGTGGATATAATGAAAAATTCTAAAGTATAAAGATGTTGTTGGTTACTTGTGGTACACACAGTTCAGAAATTATTCGTTCTGAAAGGAAGATTGAATTGCTGACAATGATTACTAATTGCTGAATGAGAAGGGAAGAAAAGTGTGTGACTGGTTCTATAAAAAATTCCTGAATGTTGGCTGTGTCTAATAAATTGTTGAAGTTTAGTACTACTAACATAAGTCTGCATGCAGCAATCACACTTATAGAAATAAACATATCCACTCTGCAGACACTTCTTCAGACATTCTTTTGTCTTAAAAAATGAACCAATTTTTAAACTATTTCTACAAAATCTCTTGATGTCAATGGAAGTAAGAAACCTACTGACCAGAGATACAACTTGTCTTCTCAGTTCTAAGTTCAAATTGTTAACTGTTAATTGTTGGATGCCCACAATTCCTCTTATGATTTACTTTTCAGGTTTCATTAAGGAAAAGTATTTGCTTCACAATTAGATTGCTCATCATGGGTGCTAAAAAGCTTAATAAGGCTATTGCAAAAAATGCTAAAAATAGCAGCATTGCAGTTCATGAAAATATTAAGCAGAAGAAGAACAAGAAGAAGCTACATGGCAACTCCAGTACAAAACTTCAGCCGAATGACATCAAAACAGAAATTCCAGCCAATGAGTCAATAACAAACAAAAAAATGAAACTAAAATCTTCACCAAATGTTGCTGATCAACAGCCTAATGGAAATAAAAGAGTTGAAATACATGAGAATGGTAAAGTACAGAAACAAGTAAAAAGAAAAGCTGATAATATCAAAGATGAGGAAATTCAAAATTCTATGGCCAAGAAATCAAAAAGCAATGAAAAGATTAATGTTCCAGTGAAGAAAATTCAAGAGCAGAAAAAAGCCAAGAAAAGACCTCTTGACAGTAGTGATGATGAGGAAGAAATGCCAAGTACTAACAAAGAAGAAAATATTGAGGCCATTCCATCACTGCCAAAATCTTTGTTCAGCCTAACAGGGGAGACTGTATCTGCTGCTGTATTGGATGAAGAGAGCTCTGATGAAGAAGAACTCAACAAGGTAAGAATGTCTTTTTTCAATTCTTACCCATTTCTAAAACTTAAAATTAAAATGTTTGTGAATTGATCTTATGCATCACTCTTGAATTCAATTTGCATTGGTGCTACACTTTTTTTTTAGAGTTTGGTTTCCATTTTCTCACTGGATTTGTGAAGCTCAAATTGTCGTTGGATTATTTGCTTTTTAAAAACATGGAGATGACAAAAATAATTAATAATCAAACCTCACCTTTTCGAAGCAGCTGCATTAGAATTCAGTATGACTTTAGATTATGATGTTCAAAAAATTTTAATTTTTTGAAACCAAAATTATTGTTTCTTCTGTTCTTTCCTGTAGTCACACTCATGTCCTCTTCTTCTAAACATTTAGCTGAAATTAAATGCTTTTCAATCCATCAACAACTTTTAATATTTATTATCCTCAAATTAAACCATGATACCTGAGCCTCAGGTTAGCTTTTTTATGTCTACCTGCTATACATTTTTCTAATTTTTGCCAAAATTATGTAATTGCTTTCCTTTCAGACATCATCTCTAGACTTTTTCAATGCCTTCAGGGAGAAGTAAAAAAGCGTCGCAAGGTGAGCCGAGCGCAGAAGCTGCGTGATGCCAAGCAACTGGAGGAACAGCTGCGTGAAGCTGAGCGTTCTCGCCTGACCAAAGACACCATTGGACCCCAGACTGAAGATGATTATAGAGAGCTTCTCCTTACCAACAAAGCTTGCAGTGCCACATGGATCCAATATATCAGTTTTTTGTTGGCTGTGAGTACTTTTTGGATTTTCAGTTTTGGTTTTTCAGTTTCTCATTTTAAGTCAACTTGTTCAGATTACATTAACTTATTTTTATATTGTTGCCGTTTGTCTCCCGCAGGCGAGATAAACTCGTTATCTGCTTGTTACTTTGTTACTAAATGGCAACTAATTAAGGAAAATAAAACTCTTCTACTTGATAAATTGCTATTGGAAAAATAATGATACAAGTGAAAATGTAATGGATAATAATGCTTTGGTCAATGAAATGTGGACTGAGAAACATGAATCGTAATAGCTAAATGAACTTAACTAAATTGCTAGAAGTAAATTAACGGGACTTGAATGGAGTAAGTTAACGGAGATTGAATTGACTGAACTAAATGGAGTTAACTGGAGCAAAAGGAGCATGGACAGGTGGGAATGAAACACTAGAAAATGAACCAAAATCTTAAATTAATTACCTGTCAATAGAAGAGACTAAGAGACCAGTGGAGGGATCGTGAGGAGATTGGGATGCAACATGCAAAAATCTTAGCTAACAATATAATATAATACATGCAAAAGATATTTACAGAAATAATAAGAAAATATGGTATTTACAAATGAAACGCAGAACTTAACGAAACAGATTACACTACTTAACTCAAATGAATGAAAACATAAAATAAAATAAATCCTATAACTCAACAAAACAAAACTTAAAATAATAAATAAACTAATAGAAATCAAACAGCAAATAATAATAACTGAATTTCAACAAAATAAATAATAACAGAACAAGCAAGTAACAAAATATAGCAAAATTACTCACATATCCTTACGAAGGATAACTTACTATTTCACCTACCAGTGCAACTGGAGCTTCACTTCCACTTAGAATTCTCTTAGGATCTTTACTTATATCTTAATGTGGTTAAATTTATTACCAACTGAAAAGAACAAAAATGTACAATTAGGCTATAATAAACATGAAAATAAAAATAAAGATTATCTGAGTGAAAAGAGGCATGAAGGCTGTGCTATAAAAACAACCCCCGGTTACATGCCCCCCCACTAGCACCATCCTTCATGCTAGAAAGGTTACAATTTCTCTTCAGGCTAACAGCTGCACCAGCATGTGAATTCATAAGCCTTCCTTTTACAACCTTATGAGCTAACCCTTCTTCTCCTGGGTGCTCGTTCCAATATTTTCTATTGTACATTAGGGAGATCTTCCACTGAACCTCTCGATCGAGTTTGCCTAATAGATTTGTTAGGTGATTTTTGTCTCTCGCAAGCGGACACAAAATCTTCCATTCTCTGCACAACAGCAGGATCAGGTGTGAAACCCTCAAAAAGAGCTTCACCACCAGAGCTAAAACTTTCATCTGGCATTTGAACCTTGCTGGCTAATTCTTTTGAATTACCAGTCTGCCCAACTGATGATGTCATACTGAGATTGGTAAATTTAGCAATTTCAGGATCAGTCCTTTCACATGATTCATCCACCATCAGCTCAGAGTCTACTGAAGACAGTTGCCAGTCATCATCACCTTTCCAATCTAGGGTAAGACAATACAGCCCCTGAATATACTCCGTAGTAGACAATTCACTTGAAATATGATTAGTACAGGACAAAGACTCTTTATTATCAACAGGCCTAGGTGCTACCTCTGATAGCGCTTGATGCTCCAGAGCAGCCTCAAACTGGCAACCTCTGCATAGCATACAGTACACTTTTTGCACTGAAGAGCCATAGCTCTTTTCAAGAGAAACACCCAAATCCTGTGAGTTTACATTAGAAATTACATTGCTCTGCAAGTCTTCAGTACCATCAGTACAAAAACCCGAAAATGAGTCACAACTGTCACTTGAATTAAACAAGGAATTACAATTTAAATGAGAACCAGCACCAGTACAATCAGTTACATCTGAACTAGAAGACATGTCAGTATCCTCCAAAGGGCTTGACAAATGCATCTGACTGCCAGTAGGCCAAAGAACATCTTCCTCAGAACCCACATCATGGTATCGTAGATTGTGCAGTTGCTCAATGTACAAAGGGTGATGTGAGACATACTTGGGGGGAAGTTTATAAGGACGTAACTGAGTATGATGAGCTTTGACCGTTTGATCACTGCTACGATCAGAGAGCTCGTAGGTTACCCCATTATCATTTACTTTTGACACCCAGTAAGGACCTCTGAAACTTGGGCTCAATTTATTGATGTTCAAAAGCCCTTTATGGTGAATTTTCATTAGAACCATTTGACCAATTTTAAAAGGTGAAAACTTTGGGTTACCAACCCTCCAGCGTTCAGTTAATTTGCCTAAAAGAGGTGGATCACTGCTGACCTCGTGTGCTTTAGTCAACAAAAACTTTGAGGGAGACATTTGTAATTCAGCATGAACAGTATTATTATAGGCAATGAGAACTCTAGGCAGGAGGATATCCCAAGAACCCTGCTCATCCACTAAGTTACTTATGAAGTTCTTAATGGTACGGTTCACTCTCTCTACAGCACCATTACTAGATGGGCAGTAAGGAGTAGTAAGCTTGTGATGGACATTTGATTCCATGATAAATTCAGAAAATTCGGAAGAGGTAAATTCTGGACCATTATCTGTGAGCAAGTTAGATGGAACCCTAGGCAAAAAGGGAAACACCTGATTTCTGAATGCGTCAATGATGGCAGAACTAGTTTTATTTTTGATAGGAATTGCCACTACCCACTTAGAATAGTGGTCCACCACCACTAAGCACCCAATAAACCCCTTAGGTGACCTAGGTAGAGAAATCAGATTAGCAGCTACGAGCTCAAAAGGATAGCTTGTGCTTATCTTCAAGGTAGGTGGGATCACAGGTGATGAAAATTCCTTGATGATTTGACAATGATGGCAAGTAGTGCAAACATCCCTAACAACATTGTACTTAGAGGGATGCCAAACCAGATCAAAGAGAAGGTCCAACAACTTATCTCGACCAATATGCGCAAAATTGAAGTGCAACGTAATAGCAATTTCAACTAAACATTCAAATGGAATGACTGGAATGGGCACTGAACCAGAATAGACAATAATTCCTTGACTGACGGATAACTTAGAAAAATGGTATTTAAAAGCCTTCAACTTTTCAGGCCATTCATTCACAGGTACTTTATTCTTGAATACCTGATTAAGCTTCCTTAGGTCAGGGCACCGAATCTGCAGCTGCTTAATAGTCTCCTCGCCCGACAACAGTGAAAGACCTGCAATTGCACTGCAATTAGATTTGATCTCAAATCTCAAATCCCTGGTGCTAACTTCCATTCTTGGTTCAGGTTCCACAGCAGTTACAGAGAAAATATGAGACCCAATGATGTCCTGCAAACTCCTAGGTATGAGCTTGGTTATAATGGTAGAATCACGCTTGCATGCAAAAACCCTGAAATCAATAGTCAAATCATGCTGCAACATGAAATCCAACCCTAGCAGAAAACAGTGTGGAAGGATTAGAGATGTGACTCAAAAAAAACCATGCCGTTTTTTTTAAAAAAAAACGTTTTTTTTACACAAAAAACCGTGGCCAAAAAAACGTGGATATTTTGGTTTTTTTTTAATATTTTGTCTGAAAATAACTCAGCAAAAAAAAGAACCACATTACATTATTTGTTTTCATGTCAAATTACAAAATGAAACAGCATACTTCTTAATTGATGGTTTTCTATGGTTTTATGAACTTTTTCATTTTCTGCAGTTTCATGCTTTGATATTTCATTTATTTTACAATACATGTGAATGACCTTAAACTCCCAAAATGGTGTGTTATAATAACATATCTGTACTTATGGTCATTGATAGAGATGTGACTAAAAAACCATGCTGTTTTTTTTAAAAAAAACATGTTATTTATACAAAAATTATGACTAAAAAACATGGAAATTGATATATTTGTGACCGTAAAAATCCAATGCTGTTTTTTTTAAAACATTGTTTTTTAACAGAAAAATCTTGACTAAAAAAACATGGCTATTATATTTTATTGGACCAAAAAAGTTTTTTTTATAAACATTTAAAAAAATCATGACTAAAAAAACACGGATGTAACTATCAGGAAAGTTAGTTTTCTTTAATCGAATTGTCTTTAGAAACTTATAAACAAAGAATGCTGTTAATATTGAAATCATGTTTATTAGAACTGTACTAGGTCTTAGAATAAAATATCTACATAGAATCTATTCACTCCATAAAACCTTTCGGAGACCAGCTCCATCCTCAGTCATTCTGTAAAATTTGGTGAAATGGACAATGAATTTTCACTGTTCCTTTGAAAAACATTTGACTGAATGACTTACTGAGGATTGAGCTAGTCTCCGAAAGGTTTTATAGAGTGAATAGATTCTTTGTGGATATTTTATTCTAAGACCTAGGACGGTTCTAATGGATATTAATATATCTTATGTGACCAAAAAATCCATGCTGTTTTTTGAATGTTTTTGTTACAAAAAAGTCATGACTAAAAAACACGGATATTAATATAATTTATTTTACCATAAACAACCATGCTGTATTTTTTAAAATAAACATCTTTTTTTACAGAAAAATCATGACTAAAAAATGTGGATATTAATATATTTTATGTGCCAAAAAACATGCTGTTTTTTTTTAATCATGTTTTCTTAACCAAAAAAATCATGACTAAAAAACATGGATATTAATGACTTTTGGTGAAAAAACATGGTTTTTAAAATGTCATGTTTTTTTTGGTCAGATAAAATTTAATAACACTCATGTTTTTTGTAAAAAATCTTTTTTTCAGAAAACATGGTTTTTTGGTCACATAAAATAAATTGATATCCATGTTTTCTTTACAGATTAGATTAGTCATTAGTTTTAGCCTCCCTACCCAGCAACAAATGCGATCCAAAGAGAGGAAGGAAGATTATGAAACAAGATCAAAGTTGAAGAAGACAGTAGTAGGTGCTGAAAAACAGGACAGCAGTGAACCGAAAAAAGGTGGTCCTTAACATCACAAAAACATTTCATTTCAACAAAAAGAAGGCCTACCTAACTCTCAGCTTGGGCCCTTACATTGTCCCCCTGGGAGCGCTAGTTCCCATAGATACAATAATTGTATCCCCCTGAGGGGTGTTTTTTTTTACAAAGAATTCGTGACCAAAAAATGAATATTATTAACTTTTTAATAAAAAAACATGTTTAAAAACACAAGGATTTTTTGGTAACATAAAATATGTTAATATCCATGATTTTAAGACACGATTTTTTATGAAAAATACATAAAATAAAACAGCATGGTTTTTTTGTCGCATAAAATATATTCATATCCAGGTTTTCTTATACATCATTGTTTTTAAAAAACAATATTTTTTAAAAAACAGCATGGGGTTTTTTAGGTCTCATAAATATATTCATGTTTTTTTAGTCATGATTTTTTAGTACAAAAACATTTTTTTGGTCTCAAATATATTATTCATGTTTTTTCAGCCATGATTTTTTAGTAAAAAACATGTTTTTTTTTTAAAAAAACTGCATGGGGCTTTTTAGGTCACATAAAATATATTGTTTTTTAGTCATGATTCTTTGTAAAAAAACAGCATGGTTATATTTGGTACCAGAGAATATATTAATATTCATTTTTATTAGTCAGAATTTGGTCAATGTGAAGTTTATTGCAATCATGGAAATTAATAATTATATTCCAAACAATCACTAAAGGAACCCAGTTAAGAACATTTTACAAGAACGAAATTCTGCTCGCTGATGCTTTATTTTTGAATCATTGAAATTTGAAGTTGGACTTCCCGAGCCAAAGGAAGCGAGCGTGATATAATTAAAAACGGAAGCTAACCCCCTGTTACAAACGTAAAGAGGTTGGGTCGTGAGGGGGAGGCACAGTTCTTGCGAAAATTATAAATAAAGCTTCTAACCCACCCATTAACATGACCACAATCTTGTTTACATCGGCTCTAAGATGGCGACCACCATGGGCGCTGCCATCTTAGAGCCGATGTCAACAAGATTGCGGTCATCACCCAAATGGGTTGGTTAAAAGCTTTATTTTTAATTTTCATTAGAAGAACTCTGACTCCCCCTCCTGACCCAACCTCTTTACGTTTGTAATAGCTTCCGTTATTAATTAAATTCCGTTTCACGCGCTCGCTTCCTTTGGCGCAAAGGCCAACTTCAAAGTTCAATTATTCGAAAATAACGCATCAGCGAGCAGAATGTCATTCGTGTAAAACGTTCTTAAATGGGTTCCTTTAGTGATTCCTGGGATTGCTAATTATTATTTTCTGATTGCATTAAACTTCACATTGCCCAGAATTTTTTGTAAAAAAACATGTTTTTAAAAAAACAGCAAATTTTTTTGGTCACCTTAAATATATTAATATCTATGGTTTTTAGTCATTGGTTTGTAATGAAAACATGAAAAAGAAACCATATAGTAAAAGTGGTGGCAGATAACCCACAATTACCTAGAGTCTAAGAGATACAGCAGGAGCCACAGAACTTATATTGATGGAGTCAAAATTCCGAGCTTATTATGGTAAATCTGAAGGATATGTCAGTTATCAATTTTCCACTTTTTGGTGCCTGAACCTAATTAATTGAATCAAAATAAACAAGTTTTCTTCTACGCACCTTCCGTCTCAAATGAGTATTTTACGATTTATAGCGATAAGTTTAGTTTCATCTTTGATGACGAATGCGCTCGAATAAACAGCTACTCATCAATTTTCGAATTTTTGTTGCTTGAATCATGGTAATAACATCGAAATAAACAACTTTTCTTCTATACACTTTTCTCATCAAAAGAGTATTTAACGAGGTATAGCGGTAGGTTTGGTTTCGTCTTTGATGACGATCGCGCTGGAAACGAGTGCGCATTGCAGTGTTGCTGTCCGACGTGCTCCTTGAATTACTTGCCGCATCAAACACAGGAGTTGCGGTAAGTCATTTACCGCTATAACTAATAAAATACTCATTTGAGACGGAAAGTGCATAGAAGAAAACTTGTTTATTTCGATCTAATTAACTATGCTTAGGTTAGGCATCAAAATTTACAAAATCGATAACTGACATATCCTTCAGATTTACCCTTATTATCTCTGCAAAGTCTGATTTTTTTGGTCACATAAAAATAAAATAAGGCATAGTAGAGATAGTAAGCTCTGAATTTTGACTCCATCAATATAAGTTCTGTGGCTCCTGCTGTTCCTCTTAGATGCCTCTAGGTAATTGTGGGTTATCTGCCACCACTTTTACTGTATGGTTTCTTTTTGATGTTTTTATAACAATGAAATGACTAAAAAACATAGATATTAATATATTTCAGGTGTCCAAAAAAAAAACCCAGACATATGCTTAACAAAATTTAGGTGAGCAAAAAAAACCCAAAAAAACAAAAAAAAACACATAAAAAACACGTTTTTTTTTTGCAAATAAAACCGCAATCAAATAAAACCGTTTTTTTTTGCATCACTAGGAAGGATATCATTACTAACAATGGCAAATTTATGTGCAACTGCCATCTCATACAATCCAATTGAGAAAGACAATTCAACAGTGTGGACAATATGCACTCTCACCCCAGAGACCTCAACAATATCACACAGCTTCTCCTCCTCTGTGCTAAAAGCAACTCCTGACTCACGAATCAACTCAAGTGCTGACTCTGAAACCAGACTGATTTCCGCACCACTATCTAGTACAGCACACAAGTCATAGTCACCAATTTTTGACCAAACCTGGGGAAGAGAACTGACTTGATGCTTGCAGATTTTCACACGTCGTTCCATACATAATAATGATTTAGTGAGACTATCATCAGAATCACTGTCACTTTCCACCGAAGTAGGATTCACTTGGTGGGTGGCATCCAACTGTACTCCAACCGAATTGACTACACACTCAGAAATATCTGGCAAGGAGTAACCATTAATTTCAATAAGTGGGTTGAAATGGACCCCACTAATACACTGCAAATGTATGATTGGTGAGAAGTCATCAAATTGGTAAATTACAGGTTGGTCATTCCAGAAATAAACAAAAATCCTAATTTTTAACAATCTACTAGCTGCTAAGAGAACATCAAGGGATGGCAACTGACCTGGCAAGCGCATCAACCTTAGATGCTTCCGTGCACTTCGATCTAAATTCACCTTATACTTGGTTGAATTGCTCAGGAGATCATTGACTAACAGTGTTCTCAACTTAACCTCCGAATTGGGCAACCTCAATGGATCTATTACTCTGGACAATGCTCGTTTAAGACTTATAAAGAGCGAATCACCTCCTCCCGGCACCGGTGGGCTATCTACAACTAAACCCTTAGGTAAGATATTATCACCTTGAAAATTCAAGGGAGGACTCGGCACTCCAATACGAGATAGAGCATCAGCTGCTGAATTGAGATGGCCTGGTACATACACAATGTCAAACACAAAATCAGATAATTCTTCAACAGTTCTAGCCAACCGTGAGCACACAATTTTCATGTTGTGTAAATGTACCAAGGGTTGATGATCAGTGTAGAGAATAAATGGAACACCATACAAGAATGGACGAAAAGTTTCAACTCCGCAGCGCAAAGCGGTCAACTCCCTTTCCAAAGTAGAATAGTTTAGTTGAGTGGAAGTGAAAGTCATAGATGCAAATCCAATTATACGGTGAACACCCTGCTGCACTCGAGCCAAATATGCACCAGAACCTCGAGCAGAGGATCTACCCATAATTCCAACTTAGCTGCACTTTCACTATAGTCAGGGTAAGCCAGTTCTAGGTCCTGCTCCATCTCTGTTTTGAGTCTATTAAAGGCATCAAGCATTTCAGGCGTCCAGTCAAGCGTCTTAGATTTACGACCACCAGTCAGACAAGAGAGCGGTTTTTGGGTCTCTGAACAATTCGGAAGATACTTCCGCTGGAAATTAATGAAACCCAAAAACTCTCGTAACTCTCCTACCGTTTTAGGTTGGGGATAATTGGTAACTTCTCTGACATAGTCAGGAGTCTTCCTAAGGCCTGATTGGCTGACTAAATGTCCAAGGTATTCAACCTCTGAACAGAACCACTCACATTTAGATGGTTTAATCTTAATATTATAGGACTGTAATGTCTTAAGGACCTTAGATACGAGATCATTATGCTCAGCAAACGATGAAGACATAATTAATATATCATCGATATATGCCACGACTTTATTAGATGGGAACGTACTGAGCACTGCCTGGATTTCCCTCTGGAAAGCTGATGGGGCATTGCGCAACCCAAAACTAAGGCCCTTGAACTGCCAATGATTACGAGGGGTTGAAAATGCAGTGTAGGCTCTACTGGGCTCATCAATAGGTATCTGATAGTAACCTCGAACAAGGTCAAGTCTAGTAAAAAATTTGGTACCATGTAAGCCAAAAATTGAATCAGTTAGGTTTGGTACTGGAAATTTATCAGGGATGGTCACTTGGTTGAGCTGTCTATAGTCAATACACATCCTTATTGATCCATCCTTCTTTCTAACTGGCACTACTGGTGATGACCATGGAGAACTACTAGGCTCAATAATGTCCAAGCTGTTTAACTCCTGACACTGACGTTCAATTTCATCAGCTATGGGTTGAGGGAACCGCCTAGGACGCTGAAAAATTGGAGTGTCGTCAGTCAATTTAATTTTATGTTGAGTCACCGTAGCAAGTCCAATGTCTGTATCACCAGCGCTGAAAACTGGTCCAAACTTACTGAGCATTGCATACACAACATTCTTTTGGTCATCATCAAGTTCAGGAAGAGAGATTTGCATTTTAAGATTATCAATGTCGACAGAATCCGAGGCTTCATCAATACTCTCGGGTAGTTGGACAACTGATGACAAGGTACCAATTACCTGTCCCTTCTTAACTGAAACACTTGACTCACCAGCCGCAATTAACACATGCTTACTACTAACACAGGAAATACCAGCGAACCCACGCAACCTGTCGCCTAGCGATCGATCCATATTATCATCGGAATATAGAAACAAATGATCTGGCTCAAGACATGACACTCCACAAGACACTGGAATTGCCTCAACCCTGCCTGGCTCTACATTAACATCAGCTGCAGCTATACAACTGAGACCAACAAATATCAGGTTGTGAGCTTTCCCAGACAAATCCAAATAAATTTCACATGAACCTCCATCACAAAAATGCTTTATCAACAATCGCCGCTTTACACAAAATTCAATGGAATTGCTTTCCAAAAAATCAACACCCAGTACTAAATGTACACTAGTGTTAGACACAACTGGGAAAACTGCAAATGAAGCTTCAGTCATTTGCATACCATGGATACTAAACAAACAATTTACTTCACCCATGCTAGACAAAGCACTTTTGCCAATTACATTAAAAACTTTTTGTTTCTCAGACATTGATAATTTCAATTCTTTCACCAGGTGCTCCGACATTAAGGATGATGCTGCACCAGAGTCAATGACAGCTAAAATTTCTTTATTATTAATTTCAACTAAAACTTTCATTAGGTCAGAATCACCACTGACAAAATTGACTATCTTCCCTGGTACAGCTGGAACATCTGGTGTATTATTAGCCTGAGGAGCAGGATCAGCAGCAGCTGACTCTTCCAGCTTCTCAGCATCCACAGCTGGGGTTGAACTTGGCCTCGATGGTCCCCCACTCACAACGAGACTGGTCAGTTTCCCGTTGACCTCCATTCTCCAGATTTTGATTTAGAGCGGTAATTTGGGTCATACTTGGGGCACTGCTCGATGTGGTGGTCCTTACCACAAATCAAGCAAGATTTTGAGGCCTTCCAGCAGTCTTTCCGTGAATGATTTCGGTTCTTGCAGTACGAACAGACACTTCTCTCATTTCTATTACCATTCTTCCACCGTAACTGAGAATTACTGCCACTAGTGGGTGGTTGGGTCTTGGACCCATTCCCATCCTTAGGGAGTGGACGAGTACTTGAATATACTTGAGTTCTCGCAGAAGGCAGTGGAGCTACAGCATCACTAAAGTGGGGAAGTTCACTGTCCTTCTGGCCTGACCACATGACCGATCTAGGCTTCTCTTGCTGCAAATCCTTTGCCATCTGAACGAGGCTGTCAAAACTCAGGCGTTTCTTCCCACCAGCAGAAGTGGCTTTGAGAGCCCTCTCAGTATCATGGATTTTTTATCATCAGGATAGGCCAGCTCAGCAATTTCAATTAGTCTCATTCCATAGAGATCCCATTTTTCTCCAGGCTCTGGCACAGCTTCTCTTAGTTCCTTCCTCCAATGCTTCTTACCCTTCACCTTCTGTTTCTTGTAATAATTCAGCAATTCCATTTTCATGGCATTATACTTAAGCTTTCTCCCACCACGGACTTGAAACACAGTTAGGAGGTCTCCTTCCAGAAACTCGGCCAATTTTTGGGTTTTATCATGGGCATTCCCCTTGAATTTCTTCTGGAAGTAGCCTTCAAATGTGGTGAAGAAGTCTTTCAGTTTGACTTTGCCATTGATGTTGAACTTGGGTGGAGTGACGACTTCCCGATGGTCCGCCCGTGTCCACGAGTTACGCCGCGCATGAGGCATGAGCGAGTCACCATCATCATCTGACTCATCCGTTGACGGCTCCAGACTCTCACTGGACAGGGTTGCCTTGGATGACTCTGAAGATGAAATTACAATTTCTTCAACTTTAACTGGCCTTTTAACCATCTTCTTTACTGCCAACTTCTCCAATTTATTTTTGAGGACCACCCCTTCCGCACCTGCTGATGCGTGAGACCTGGCTTGCTTCCGATCACTTGCTCTGGAGAACTTGGGAGAGATAACTTCATCCGAGGTTGCGGAACTTGACTTCAGAGGACCCTCCTTGGTTGGCTGCTCAGGATCACTAGGCAAGATGTGAGTACATCGGTCTTCTACCGAACTCCTGGTCCAATACCGATCAGAGGCAATTGTCTCCAAGGTTGCATACCATTCTCGGTATGTGAGACACTGGTCTGCCTGCTCAACATTGGTGAGAAGCAAAGCCTCAGAGCGAGCAACAAGTTTTTGCAGATGATATGCTGCTCTTTCACTTCTTTGCTGTGCAGCCAAGAAACCACCACCGAGCCACCGAGGAAAGAGAGTCCAGCGCAACTCATCCAAGACTGGGAGCAGAGTTGGGTTGACATTGTACCCAAATTGGTGATTGATTAGGTCTGCTCTAACTTGAGGGTGGGCAAATTGAAGTAATAAACTTTGAATTTTCAAGACTTCAGTGAGAATACAATTAGTTGCTACTGAAGCCGCGTCCTGCTGGGCTGGGTAATCCAACAGCCCCAGTGCTGGACCAACTGAGGGGCGAGGCTCTGCAGGGACTGAGAAGCCATCCTCAACCACTGATGCCGCCTTGCCCAGCACCACATCACCACTCTGTCCTTGCTCCATAGACACTAACTAAAAGTGTACCCTGTGTATTGTAGTACAGAGAAACTGGGTAATGTAGCCAACTAGAAATGTAAGAATGAAAGAATGTATCCCGTCGGAGATGCCAATGTTGCCGTTTGTCTCCCGCAGGTGAGATAAACTCGTTATCTGCTTGTTACTTTGTTACTAAATGGCAACTAATTAAGGAAAATAAAACTCTTCTACTTGATAAATTGCTATTGGAAAAATAATGATACAAGTGAAAATGTAATGGATAATAATGCTTTGGTCAATGAAATGTGGACTGAGAAACATGAATCGTAATAGCTAAATGAACTTAACTAAATTGCTAGAAGTAAATTAACGGGACTTGAATGGAGTAAGTTAACGGAGATTGAATTGACTGAACTAAATGGAGTTAACTGGAGCAAAAGGAGCATGGACAGGTGGGAACGAAACACTAGAAAATGAACCAAAATCTTAAATTAATTACCTGTCAATAGAAGAGACTAAGAGACCAGTGGAGGGATCGTGAGGAGATTGGGATGCAACATGCAAAAATCTTAGCTAACAATATAATATAATACATGCAAAAGATATTTACAGAAATAATAAGAAAATATGGTATTTACAAATGAAACGCAGAACTTAACGAAACAGATTACACTACTTAACTCAAATGAATGAAAACATAAAATAAAATAAATCCTATAACTCAACAAAACAAAACTTGAAATAATAAATAAATTAATAGAAATCAAACAGCAAATAATAATAACTGAATTTCAACAAAATAAATAATAACAGAACAAGCAAGTAACAAAATATAGCAAAATTACTCACATATCCTTACGAAGGATAACTTACTATTTCACCTACCAGTGCAACTGGAGCTTCACTTCCACTTAGAATTCTCTTAGGGTCTTTACTTATATCTTAATGTGGTTAAATTTATTACCAACTGAAAAGAACAAAAATGTACAATTAGGCTACAATAAACATGAAAATAAAAATAAAGATTATCTGAGTAAAAAGAGGCATGAAGGCTGTGCTATAAAAAGTAGCAAAACAACCCCCAGTTACAATATAATGTTTGTTGTATGTTACTGTTTTATTCTTTAGCTCTTGGAGAAAAGAACCTGAAAGAATTATAGAAATATGAAGTGAAACAGTCAAAAGAAATTTCTTGAGAGGCATTGTTGGCAGGTCCTTGGGTATCTGTATGCTATCTAGAGCTTTTGAATTGTAAAGTCGTGTGGCTGTGTATAATAAAACAAGGGTAAACCTCCTTTTTTGTGGCTTTGTGAGGGATTATTTTTCTAGTTGACCTGGTTGACAAGCAAGGCATAACTGGTTCCCTACTCAATAAAAATCATAATTATTTTAAATGAAAAAGAAGAAATCGAATTACAATTTTTGTATGTCTCAGTCATATGAATTGCTGTCATGTTTATTGAAATTAGTCTTACTCCAATTTATTGAGGTTACAATACTTCTCATTCAACCGATTCATTAGAGATATGAACATCTACTCTTATTTAGAATGATTTCAATTTTATTGCAAGCAAGATAGTGCAAAGAAAATTTATGTGCTGGAAAACTTGTTGAACAGAGCAAATGGGAAAATTTAAGGCTTTGGAACCATACATCTTTGAAGTAACTTGCTTATTTTGATGGGTGATGACTGGACTTATTGGACACACTTTATATTTCTTTTGTGGCTGGTTTGGATGATGTTCACATGCTGTTAAAGTTTTATGCTTCTGCATTGGTGTTTCATCTCCACTACATTGTTGTCAGGTTTTGTCTTGAAGAATTTTACCATCCTTGTGTTGCAGTCCATTGTTATTCTTCTCTTTAAGTCGAATTTTTTGTATGATTGCAGCAATTACCACATGGTGAGTCTCACATCAGTTGGTTGCAAAACTTGAGCAATTGATTGCTGCTCGCTCATGTTTAAGGTATTGTAAGTCCTGATTCCTTCTGTCTGCTGATCACTTTGGTTTCAACATGGTAGGTTCATATCTGATTAGCTTTTGCTATCCTATGTTGATATTTTTCTTGTGGGTTGGGAGCAATTAGAGGTCATGGGTATAATTTGCCTTAATTTTTCAGATGCTTTCTACAGGTTAAGCCATATTTTTATAGCAAGTTAGAGAGATGTTGGTTTTGATGGGCTATTTGTGTTCTTGATACAGTTCTTTCTGTCTGGTTACACGTGTCAGGTCTCCGGCTGTATGTGTTTGAATCGCATTTGGTAACTTCTTGGCAGGATAGCTGGTTATAATTCCAGAGGGATCTTGATTGTTTGGTTTGCATTGTAGAGTCAGGGGCTGCAGAAGTAAGATTTAGAAAGTTATGGTTGCTGGTCAAAGGTTGAGTAAGAAAGTTCTGTTTCATATCTGATGATGGGAAAGGAAAACCAGATTGGATTCATTGCAGTTCACTTTAGTCTTTGTGGGATAGTGACTTGAGTTTTGCCTTGTGATTGTATATTCAAGTATGAGGAGAAAGTTTTCCAGATGCAGAGTGATGAATTTAGAGAAAACTAATAAAAGTTGATCAGCAGTTATAAGCTTGCCATATAATGCTATAATTTTGCATAAAAAAGTTATGACATAGGTGAGCAAGGCAATGTCAGTGTTGAAATTAAAGAACTCATTTGTATTCATTGAACTGATCCTTTTATTAATGATTTTTTTGTTTAGTTTTTGCCTAATTTTGGAACCTCATTTTTTTGTGGGCAGGCCGGAGAACACGAAAGGGCCCGGGCCACTGCCAGGCGAGGGCTCTCAATCATTCCGTTTGAAGAGCAGAAGGAGCGCATAAACCTGTGGATTGTACTGCTGCGCCTTGAGGTCATGTACGGCATGGACGAAAGTGCTGCAGAGACAGCACTTGCTGAAGCCTGCTCCAATGCTGATGACTATGCCATATTGACTAACATGGCTGATATTTACCAAGAAAATGAAGTGATTGCTGTAAGATCTTCTGTGCAGTTTTAGTACAATAAAACTATAATTATAATGTAATGTTTACTTTATGTGAACTATTTTCTATGGGAACTAACGCTCCCAGGGGGACAATGTCAGGGCCCGAGCTGAGAGTGAGGCCTTCTTTTTTTTGTTGAAATAAAATGTTTTTGTTATGTTAAGGACCACCTTTTTTTGGTTCACTGCTGTCCTGTTCTTCAGCTCCTACTACTTTCTTCTTCAACTTTGATCTTGTTTCATAATCTTCTTTCACAATTTACTGTTTCTATGGTTTTCTGCATAGATTCTGCGTGTCCTTAACTCCATACTAAAAGGTGCCTTCCTCCTTCCTCTCTTTGGATCGCATTTGTTGCTGGGTAGGGAGGCTAAAACTAAAGACTAATCTAATCTGTGAACTATTTTCTACTATTCTAGCTTAATTTCAATTCTAGTTTTATTTATTTCTATTCTAGTTTTACTTCTGCTGAGTTTGAGATACTTTGATAGTTTCTGCAAGGGCTTATGGAAAATATTGCCGATTTATGGAAGTTAGTAATGGTAGGTACGATAACTATTTTCTTCTTTTTTCTAATATTTACTTGGTTAGCTTACACCTAGTGTGTGATAGATTTCTGTGTTTTGGTTGACAGCTATTCTATTTAAAATATCATCTATGAGACTTTTGGTGTGAAATGTTTTGAGTTACTGAACCACCAGCAAACCTACTTCACTATCACTACTACTAATGTTGCATCTGTCGTGTATGGATAAGTGTTGATGGAGAATTTTTATTCCGTGCATCATTTTTTTCGGTGAAAGGAAAAGTTTTTTGCTGACCAGCATGTCTGCAGAAGTTTTAGTCATGGTCTTTCCCTCTTTTTTATCGAGTGTGCTGAACTTTGGGTCATGATTCATTCTAAACTACTCATTTGTAAAGGAAATTTGATATGTTGGATGTTTAATTTTCTAATCTTAAGTTATTGCATGTTCAATATTTTAATCAGTTCTAGCAGTTGTCATATATCTATTTCTAACATGGGATTTTCTTCTAAAAGGATTTACGATTACGTGGAAAACTCTTTACACTCATGAGGTGCCACTTGAATTCAATTCCCTGGAATCAACACATTATATGAACTGTGGAGATACAAGATTCAAGGTGATAATCGTTAGTCCATCCAATTTTACTCTTTGGCAGAAAGCCGAGGAAATTCACCGTCGCATAACAAAGAAGTACTACGCTGAGTTGGACGCGTGGGTGCGGATGGGCCAGTTCTACTTCTCTACTGGACAGGTGGACGACGCCAGGACTGCTCTGTCTAAAGCCCTGCGAGTGCTCAAAAAGAAACAAGGTATGCATGGTTGTTGAAATAATAGAATTTCGGTGTATTTTATAATGTAGGAGTTCGCTTCACACGAACGGGGGTCTTCATTATTAGTGCTTCTTCATACCTAGATTTAGTTTTTAACATACATACATATACCGGGATTATCCTCCCTATGGGAGGGTAGCCGACAGCAGGCCACAATCACCACACTTAGTCACTAGGAGGCGAGAGAGGCAGCACTGGCCGCACCTGAAACTGCCAGGATCAGCAGCAGCCCAGCGCAACCACCTTCCACAGTCAGGCCCGACAGCCACAGCTGGTTTACCCCGACCGCTTCATTGAGTGCAGCCCCTCCCCCTGCACATGACAGGTCAACCCCATCACACGCGGGCAGCTTCCAGTAACGCGTCAAAAATAAAATTACCTCCTTATACACTGCCCCCACTCACTTCTATCCGCAGCCATCCCTCTCGCCACGTCCACAGTCAGACCCCTCTCATACAAAGCACGTCGCACCCCATCCATCCAACTCATCCGTGGTCTACCTCGCGCTCGAAGACCACTCACTTCCGACATATATATCTTTTTCACCAGCCGCTTAACATTCATTCTTTCAACATGCCCAAACCATCCAAGCACTCTTTCATCCACTCGCCTGCTCAACTTTTCGATAACACCCGTCTGCCCCCTAACCAACTCATTCCTGATCCTATCTCTTCTAGTTACTCCATACATGCTCCTCAAACACATCCAACTTCCTCCTCTCAGCTGCTCTCAACCCCCAGGACTCTGCTCCATACAAAAAAACTGGCACAATCAAACTTTCATACAGTCCCCTCTTAGCATTTATACTCAAACTCCTGCATTCAAAAACTTTCCTCATTGCACCCAATGTCTTACAACCTTCACTCACTCGATGCTTCACTTCTACTTCCATACTATCCTTAACAGTCACATCCGACCCGAGGTACCTAAAATGCTCTACATCCTTTAAAACTTCCCCATTCAACCTGCGTCCAAATAGTTTTTAAAAGAATAAGAAAATGTATGGTAAGGTTTCAACAAGATTATTGTTTTGCACCCTAAAATAATTTTTTAACAGTCATCCTAGTTTTTGTAAGTTTCTGGAGTCTGGACTAGTGAATTGCAAATTTTCTACCAGTTCTTAATAAATTAGTTTGGCTGTGCAGTTCAATCTTAGATCAAATTGAATTGACGGCTGTACTTGAATGTTTACCTTCAAGCCTGTGTCATAAAAACTTGAAAAAATCAATGTAAGTATAGATATACGAGAATTAGCTCATGTAGAATGAATAAAGGCACAAATACACAATTTAGCCTATCAATTTTACAATCAAAAAGATTTTTCTGATGGTGATATGCGTGTACAAGAGCTGAGTCATGCTGTGCTGAGCCAAAGCCTGTCAGAGGTCAGGCTTGGCTCAGTTGGACTCCTATCCGAAATAATTTTTTCAATTAAAGGTTATGTCTGTTGTTACTTGAGCTATTGTTTATTATTAGTTCACCCAAATAGAAAATTTTATTTATTTTATTACTACATTACTCAAATATATACATATATTAGTAATATATATATTCACTAGTATATACTGAGTTGAATTAGTTCCCCTGCTCCACAATGAAATATCTTGTAGAAAGCCCAGAACTTTGAGGAAATCTATGGTGCAATGGGTTATCTTACTTGTGCAATGTACATCATTCATGACCGCGTACAAGATAGGTATAATGCTTTATTTGCAGCCATGTCATGTTTACCTGTTCTGCAACCAGGTGTTGACGTGACATGTCGCTTTGCTCAGCTTGAGTACAAATATGGAGACGTCGACAAATCCAAAAGCATGTTCGAGTCCCTGCTGGCCAACTTCCCTAAGCGGATCGATGTCTGGAACGTCTACGCAGACTTACTCATCAAAGCTAATGATACTGAACAAGCAAGGTAATGTATCACTTGTGTTGCTCTTCTAATTTTACTTTTTTTAATGTATTTTCAGCTCTGTCAAGGCTACAAGGCGTAACTCGTAATTAAGTACCTTTAGGGTTGGTTATCCTAATCTAAATAAACGAGTGCATAGCCATTTTTGAGCTTACTTATTAGTAGGAAATGAATTTAGAATAAGTGAATATTGTTTTTTTATTTTTTGGTTGATTTTTTTGCAATGATAATAGCTGGTGCTTTTGAGAATAAGTTACAAACAAGTGGGTTCAAAATCGAGTGCGACCTGAAAAAGTTGCGAGTTGTAATTGAAGAACATTTGAAGGGTTGTTGAGTCGTAGAATTTCTTGAGGCTTGTGTGAAATATTTTGAAAAGGGTATTCATGGTGACTAAACAGGCAGTCTAGCATAAATAAGATCCTTGACAAGTTTTAGAAGACTGACAAGACTGACTTTTGTTTTATGGAGAGAAAAATCTAAAGTTGTGATGGGAGACTAGTGGTTGACCGGATAGTTATTAGTGTTCAGGTAAGGTGAAAATATGGTGAGATAGCGTTTGGTGAAATAGTTGAAAAATCAAAAGTGAAAAAAGTGTATGTCCCTCCGTGGCACAGCGGTTAAGGGATCGGACTTGTATGCTGGAAGTCGCGGGTTCGTTCCCAGCGCTGGCGCGGAGATTTTCCCCGTTGGGTATAAGGGAAAGCTCAAGCACAATACCCCACTCGACCCAGGTGTCGGAAATGGGTACCGGCTTTACGGGGGAACCGTCATGGTGTCCTATATATAGGGTTAGTTATAAGACATGTGAAAAACCAATGCTAAGATCATATGTATCAGGCTTGATTGGAAATAAAGCATCCCAAAGATGCCGATGTTAACCTTAACCTTAAATAAAGAAAATATACTAAGGAGAGTGATTCCTGTTCAAATAATTTTCCTCTACATTTTTCGAATAGCCACAAAAGAAATAGCTCAGCTAGTACTCTCGTGCTGTTAAAATGGCCATTTTCGACCCATCCAGAGAATTTATGGATCTCCACACTAAATGGTGCTTTCTTCCTCCCTCTCTTCGGAACGTTTTTTAAGGCAGTTAGGGCAGCTTAAACTAACATCTAATGTAATCTAATTTGACAGGAATGTGCTGTCGCGGATGTGCTGCCTGCAGATGCGGCTCGTCAAGAAGATGTCGCTGTTTGCGAAGTGGCGCCAGTTTGAGCAGACGCACGGCACCGCTCGCACGCAAGAGGCTGCCAAGCGCACCATTGATGAGCTGCTCCTCAAGGAGGAAGCCGCTCTTGATGAATAAAACAAGTTTAGCTACTTTTCTTTTATTGTGTTGAGCATTGGCACCCTTCGTGGTTCATTTCTAGATGTGTTTGTTGTATTCTGCATATGAGATGAAAAACGTATTTTGTTCTAAAATATCGGTAACTCTGCTGCTTTGAAATTATTTCAAAATTAAAATGCGGTAGAATAGGGATATAAAACTTGTGGAAACGGCCAGCAATCTCGGTAGGAATAGACATTTTGAAAGCATTAAGCATAACGTGGCGTTTCAAAACTTAAGTGATCAAAGAGCTCATGCTGTACATGCCCTTTTGTAGTTATAAAAAGTTGTGAATATTCCGTTAACCTGAAATAAGGTAGCAGTTTCTTCTGTAGAAATACTCAAAATACTTGTACGCTGGTTAAAAGCTTATTTACCTCAATCACTACGAGAGAAACTGCCAAATTACTTCAACTACAGATTAAGCCGTTTAGACTAGTCTTTTGCAACCACTTAGCGTCTTTCACTTTTCACACATTTTTCACTATCTTCTTTGTTGTTTCTTCCTCTTCCATATTAACTTGTTGCCATGTGGGGCAGCACAATTTTCATGTAGATTTCCGTTCCTAGAGCTGGATAATTACATGATCTGTCGTAGGGACTAAAGTTTTTGAGAAAGCAAAACTTTTCCGAATATCTATGAAAGAATTTGAAAGCTCGGACAAGAAATCGGAATAAAAAATTTATTCAACACTTGGTACCCCTTCACTTAGTTGCAGGTAAGAGAATGAGCGAAGATTGAGCGTAGCTATAACACAACCACAACCTTTGTGAAGTACAGGACAGATAATGATAGACTTGGGTAAATTATGCTGGACTATTTCATGTAATGGGGATTGGCACCCACAGGAGAGATGAATATAGTACAGATTTCAAGATGAACTTTTGTGCCGACAAAAGCCTCCTGTATTACTGTTTTTCTCGCTAACTTCTTAATTTTTATGCATTGTGTGTTATCTTATCTTCTTCCCCTTTCTGCCTGACTTTCTAGTTCTATGCGCAGGCATGAGCTGGGCTTGTTTTTTTCCACGCGCTACATAAAAAATTGGCATAGTTCTCTAGTTCTGAAATTTCCTTCTCAAGCATTTCAATACATGATGCACGACATATAAATAATAAACTAAGTAGATCGATATTTGAAGAAAATACCATCTGGTATATATATTTTTTTAGCGATTATATTATACAATGATTTGAGGTTGTAAACTATGAGTATAAAGGGTTATAAATAAATGTTGCTGAGAGCAAACAACTTGCTGATTGCAGGCTGAATGTATTCTAGAAATAAAAAATGTTTAAATGAAGGTTGATTTCTATATAGGTAGGTTCACTGGAAAAGTAAAAAAGTGAACCACTCTAAAAACGATCCTATACTGAACAAAATTACGCCAAGTTTAAAATTTTTTGAGTGTTCTACCATCATTGTGAAATGATACCTAAATTTATGCGGACGGTCATTCAGCGTTTTCACTTTTCAACAGTGGTGTAAATATTGAAAACTGCAGAACTGCTAAGGATGCTTGACATTGATGGATTTCTTCAGCAGAAATCCGTTGCACGGATTTCTGCGGAAGAAATCCATCGACTTTCAAGATCCTCCTGGATCCCCCCGAAGAAGAAGAAGAAAGCTTGACATTGTGAATGGATATAGTATAGTATAGTATGGATAAAAGCTTGATGTATGAGCAAGAGAGAGAAAGTTTTATGAATGTGGTGCTTGAGCAGTATGGAGAGAATGAGTGGTATGCCAGAAGCCAGATGTGCTGATGATGGTTGCGGTATGAGCTGCCTTGCTGGATTGGATCAGGAGTGTAATTTGAGTATCATTGAAGCTATGAAAATGTTTCTTGTGCGTGCCTGGAGTAAGAGACAGTGACTGGAATGAGCCAGTCAGGTAGAATGGTCAGTAATGACCCAATATGCCTGGGGATGGTGTTTTGACACACTGGCTATCCCAGTGATGCCATCCAATGGCAGCTTGTGACAAGGATTGGTAGATCCTGAGTAGTTTAGTGGACAAGTCTGGTACCAGGCGCTGAACTCTTTGTGTGATAACTGTGGAGGGAATTGTAGGCCGTTACAAAGGCCCCGACGCTGTCGGCCCTTAATTTCAAGTTCAAGTTCAAGTACAGATTTCAAGATGAACTTTGGTGCCAACAAAAGCAAGGTTATTATTATAAATAGTGATAAGACTGATAGAGACAGACTGTGGAATATTGGAGAAATCAGAATAGGTAGAACAAGAGAATACAAATATCTAGATTGTATGATAAGTGAAGATGGATGCACTAGAACTAAGGGTGAGAAAGTGGCAAAAGCAATGCAGTGGAGTGGACGGTTAAGTAGTGTGGCCAGATACAGAGTAAACAAGTATGAATGTGTGAGAGGAATTTGGAAGTATGTTGCTGTATCTAGTGTCATGTATGGTATGAGTGCTCTTGCCTGGAATGTAAGTGATCTTGAAAAGCTGGATGTAATACAAAATAAGGTAGGACGTTTAGCATTGGGTGCTCCAAAATGGATGGCTACAGAAGCCATTAGAGGTGATCTAAGGTGGAGCCTATTTTCAGAAAGAATGATAAAAGCGGTGTGGAATTATAAGGTGAGAATTGAAAAAAATGCAGAATAGCAGGTGGGTAATGCAAATTTTTGAATGGAATCTGACTGTAAGCTATTGGGAGAAAGAATGTTAGGGGCATGCAAGGAAACTTAAGTTAGTATGCAAAAGATTATTTATGTTAGAATTGGAAGACCTGTGGATGACTGGAATTTAATAAATGTTAGAGGTGTAGGGCCGGAGTGGGACTGCAAGAGGTGGAAAAAAGAGATTGAGAGGCAAACAGGTCAATATTGAATATAATGTTGTCAACAAATTTCATAATTTCGTAGGTATAGATGGGTAATATAGTTGATTTTAAGACGTTTTACACGAATGACAATGTGCCCGGAAATGCTTAGTTTTTGAGTTATTTAAGTTTGAAGTTATACGAACGGCGCTCCTGAATGGCCCTTTTAACGCAAAAACAGTCATTGTTTTTGCAATGAAAATGGAAGCTAACCCCTATTACAAACGTAAAGAGGTTGGGTCGTGAGGGGTAGCAACAGTTCTTTTAGTGGAAATTATAAATAAAGCTTTCTAGTGACGTTTGTTTACATCGACTCGAAGATGGCTGCCGCCAGCTTCAGCCGGTTGGCGCCATGGTGGCAGCCACCTTTGCGTTGATGTAAACAGTCACACGAAACCTTTATTTATAATTTTCACTAAAAGAACTGTGCCTACCCCTCACGACCCAACCTCTTTACGTTGGTAATAGGGGGTTATCTTCCGTTATTAATTAAATTACGCTAGCCCCGCGTGCTTCCATGGCGCGCACAAGCCAGCTTCAAAGTTGAATAATTGGAAAATAACGCATCGCCGGGCAGAATGTCATTCTTGTAAAACGTCTTATAATCGACTATATTACCCATCTATAGGTACCTACGAAATTATGAAATTCGTTGACAACATTATATTCAATATTGACCGGCAAACAAAGGAGTATGGATTGAATAAGTGGAAGCTTAGCATGATGCGGAAGCCTACACTTGACTGGTATTTACTAAAGAAAGTATCTAACTAAGATGTTCTATGATGGTAGTTTTGGAAGTCAACTCTCGTTTGGTGTGAGGTGTAAGTCACTGAGCGTGAATAGACATAATGGAGGTGGAATAAGAATAACAATAGACTATGTTAGCAGTGTGATAGGGGAGTGGAGGAAACAATTGAGCATTTTGTGTTGGAGTGTAGGGTAATGTTCGAATGGCCGGACGGTTCGAATCGTTGGTCATTCTTAGTTAATTTTCAATTTTGATGATCGGTAGCACCCCGTAAGATGCGTAGCAGATTACACCACTACAGGCCTTGCGGGTTGAGTTTTTAGATAGCTACCGAGCGCAAAAATTTAAAATTAACTAAGAATGACCGACAATTTGAACCGTCCGGCCATTTGAACATTACCCTAGTAAGTATGAGCAAGAGAGAGAGTTTCATGAATATGGTTATTGAGCAGTATGGAGAAAATGTGTGGTATGCTAGATGTGCTGATGATTGTGGTATGTATTACTGTATTGTTGGACTAGATCAAGAGTGTAATTCGAGTATCATTGAAGCTTTGAAAGTTTTTCTTGTATATGCCTAGAGTAAAAGATGGTAAATCTGAAGGAGATGACAGTTGTCAATTTTCCACTTTTTGGTGCCTGCACCTAATTAATTGAATCAAAATAAACAAGTTTTCTTCTATTCTTTTTTCGTCTCAAATGAGTATTTTACGATTTATAGCGGTAAGTTTAGTTTCGTCATTGATGACAAATGCGCTCGAATAAACAGCTACTCATTGATTTTCGAATTTTTGTTGCTTGAAACATGGTAATAACATCGAAATAAACAACTTTTCTTCTATACACTTTTTTCGTCAAATGAGTATTTGACGAGGTATAGCGGTAGGTTTGGTTTCGTCTTTCAAGACAGAGCGCTGGAAGCGAGACGCCATTGCAGTATTGCCATACAACTCGATCAAAGAATTTCTTTCCGCTTCAAAGACTGGAGTTGCGGTAAGTCATTCACCGCTATAACTAATAAAATACTCATTTGAGACAAAAAGTGCATAGAAGAAAACTTGTTTATTTCGATCTAATTAACTATGCTAAGGCATCGAAATTTACAAAATCGACAACTGTCATCTCCTTCAGATTTACCTAAAAGATAGTGACTAAAATAAGCCAGTCATGTAGAGTGAGCTGCAATGACCCTCCAATTACGAAAATGGAGTCTTGACGTACTGGTTATCCCAGTGATGCTGTCTCATGGCAGTTTGTGACCAGGATTGGTAGATCCTGAGTATTTTAGTGAATAAATCTGGTACACAGGCGCTGAACTTTTTTTTGTGAGTATTGAGGGAATTGTAGGCCGTTACAAAGGCTCCGACACTCTCAGCCCTCAATTTCAAGTTTCAAGATAGGTATTGAATCTTGTTATTGGATGGCTTGAAGGTGGACAATAAGTTTGTAAGTAAAGTTTATATTTTGATTGCTCTGTGCGAAAATTTTCAAATTGCATTTTAATCATGTATAGATTAGTTTATTAAATTAACCAATGGGATATTATGCAGTGAATTGAAATTTTGCAGTCAAATGAGAAACAACTAATGTATTTTAGGAAATTAAATTTCTCTAGAAGGAAATGTGAAGTCCCAAGGTAAAGATTAAGTAAGCCTTTTATTAAATAAAAGTTGTATTAATTTGTAATGCATTATCATTTTGTGGTTTACTGCTGTCTTCTTTGCAGCACCTACTATTTTCTCTTCTTCAACCTAAATCTTGTTTTCAAAACTTTATTCCCAACTTACCATGATTACGCATCTTGGGAATTATGCATATTATTCTGCAATCTGCATTTTCTCTTCTTCATACTGGTTGGTGCCTTCTTCTCTTTATTTTGTGATTAAGAATGCTTAAACTTATTCATCAAATGATGTTTTAGTCATAAATTATATAATTGATATCAAGGTAAATCTGAAGGATGTCAGTTATCGATTTTCCACTTTTTGGTGCCTGAACCTAATTAATTGAATCAAAATAAACAAGTTTTCTTCTATGCACTTTCCGTTTCAAATGAGTATTTTACAATTTAAAGCAGTAAGTTTAGTTTCTTCTTTGATGACAAATGCGCTCGAATAAACAGCTCATTGATTTTCTAATTTTTGTTGCTTGAATCATAGTAATAACATCGAAATAAACAACTTTTATCTTCTATACACTTTTTTCGTCAAATGAGTATTTAACCCTTTACGGCCGGGACTATGTGTTTGTGCAGAAAAAAAAAATTTCACCCCTGATCTCAATGTTTCGGATCGTTGTAAGTTGGATTCCAGTCATCAAATTTTAAAAAGTATATTATTCATGAATTTATATATACTGAACTAATTCGTTCAGTTAGGGCTACAAATTGGTATTTCACTATCATGGGAAAATTCTAACATCCACATAAATGGTTAAGAAAATAGTAAATGATTTGTGACAATTTTTTAGGAAACAGGGTCAGTATATTCTACAAAAAAGTACCAATACAGCGAAAGATATAAAATATCGAATTCACATTTTTCAACTGTTTTTCATTTATAATTCAATAATGTACAAATTAGGACGAGTAAATAACGACCACAATACCAAGCTGTGTAATTAGCTTCAAATTACTATCAATTCCTTCTACCGAAATACATATATTGAACTAAACCGTATTTTAATCAAAGACAGTAAAAATGTATTATGGCCAAAAATTATATACCAAGTAAATCTGATGCAAATAAGCAAAATTAATTTTTTCCTGTGGAAACAATGCACGATACATTATAGTAGATGGTAGCTTCGATTTTCCCATCCTTCAATACAGGAGATTTGCACAGAGCTTACAAAGTATGATAACTGGCAAAATGGTTACTTTTTCCATTGAAACACAGATGCACGTTGCATTTACGACAGACAACATTGGTTCGCCCCGTGCATCCTTCAAGCCTTCAAGTTTGCAAATTCGTCGTGCGTCAGCCACATCTGGCCAGTGGCCTGTCTGGTCATACCTCACAGGAGTTTCAGGTTGAGCCGAGGGGGCAGGGAATTTTTTCTTTTTGTGAGCTGAATTTTCAGCATTAGAGGGTCTTCCTCTTTTCTGCACAACCTTCCCTTCCTCCATCAAGGAAAAAGCGACTTTGAGTTTGAATGATGAGAGCGACAAAATATCTTTTCTTTGTAGATCTAGCCGTTCCACATCACGTTTGTATAACAACCAACTGTTCACGACAATCATGTCCAGCATGTGGAAGATTAACTTCACATAATATTTCTTCAATCTAGTTTCTATTCTGTAAAGCGCGATGAGAAAATCGGCTTTGTCAACACCACCCATCGAGTGATTGTACGTTTTGATTATGTCTGGGCAATCAACTTTGATCTTTTTCTTGAGTTTCTGATCAAATCGTTCCACTTGGATCACTGGTTTGGTCCTCGCAAATGATGATAGCACGTTTAAAAGTTTTGCTGTCAAACCACTTGACGTATGACAGATCACATTCTTCAGTTGCAAGTCTTCGTTCTTCAAAAGAGCCTCTCCCTTTTTTCATTAGATCTTTGTCGGCCATCTTACTTGATTTGATTCCTGGGAGTCGGGCTTGTCTTACTGTTCCGCAGCAATAAATTTTTTGTTTAGCCAGGTACTGCATAAGAGGTACTGATGTAAACCAGTTATTGAAGAACAATAAATGGTTTCTGCTGCTGGGGATGCTTTGAGCCAAATGAAGCACAACATTTGAGCTGGCCTTTAGATCAGGGACATCGGGATTTTCAACTGGACTAAGTTTACCACCGTAGGGCATGAAATCATAAGTTATGCCTTGGTCATCTGCAAGAACAAAAATTTTATATCCCCACTTGTGAGGTTTATTTGGGAGGTATTGTTTCAAAGATGTCTTCCCTTTGAAAGGTACCAACTGTTCATCAACGCACAGGTGTTGCACCATTGGTATGTCTCTGAATTTCAATTGCAGATGGGTTATCATAGGACGCACCTTACTGAACCTGTCTTCAGTCATGGGAGAGGTATTATCCACCAAATGCAAGTTGGACTTTATTTCAAGCCATCTATCTCTGCTCAGATCCTTCCAGGCACCTCTCGAAGACCAGGCAACTGGGTGCTCCAATGCATCCTAACACTTGTTACTTTGATCAAAGAAAAGTAATAAATTAGGCCAATCCATTGCTCAATTTCTTTGCGATCAGTATTGAGAACTTTGTTTGGGTTTTTTGAGCTGAGTATAAATTGGTTTGGTTCACAAGGAGGTCCAAAAAATCATATACAAAAATTTTCTTACGTAGGCAACGGGACTGGAGAGACTAAGATCCTCGTAGCTTTCATCAGTAGTGAATGTAGGAACTTGCGTTGAATCCTCCAAATCACTCAGAACCCATGAGCTGGTTGTCGTCCTTTCCAGAGCTCGCTGGGCTCTAGGATCAATTAATTTTGTATTATTATTAATTTCAATGACTACGGGATTACCAAGTTCAATTTCTTCATCGGAAGGAATCTCTACATTGATGTTTTTGGACTCTGCCACTGCGTCTGAAATAAAAAAAACAGTGAAATAACACAAGAAGCGATGAAATGATAATACAGAAATTGACGATATTGATCCCAATTTTCATAACCTATGATCATACCTTCCTCGAAGAAATGGATTTTGTCCGGAACATCTGCAAGGTCTGCAATACTATTATCACTGTCATATTCATCTTCCACATCGCTGTCGGCAGCAGCCAAAAACGAATCGACACTGCTGAGCTCATTAGATCTCTTACTGTAGAACAGATTCGTCGCTATTCCTGCAAATTAAGAACAATCATGAATAAATTATAGCTTTTCGGCCGACAATAGCCGAACTGAACTATTTCGTACAGCGTTCAACAGGAGGCCCTCAATCCTAACTGAATGAATTAGTTCACTGAACTTTTCATGGTCTAGAAAACGTGCATCATGACATGGACAAAAACATCGTTCCATGCCGTTATTGAAGAAGTATAATCATTGTCACTATTTTTTGTTTCAGCGCAACTCACCTTCTTTATGATCCATGGATGTAATAAAGTGAAGTGTCGGGGAAGTTCACAACAACGACCGCACCTTGCAACAAACAGCACTGCACTGATCAGTTTCCGCGCATTATTACCATCTAGCAACATTTGGCATGCAGATCAGAGCTGTACGAATGCGTCTAGTTAGGCCAGGAAACAACTAGCATGAAATGTCTCTCGTATTATATTAATATATTCCACTGAACGAATTCGTTCATGTAGGCCGTAAAGGGTTAACGAGGTATAGCGGTAGGTTTGGTTTCGTCTTTGATGGCGATCGCGCTAAAGCGAGTGCGGATTGCAGTGTTGCTGTCCGACGTGCTCCTTGAATTACTTGCCGCTTCAAACACTGGAGTTGCGGTAAGTCATTTACCGCTATAACTAATAAAATACTCATTTGAGACGGAAAGTGCATAGGAGAAAACTTGTTTATTTTGATCTAATTAACTATTCTAAGGCATCGAAATTTACAAAATCAATAACTGACATATCCTTCAGATTTACCGATATCAATGTTTAATGAATGTATTAGAGGACATAGATATTACATAACTTTTGAAAAATTATCAAAATGTATACAGTCCCATTACATAGTAGATCACCATGTAGAGGATTAGGAATAATGTTTTTTCTGAAGGAAAGAACAGTAATCAATTTCCCACCTTTTGGTGTCTAAACATAATTAATTTAATCATTGTAAACAAGTTTTCTTCTATGCACTTTCAGTCTTGAAATTATATTACGAGTTATAGCGGCAGGTCTAGTATTGTCTTCGATGATGAATGCGCTCGAATAAAAAGCTACTCATTGATTTTTTATTTTTTGTTGTTTGAATCATGGTAACATCAAAATAACAACTTTTCTTCTATAAACTTTTTTTCTCAAATGAGTATTTAATGAGGTATAGCGGTAGGTTTGGTTTTTTCTGTGGTGACGAGCGCGCTAGAAGTGAGACTCTATTGCAGTGTTGCCATTCCATGCGATCGATGAATTTCTTTCCGCTTCAAACACCAAAGTTGCATTAATTCATTTACTGCTATAACTAATAAAATGCTCATTTCAGATATGAAGTGCAGAGAAGAAAACTTTTTTATTTCAATCTAATTAACTATGTTTAGGCATCAAAATTTACAAAATCAATTACTGTTCTTTCCTTCAGATTTACCTGATATCATTGCCAGGAAATTTTTAGCACAGTATTGAAATTCAAAAAATTGTTACCAATTTAAAAAAAGACTCGTGTCTTATGAGATATACCAATAATTTTTTTAACCCCAGAGGGTACATAAATTATTATAAAATGAATTGTCTGTAGTTTATATACATCTTTATTAAAATTTCTGTCCTCAATTTTGATCAATATATATGGAGCATATTTTTTCCATGTATTTCAAATCCATTGCAATCTTTTGTTATTCATAATTTTTAAAAATAACATTTATCTTAATATTATTTATAAGTCAAACATTTCAAATTTGTAAGTATTGTATAATTCATAATACAAATAAAAATTAGAATATTTAGTATATGTTGAGGACTTCACACTAATAGATTTTTAAAAATATGAAGCTTGACATTTGTAATAATATCAAAATAAACCACTTTTTTCTATGCACTTTTTGTTGCAAATGAGTATTTAACAAGTTATAGTGTTAGGTTAATTTTTCTCTCTCATAGCTGTTTTGTTGTTTGTAACAGTGAGAATTAATTCTTTTTCTATTAAACGGCTCAAATGGACGTAATGTTCTGTCAGGTTAGGTCAAGTTAATTTAAGTTGGCTAAAGCTAGGTTAGTTACATTAGAGTAGGTTGGTTGAGGTTGGGTTAGGTAATGTTAGACATGACCAAAGCTGTGACGTAACTGGGTTATGCTTGCTCTATTTCAGTTAGCAGTCTTGCCAAAGGTTTTCAATAGAAGACAAGCATTATAACTCATTGAATACTCATTTTTAACAAAAAGTACATCGAAGAAAATTTGTTTATTTTGATGTCTTTACCATCATACAAGCATCAAAAATGAAAAAATCAATTAGTGAGAAGTTCTCAACATTTATCAAATATTTTTTTCACTTTTCAAAGTTGAATGCTCGTTTGAGGACACTCTGCAATTTCATGTGTTTTTTAGTATCTTTTTTAATATTGCATTTTGAAAGATTATGTATTCTTTACTATTGTTTCTTTAGGTATCAAATTTCAGTGCAAACATTTTTTTAGACAGTTTTAGGATTTTGCTGTCATTTTTTGCAAGGTCTTTGTAATTCAACATATCCAGCTCTTTAGTTAAATAGTTTATTTAAAATTTGAAACCATTTATAGATGACGATTCTTGACTAAAAATATTTTAATTTTTTTTTACAATTTTGAAACCATTTATAAATGCTCTCTGACAATAAATATTTTTAATAATTTGGAAAAGCCTAGGATGGCATTTGATACAATTTGTTAAAATATAAAAATTATTTTGGTATGATTTTGGAACAACATGCTAATCAATTTTCTATTTTTTGCTTATATTATGGTGGTGATATCAAAATATAGAACTTTTTTATGCACTTTCCATCACAAATGAGTATTTAAAGAGTATTTTTCTTTCACCGCATTTGCCTTGTTTCTAACAATTAAAATTTTTTTTCTGTTAGAAAATGGGATACAGACAAATTAGGAGAAGACTTGAGTAAAGTTACGATTGACTATATGTTTTGATGGCTCAACGTAAGTCAGGTTTGGTTTGGTTGAATTACGTTAGATTGCATAAGTTATGTTCAACTAGTCCACCCCCCCTTTATTTGAAAGAAAAAAGAGGGCAAAATGGCTGTAAGGCCGTAAGAAAATAAAAAATAAAAAATCTAGAGAGTTGATAAGGCCGCGTGCACACGGCCGGTCAAAATATATAGGGCTGGAGCTTGTATCACAGATACGCTCATCACACACTACAGGCTGGCTTCGGACAGACAGACGGATGGACGCGGCTCTTATTATAGTACAGATTACATTAGTTTACCGCTATTACATGTTAAATACTCATTTGCAATGGAAAATACTTAAAAGAAAAGTTGTTTATTTTGATGTCATTACCATAATACAGGCAACAAAAATTAAAAAATTGATTAGTATATTGTTTTGAGTTAAGGTTAAAGTATATGCCAGCACATTTTGCTATTGATAAATTTAGGATATCTACATAATTCTGAGTAAGGGGGTCGTCCGCTAAAAGTTAAATTTTGATCCGATTGGTCTAAAATTTGGCCACTAATAGTATTTTTGCAAGAAAAAACATATTTTATTCGGGAACTTTTTTGATTTAGGCCACTGTTTATCCAAAAAATTTGAAATATTAGTTTTTTCAGTCATTTTTATATATATTTCAGAAAGATAGAAGTAAAAAAAATTTTATGCTAGAACAAATTCAAAGACCGTTTTAAAATCTTTGAAACATTTCTAACAAACTGATGTCCTGTTATTTTTATATTAGAATCTTATTTTTTTATAAATGCAATATTTTACCATTATGTATAATATACCAAGTTTTTTATTTAGAACTATGATAAAAAAAAATTGAAATGTAGAAATTGGAAAACTCAGGACATCAGTTTGTTAGAAATGTTCCAAGGATTCTAAAACTGTCTTTGTTTCCTTCCTAGCATAAAAACTTTTTGATTTCTATCTCTTTGAATGTTGAAAACAAGTTACTTTTCACTACAGGCCAAAAACAAATGTTTTTGTGTAAGTGTAATATAATGGAAAATTTATGTAATTGAATGCTGTTTTCATTTTTATTTTTATTATCTCCATGCATAACTTCATATTCACGCTGTGAATTGTAATTTCCATGAAAAAAATAATTTCATTTTTCAAATAAGTTATGAAATTTTTTATTTTCTGTCTGATTTTTATGAAATTTGACTATTATATATAACTTTTGAAAAGAAACGCAATTTCTTCCATTCATTTTTTCGATTCAGGCCTTAGTTTTTGAAAAAAATTTAAATATTGATTTTTTAGTTCATTCATATTTATATTTCAAATGAATAGAATTCATTGAGTTTTTATGCTAGAACAAAACCAAAGACAGTTTTGAATCCTTGGAACATTTCTAACAAAAATACATTTTTAAATTATCCATTTCCTCTTTTGTTTTCTTTTTATATGGGGTCAAATTGGGGTCAAAAACTCAAGATTTTCAAGTTCCCTCCCCTTTGGGGGGGATTCAAGATTCAAGATCTCCCCCTTTGGGGGGGATCTATTGTCAGTAGCACCGTAAAATTTTAGGACCAAATAGTCCACCACCTAAGGGTTCTTTTCCAACAAAAACATGAAAAAAGCTTACCGGGCCAACAGGGGCCTGGCAGGGGCCTCTGGACAACCCCCTTAAGCTGTTGTTAACACGTTAAGTGCGTCGAGTTAACCCGCGCACGGTCGCGCATCCCTCAGAAAAGTAGTCAATTTACCCGCGTTACTCTGCCGTTCCCTGTTCACTTACCGTAATAGGCAGAGATGTAAAAATATGAAGTAATGAGTAAAAAATGTTGCTTTACACTTTGATGTTGTCAGATTTTTGATAACTTGAACCGTTTCTTTGTAATATGTAGTCAAACTCCGTAGATTTTTGCACAACATTGCTTCAAAGAGATCAATGGCCATTTTTGTGTTTTGGGAACAATGTAATGTTTTTCACTGCTATTTTATGCAGAAAATCCTTCCAAACCTGCTGATGTTTTTATTTTTCCTCTACAACAATTAGAAAAAAAGTTATGACCATTTATGTCTACTAGGTGTTATCCATTCTTCGTTTTAGTTCCTACATAAATGCATGTTTGCATGTCTGGTTATATTACTGTAAGTATAGTGTTTCGAAACTTGTAATTTTCACACAATATGAATAAAATACTGTTCTACACGCTACTGACTTCAGATTTGTCTTATTTGCCATTTTTGCGAAATAAGGCGAAATAAGGCCCTGAGTAGTTTCGCTGGTAACTGAGGCTGCCACTGACTGTTCGCACGCACACCCTCTCACGGTCGCCTCATTTACCACACTGACTGTGCTTACCCTTCCCAACTTCCAAGTGGTTGGAGCTCTGCCTTAACCCCCACAATGTGGGGGTTTCTGGCTCCAGCTGTGTAGCACTCGCTGAGACGATCATTTTGGTGTATAACAACTTGGGGTTATGCCTTACGTCTGGCAACCAGTGAGCCTGGTAAATGAGGCGACCAGTTACAGTGCGCGGGTTAAACTGAAGTTCAATATCCAGCTCAAATTTAGAGTCAATTGTAGTAAGAAATTTTGAAAATAGCAAACATTGACTGGATCATGCCTTCATTTCCCTCTCATTTAGTATTTACAAAAAAATAAGTCAGTGACTGCTGGTCAGCCAGCAGCATTATGAAAATCACCTAAATGACCACCGGTGGGTCACGCCGCACTTAACGTGTTAACATGGAGCTAACTGTAGGGTCATTGTCTTTATGGTACTGATAGATTTAGAAAAACTGTATGATTTTAATTTAGCTGTTCTTTCGACAAGTTGTTGATTTGAAACTAACTGTAGGTAGGTTTAGTGTCATATTTGGAGTGAAAAGTGAAAAAAGGATTCCCATGTTAATAGAAATTTTTGCTGGCTATTAAGAAGGGTATTATTTATACTTCCTTTTATTATGCAAAAGGTGTGTTTATATTGAAAATCAAGTTTCTGTTTTTTGTTTTTAATAGTGTTTGCACTATTAATTTTTCTATGAACATTTTAAAATGTGATAAGTTCATCTATGTTTTGAGTTGAAAGTCCAAACTGCCACAAGGACACAATGGATTTGATGAGACCTGTTCTTTAGACTAAAACTCATGTAATAATAATGGAATTTCCTATACAGAGATGTGTTTTATGCTTTGAAAATATAAGTCAGTTTAAATAGTTATGGTGCTGCTCATTTTGGTCTTGTAAGTCGTGATGTCGATCAGTTTGGTCATAATAAGACTTGAAACTGCCAACAATTACCCCCAGCTTCAGCACATTCAGTTCAGAGGTAAGTCAGTATCCTATTAGGTATTTTATGTCTTCAAAATGACCAGGTGTTCAGTTATACTGGATTCCTAAGGTTTAGATCTTAAAATATTTTAAGTTGGACCAAAAATTTCAAAACATGTATGCTGAGGAAGAGAGATATTTTGCTATCAGTCTACAATCCTAATTTTTAACTAGTTTGCTGTAAGCATCTATTGCTGCCTTTGGGAAATTTTCATTTTTTTATGCTATATGGTGGACCAAAACAATCTAGCTCTCCTGGTGCTTTTCTATAGTGAAATATCCAACCAATTTCAAAATTATCCTTTTTTATATGCATAGTTCATTTTTTTGCTAAAAGTTAGCATTTTGCTCTCCAATAGGAGAGCTATATATCACTATTTAATTAACCTTTGTTCATTGTGATATATCTTGCCTCACCTGAAATTTGTTACTAATTTTTTTTATTGAATCAACTTTGGTACAAGCTCAAACATGTATTTTATTGATAAGCCATCACCAAATTAGGTTGACTGATGCTCTGTACAACGGAGGGAAAATAATGCGTCCCTAGAATAAACTGATTTTGCGTATCATAGATACTTGCGAATCGGACTTCTGTCACAATTCAAATTTCTGTAAGCTTGTAAGCTCATCGATTTTTTGCTGGGACTTATTTTGCGGAAATTTTGCTACTTGGCTAAAGCATTATATTCTTCACGCAGCAATCTGGAATTCCGAAAAATATTGAAAGCTATTTGCAGCAGTGGAAAAAACTGTTGATGAATCTTAACTAAATGAATAAAAGTCAGCCCAGCAAATCTGACTTTCTCTCCAATCCCTGCACATCAGGAGGATTCCAACAGAATAACCAGCCTCAGAAAGTATGGCTTTTTATCTATCAACTAGCTACCCTCAGGTAGTCAGTTGATAGGAACAGGGGCAGACAGGGACATCAAAAGGTTGGTGCTCAAACAAGGACCATCCACATTATCTATCGTTTATTTATGGCTTGCTGACACTGGTTCAAGTTACGGCTCAATAATGTAAACTGGGTCAATATACTTGCAGGCTTTATTGCTGGTGAGGCTTTCTTGTAATGGCAGCGGCTTTTTATTGAAATCCAGAGCAGTTATCCAAATGTTTTTTTTTTTCAATTTTGTTTCATGACTTCTTTTAACATTTTTTGCCAGCTGAAATAGTTAGAGAAGAATACAACTAATGTACCTTCGAGAATTAGTATTCTCAAAAGAGAAGAAGCAAGGTTCCTGGCCAATGATTAGGTGGGCCTTCCATTAAGTGAAATTGAAAAGGTTTTTGTTTTGGTCTATATCATTTTTGGGCCTCTGCTGTCTAATTATTATTATTATTTTTTGGTTTTCTGCTGTCATTTTCTTCATCTGTTACTTTCTTCATCAGTTTTTATCTTTTTTCATGATCTTCTCTTACTCTTGGTGTTTCTATGCACAAGGGATAGGAACATGGTGAAGAGATTCCCCCATTCCATATTAAATATGTTCTTCTTCCTCTTTCTTGCAAACACTTTGTGGCAAGGGAGGCTTAAAGTGGCAAATGAAATAATCTCCTGGCTGAAATTGATTTATTCACCAGCCTTATTTTGTCTCAAATAGTAAGTTAATATAGGCTATGAAGATGTAAATGTAAAATATTCATCTCAATACTGTGTGCATGTGTTATTAGAATCAACTGACGTAAATTTGCAGAGCGTAGTGACGGTTCATTGAAGCAGCTCGAGAAGACAGGTAGCGTGGACACCAAGGTTGTGGACCAGACTGGGGAGTGGCCGCTGCTGGTGTCAGACACGCTGCTGGCCATACACAGAGGTCAGCGCAAGCCCACCACAATAACAGTAACATCTCTGGATGCGAGCTTCATTGAGAAGGTGTGTGTGGATGAGTTTTTACAGGGGGACCCTATTTCTTCTATTTTTGACTTAGGAAATGATTTCTTCAATTTCATATATGATTTGCAACTTTCTTCAATCCATTGTTGCATGACTTAAATTCCATTTCTGTTATTTTTTGTTGTGAATTTTTGGAGATTATTTGACTTTGTAATTGAATTTATTGAGTTCAGAATTGTTGTTGCTCTATTTGATCCTCCTTTTGTATTGAAATAGAAAATAGAAAAGTGTCTTGTTATTTTTTGTGATTGTGTCTTAAGATTTGTTTAAAGGAAAGGGTCCTTTGATATTTATAACTATTAAGGCCAGATGATTTCTCATAAATCCATTAATGATGTTTAATGAAGCACATTGATTCAAATGCATTGATTAGTTGGGAAATCTTTAACCTGTTCCATAACTTGATATATAATTCCATCTCCAGCTAGGAAGGAGAAGCAAAAGACGTCATCCAAAGTTGAGACACAGTGTTGTCACCACCATAAATAACACATCAGTTATCATTTTCCCTTTTCAGTCTTGTGATAACTTGGTGTTGTGGTTTAGATTTAGTTCATTTTCCCGAGATAACTAGCTCAGGCTTTACTCATTTTTAATTGAGTGATACAAATTAACCAAAGATTTTTGTCTTTAAGTTGTTGTGCATCAAAAACTATTTCAGTGTCTGTTTTTCTGTGTTAGAACCCACTCAAATGTTGCATGAAGGCATGATTGATTTCATTTGATTTAGAGGCCATTTTAGATTAAGCTGTCAATTTTATTTTCAAGATGCCCTACCATTTTCAGAATGACTCCTTTTTTTGCCTTAATGTGAGTAGATGTGCTTGTTCTAAAAATATCATGTTTGATGCAAATATGAAGATAATAATTTAAGAGAGGCCTGCCACGTTATTTTATACATGACATTTGATTTTATCAACCAACGTTCATTTTCAGGAGATGTCTGCCATAGATCAAACTAGACGTAAAGCTGGGGAAGGAGGGGATGAAGGGGAAGAAGAGAGCGAGGAGCTACCAACTGGAGATGAGGATGCTGTGCTGGAAGAGGAGTCTGCCGACAAGAAAGAGGACTCCCTTGGAGCTTTGGTCTCACGCTGGGGCAGCAAGGAGTCCACGCCTGCCGCCTCCAGTAGCAAAGAAGGTACTGTAGGAGTGGCTGTAGCAGCTGTTGTACAGTAGCAGGTTGTTGCAGCAACTGTAGAGTAGCAGGTTGTTGCAGCAGCAACTGTAGAGTAGCAGGTTGTTGCAGCAGCAACTGTAGAGTAGCAGGTTGCTGCAGCAGCAAATGTAGAGTAGCAGGTTGCTGCAGCCAGCAGCAACTGTAGAGTAGCAGGTTGCTGCAGCAGCAACTGTAGAGTAGCAGGTTGTTGCAGCAGCAACTGTAGAGAAGTAGGTTGCTGCAGTAGCAACTGTAGAGTAGCAGGTTGTTGCAGCAGCAACTGTAGAGCAGCAGGTTGTTGCAGCAGCAACTGTAGAGTAGCAGGTTGTTGCAGCAGCAACTGTAGAGTAGCAGGTTGTTGCAGCAGCAACTGTAGAGTAGCAGGTTGTTGCAGCAGCAACTGTAGAGTAGCAGGTTGTTGCAGCAGCAACTGTAGAGTAGCAGGTGGTTGCAGCAACCTTAGAGTAGCAGGTGATTGCAGCAACCTTAGAGTAGCAGGTCGTTGCTCAAGAGCTTCACATGAAGTTGGGAGAAGTGTCAATGGTGCATTGGAAATTTGTGTGTGCTGCTGATGCCCATATGGTTGATAGCATGTAGGAACTGAAATGAATTTGTTTGCGTTGTAGAATTGTGGATCTTGCTCATTTTCGTTGCTAGATGTTGCCTAATATTTTTGGCTTTTCAATAGTTTTAGTGATGCTTCAATGAGAGCAATTCATCTTTGCATGGACCACTAACCTGGGAAGGTTTAGACCCAGAAACTGAAGTGAAAGATTAGTTTACTTGTAAGATGCCTACATCGTTGCTGTAGGCTTTGTCTTAACACCTTCCCCACGTATTGGGCGATGTGTACCAGTCGTTAAATTGCTCATTCATGCGCCGGTATAAATGAATGACATTTCATCTGTTTCACGACCTCTTTAAGAAATAACTTATGCCAGGTGAAATGTATTGTTCAATTTTATTTTGCATTTTTCTTAGGAAAGATAAAAATGTGTTTGGAGCAGTAAAGTCTGTTTCCCTATTCTACTACTTACAATCAACCATTTACAATCGTGGAAACATGAACGTGTTGAGGGTATGTATTAAATTTTCTAGGTTATTTTAGTTTTTGAGTCCATTTGAGGTGTTATTTTGAATTCCTATCCAGGAACGCCAGGTCCCAGTGACGACGCGAGCCAGGCTAGCGGCAGCAGCGCCAGGAGCAGCAGTGCGAGGGGCGGCCATCGCATCCCTTTCCTCTCCGGCAATCCCACCGTGGATGTCACCAGGGGCATCCTCCACCTCTACAAGCAGAAGTGCGTGTTTATTACAATATTGTTGCTTTATTTCGTATTACCATTTCTGCGATGCCATTCCAGCGTATTTGTTATGTAACATTTTGGTGATGCCATCCTTGTCTCTAGCGAGCATCCTCTGCCTCTACAAGCAGAAGTGCGTGTCATTCAGCGTATTTGTTTCATTTTGTGATGCCATTCCAGTGTATTTGTTTTATAACATTTCAGTAATACTATCATTTTTGTTTCTAGCAGGCATCTTCCACCTCTACAAGCAGAAGTGCGTGTCTTCTGGCCTAGTTGTTTTGTTTTATGTTACCATTTCTGTGATGCCATCGTTACTGCTGCTACCATCATTGTTGTCTCTAGTGTTATCCGGCGACTCTACAAGCAGAAGTTTGTGTCTTCCAGCATATTTGTTTTGTATTAATATTTCTGTGATGCCTTCATTGTTGTCTCTTGGGGAAATCCTGTGGAAACACAAGCAGGAGTGTGCTTCTTGGGTTTTCCTTGTATCGTTTTTATAGTAATTTCTGTAGTGCCATCATTGTTTTGAGCAACGAGCGTCCTGCATCTTTGCAGGCAGAAGTGTGTGCCCCAGTTCTATAAGCTTAGTTTCATTCTATGTGGTGCTTGCTGGAATGCCACTATTGTTTATTATCTCGAGCATGCGTACCATCCTCTTTAAATGGAAGGCAAACTTTTCCTTATGTGTTATAAGTATGAGCATTATAGTGCATTACTGTGGCTCTTTACTTTGGGGAGGTAAGGTTGCAGGCGAAGGTGTGAATTAACAAAATACCTTGTGGAAATCTGATAAGACCGTTTTTTTTACTCTAAAATTACTTGTACTGTATGTTAAAGAAAACTAAGAACTATAGTCCAACTATGGGCCATTCTAGGAGTACTTGAATCATTCTTATGTATTGTTTACTTTGCTGGTGTTGAATGACTATCATTGCACTTTTTGATTGAAAGACAAGAACTAAACTGATTTTCATGTTATTTGGATTGCAAAGACGTATTAACAAGCATTGCTTTGCTGAAATCTCTAATTTAGTAGTCTTGGGAATGCTAAGCAATACTTTTCAGTGCACCGAGCAGTATCATTAGAAGTGTAAGTTCTTTTCGAAGTAGCAGTGCTTTATCTAATCAGTACAGCGCCATTACCTTTGTGTTGCGTCTGTACAATTTTTCACTGCTTCAGCACAAAGACATCGCTGTCTCCTGGCGAGGAGCGCTCGTCTATGGTGTGCATGCTGTCCGTGCCCTCTTCCCTGTCCATCCACGACCTGCTGCAGTTCACGGCGCCGTGCTATAGTGGCATCCTGCACATCAGGGTCATTAGAGACTCCTCTCCCAACCAGTTCATGGTGCTCATCAAGTTCAAATCACAGGTCAGTTATCTGAGCAGATATTTGTGGCTCACTTGAGGAATTTTTGGAACTTGACTGCTTGAGGATTTTATTTCCTTCTCTTAACACGTTGGTCTCGACGTGCGCCGCCGGTGTACGTGGAGGGAATTTTCATGATGCTTCTTACCGACCAGTAGTCACAAGCTCAATTTTCATAAGTACTTAATCAAAGCTAAATAAAGGCATCATCCATTTAGTGTTTGCCATTTTCAAAATTGTTTCTACAATTGATTTTAAATTTGAGTTGAATGTTGTACTTCAGTTTAAACCATCTCAGTCAACGTGTTAACTGAACATTTTGTGTGCTCGAGTAATATTTACCTCAAGTTTGCTTTCAGACAGAAGCAGACGAGTTCTACACCAACTTCAACGAGAAGCCGTACAACAGCTTAGAACCAGACGTGCTGTGCCGGCTGGTGTACGTGACCCGCGTCGAGACCACCACCGAGAGCAAGGAGGGTGGACTACCTATTCCAGGTGAGCTGTGGTTGCTTTGTTTTTGAGGTGATGCATATTTTGGCTGGTCTGCATGCTCTGATGTTCATTTGAGAATTAAGAGAGTGACACCTAAATGGTCTAGGACCGAAGTTGTCATTTACTGAGTTTATTATTAACAATTCAATTCTGGTTTGATGACAAGTTTCCAATTTTGAATCATTGACTCCAATTCTCCCTCTGAAGGTGTAAAATTGTATTTAACACGTTAACTGCGATAGGTTAAACAGAAGTTCAATATTCAAATGAAATTTAAAGTCAAAAGTGATAACCAAATCTGTAAATATCAAACATTAACCGGGCCTGTTAAATACCATTACTTTAGAAAGGTTGTTAGAATTTTTCAAAACGACCCATCGATGGGTCGTTTCGCAGCAGGAAAAACCTAACCACGACCCACCGGTGGGTCGTATCGCAGTCAATGTGTTAAAGCATAACTGAAAGTTATCATGGAAACCAAGTTTTAAGGAATGAAATATGTTTGGAGGAACAAATCCGGTCTGATTGTTGTTGAAACTAAGTATTCTCTTTGGTCGAACTCTTACCATTGTGATTCTGTGTCTCTAGCATGGCTGAATAGCGCAACTGCATGCTGTCAGCCTCCTGTTATGTATTTGTAAGAACCTAAATGCATTCAGGTATACTTCCTTAATGTATTCATGTATATTTCTTATACTTCCATTCAGTGCATCCATGACTTAGTAACTCAATTTTATCTCAATAGTCTCACAGTTTTTATTTTTCCCATCTTCATATTTTGATCTCTATTCAATTAAACGGCACACTTAGCTGTTATTGTGATAACATTGTTCTTCAACCAAACCATAGGCCACACGGAGCTTCCGACATGCCCAGTGTGCCTTGAGCGAATGGACGAAAGTGTAGACGGTGTGCTGACCATCCTTTGCAACCACTCCTTCCATGGGGAGTGCCTCGCCAAGTGGGGCGACACGAGGTACCTGCCACTTGACACGTTCACTGCGATGGGCTAAACTCACGGTAGAGGAAACGAGGTAGAGTCATTTCTATGGGGGAAAATACACTTTCTCTTGTTCGGTTAGCCAATAAAATAGCTTTATTTCAAACAAACTTTATGACGTTACCATTGCGACATGTCGTTTGGCCAGCATTGGTAGTAGATTTGGGGCTAGCTGTGTTGTCAGATGCAATATGAGCGCTGTTATTATTTCGTTGCCATAACGTCCACTTTGCCACACGATCGACGAAAAAAGACTTGTTTGACCCTCCCTACCTTGTTTCTTCTACCGTGGTTAAACCAAAGTTCAATGTTAAGTAAAAGTTGTTAGCAATTCTATAAATACCAAACAGTAACTGGGCCCATTACATACTGTTAATTTTAAAAGCTTGTTAAAATTTTTAAAGCAACCTATCGATGGGTTGTATCATAAGCAACTTGTTAAATTTCTTGTGAGGCCAATTCACAAACTCAATGGGTTTGAGTTATTCTTTATACTTGATCAAAGTGTTGTCAATCAAATGCTCAACCTAGCGATCACTGTCTCTCCTGAGGACATAAGGAATAATTTATCATCATTATTCTGCATTGTTTCATTGAAAATTTTGCACCCTATTGCGTTTTTTACGTAATAATTTATTTGGTTTGTAATTCATTACAAGTATGTTTCCATTGCAGTCTCTTATGGCTGTAAGTTTGATATTATACCGTGTTAAGTTAAATATACTCATGTTCAATTAAATTAATAGAAGGTTTATTTTTCACTGGTGGTGCAGCCGAATTACGGAATGATGTATGCTTTAATTACTAAAGTTCTGTAAAATTTTGTTAGGGGAGACGAAATACTGAATTGTGGTAATGTTGGTAAGCCTAATCGTTTCTAACTTTTTCAAATCTCTTATTTTAATCAGTAGTTGACATTAGATCATGGAAACTAAATGAAAGGGTATGCAAAATGAGAAAGGCTACTGATACGTCGAGTGAAATGAAATATTATAGTAGCTTGAAACAAAAATTGAGAAAGTACGCAAAATAAGATTCTAAAGTAGCTGGAAATAATACTATAACTTCAAGCAAAATGAGATCCAACAGTTGCTGGAAACAACAATGGTGAAAGTAAGCTCCAAAAAAACATGTAAAAGTAACTGAAAACTTTACTATAAACCCAAGCAAAATCAGCTCCAATAGTTATTAAAAACAACAATTGAGAGAGTAAGCCAAGTAAGATTTAAATGGTACTGGAAACATTACTGTAACGCTAAGTAAAGTGAGGTGCAATAGTTGCTAGAAAGAACGATTTCAAGCCAAAAAAAATAGCAGTGGTTGACGCATACTATGTACGTGCAGTTGTCCCGTGTGCCGGTACTGCCAGACGGTGGAGGCGGAGGAGAACCAGGTGTGCTCCCAGTGCGGCGCTCGGGACTCGCTCTGGATCTGCCTCATCTGCGGCCACGTCGGCTGTGGCAGATATGTGGGCGGACACGCTCACAGGTATGGCGCATCCTATGCTTTTGTTGTGCTCCATGGCACATTATTTGTTGTGCTCTATGGTATATCATTTGTTGTGCTCACTCTTGGCACATTATGAACTCAAGCATAAGCCCTTACTGTTCTCTCCATGAAGTACAGCTTTGTTTTAAGTCGAGTGTAGCCATTGTGTTGGGCTGAGTGTAGCATTGTGTTGGGCTGAGTGTAGCATTGTGTTGGACTGAGTGTAGCATTGTGTTGGACTGAGTGTAGCATTGTGTTGGGCTGAGTGTAGCATTGTGTTGGGCTGAGTGTAGCATTGTGTTGGGCTGAGTGTAGCATTGTGTTGGGCTGAGTGTAGCATTGTGTTGGGCTGAGTGTAGCATTGTGTTGGGCTGAGTGTAGCATTGCATGGGCTCTGTGCGCAATTTGAAGTAACTATTGCATGTAGCATGTTTTTTCCATGTTGAACGTAAAATGTGTATTGCGTCTGATGCGTATGCGCTTGTGCTTTTATTATGCAGCAGTACGTCTTTTTAGTGTAAAATTACACCAGCAGAATACAAAATTGTCTCTGCAGAGTGGAGAGCTGTCTGCTCGGTACAGAACTATTGCATAGCATTATCATTATTAGCACCCTGATCCTGAAGAAGTTGTTGATATTTTGTTTTCACCTCAGTTCAGCATCACAAATAGGATTGAGTGAATTTATGACTGCTTTTTCCTATTGGTCGCATATTGAACCTTTTAGATTTCCAGGCTTTTCAAAATTGTTTTTGAAAAGTGCAAGCATGGGCGTGAAGGTTTTTTATCTTCATAATGACATGATGACTTTCCTGTCTATAAACGAAGGAACAATTTGTGTTTAGATTTTTACTGAGATACATATACAGTATTCTGTGTAGAAAAGTTCAAGATTGACAAATTTACTGGTGGTATAACTTTAAGTTTTTGTCTATTTTGGTAGGAACTCGATTAATTGCTAAATGGTTGTGCCTGATCTTTAATATGAATCCTGTTTTATTCTGAGAACGTTTTCCCCAACACGTTAATTAGGTGTATGTTAAATTGGTTGACGTGCTTCTTGTGACAGGCACTTTGTGGAGACAAACCACCTGTTCAGCATGCAGCTGGGCAACAACAGGGTGTGGGACTACGTCAGAGACAACTATGTGCACAGGCTGCTGCAGAGCGAGGGAGACGGCAAGGTATGTGCACTTTCGTGATGTGGCCTACTAATGCTCTCCGGAATTGACAGGTAATAGAATAGATTATGCTCAAGGTTATAGAATGCTGCAAGGTGGAAAAGCTGTGAAGCTGGAAGGTGGATGTAAGTGGGAAATAAAGTCTCTTTCAGTTGCATTTTTCATTAGTTTTCACAAATAATCAGGGATGCGGAAGAAATGGTAACATCTTGTAAAAATGTTGGAGGGCTTGAAAAACTGTGAGGTATATACTGCTCTGTTTTTGTGACTAACGTGGTGTAGAGTTTTTGTCATATCATTCACTTGTGTCGGAACACACGTGGTGCATAGATTCTACGTTTCCTTAACTCTATACTGAATGATACTTTCACCTTTCTTCTCTTTGGAATACCCTTGTTGTGGTTAGGGTGTCTGAAACTGTCATAATCTAATCTAAGCCACAGCTCTTCGCTATCACACGACTGCTAAATCTTCAGAAGTATAAAATTTACACTTTACACGTCTGAAGATCTAGCTCTGGTTGTTATGGAGTCTAAGCTCCATAATACAGTTCTTCCGGAGACTACACGACTCTTATTCTAGCTTCACGACATTGTTAGATTGTTAGCGTTCGAGTAGGAGGAAATAGAAAGCATTCCAATTTATCCTAAAATCAGCTAATCTGCTCCTTCATAATTTTTTTGCCTCTATGAAAATTCCCTTGTATACTGTGTATGAAAATCCACGAGAATCCTTGATTAAATATCTTACTTCACTCCACGAGCAATGTATATTGCTAATATACTGAATATAGTATTATGTCACTCCACTATTATGTCATTTGTATTATGTCACTGCTCGAGTACTGAATATATTATTATGTCACTCCACGAGTACTGAAGAAAAGATCCCACTACCGTGTTACTCAGGTGGTGTCGTACGAGCGAGTTGGCGATGGTGAGGGCATGTGTGGAGGCGGAGAATGCGATAGCAACGGAGGCGGTGGCAGCGACTGCAGCACCAAGGAGGAACTGCTGCTGGCTGGAGAGGAGAAGCTGTCGTCGCTGCAGCTCGAATACACTCACTTACTGTCTTCTCAGCTTGAGACTCAGCGTCTCTACTTCGAGGACAAAATGACCGAGCTTGTTAGCACCGCGTCTGTTGAGGTGCTTATCTTGTTTACTATGTGCGTAGCACCACGGTAATCAAAGGTCGAGTTGAATAACACTCCGAAAAAGCCAGAAAATGTACTTGGAATGACACTAAAAATGCCCGTAAAGTGTTTTTTCCTAAGGCCTAAACCAATTTATCTGAACTAACCTAAACTATTTCTAATAAACTATACCTAACTTACTCGAACTAACCTAAACTAACTCCCGGGTAGAAAATATGAGGTGCCGAGCGGCGAGTTAGGTAGGCCTTCTTTTTGTTGAAGTATTATAACTTTTTTGTTTTGTTACGGACCATCTTTTCTCGGTTTGCTATTGTCCTGTCTTAGAGCATTTATTGCTTTTTTCAACTTTTATTTTGTTTCATAAACTTCCTTCTTAACTTGCTTTATTTATGCACAGGATATCCTGTGTAAGAAGATGCGATCTACAGTCCATACTAAATGGTTCCTTTTCTTTGTAATCTTGAGATCTTTTTTGTGGTCGTACCCATCTAATATAGTATGGGGTGTTGATATGTTCTTTTTTGTGGAGTATCTAGCACTTTTTTCATGCGACGTCCCTTTTCTTTGAGTCGTTCCACTCTTTCGATGCCACACTCTCATATCTGAAGTGTTTTTCTTTCTACACCGTTTTTCCACGTTAATATTTCCACTGTAGTACGTGTTTTAATTTCCACACTTGCTTGCTCACCGTCTCATGCTCTGACGCGTTTCAGGCTGACGGGCTGCGGCAGGCCAGCCACCAGCTACGTGAGGAGGTGGACGAGCTGAAGAAACAAATCTCCGTCCTCGTCAAAGACAAGCAGCTCGCCGATAAGCGCTACCAGCAGCTGCAGGCCAAGCATAACAAAGTTCGTTTCATCTTTTATTTGCACTCATCACATGCGTGTGCTTCTAGATGAGCTTATTTGCGTTGTTTCCTCGCGATTTTCTCTCTCATTACCGGTACTCATTGTTGTGAGTGCGAGACGTGGTTGTTGGTTAGCTAATCTAAGATGCCCTTGAACACTTTTCACCTTTTTATTGGAAGTTTTGAAATTTAGTTAAATTAGCCCAAACTCGCAACTCCTCAGGTAATGAAAACTTTTTACGGTGCTTAACTGCTGTATTTACTGTAAAACAAAGTAATTTTTATTACCTACAGGGAAATGTTGGTGTACGTATTAGTAAGGTACTATGTAGTGAAATTTCCATACTCCCAAAAAAAGGCTAAAAATGCTTATATTTTCACCTTTTTACTTGAAATTTGTAATAAAAATTGTTTGTAATATTTTGTTAATTTCATCGTAAGAAGTTTTATGCGACTACAAATGTGTTAAAAAAATAAGTATATCATATGAAGTACATCGTGTTCAACGCAAGAATAGTTATACCGTATCTGCTGGCTGATTAATCTTGAAAATCTTTTACCTTTAATTCTTGTTAATTTCTTACATTGCTCAAATAGTTCTCTGGTACTGAACCACTTTACTACACTATTGTTCATTTGAATTTTTCTACGTTGATACTTGTTCTTGAGTTTATAAATGTTGTCGCATTCAAGTGAACATGCTTTGTTTATCCAGCATATAAAATTGTAGAACTTCTAATAATTTATACCTGAATTTCTTTGGTAAATACGTTCTCTTACTGTAACGTTTAATTTAAATAAGGTGTATTGTGTTATCTTAATGATCATATATGAGTGCTTCGTTCAGACTCACTTGGAGCTGGAGACCGAACAAGAACTTAACAAAAACTTGCGCCAGAGCAAAGTGGAAAATCTCAGCAAGCTCGACGAGTTACGCCAAGAACTGCAGCGCAAAGATGAGGTTAGTGGTTCAGTGGCTTTTCGCCAGGATTTCGAAACATTACTTCGATTCAGGGTGATGGGAGTTTATTTTGGTCATCTTTTTATGGCCTATTTTTTGCTTTTTTTGGGAATTTTGAACTTTTATATTCAAATTAACTTATTTTTGTGATTGAGGAACTCGACAATGTAATGCAGTATGTTTATTTTTAGTTTTTTTTGTATCAATCAGAATTTCAAGTTACGTCGTGTGCTCACTCAAATAAAAATTTGCTCTCTGTGAAAGTCCAAAATTTTCCTTTGAATAACTCTTCTGGGGGATACAACTATTCAATCTATGGGAATTAGCGCTCCCAGGGGAAAAGATGAGATCCCGAGTTGAAGGTTAGGCAGGCTTGCCTTTTGTTAAAAATAGAAAAGGTTTAATTCTTTGTTTTGTTACGGAAAATATTTTTTCGGTTCTCTGCTGTCCTTTGTTGTAGCACTTACTATTTAGTTCTTCAAATTTTTTTTCTTGTTTCATTAACTTTTTTATCAAGATACTGTTCATATACTCGTTGTGCATAGATTTCGAGTTAAACGGTGCCTTCCTTCTTCCTTTCTTTCTAACGCCTTTGTTGCGGTTAGGGAGGCTTAAACTTACATGCCTGATATAAATATACCTTGGAATAACTACAAGTAATACTCTAATTTGTTACATTTTTTACAGGTGTGCTTTGTTAACCTTAGGTAGTTCCTTATAATGTTTTATACCAACATATTTTTGCATAGAGGGACCGATTCTTCAACCGAAATTAGGTGGCAATCTGCTAAATCTTCAAAAAACTAGAATTCGGTTTTCACGTGCAGAACATGTTTTGTTCAAATAGCACTGAGCGATATTTCCTGTTTTTAACTCAATTGATTTGTAAAATTTTGTCTAATAATCTCACTGGAAAATTTATGCATAATACGAAAACACCAGCCTGGTAATAGTTTTATTGGATCACCTGCTGACGTGACGTTGGGAGGTGGTGTGACACACGTTATATTTCTGAATGCCACGTTTTTGGTGAACAAAACAGTTGTGAACAACAAAAATATCCCCCTAATATCAGTACTGATATCGTGTGTCAAATGTGCAGTCAATAGCAGACTTGGAGGGCCAAGTTCGGGACCTGCTGGTGCATCTCGATGCGTCCACCTCAGTAGCGGGCAATCCGGAGATGGCGGGCGCAAGCATCTCGTTGCCGCAGCAACAACAGTTGAACAAAGGCAGAGGCAGAAGAAAGCGATAGCTTCATATTCATGTACGTATACGAATTTCGTTTTATTTCTTGCTCCTGGGAGGCTTCTAACTACTCAAGTTAGGCTTCTTCCTGAGGTAATAAACGTATGTTTTATAAACTTCCAAGTCATTTGAAAATAATTCCTGTAAGATTTAGGGTCATTAATGTGGCATACACAGATGCATCATTTGTCCAATACGATTTTCTTGTGAAAAACAAGGATTTTATGGAAGGTTATTTTAGTTTTGTGATATTCTTAGCAAACTCCCACCGCTGTGTAAGTATGGATACGATTTACTTAGCGAGGTATTTATGTCTTCTGGTATCTGTAATTTTTAAGGGTTTATCCTTCACTCGCAAAGACCCCGACGGAAGTCATGTTTAATACCTCGAGTTATTTCCCTGTTACTGAATATTGAAAATATGGTTTAAGTCAAATTATAGATAAGCGTGTCTAACCTGATAACTCATTCAGGTTTGATTTGATGGATAGTTTTTTGATTTTGTAGATGGAATGTTTGTGCTTCAACAGCCTACGTTGAATGACTGAAAAAATAAGTTCCTTCCCAAAGACCATTGAAGGCTTAGAGGAAGTTTTTAGGTGTGAATTTTTTTCTGCAAGGATTGCCTCTAGTTACATATCCTGTATCAGGACTATCGTAGTCGAGCTTCTTGCTGGTATACCAATTTCTTGAGCCACTCTTTGTTCGCCAGGGTATAACACCTGTAAAAAGGTCTCTCCACGTTGTGACCTATTCTCGTCTTATTTTTTCTCAATTTTCTATAGTTTTCCATCGGATTCTCTCTTCTTTTTTTTCATCGGGCAGTGTATTTGTTTAGATCTCAGTCGAAATGTCCTTATGGTCGACTACGGGCCTAGGAAATGAGGTGTGTATGTGGAAGTTAGCAAATTCTTAACCGTGTACTTATCACACTACTAGATGTCGAGTGGAAAGTAAAAAATGTTTTTAAATGATGGGAAGAGGTTCCTTAAAACCGGTTTTGCACCCAAAATTTTGTTAGATTAGATAAGTTGGTTTAACACGTTGACCACGTTTGCGCGGTCAGTAAGGTCGGTTGGGTTGCAATTAGGGAAATTAAAAAAGTCTACTGCTCGAATACATTTCTATCTTTTTTAAGAAGTTTGAAAGATTGTAATTGGACGATAATATTTTACCTGGTGCGCTAAAATCTGTTTTAAAAAGTAGTGAAATAATTGAAATGTTGTTCATTTACACCGGTACATGAATTAGCAATTAACCTTGGTACACGTTTCTCTCGGTACGTAGTCAACGTGTTAAGCCTGTCCTTCTTAACCACAACCTAGGTGTTCCGAAAGGAAATTTAGTAAATACTAAAAAAGGTAAATTGATTATTATCACTGCTTTCTGAATCGTTTTCAATTTCACATCTACGAAATAAAGTTGAGCGTAGCTCATTGGCCTAAAATTGGTTAAAACACCGTTAAAATTAGTTGGGTTAAAGTAAATAGTCATTTTGTTCCTAGTAAGAACTTTGCTCTGAGAGAATTTTGTTTTGCTAGCTTAGTTCTATCGTTCCGCCTATTTTTGAGAACCGTTGAGTAGGTGTATATTTCTTTTGTAAACACGTCCAATCATGTGAAAAATTTTTGTAAGCTCACTGGGGTTAAATTGTGTAGTTTTTCTAGCTCGATCGATTGCCTGTAGGATTCTTTTCATTTAGCACCTTCTCGCTTTTGTAATACACATTTTTTTTCGACCACAGCCAATCATTTTATCATTATTCCCGTCAAGTCACTAGTTGAATACGTAAACTTAAGGGTTAGTCATATTTCCTGCTCAACTGTGATATGTCAAAAAATGCGAAAGAAATTTCATATTTTCTTGTACAATTCAACTATGTCAAAGTATCCTTTACATACTCGTATGTCAGGGTGCATTTACTGTGAAAGATGCAGCTTGTCATTGACTCAACTTTCATCGCGAATGGCGTTGTAATTTTTTACAAGTGCGAGTGTTCTGCTCAGCAGGGTGCGTACAGGCTATGAGGTTCAAAATTCCACTACTTTTTCATGACTTTTTATGCCAACCAAATCACATTTTCACTACCTCTCTCTGCCCAAAATAATGTCACACAAAGTTAAATTGCAGCACAATAAATGTATTTCAGTCATAAACTTCACAGAACATTCCTCATTACTTGCAGGTCTTGTTTTCATAAATGTGTAAATGATCATCACAACACCAAACAGTCATGCTGGACAGTTCAATAGCATCTGCTATGCATTTGCCAGTGCATTAAGTTTGTCATTAATTTCCGCATTCAGCCCCTTGAGTTGTTCTTGCTTGTCTTTGACTGATTTCCTCAATGCATTTGACTTTGCCAGTAGGCGCAAATCATTCTTGTCCTCTGCCTTCCGTGCAAAGCTGTCAGCATCCTCCACCAGCGCTTGCAGACTCTCCTCCATCCTCTTCCGTTTTGTCTTCAGGTTCTCCAATTCATCCAGTTCTCTCTTCCTCTTCTCTCCCTTCTTCTGCTTCTCTGCCTCTTCCTTCTTTTGATCCAGGTAGTGTTGATAGCGCTGTCTGCCCTGTGAAGCTGAAAAGAGGAGTTTCTTGGAAATGTCAACCTTGGAGATACCTCCTACATGTTTGATGTGGTCCATGACCACTCTCTGCGCCACGATGGTGTTCTCACCCATGTTGACTTCCATGAGCTGCTTGCTCACAGAAAAGCCCCTTTCCACTGAAGCCTGGCCATTGTTGGCGATGTCGAACTCCGACTCGCACGCGGTGCAAACCGCCATTGTTTTCAGTTTGGGATGCGGTGCTATCCATTGTTGAAAGTCTTTGTCTCGCAACCACAAGTTGTTGAAAGAACAACTGCCTGGCATGACGATAATTCCTCAGCTCAGTCTCGGCACCGTAACTCTAGTCACACACACACGGGATGGTCAAGACCGATGATAAAAACTCAGCTCGAAAATGTTTAACAGTGGCGACAGGTCAACAATGGTCCGAGCGAGCGCGTGCGCGTGTCTTCAGTCACACTGAGCGCGTTTGGTTTCACGTGACGCCTGAGAACCAATCAAAATCGCGGACACTAAAGACGTAGCTGTATCAACCAATCAGAGCCCAAGCAACACTCGAAGGTAACTGACAACGCCTCGCTCAATGCGGACCAAACGGAACGAAAATTTTCAACAGTAAAATTTTCTTTTCACGAAAATCCTAAAATTTCATGACTTTCAATGACCATTTTTAAAATTCCACTACTTTCGAGGCCTTGAATTTTATTTTCGAAATTCAACTACTTTCCATGCTTCTCCATGCCTGTACGCACCCTGGCTCAGGCAAGTTCAATTCGAGGTGGTGGTAAACTGAAATACACTATTGTTGTGAAATAGATGCTTTAATTCTACTGTTCTAAATAGCGTGAAAGAACAAGTACAAAAGACGCATTAGCTGCGATGAAAGGGGGCTGTTGTTAGTGTTATCAATTCTACGGTCAGGCGAGAATGAAATAGGGGTGTTATTACAGATTAACTAAAAATTCCCAACTCTGTAAGATGTTATTCGTTCTTGCGTGTGAAAGAAACCTGGCTCTCCTTGAAAGCTGTTTTTCTTGTGTCAAGTCAATTAATATCTGAGCTGAGGTGACACAAATTTGCTCTTGTGTTGACTTTAACTCTAATTAATCTACTAGAAATTTTGTAACTTGGTTATGGATTGGATATTTGTGCTGTGAAAGGTGCTAAACGTTCATGTGAACTTAACTATGAGTTTACGGTCTTCTATTACTGCAGCTAATTAATAACCGTGCATTGTGAATGTAATTTGTTTTGCATGATATTTATGATAGCGTGCAAAGTGGTTAGTGGTTTTACTGTGATGGAAGTGGAAGCAAATTTATATTAACCCTACAAGGACCGTATAATTTTCAAATAAATGCAAGAATAAGATATTGCGCAATATCTCGTTCAACATATATGTTGCATATTAATATGCAATAGATACGGGCTATTAGGCAAAAATTGAAGAGTAAAAGAACGTTGTAAGTTATTCCTTGTCTCTCTAGAATGACGTTGGTCCTTGCAGAGGTAAATTAAAAGAATTGCATACTCCTGCATGTATTGAATGGGTTGATATGTTATATGCACATATACCAGTATGTTGTGCATTAAATAGTTTACTTGATAGTAAAGTGCCTCCCGGAGTATAAAACCTGAAATTTGGTTCCAGGACAACCGCTTTCTTCCACCATACTATTTGTACCAAAAATTTGGTTTGTTTTGTGCCTTGCCTCGCTGGAAAAGCCTGCCTAGTGTAGCCTTCATGGCTAGGATAGCCCAGCTGTGTGAGCTGACCGTGTGTGGTCTTGTAGGTGGGTGGCGTTACGCTGGCGACCCCGGCAGAAACGTTTCCGTAAAATTATTATTATTGTAGGTGGGTTAGCCTCATTTGTTCAGTGGCAGTAAGCTGCCCTCGCCCAGCCTCTCTGAGTAGGCTAGCCACGCCTTGCTGGGTAGGCTAGCCTCGCCTTGCTGGGTAGGCTAGCCTCGCCTTGCTGGGTAGGCTAGCCTCGCCTTGCTGGGTAGGCTAGCCTCGCCTTGCTGGGTAGGCTAGCCTCGCCTTGCTGGGTAGGCTAGCCTCGCCTTGCTGGGTACGCTAGCCTCGCCTTGCTGGGTACGCTAGCCTCGCCTTGCTGGGTACGCTAGCCTCGCCTTGCTGGGTAGGCTAGCCTCGCCTTGCTGGGTAGGCTAGCCTCGCCTTGCTGGGTAGGCTAGCCTCGCCTTGCTGGGTGGGCCAGCCTCGCCTAGCTTTGTTGGGTGGGCTAGCCTCGCCACGCCTTGCTGGGTAGGCTAGCCTCGCCACGCCTTGCTGGGTAGGCTAGCCTCGCCACGCCTTGCTGGGTAGGCTAGCCTCGCCACGCCTTGCTGGGTAGGCTAGCCTCGCCACGCCTTGCTGGGTAGGCTAGCCTCGCCACGCCTTGCTGGGTAGGCTAGCCTCGCCACGCCTTGCTGGGTAGGCTAGCCTCGCCACGCCTTGCTGGGTAGGCTAGCCTCGCCACGCCTTGCTGGGTAGGCTAGCCTCGCCACGCCTTGCTGGGTAGGCTAGCCTCGCCACGCCTTGCTGAGTAGGCTAGCCTCGCCACGCCTTGCTGGGTTAGGCTAGCCTCGCCACGCCTTGCTGGGTTAGGCTAGCCTCGCCACGCCTTGCTGGGTAGGCTAGCCTCGCCACGCCTTGCTGGGTAGGCTAGCCTCGCCACGCCTTGCTGGGTAGGCTAGCCTCGCCACGCCTTGCTGGGTAGGCTAGCCTCGCCACGCCTTGCTGGGTAGGCTAGCCTCGCCACGCCTTGCTGGGTAGGCTAGCCTCGCCACGCCTTGCTGGGTAGGCTAGCCTCGCCACGCCTTGCTGGGTAGGCTAGCCTCGCCACGCCTTGCTGGGTAGGCTAGCCTCGCCACGCCTTGCTGGGTAGGCTAGCCTCGCCACGCCTTGCTGGGTAGGCTAGCCTCGCCACGCCTTGCTGGGTAGGCTAGCCTCGCCACGCCTTGCTGGGTAGGCTAGCCTCGCCACGCCTTGCTGGGTAGGCTAGCCTCGCCACGCCTTGCTGGGTAGGCTAGCCTCGCCACGCCTTGCTGGGTAGGCTAGCCTCGCCACGCCTTGCTGGGTAGGCTAGCCTCGCCACGCCTTGCTGGGTAGGCTAGCGTCGCCACGCCTTGCTGGGTAGGCTAGCATCGCCACGCCTTGCTGGGTAGGCTAGCCTCGCCACGCCTTGCTGGGTAGGCTAGCCTCGCCACGCCTTGCTGGGTAGGCTAGCCTCGCCACGCCTTGCTGGGTAGGCTAGCCTCGCCACGCCTTGCTGGGTAGGCTAGCCTCGCCACGCCTTGCTGGGTTAGGCTAGCCTCGCCACGCCTTGCTGGGTTAGGCTAGCCTCGCCACGCCTTGCTGGGTTAGGCTAGCCTCGCCACGCCGTGCTGGGTTAGGCTAGCCTCGCCACGCCTTGCTGGGTAGGCTAGCCTCGCCACGCCTTGCTGGGTAGGCTAGCCTCGCCACGCCTTGCTGGGTAGGCTAGCCTCGCCACGCCTTGCTGGGTAGGCTAGCCTCGCCACGCCTTGCTGGGTAGGCTAGCCTCGCCACGCCTTGCTGGGTAGGCTAGCCTCGCCACGCCTTGCTGGGTAGGCTAGCCTCGCCACGCCTTGCTGGGTAGGCTAGCCTCGCCACGCCTTGCTGGGTAGGCTAGCCTCGCCACGCCTTGCTGGGTAGGCTAGCTCACCCAGAAGGCTGGATGAGGCTAGCTCACCCAGAAGGCTGGATGAGGCTAGCTCACCCAGAAGGCTGGATGAGGTTAGCTCACCCAGAAGGCTGGATGAGGCTAGCTCACCCAGAAGGCTGGATGAGGCTAGCTCACCCAGAAGGCTGGATGAGGCTAGCTCACCCAGAAGGCTGGATGAGGCTAGCTCACCCAGAAGGCTGGATGAGGCTAGCTCACCCAGAAGGCTGGATGAGGCTAGCTTTGCTTCGCGCTAGGTAGGCTAGGTATGCCTGTTGAGCTTTTACTGTAGAGCGAGTTTGATCGGAAATAAGTATAAAAAGGCAAATGCGTACGCTATCATGTAATTATGCAGAACTGGTTCATTTGGATGGAACTCCGAAAGATTTTCATTAATCAATGTCTAGCAATATCATTTTGCACTACTGCTCTCACCAATGAATTACGAATACTTGAATAAAGATCTTATTTGTACAAACTTGTTTGCTATTTTATCAAGAAATCTAGCCATTAGTCAGCCTGAAAACAAGAAAAACAAGGAGAGAAATTCAAATTATTCCAGCGACATTTTACTTGGTGAGCTTTAGACCTCAAGTTGCTCCCGCACGGCGTCACCCATGATGTCCTCCATGAGGGCGAGCAGACCACGAGCTGCCTCCTCCACTCCGGCGTGGTGGCTCTCCAGGGCCTCGGTCACGTACGGCAGCGTGTCCGCCAGCAGCGGCTGCAGCCACGCCTCCCGCAGCTCTTCCACCAGCCCGTGCATCATCCCCAGCACGCATATGTGGACCTGTAATCAAAGTTCGAATTCTCACCGTAATATATTTATTAAAGGGCATTTGAAAGGGTGAAAAGCTAGAATACTGCACAATTTTACGCCTTCGATTCTGTGGGTCATTGTAGGGCTAGGGAACGTTAGATAGGAAGGGTGAATATTTTTTTTCATTGAAACTGTTTGCATAGCAATTATTATGTAAAGTAAGAAAAAATATTCTCACTTCATGGGTTAAAATTAAAAAAATGAATGATCTGAAAATAAGATCAACTGCACACTCGTCTACATTAATATGAATAATTTGAGTGAATCAATCCAGTGAAAATTTTCCGAAATATTAAACTGCTTCAACTTGGGTATTCAAGGTTTTTGCTAGCTATGTCCAACAATTAGAGAATTATTTCAATACTCAACTGATCTTTTGAAAAGAAAGAAAACGTGATCGACACTGTGAATGTTTATAACTTAGAATTATACAACTTAGACCTAACTAAATTATTTCTAATGAAGTCTGGCAAGCTTTTCGGGTAAGGACATAACTCAGACGCTCATAAACTTACATCCCATAACTTGTTGATGATAAGTCAAACAGACATAAGCAGATCTAAATAAGATGGGCCTGCAGGAAATGAATGATCCAGAATATGTTGGTCAAAATAAATATATATTTTATATATATTATGTTATATAATTTATGTTATTTAAAATTACAGTATTAGTCAAATATATATATATATATATATATATTAGACTAATACTGTGAATGTTTATAACTTAGAATTATACAACTTAGACCTAACTAAATTATTTATAATGAAGGCTGGCAAGCTTTTCGGTTAAGGACATAACTCAGACGCTCATAAATTTACATCCAGTTATTTATAATTACAGTATAAGTCTAATATATATATATATATATATATATATTAGACTACTATTATAAGTCTAATATATATATATATATTAGACTAATACTGTAATTATAAATAACAATATCAGGGCACACCATCATGTCATTTTGTACTTGCATTAGTTTTTATGCTGGCATGATTTATTTGGACTATTTACCAATACTTCAATAATTTATTGGCCTAAATAAAACCCTTTATATTATCTCTTAACTAACTAAGAATTAATTAATTGACGAAGTCATTAGACGTAGAACTATTTCGTAAATAAAAATTAGATGAAAACGATGCAGGACATAAATGATGTCAGAATTTTTTTTTAAAATGTTTCTCTTTCTTGAATTTAAAAATAGGTCATCAAATCTTCAAATTGATTTAATCATTCAGGGCTGAACTTTGCGAACGACTCACAGGATGCTATGGGTTAAACAAGATAACTTGAAGAACACCCGCATTAATGAACTTCGCGATAAGAAAAATGTACTACCTTTAAAAAAAACTACCCCGCGCAGATTGACGATTGGCTCATTCAGCGGCTTTTACCGTACACCGTCTACACTCAGAAAGTCGCCAACTGCTGAAATGCCTACAAAATTAAACTGCGATCACCTTCGTATACGTAGGCAGGAGCCCTGAATTACGTGTCGATGTATTGAATTTTTTTCTGAGAATCTAAAATCAAACAATCAGACGCTCTTCTCTACACTATCTTTTCATCACACTTTCACAAATGTTACCTTAATCTTTCATAAATTCCCCGTAACGCAACCATATCAAGAGAAGTAATGATGTGCTTTCAGCATGTAAGCATATTTCAATCTAATTTCAGATTAAGCGACCTTCTTATTAAGGCTATGCAGGACCAAAGTTAATATGAAGTTCAGCCTCAAAAAATGAGGCGAGCATAACAGATATACGTGGTTTATGGCATATCATGGCATTAAAATTGTTCTCGTATAATACGCGTTTTGTAAGCTCCGAGCTTACTTGATTCCATTTGACCTTTTGAAATGCAAATTTAATTATCTAGCAAGAAATCTCATGATATGCCTCATAAGAAGAAGTGCTCCTAAAGTATTTGGAGTTAAGACTGGACGGTCTTAAAGCTGCAATAAGCAGCTTTATAGCAGCTTCCTACACGATGGTTCCACTCCATCAAAAAAGATGGCGAGTTCCTTAAATCTACAATAGGATACAAACAAAAAAGGCGAGTTGGAAAGAGAAAAGGTTGACAGCAGGAAACTCACCTCAGAATGCAGGTCCTCCCTGAGCAGCAACAAGACCTGCCGATTGAGGTCTGCCCAGAGCGCGTCGTTGCGGGTGGCAGAGCACAGCTGCACAAGGCACGGCTTCAGACGGTCCCGCACGCGCTCCTTGTAACTCTCCATGCCTCCCACTGTGTTCTTCATCTGAGTACAAATTTAGATTTAATTATCATGCAAAAAATCTCAAGAAATGTCTCATGAGAAGAAGTGCTACTAAAGAATTTAGAGCTATTATTATTATTATTATTTTCAGGTTTTCCCGCCGCTTTCGATACTTTGACGAAATCACAGCGCAATTTGGTAGCATTGTTGCATTTGGGTCTTATAATGGGCAGTTTCGGAGGGTGTGAGTCATCTCAGCTCCGTTTCAGTGCCGTGGTGTGTCAGCTTGGTCTGACGGAGGAGCGACGGTGTTTCTAATCGCGGGCATCCGCGCTGGCGTTGGTTTGGGCCCCATATGAGGCGGAAAAGATTTTCTTTCTAGAGGTTACTTATTTTCAGTTGGTGAGTCAAATTTCATGGAGTAGGCGAATTTCAAGTAAGAAAAGGTTCAGAGGAGAGCGTGGCCCGCAGATGGCGAGGCCGGTCAGTAGTTCAGGGAGGTTCGGCTCCTCGCCGAGGCGAGCTTGCCGCTCTTGTGTGTAGTCGGGACATTCGAGAAGAATGTGGCGGACCGTTAACGGCACAATACAATTTTCGCAGTACGGTTGCGGTCGGCCCTCCAGCAAGTGCTGATGCGTAAGGCGTGTATGGCCTATACGGAGCCTAGCGAGGACTACTTCCCACAGTCGATCCCTCTGCTGGGAGAATGGGAGAGGACGGACATCTGGCTTTATTGCCTTTAGCTTGTTGTTGGCAAGCGCCGACCACTCAGCCTGCCAGCGTTCTCGGATGCTCTTTTTGTAATACCACTTGTGGTCTGTTCGAGGGAGGCGGACCGGATTTATTTGCAAGTGGAGAGCCTCTCGAGCTGCTCGGTCGGCTGCTTCGTTTCCCGGCACTCCAACGTGACTGGGAACCCAGCAGAAAGTAAATTGTTTACTGCTCGAAATGAGGCGAGACTGTATGAATTTAGAGCTAACACTGGACGGTCTTCAAACTGTAATAAGCTCCCTACACTATATAGTTCAGCGCCATCTAAAAAGGATGGCGACTTATTCCATGAAAATCTGGATAATGTTATAATGGTGAAATAATAAGACTAATTCATATAGAATTAAAGAAGGAAAAATGCAAGTTACTTTGTCGCTCAATCCTAAGAGATCGCCTAACGCTCAGCAACTGCTAGAATAACGCCCAAGTACAGCAGACATTTGACGGCCAGTGCTTCACAATATTAATAAAATAGAAATTTTAAAGCACTACACACATATAGGTAGATCCATACTCATACATCTATAGATATAGGGATACACATATCTGTCATTTCATTTGCATATGTATGCCCAATTTTTATCAAGGGAGCAAATCTTGATTGATTTTCCAAAAACAATAGTAATAATACTTCCAAACTGAAAATCTTTTACTATAACCTGGCCAGAGAAGGAGCTCCACTAGTGTCACTATTAGCAGAAATACCATAAGATTAATTGGAGTAAGATATCCATACAGTTCCCCAGTAAACCAGTCAACTAAGTAATCCTCAATAAATAAAAAATTAGACCGTTCATCATATTTTGACCACCGAAAAGCCAGGCGACACAAACAATCCTCTACACGTATCAATTCGACTGAAAGTTGCGCTCAATTTAAAGGGACCACGATTGCTACACACTAGTCACTTCACTCACAGTGATGTGGAAGTGAAAATATCATCAACCTAGATGAACTTTAATCTACCCTTGAATAGAATAAGTTTCCTGGAAAAAATAGAAAAACTAAGCACATTGGGGAACAACCGATACGTGCCATGATCAGTAGGTAGCTAAAATCGACAAGTAACTTTAAAAAAGCATAAACATAAAATGAGTAAAAATATATTTTTCAAATTAAAAAAGGGACAAAATTATTCCGAATAACCGGTTGCCTTGATTAGTGTAGAATGTATGAACACATACCTGCAGCACGATGGGATCCATGAGCATTTTGAAGCGCGAGTCTGTGGTGAAACCGACGGAATCGTGCTTGAATATTTCCGTGAAGCTCGCCAGCACATGTGACAGCAGCATGCACACGCTACCAGCATCCTCAAGTGACGCGCTCTGCAGCACAAGAACCACAATTAAATACGTTTCAAAGTACTTTAACACAGTTGCATTCACGTAGTAGTTTGACTACCATATTCGCCTAGAGTGTATAGTTTTGACAACAACACGGAAATTGAAGGAAAAATTACAAATGCAAAAGAAGACGACTGTATCAATTCAATTTTACGAAGTGTAATTGAAAAAACAGAAGAGAAAAGCAAATACAGGAAGGCTTTGTTAACGGAACTATAACCCTCAAGTCTCGAGCTCCCAAATCACCTGACTGTTAATTTTAGCTAAGAAAGTTCTTACTTTCTTAGAATGTAGTTACTTTCATTACGACAGGCATTATACTTCCCCATCAAACTAGAACTTGTTAAAGTTCCATATTTTTCCACGGAGTGCAAAATTCCCAAGGAATGCTCTAGCATTCAGATTTGAGTAGCAAGAATTAAAATATGGAACAGTTTACACTCAATACTTTCGTAAACTTGCCAACTTGAAGAAGAAAAATAAAAAATAATACACAAGAATAATAGATCATATACTCGTTTCTTAAACCTGTAAAAATCTTCTCTCCAGGACGTAGCAGAATAAAATAAGACGTTGCATCAACTTATTAAGTAGGAGTCCCGAAAGAGCTTGATGTTTGCTGTTGCTGTGATCTGCAGAAAAGTGGACCCCTATTGAGTTAACTCATCGTTTAAAAATTGTAGAAATACGTAACTAAGCATGAAGAAGACTAGCATTTAATTGAAATACTAACATGAGTTTCCATGATAAGATTAAATGCAATGAAAAAAGTATGAACAATTGAGCAAACTGTTTGAATTCTATCAGTTGGCATTCTTTTGCATCTAGCATTTATTCCAGCGCAGCGTTACGTGCAAGAAGTGGCTCAATCTATACTAAAATAAGAGCCGCGTCCGTCCGTCCGTCTGTCTGTCCGAAGCCAGCCTGCAGTGTGCAATGAGCTTATCTGTGATACAAGCTCCAGCCCTATATATTTTGACGGGCCGTGTTCACGCGGCCTCATCAGCTCTCGAGAGATTGTATTTTTTAATTTCTTACGGCCGGCCTTTCTCTCATTTCGCCCTCTTTTTTATTTCAAACAAAGGGGGGTGGACTGGTAAGAATAACTCTCACCTGACCAGCTTGGGCGGTGAAGGAGAGCATCTCCACAGCGTGGTCGAAAACATGATCGGCCAGCCGAGCTTTGATGAACAGCACCTGCAGGGTGGAGGCCAGGTGGTGCACCAGTCTGCCGGTGAAGAACACATTCGTAAACTCTTCGTCAAATGAACCATATTGTCATGGTACGAGATCAGCACTTCATCAAGACTTGATTTAATTACATTCGTTATTTGCTCAATAATTTATAGCTCAACACAATGTTGACATCTTTGAAAGGGACATTATTTTAGCAATTCAAATGAGAGAAAATTTCTCCAATGACCTTTCAATAGCAGTTGCTAAAAGAATATCCTTGATTCGCCACACAATAAAGACGAGCAGGGCAGCCTACCTATAGAGAGCGATGCGGCTGTACACAGAGTCGCTATCATCAGTCCAGGCGACGATGCTGCTCATGAGCTTCATGTTGGACGCCTCGTCCTGTCCCAGCACGACGCGCGTCACCGCCGTCACGGCACGCCATTCAATGGTGTCGATGTCGTCGGCATTCTGCTCGAGTCAAGCAGGCGAGTTATATTCATGCCTGTAGTATAGATACAAGCATGCTTATATGTTAGAAGGGTAGCTTGTATTCAAGAGTACTTCTAGAAGTTTAAAAAACAACAGGTATTTCATTCGGCAAAAACTTAGCCATTTATACGCTATGGACCTCACAAAAGAAGTCACTCGGAATAGTAGGGCTCTGACGTGAGTCACATCATAAAAAACAAGGCAGTCTTTTAAACATTTTTTAATATTTTCCACGAGTCGCAATAATACCAATTTAACCTAAACTTTTGAACAGGATTCGGCATAACTTATTGACCATATATTCCACTCATAACTTATTGACCTAGTGGGTAGAGTCTGATAATCAGAAGCAAAATCAAATAGATTAAAACAAAATGATTTTTATCAAATATTAAACAAATGCAAAGAAAGAGACGCCCAAATTTAATCATCCCAGCTACGTTAAATGCTCTGGCTGATAAGACCTCATTCTTTCCACTCATAACTTCAAAGACCAACGCGCAAGATGCACTCCCAAAAATTAGTCTCACTATGTGGGCATGGGCGTGGAGGTTTAGCCGAGTGCCGAGAGCCCGCTTCAGCAGCTGCATGAGGTTTGCGTGATGGGCGCGTAAAGCAGGCTGGTCAAAGTGGGCCACCAGGTCTTCAAGGAGCTCCAGCACACCCACTACGCAGCACACGTCGGTGCCCTCACCTGCACTCAGCTCGTTGTACGCCTGCGCAAATGGGAAGTGCTTGAGATAATCGTTGGCTTTATGCATAATATTTCATCTAATACGCGAAAATCTGTTCCAAAACGGTAGTGAAATAATTGAAATGCTATTCATTCATGCCGATACATAAATGAGTATTGCAGGATAAAATAAATAAAGTAAGAAACGTGAGTTAAACGCAATAACGAGGCAGGTACGATAATCGAGTGTAAAATACCCCATGTTATTTTAAACACGTTTGAAATAGTATTAGAGTTAGGTAAGATCGGAACGTCTTTCCAGCCCAGAAGCAGCTCTTTCATTGACAAGGAATTATTTCGCATCAAAATAAGAGAGAAGAATAGAGGTAAGATTAGGCTCGAGCACAAGTTTACAAAAGCGACATGTTGGCCTTCTCCAAAGAAAGAGAGCAACTATAAATATTATAAATATGAAGAATAGCAAGCACGCTGTACTATTATACAACTAAATATGAATATACTTTTGTTTTGCCTAACAAAATCATTTCAAAATTTTGAACTCAAATTGTTGAGACTGCAGTTCTTTCATCAAATATGTACCCGATACATTCCCCGTAGTAAAGAATGAACCTTAAAAAAAAATACTTATATACACGAATTTCTGCACATGCATTTTACTTTACATTATTATCTATAGGCGTATTTCTGCAAGCATTAGAAATTAATACTAGAAATGAATTTTTTATGGAAATTACGTGACTGTGCAATATCACAAAAATTAAGTAAATCTTGTTTATAGGCCAGCCCAAAATCTCATCTAGATAGCAAAACATCTAGATAGCATTCACAGTTTTTCAATTTTATCTTCTCTTTAAAAATTACGCTAATTGTCTTCTTACAGAAAAGAAATGTCCGCAAAAACATATTTAAATTATTGAACTCGCAAAATACATTCATACAAAATTGTGATTAACTTCAAATGACTCAGAAAGCATGAAGGCTTTGGGCATCAGCTTCTAAAGCAACACTATATTGGTCAAACAAACTCCATCAGCCATGAACCTACAAACACGCACCATAAGAAGATGCGGCAGGAAAACTTGAGGTTCTATGAAGCGCCGGAGAGAAGAGCCCAACGCCGCGAGCTTTGCGCAAATCTTGATGTCTCTTGGCGCATCTTTGTCAGACAGGAGCCACGAGAGCCGGCACAGACGTACCAGTAGCTCTGGCAAGTATCGGGTGATGTATCTGGGTACGTTCTCTATGACCTGCAACGAGTATGAGTGCCATTGATGAAAGGGTAGCCCGTAATAGAACAAGTGTTTCTTAGGAACATTAGCTCCCGAAAATTCTGCATTAGTAAAATAATAAAAAATTTAATTTTTGCATTGCAAATTTATGATACAAATACTTAAAATGATATAAATTGTGAAATTATATTTTACTGAACTAGTTTATAAACGTAGGAATGACGACCTTTAGCTTAACATCTTCAGCAAATATATCAATTGTAAATTTTGAACACCAAAAACACAAACAATTCTAAAGGTTAGATTACGTTGTATCATGTCAATGATGCTCAGCCACCCTCTACTCAAAAGAGGAAAAGGCTCGGTATATATAGATTACGTTGGGTTAAGCTTGACTCAGTTTAGTTTTCAGATTAGTTTAGGGTTTACCCATAAGATTAGGATTAGGCTAGGTGAGTTTAGGTACAAACTAAAATGCTTGGCATTAGTCGTAAAAAAGACAATCATGCAAAAATGCAATCATCTTACAACATTGCTTGCCTTACTAGCAAAATTAGGAATAGACTTACAATCTGAAAACGAAGAACCAAATCATTCCAGTCAACTAGAGACCATTGAAATATATAGGATGCACAAACACCAACAGATAACCTCGTACCCAGAACATAAAAAGCATTTCAAACGTGGAAAAAAAGCGATAGCGTTGTTGATGAAATTGTTTATCTAAAACATTGATTGAAAAATAAAGAAAATATGTAAGGTTATGCTTCCCTTCATGAAAAAAGAACTGATCTATAACCAGGCTATTGGGACACTGCACCTTATATAGGGCGGTGGCAGCGGACAGAGGCAGCAGGTCGGTCTCGGAGGATGGAGGAGCCAGGAAGCCCAGAAGTGTTGGCATTAGTTTCGGCAGCACGGCGATACTCTCTTCCTTCACGTGGCCCACGCACTCGGCAACCACCAGAGTTGTTTGCATCACCACCAGAGGCGTGTTGCCTGCGTAATAAACAAAATTACCTTAGCGAGAGTGAAGGTTATGGGGAAGATGTGAACTGAAACTGGGACAATGACATTTATTTAATTTCTGCACAGTACATTTTGACTTGTTTGCAGCTCAAGATGTACGAGAAGATATATGATAACTTCACCTGTGCTCAAAACAAACGAGAAGCTATAAAAAGGAAATATGTAGTTTTAAAAGTTAATAATCAATTCGCAAATGACAAAAAGTCGTCCAGTCATTTAAAATTTACAGGGAACACGTGAACGACACACTGATTATTGCGTGAGACGAGACTACGTTTAGGACACCTCGACAAGCAAGCTTATTATATGAAAGTTCTAAACAGTTGCATAAACATTAAATGAATTGGAATCGATTGCTCTTGGAACACAAAACACGAGCCTTAGTTTAAATTTTAAGATTCTATAAAGAAAAGAAGCAAGGAACACTGACCTTCAATCGTAACCTGGTCGGCAGCTGCACGAAGCAGCGGCAGCACTTGTTCGGGCACAACGGTGGCGCTCAGGAAGCTGAGCAGCAGCTGCAGAGCGCTGAGTGCAGCTTGCCTTACGTCTTGTTGCTCTGCGGTGTTGCACCCCAGCGCCTGCAATGCAGGCAGCAACTGCAGTAACGCTGCGTTGTCTTCCTCTCTGTAATGTCGAGAAGAATGAGCAGCTTGAAGTAATGCGAGCACTCATTTAGTGTATTCTAAATGTGATTTCCAATAGAGAAATGGCATTTTATGACTTAGTTTACACGTGAAGCCAAAGCTTTTCATACCTAACTTAAAGAACAGAAAACGGAACGTCAGTGCATATAGTACGACAGAGATACTTAAGAACTTAGTTTAAGCACAAGATAAAGTGGTTCTAACACCGTAACTTTAGAGTAAACCAGAAAATCGAAACGTGGATAGGAAAAATAAAAGCTTCAACACATTTTAGAATGTGTAGCCAATTCATAAAACTTGTTCATATTTATCCAGGCTGAATCTATAAAAGGAAACATTAGGCCTCATTAACTAAGTAGTATTACACAAGGTAACTAGCGCTTCAATCACACGTAACATATTGCGCCAATCACACGTAACATATTGCGCCAATCTCACACATGCAAGCTTATCTAATTTTCCATAACTAATAAGTGCATAGTTATTTAAACAAAATGGTATGGTATTCGACTTAACTCAACAGTTAAAACATGATTAACCCAAAAATGATATCCACTTTCACTTCATTTATTCTGATTTCTCTTCATAATACTAAGCAAACAAAATAAGAAAATGCATCACAAGCTTGTACTGACGAGAAGAAGGCAGCGGAAGGCAGCAGTCTGGTCCTGAGCAACTCGAGGGACCTGAGCTTGACAGCCGTCAGCTCAGAGTTGACGAGCTCAGAAACGACGCTCAGCAGCTGGCGAGACTGCAGCACGGCACACACGCTCTCCTGGAGCTGCACCAGCTTGCGCTGCAACGCTGCCCAGAATTTGCCTGCACGGGGCAAAGGTATACTTATGAATTTAGTGCGATAAAAATAAAGTTTCAAAAAATTATCTTGTTTAGTGCATGTGTAGATGTTGAACGATTGGCTAAATTCGGTTTGACAAGAGCAGTCAAAGAAAAAGTTAAAATAAGTGCTCTTGCTCGCCAAGCTACAAGTAGTTAACTTAAGCCACTATTCATGCAGCAATGCTAGCACCACCGCAAGGAATTTTCATTGTACAGTAAGTGCAGATAATCATGGTCAGAGATTCAACATAAGACATTTTGCGTTTTTAAGCTATAGTTGAGGGAAAATTTGTCTTTTCCAGTTAGTTTGTAATCACAAAACCTTGTTCTCATTTTAATCTTGACAAAAAACTTATATCATGGATTGAAGCTAAATGCTACCAAAAGTAACTTGTATGAAAAATAACACTCAAATCTTTCATTAGCACTCCCTGATTGAAAATGTAGAGCTTGCATCATCGCTGCTAAAATATAAGCTGTCTAAAATTTTGGACAGTTCTTTCTAACGTCAAACCTTTCTTCTAACCATGTCCGTGATGCATGTAATTATGATGTCCGATCAACAAATGATAAGTATTGAACTATCCATCATAAAGACAATTACGTTAAACGATCAACAAATAACAATTACAAAAACACTGGGAGGGTTCGAATTACAAAGGCACTAGCGGGTACAAATCACAAAGACACCAGCGAGTACAATTTACAAAGGCACTAGCGGGTACTCACACGCGATGGCGTCAGTGTTCTTGGTGCGAGCGATGAGGCCGGTGACAGTGTGCAGGTAGCCGGTCACCACCGTCAGCAGCTGGCAGTAGGACTGCTGCAGCAGCCGCTGCTCCTCCGCTCTGTTGCTCTCCGAGATGGGCACCAGCTGTAATGCGGCGTGAGCGAATGTGAATGAGAAGGGGTTGTGAGCAAATAAGGTGAGGTGAGCCGCAACAAAGGCGACGTTTAGCCTCATGGCTTCTCGCCGGAACAAACGTGGCTCTACTCACCAAATCGCTTGGTGTCAACATTAGTGTACGCTTTCTAAAGGTAGAACACACACCAGCTGAATGCGTGATAAAATCACGTGTAACGCTAAATGGCAACCTCCAGACAAGAGTGGCCAAGGGCAGTAGTTTAATCTAGTATTTGAGAGAACTTAAATTGAGAGATGATAATTAACAAATTCGAGATGGGCTTTTTTATAGCACGGTGGAAGATTCACCAACAAAATACAGATTGCATTCATGAGATTAAAATCATTGAAAAATAAAATATTGTATTGAACTGGAGTGGTAGAAATTGATCATTTATTCTACAATACAACAAACGCAGGGAACATAAAAATAATGACAGGGTTGTAAGTAGTCACGCTATCAAAGTAAAAATTATGAAATGCACATGTATTACCATCAATATCTTACACAAATTTCGTTTACCACTGTTAAGGTCTCATCCTACAAGATAAAGAAAGCTGCAGCAGCACAAAAACGACTGAGACTCACGGTAGCAAGGAACGTCTCAGAAGAGAAGAGCTGCACTAGGAATCCGACGGTGGTGTAGATGAAGTGGCGCAGCTGCTTGCCAGTGAGCATGTTGAGCTTGAGTACAGCCAAGTACTGGTGGCTGGCTACCCAGCTTTTCTTGTAATTGCCTCCTGCACGCCCAAGTTAGCATGTTAGATGAAGTATTTCCATTCTTTCATACCCCAGCTCACGGCATATGGCAAATTGTGAGTCTTCCATGACATGATTAGTTAAAAAGTAATTCCCGCATTCTTATCAAGACCGTGGCTCGGCTCTTCTTTTTCTGACATCTCACAACAATACTAGAAATTGGTTGATACATTATTTACCATACTGCTGAGAATCCTGATCAGTAGCACTACATTAGGCACCACATCAATAGCACTAGGTAAGGGAACATCCGTCGCACTATAGTAACTAACACATTCGTAGCACAACATTGGGCAACAAATTTACGAGTACTGAAACCTCGTTAAGCGTCACTGTAAAAGTAAAAACAAAAGTATCACATGAGCTTTTCTGCTGTTTATTGTTGAGAGGTTGAATTAATCAAATGAATGCATACCATAAGTTCTCCATTAGATATTATACAACTTAATGGGCTACCTCACGTTCTCATTGCTTTACTGTATCTTTCATAATTTAATTTCAATACATAACTTCTTGCCAATCGTAGTCCAAATGGACAGAAAAAGATTACCCCAAAAAAAACATTCAAATTCAATACAAGTATTTTAATTTAAATCAGATTAACAGCTCTTCAGTCAAGGTCAGTGGTTCTGCACCACGGGGGCGTTCAAAAGAAATGAAAAAAATGGCAAAGTTCTTGCCCAACAATCTCTCAACCTACTCTTTAAGTACAATAAATAACTGAGCCACAAGTCATAAGTGAATTGAAAAATACAGAAATACTTGAAAACCAGTTCCTATAAAAAAATTAACATTATTTCATAGCGCTACGTGAACTGTCACAAGCAAAGAAAAAAAACAATGTAAATCTCGGCGGGAGTGAAAAACCGAAACCAGTGTGATCATTAAATTAAATTATTTACACCTAAAATGTTAATATGGAACTGGGTTATTTTGAGCCAAAATGTTGACACCAAATCGTGTAATTTTTAAGCACAATGTCAGCATCAAAGTTATTTTGAGCTATAATATCAACATAAAATCGAGTTATTTTCAGTCAAAATAATATATCGAGTTGTTTACAGCCAATATAATATTAAATACAGTAATTTTGAACCAAAACATCATTATCAAACCAAATTATTTCCAGACCAAACGTCAACATCAAATCAAGTTATGTTGAGCCAAAAGACTTCACAGAACTGAACAATCCTCCAGCCACAAAGCCTCACCCAGCTCGGTAGGGAGGGCCACCAGCAGCGCAAGGAGCTGCTGCACAGCTGCGACCTGGTCCTCCACGCGGAACTGCTCACACACACGCAAGATGAAGCTCAGCTCGCCAGGCCGACGCACGTCGCTTACGATGCCCGCGTTGGAGCCCACGAGGGAAGTGTTCAGGGCCGAGTCGTTCAAGGTAGAGTCGCTGCTTGCGGTGGAGGTGATTGCCCTGGTCGCAATGTCTTCTGGTAGTCGAGACCGACCGCTTTGGGCGAACGTTTTGACTGCATGCACATGAAAGTGAATTTAAATGCTTCTTTCAGTGAACATATATCAGTCATCAAACTGAAAAAAATGAATTATGCTGATATTTTTTGGTGAGTTCATCCGGTGCATCGATAATGACCAAAATTATTCATTCCTATAATAACTTACTCCTAAGTCACTTCTTATTTTGATCGAGACACATAACAACAAATGTTAATGGGAAAACACAAGTGCAAACCTAGGCATGATACAACAGTAGTAGTAGGGAGCTTGCTAGCGCTTCAGAGGGCACCTCTATGTCGAACCGAAGGTGGTTTTACCCGCAATTCAGACTATAAGGCAGTCAAAGCTTAAATACATTTTAATTCATCGGTTACAGTAGGTCAAATCTAACGGAGTCAAGTAAATAAATAGGCTCATTTTAACGACTGCTCCAATCCCAGTCGCGACAAAATTAACTCCAGTCATCACCCACATCACCACCACAACGCACGCAAAACTCAGCTGGTATCGTGGTCATTTACCGAGTTACAGTACATCCAAACGCACTGGGCAGCCAAACCCCACAGGGGGTTTCAGCTGCCCACCCATTTATGGCCGGGCGCCTTACCCACGCTGAAACCCCCCCCGAGGTATCAACGCAGCGCGCCCGGCCATTATGCAGTTTCACATCTACAGTCCCCCAGGACGACATCACGTGTCGTTCAGTAGTATACACAAAGTTCATATTAGTCCTCTTCACTGTTCGTGTTCTCATATCTTCCCTGTTAGCCCACAGAGTTGCAGGAAGGTCAGTAGCGTATTCACATCAAAGCGGCGCTTGGGAAACTCCGTCAGCATTTCCCGTAAAGTAGCAGTCTGGTCCATATTTTGAGTACGGGGATAGAGTCGTCGACGCACAGCAGCATATCGAGGGCACTCGGCAAGCACATGTAGGACTGATATCGGCGTATGGCATGCCTCGCACAAAGTCGGCGTTCCAAAAGATGTTCATGAGTAAGTTTAGTGTGCCCAGTACGGAGTCGACACAACAAAACCTCCGACAGGCGAGAGCTACACGAGGAAGATGGCCACGGTCTTGTAGTATCTTTAAGTAGTCTCAATTTATTACCATCCATCTCTGTCCACTGGTGTTGCCACCATCGCATTAATGAGATTTTAATCTCTGGGTAGTAATCTCTGCAAGGCACTCCATCATTCAACGGCTGTGCGTCGGAAACAGAGGCATCTTTTGCTTCACGGTCGGCTGCATCATTTCCCACTACATCAATGTGAGCTGGGACCCAACATATTGTTATTGTCTTTGCCACATTCTGAAGATGTAACAACTGGCACAGAATCTCGCACACAAGTGGGTTGTTGCTATTATAGCATCGCAGAACCTCTACAGTTACAACAGTTAATTTTTATCAACACTTAAACGTCATCACTTTTGTACTCGTATCCCCGGCATCACATACCCATCATTAGGCTGGCACTGGCATCAGTTAGTCACCAATATAAGGATGAGAAAGTGAACTTCAAAGAACACGTTAGAAGAACTAAACAAAATATATTCAGGGTATTTTTGATCGAGAAAAGTATAGTCCTCTGGGGTATTAAAGTTTAACTCCAACATCCATATTACATCTGAAAATAAAAGCTACCACACGTATCTAAACAAAAGTTAAACAATGAGGAAATTTACAACATGCAGAACGTAGAGATGATTTTTTAAATTAGCAATACTCCTCTATTTGGGTCGTAACAGAACGATAGTTACTTCAATTCTTACTAGAACAAATGGAATGATTTAAGAAAATGGAAAGTTCTGTCTGTTGATACAAAAAATATCCCACAACGTCAAAATTACTGAATGTACCTTTTTACCATTTTTAATCCTACGGTATCAGCATAATTTTTTTTTTAATTAATAAATCTTTATTTACTACATACGAAAACTTATGAAGAGACAAAAATTTCACATCATTATAAACCACATTAAGAATAATGCGAGTTGATCATATTTTTAAAATAGCCCAAATTCACGCGATATAGCACAACCAGCACAGTTACAAGAAGCTACAAGAACGTACTTGTAAGCGAGAGCACAAGCCACAGATGCGTGGCCGGACCGAGCGCTACAGTGAGCAGCCTGAAGACCAGCAGACGCCGGTGTACGGAGATGTCAGGCAGCGCGTCGACGAACACCTGCACCACGTCCCCCACTGCGCTGCTGTTGCCGCCTCGCTACTCAAACACAACCCAGTCAACGAGGGAATTTTAACTTAATAATACTCCTTTACAATCCACACTGAATGACAACTCGGATACTGGAGTCGCATATGCAATTAGAATTCTTTTCTTGATTGTACTCTTCATTTTTTTTAATATTATATTTTGAGTTTAACCAAACGCAGGCATTATGCACGGTTTTCTTGATTGTACTTTCGCAGGGTCAACAGAATATTTCTCTTTGTACCATAACACTGCACCAAAAACATAAAAAGAAGGAGTGTAACCTGATATTTTGACAACTCAACTCTTGGTACAAGGATTCTTAAAATGAATAACCTTACACTTCTTTTCAACTGAATTATACTCCTGCAAAGTCCACACTGAAAGAGAACTCTGATACTAGAGCCGCATATACGATTAAAATTCTGCAACCGAGTCTGTCTAACACTCAAGTCAGAACATGGCCAGAAGGATAGATGGACGTTCGCTGACCTGTACAAGTATAGGCACGAGGGTGTTGAGGGTGGTCTCGATGACCTGGTAGGAGAATTCGTCGTCCCGTTGCAGCAAACCACATCCCATAAATGTGAAGATGGTCATCAGGTTGTGCAGCACAGCTTCCTGCAGCCACAGCAAGAGCAGGTCAGTCAATGTACAATGTATTGGAAATATCAATTATGAGTGACAAGGTAAGAGACGGTTGAGAGAAACGCGCGGGTGTCAGTCATGAACCATGTAATTACTTACCTTCAAAACTGATATTTAGGTCTTAGTGATACAAATATTTAATTTGCAGAATAAGCGCAAAGATAAAATGAGATATTATAGCGAAACCAGCTAAAAATTTAAAGGGAAAGTATAAAGCCCCATGAGGTGTCTACAGAGCAATCATATGGGACAAAATTGGTAAATAACATGCCTTACTTCCAAACTGATCAAAAGCATCATGTCACCTACACAAGATCATAAAAAAGTACAATTGCAAGTAGAAGAAGTGAAGCTGATTGTCACAGAGCCATAAGTTTCAAAACTTCAATACTTGGCTACTCTTCTTAATTTAGAAGTGTGACAGAGCCATTAGTTCCGAAATTTCAACACTTGGCTTACGTTCTTAATTTGTAAGTAAAATAACTTACAGGATGGATTTTGGCGGCAAGCGTGAGCACCAAGAACGCCTGGCGATGCGTGTAAGGCTCCCCAGACTGCCTGACACACTGCACCACCGCCTCAACATTCAGCGGTACCAAGCTGCTCAATTCTGAGGAAAACACGCGCACGTTCGCCATTAAAGGAGAAAAATAATAACGAAAAGATGCGCATGTACGGAAATGTAATACTGAAATTATCGTCGGTTCAGGTGAAGAGAACCACCCATCGAATTAGAAAAAGCTTTCAAAAAAATTGAACTTGCAACAGACTCAAAAACCGAACAGCACACTAAATTCTGCATAATTTTTTATGACGGACGTTCATAATAAACCCTGAGACAACATTAAAAGAGGTGATATCAAACAGAACATTGTGACTAATTTGTGTTCCATCTGATCTGCTAATGCAGCAAGAGCAATCACAGAAGATATAATCAAGTACCTTTGTGGAAGTTTAGGAGAGCCATAGAATGCATCACCAGCGATGATCAGAGCATTAATTATTTTTAACTGAATAATGTAGTTATGCATGCATAATTACCATCTAATATGAAAGAAGTTTCCCGTTTGTCCATAATAGAACAACTTTGGTATGTTGCAATGAAGTACATTTTTGAATGATGGGGTTTAATGAAAAAGCAAAGTTCGTTCAACAAGCCCTGTAGCCGATTTGCATCTTTTTATCAAGGTTTTGATGGCGGCTTACTCGTATGCAAAACAAATGTACCAGAGAACACACAGCCCTGAGGCTGTGATGATTAATGTAATTTTGTACATGACATTCTGAGAGCACTCACGAGAGAAAAAAAATGATCAAGTATTCTTAACACGTTGACTCCGAAGTGGTACATATATGTACCACTAGGTAAATTGTTCATTTACTTACCGGAGTATACAAATAACATTTAAACTATTTTGCTACCTTTTCCAAAATAATTTTAGAGTAAAAGGTGACACATTTTGGTTCAATTGTATTCTTCACATTTTTCGAAAAGGTTAAAAATGTATTAGAGCAGAAAAGCCGGTTTTTCAAAACGACTTCTTCTAGCCTAACCTAATTGACCGTGAGCAACCGCACTATCGTAGTCAACGTGTTAAGGGACTGAATGTACACCCGTGAGTAACAACAAATTAATCAATGGTAATGCGCGGTTATTATTAGTTTTGTTCATTGCTGAAATAATAGCATACCATTCTGCTCAGTTATCGCTCCAATAGAAACATAGCAAGCATAACAAATTATGCGAAGAGGGGCTATAGTTCCTGCCAGCAGCAGGCTTCTAATCAGAAGAATTATGCTTGCTCCTATTCATAAAAGCAATAATAACCTACCTGTTGAACATCAAATAAATGAAAAGCAGTCACACAGTCAGATTTCCAATTGAAATGAAACATAATACCATAACACGGGAATACAAGCAGCATGTCCTCTAAAAAAAGCAATAACGGGAATAGAAACACCAAAGCGCGAAAAAAATCTCTAAAATTCAAGCCCAGAGAACTTACTTGCATTCTTGGGCGGGTGTTGGAGCGAGAGGTTGACGAGGTGGTAGAGGCATGCCAACACTTGCGGCACGACCTGTTCTGCTAATTGCGGCCCTAGCCCTAACCCTTCATGCAAACACCCACACAGGGCGTCCACGAGCAGCCAAGGCTCTGTTACTCTGTCCACCTCACACACGAGTTCCAGCAGCAGCCGCAAGCGGCGCCAGTTGCCTGGGAGGACGGCTGTCTGTATAACTTCTTTTGCGTCCTCGGGCTGAGTGAGTTTAGTATTGCCATCAGAGAGACGTCTTTTCTTTCTTCCACTCTTTTCTTCTTCTCTGTAAATAAAAACATTCAGATTAGATTATATTATAAGTTAGTTTAAGCCTCCCTAACCGCTGCAAAAATAGAGCGTATTGTCGCGATACGTGAAAAGGGTTACTAATCACGCACGCAGGGGGAGTCTCAACCCCCAAACATGTTATAGTATTATCCTTTATGCTTGCGTACACCTGCATACCAGACATGGAGAATAAAAGAGTTATTAAGATTTACATGAATTTATTTGGAAACACGTGGATTTGAATAGGACACACAAATTATTTCAATGCAATGATTAAAGCACAGGGAAATGTTATAGCAACAAGCGCATGAATTTAACGACATGGCAATCCCACACGACACAATGAGGAAACCACACCTTGGCTGTCTAGGCCGATGACTGCCATAAATCGTGCTTTACACACGCTTCGTGGCGGCCCGACTGGCCAACCTGAGCACCAAACGAACGCACTAACATGAGCTACGTAATGAGCCACACAAAGAACGGGACATCTACTCTCCTTATTACAATGAACGCTAGCACAACAATTTCCGGGTTACGACAAAAATAACCTTCCGCACTGTGCAAAAATCAGGAAACATAGTCGGGGAATGGGCTAGCATGAACACGAAACATTTGGAATAATGCAACAACATAAAACATCAAAGAACTTTGCTTACAAGTTGTTCAAAATTTAATAAACGCTTCGGGTCACGTACCCTCTAACTCTTGCTTTGTGACCGAAACACATCCTCCTTGCCAAGAGCACACCACCACAGTAGGAAACACAAATCCATATTTATACATTGCGCGCCGCTTTGAATGCCGCGTTCCGTGAACTACTTTGCACTCTAATTTAACTGTGGATCACTCTTTCCAAACTTCTCAATAATACACATTTAACTCTTCGGCGGTGATTTTCCGGCACCACCCTACATTTCTTTCCGTCACTTTTGAAGATTAACCGCCATCAGGCTCACTTGTCGCGGCTGCTCCATCGTAGTCGTATGCCGGCGCTCAAGATCTCAGATGCTCCGAGTACCAGGCGCTCGCCCGTGCAGGACTCGACTCGTGTTATCGTTGCAGACTTCGTTGCAGACTCCGACGTTGTTGCGTATCAAGCGGAATTTGATGTCGGTGGTACTTCCGTGTCTCCTGATTACGTGCTCCATCGCAGTCGTAGACCGGCGCCTAAGATCTCAGATGCTCCGAGTACCAGGCGCTCGACCGTGTGCAGTACTCACGACTTGTGTTATCGTTGCAGACTCCGACGTTGTTGCGCATCAAGCGGAATTTGATGTCGGTGGTACTTCCGTGTCTCCTGATTACGTGCTCCATCGCAGTCGTAGACCGGCGCCTAAGATCTCAGATGCTCCGAGTACCAGGCGCTCGACCGTGCAGTACTCACGACTTGTGTTATCGTTGCAGACCCGACGTTGTTGCGCATCAAGCGGAATTTGATGTCGGTGGTACTTCCGTGTCTGCTGGGTCCGTTGCTAACTTTTGGAGATTCGAAGGAGCACTGTATAGGGGCACTTCGCGATGCTTTTCTCGAGTAGCAGATCCAAGGGGATCTCGGCGGAGCCGGATCCCCGAAAAACGTGCACCAAAAAGACCTTCTCTCGTCGTGTAACCAAGTTAGAATCCCCCCCTTAATGTACTTGTTCGCCGCTTATATACTCTCGCTTGTTTTCTTTTCCAGACTCTTCTCGAACCTTCCCAGCTACAGAGAGAGCCACTCTATTCTAATTCGTTGAACGCTTGCCGGTTGTGAAGTTTCTATCTCTGATTGGATCGCGCTCGACACCTCAAACACGTGATTCCTTAGAGGGCACACCATTGGTGTAGCAGGTGCCGCTCTCTGCTAAGCCTTACTCCTTCTTCTTTCGAATCTGCCCTCGCGCTACCCGCTCAGCCACTAACGCCTACGTCTGTGTGTGTGTTCGTGAGTGTGTCGATGTGCGTGTATGTGTGTGACTGCTTGTGTTTCGTATCTGCCCCTCGCCTGTGCTGGCTGCGCAGCACCGGCGCTTGTTTTAACGGGCTGAAATTCCAATGCCTAAGAAAACACACGTGTATTTCCCCAACGTTAAGTATTTCCCCGAGTAAAGTATTTCCAAAATTTGTTTCCGAAAGTATTTCCCAACAATAACGTTAAGTATTTCCCCGAGTAAAGTATTTCCAAAATTTGTTTCCGAAAGTATTTCCCAACAATAACGTTAAGTATTTCTCCGAGTACAGTATTTCCAAAATTTGTTTCCGAAAGTATTTCCCAACAATACCCGGTCCCAACGAAAGAAAATTTGAGGCAAATTGTAACAGGTACAAGAAACTATAAACCAGCCTCGCATCGGTGATCGTCATGGATAAACGCGTCGGAGATTCAACCAAGAGCATTCAACATCTGTGCATCGGGATCGAACTCACAGTCAACTTCAGCGGCAGTCGTCAACATTGCAAATGGCAAACAGTTAAGTTCGTCCACCAACCATGCGAAGAGCGACGCGCAAATCTACAGTGAAGTGGCTTACCATCGAAACCCTTAAGACACTCCAGGCACCACGGCGGTTGTGAACTCGAGTTGGAATGCAGGCAGCACGAGGAGGTAGCGGCAGAAGGCACCGCTGCAGCGCGGGCAAGACATCAGCCTATGCCAGCAGCAAGCCTGGGCTACAGCGTGGAACATCAGCAGTGAGCAATGGCATCGGCAGTGAATATCCATCAGTGAGTCGTTTATTATCAAAAGGGCGAGTGTTGTATAGTTGTGAGAGCTCTTTTGGGTGGTGATTGAAGTTCAATTTCAGATGTAGATCAGCACACAGAAAAGTGCTTCTCAAAGTATCGCGAAGAATCATCTAATTTATAGGCAATCGATTTCCTGTGTTTGTTGAGTCGAGAATCGACTTCCTGTTGTATGATTCGACACCGTGTCACAAATTCCAGGTTAAATCGTGATGTGTTATTCTCGCAAATATTATGATTTGTGTTACTGTGGAGCCGGCAGTCTGTGTATGCGTAAATCGTTGTCTACGATGGAGTATTGGTAACTTGAATTCCCGGTAAGCATCACATTATATCGTGTCATGTTTAGAGTCTTAAAAACGGTAGAAATGTGTGTGCCTTTCATTAATGCAGTTGTGCCCTTTCAAATCATTTCGTTTCAATGCCTTGTATGACTTGATCCACGTGTTTTTCCCAAAATAAATTCATGTAAATCTTCAATCCTTTTATTCTCCATGTCTGGTATGCAGGTGTACGCAAGCATAAAGGATAATACTTTAACATGTTTGGGGGTTGAGACTCCCCCTGCGTGCGTGATTAGTAACCCTTTTCACGTATCGCGACAGTATCGAAGAGAGGAAGGAGGAAGGCACCATTTAGTATGGAGATTAGAAAATGAGGAATCTATGCAGAAGGGGCATAGAAACAGTAAGATGGAAAAAAAAGAAGTTCATGAAATAAGATAAAAGTTGAAGAAGAAAGTCAGAGGTGCTGAAAAACAGAACAGTAGTGAACCGAAAAAAGTTGGTCCCTAACATAACAAAAAACATTTTATTTCAACAAAAAGAAGGCCTACCTAACTCTCAGCTCGGGCCCTCACATTTTTCCCCTGGGAGCGCTAATTCCCATAGATACAATAGATGTATCCCCCTGAGGGGAAATAAAAAATTCATTAGTGTTGAGACACTGTCCTAATGATTGCCCTCAAAAACATCTACGGTGTGTACCTGCATTAGAGGGTGCTTATGTGTCTTCAGAAATGGCATTTATAATTGGTCATCATCAATTAAATTTTACACGTTTGACACCGATCTGAATGAGTTATACGAAATTCGGAATCAAATATGAAATTCTCTTAAGTGAGCATCACATCCCAAACCTTCATGTGAAGTAGAAGCAATCAAAACTGTTGATGCAATGATAATCTCATCCTCTTTGAAGTCGGAAGAACACTTCGAAGAACAATTGTGCAGACATTTTCCATTATTATTATTATTATTATTATTATTATTATTATATAAGAAAGTTTTAGCCTCCCTTAACCACGACAAAGATGTTAAAAGAGAGGAAAGAGGAAGGCACCATTTAGTATGGAGTTGAGGGAACGCGGAATCTATGCACAAGGTGCACAGAAATAGTAAGCTAGGAGAGAAGTTCATGAAACAAGAAAAAAGTTGAAGAAGAAAGTAGTAGGTACAGAAAAACAGGACAGCAGTGAACCGAAAAAAGATGGTCCGTAACAAAACAAAAACCTATTCTATTTCAACAAAAAAGAAAGCCTACCTAACCTTTAGCTCAGGCCCTTACATAGTCCCCCTGGGAGCGCCAGACATTTTCCATTTAAAGAAACGATCAATTACGAATACTCAAATTACGTGGGATTAATTCATGCAGTTAATTTACTTCCAAATTATTCCAGTTTATTAGTGAATAAATTATAACAGGAAGTTTCTGCCATAGTTTGTACAAGGCATTGAGCCCGAAAAATATAAGTTTTACCTTTAATTATAGGTTAGTTGTAATTTAAGGAGTTAAATATAAAGTGCAACAAAGTAATACTAAGTAACTGCAATGGATAACAAAATATAACAAAATATTTAATAAAGCCCAAATTACTCCATAAATAAAGAACAGGCAGACTTCCTACTGAAGATCTGCAATTAAAATACAAAGCCAATTTACACAGGTAGATACCCAGAAAAAAGTTGATAATAATCATAATGGAAAACCATCACGCCAAAATCAGTGGTTAGGGTCACAAAAAATTGAGACAAATGCAGCTCCGTAGAATTGCATCAACATCGTCATCTCTAAATAAAAATTTATCCAAGAGCATTGAAGCATTTGCTTTCAAACACCTGCAACAGAAAGGATGCACGTGCAATGAAACCGAAATTAGAGCTTACATTTTGATCCTCTTTGCCTGGGACTCTTTAATTGAGGTGGCCGTGGTTACGAGGTGGAGCTGTTGTACTTGCTCCAACACAAAGCGAGCATGAAGGCTGACAGCCCTGAGTGCCCGCTGAACTCGGGACACTTTACGCTGACTGGTGCTGAAGTCGGCTGCTGCGGCCGCCATCAAGGCCCACAGTTTACCCAGGGTCTTGGAGGAGTGCATGTTGCACAGGAGCTTGTGGGAGATCACCTGGAGAACAACATCGAGAATTGATCTATTATCTCAACCCTTCCTTATATCCTTCAAAAAGGGGAATGGAAAACTTTTATCCTAAAAAAAGCACTGATAAGAAGCATGAAGTATAAAGTAAGGGACTTCCATTAACAAAGTAAAATATCAGTAAAAAAGCTTAGTTCAATATACAAAAAAGACACAGTGCCAAGCGTATTTATTAAGTATTTTAATTGCTTTCCGTAACTTGGTTTGTGCACGCAGTGCAGGAAAGAGTGTTAACCTAATCCCACTATACCACACGGACAGTTTATTGCATGCTTTGCTGGTTGGTCCGTTTGTTGGTCCTCTCACCCAGTAAACTGGATACCTGAATGCTACACTATGACGGCCAATTTCAATCATTTCTCGAATTTTGATCCATGCTTAATGAAATTTATTTTAAAATTTTATAAACAATTTTCAGAAAATGAATTTTTTAATCAAAAGTTATTATTAGAAATGCCGACATTCAGGATGTCAGGAGTACGCTATATAGTTTACAATATAGATCTTTCCCACCAGAGGTGTTATACACTAAGAAAATAAAGTTGTACACCACCTCAATGAATCTAAACGACGGGTTACCATTGAATTAATACAACTACATAGAACTAAACTTAACACAATCAGTGAATTTTTGAGACAGACCCGTTTAATAAACATGTAGTAAAGAAGGAATACTCAATAATCATACCTGCTCGGCGATGACTGCTTGGGGCGACAAGAGTGTCCCTTCGAGATTGATGATATTTTTATTGCACTGAAATGCTGTTGAGATGACCTGCCAGCCTCGATCTGTGTCCAGCACCTTGATGCTCGCATTGTTCAGGTGCACCAGCGACCAGTACAGCAGCATGCTGAGGCTAGGGTCCAAGGCACAATCGCTGTCTTCCTCCTTTTTACCGGACCCAAGGTGTGCTTCCGAGCCTTGTTGCACTAGGCGTTCGATCACGGGAAGCAGATTCTCAAGAATGGACTGCACAGAGAAATTCAAATCAATATTTTTTATATCTGTTTTTTCAAGTTCCTACATTTGAACAAAACCAAATAGAATACAGAAGGAAGAAATCTAGAAATGAATTACTACAAAAGCTCATTACAGTCATGCACGATTGATTGCTTCAAAGTTTGTGTTTGATGCCGAGCCGATTTATTTCAGATAGAGCTGTAGGACCAGCAGTAGTATGTACAAGCTTAGCTGCAGCTGTTGCTGGTACAGCAGCAACACCGTCTCTATTGTCACTCAATAATGAGTTGAGATAGTGATGCATTTTTCTCTCAACTGTCTCTCATGGAACACAACTTTTAACATTTCTGGTCATGTTAAGGAAGGAACATCACACAACACACGTTCTGGCTATTGTCTTCTGCGCAAAATTCAGCAGTGTAGGTCTCCGAATTTACACGTATGGTCATGTATTTCAATACCGACAGCCATTTGTTTTAGGAATCCAACCCCTGGAGTAAACAATTTAATTTTCTACAGAAATTTGGCATGGGTTGCTCACCTTATGCTGGAGCTGCGCAAGAGAGAAAAGAATGACGGCAGCAAGGTGCGGGGGCTGCTTAGTGTAGGTGACGGCCGAGAGCAGCAGCGGCAGCACTGACGAGTCTTCTTTGCAAGCACTCGACATTGCAGACACAAGGTGTCTGGTGAGAGCAATTCACGGGAGATGTTAGCTCATTATTTGATTACTATTTTTCATTACTTTAGTTTGTTTAACACTTCCTAGCCACAACAAAGGTGATCTAAAGAGTGCTAAGATAAAGGACCATTTAGTATTGCCTGTAGGAAATGAGGAATCTACACACAAGATGTGCTCCCACACAGGTTACCAACTTGTTCATTGAAACGAGTTAAGAATGGAGAGAGGAAGCTAAGTGGGCACAAAAAAAGTCCCGCATGCCTGTTAATAGCATAGGTAACCTAACACTATCTTCCCAGGGGATATAAGATGATGCCATAGCACAAGATAAGCAAACTAAAACTAAAATAAACCCATTGCATATCCTATGCGGTCTGAGAGGACATGTTAGCTCAGTGGACCCTCTCAAAACAGGTGATAAGTCATACATAACTGAACCGTTATTTTTTAATTCAATCTTAATGAGAATTTATGAGGAATGAAAAACATGAAAAAAAGTTCCAAAACAACAAAAGATAGAACTTCGAAAACAAAGTCATTAGAGTTCGAGAAATAGGCAATAAACTAACTCAGATGAAGTGTCCATGAAGACGCCCTTGGAATGTTTTTCAATAACATTGACGAGAGGAGCATAGCTGCGGACAGCCCCAGGCGCAGAAGCGGGTTCAGATTTGAGCACAGCTATGAAGGCGGCAGCAGCAGTACGGACAGAGCGCTGAGTTTCGCTGTCGTCGTCGCAGAATGAGAGCGCCGATATAACGCTGGGGATGACAAACTCTTGCTGATGTAGTGCCACGGGATGGAGAGCAGGGCTTTCTTCCACCAACGTCGTGGCGCTCTCCAGGCACATCACCTGCACTCGTTACAATTCCGGCTGCGTGAATGTGGGTGTTGCGATAAACACCGTGTTTTTAAGTTCCCCATTTAAAAAGAAAAATAATAACTTAGGTCTCTCCTCAAGAATGTTTAGACTTCCCCACTTGCAACAAGTTAAACAGTTTTTGCCATTAATTTTCCAACACATAATTATTTTCTCTATAGTTTTGATAACTATACCAGTCAAAGTATTCGTATTAAGAGTAAATACTTTGCCTTGTGGAGGACCATTTGCATTCTTAATTCAGTGCTGAAATGTGTCATTTTTTTAGCATCAAATAAAATCGAACAACAGGTGCACACAAAACAGGTGGTTACAACTTGATAAACTCTGCCTTATGTCACATAAAATTAAAGAAGTAGATAATGAAATACAGCAAAAACTTGCTGATGGGTATAGGTTAGTTATAATTTAAGGAGTTAAATATAAAGTGTAACGAAGTAATATCAAGTAACTGTAACGGATAACCAAATATGTAATAAAGCCCAAATTACTCCATAAATAAAGAACAGGCAGACTTTCTACTGAAGAGCTCCAATTAAAATACAAAGCCAGAAAATGCTAATAAAATCCAGCTTCAAGGTGGAGCTGCATTCTGGTACCAAACTCTATTACAGACGCTCGCATTGCTTAAATCGCTGATTCACTAATAATTTTAAAGTGAAAAAAAAATAGTAATAAAAGTCAAATTATTTGACATTTATTACCATTTTTACCTCAACCTGGAAATAATTTGACTTTTATTACTATTTTTTTCACTTTAAAATTATTAGTGAATCAGCGATTTAAGCAATGCGAGCGTCTGTAATAGAGTTTGGTACCAGAATGCAGCTCCACCTTGAAGCTGGATTTTATTAGCATTTTCTGGCTTTGTATTTTAATTGGAGCTCTTCAGTAGAAAGTCTGCCTGTTCTTTATTTATGGAGTAATTTGGGCTTTATTACATATTTGGTTATCCGTTACAGTTGCTTGGTATTACTTCGTTACACTTTATTGTTAACTCCTTTAATTACAACTAACCTATACCTATTCATGAACAATTCATGTACAAAATCGTGGGCTACTTTTTCGATCAGGCAGAGTATTTCTCGAACATAATTTCTCAGTAAACTTTTTCGTAACCCAAAAGAATTTTATAAAAATGGGCTACTCCAATGCCCTGGAAATTTGCTGATGTGCCAGCCATTACACTCAGTCCTATCAAGTGATATAAACGTCTCCTAACACAGTCCAATCCCGTAGAAAGCATCACACTACTCTAACTTAAACCCTTCCGAGCAGCAGGATTGAAGATACATAAATACTGCAAGGCCTAAAAAGAATAAATTCATCAGTGGTGACAAGGACAACGCCCCATAGTAAATACTTAAAAAGCCACCACACAACTCTAACTTAAACCGTTTACGAGCAGCAGATACATCAATACCACAGAGCCTAAAAAGATATTCATGAGAGGTGACAAGGACAACATCCCAGAGCAATTCCCCCCCCCCCCCCCCCCCCACACACACACAAAAAAAAAACACACTACTTTAACTCAATCCCTTATGAGCAGCAGATACATCAATACCACAGAGCTTAAAAAGAAGAAATTCATTATGGGGTGACAAAGACAACGCAATTCAGTAGACAGCCACCACACTGCTTCAACTCCAACCCTTACAAGCAATAGAATTAAAGCTACATAAATCCTGCAGTGCCTAAAAAAAAATTCACCGGGAGGGACAAAAACAATGTCCCAGAGCGCTGAGGAGACATACCTTCACAGAGGGCGTCATGAGGCGACAGTATGGCATGTGGGGCTGCCAGCCTCCCACCAGCGTCAGCAGCCGCAGCACGCTGCTGTCGTCACCCACGTGCTGTATACAACACAGGTATACGTGAATTACTTCTTGAAATCATTTGCTAAGTCACTTGAAATGGCTTCAAATCTAATATGAATTTGTAACACGAATCCTAATTCTGCTTTTAACCTGGTTTCAATTTCTGATTCTACTTTTAATCTGGTACCACTTTCTTCTTCAACTTTGAATCTGGTAACAATATCTAATTTTATTTGAAATCGAGTACCACTTTTTACTTTTAATCTGGTACCACTTTCTAATTCTACTCTAAACCCCTTCCCAACAATCAAAAATCTGATGCCACTTTTCTAACACTAAAACTGATATCCCTTTTTAATTATTATAAATCTGAAACTACTTTTTTACACGATTATGAATTTAATACAACTTTCTCATACTATGTTAAACGCATTTCTGAGGAATAGTGAAACAGTTTAAATTTGCTGATTTTTGGAAACTCCGACAGAGATAGGCACATGTATAAGAGATTTCATTAGCAATACTGTCAGCAACTGTCACCGTCTGACAAGTCATCGTAAACATCACGCAGCCACTCAAGTGGTGCCACAGCAACTCGGATTGCATCAGAGTATTAACCAGAACATATTTCAATGATGTGCACCAGAAAGCTGAAAGACGCAGCGCTTGTGTGTTTGTGGAATTTGAACGAGGAGTGGGACACACGTGAATGGTCCCTTGAGTTGTCTCTTTCACAGTGGAAAATATCACTCACAACTGCATCAGTGGTATAACGAAGTGCGGATTGTTACTTTACACAACTTACAAGCTAATGACTTGGGCTTCCGCACACAATCATCCATGTCTGACAATGCAAGCATCCACAAGGAAGTAAAAAGAAGGGATTTATGAAGTAAAATTTGAACACATTCGGCCAGCATACTCACCTTGAAAAGTTTCTTGAGGATGGACTGAGCTTTGAGCTTCTTGAAGTGCACAAGGAATAGAAGTTTCACGCTCAGCAGCAGCGATGACGCGTCCCCCGTACACTGCAAAATAACAAGTCAAAACGTCTCAATATTTCCATTTTAATGCACACAACACACTCCTTAAAATGTGCACCATTATTATTTTCAGTCTAAAAGCTATTTTCCAACACCTCCATGAACGTTTCTGTCTACTCAATAAGAACAGAAACATAGGAGAATATCGGTGCATCTAGTACAAGATAAAATGTAGTTTTATATCACACATTTTCAAGTTACAATGAAGCACAAATAAAGCTACCCTTTTTTATACGAGCTACATTTCGCACTCCACTCCAACAACTGCAAGACTCAGAGGGCAACCAGATTTACTGTACATGAAACCCATCACAAATTCTGCCAATGCGTTGTGGTTGAGCATAACGCATGATTCAGTATATTCAGGTATGCGCTGCTCAAGTACGCCGTTGCTTTTAATGAATAAAAACTTGATCCTTCTAAATAACAAATATATTGTATTTCAAATCAAATTTGCATTCTAACATGTTCTTTGAAGTTCACCCCTGACAAGCACTTTCTTCCTTATTGTAACATTGGTGACAACCTGTCATCAGTACCTATCTTATGACGATGGTTGTAATAACGATGATATGGGAGAAGAAACTAAGAAGCTAAGGAGGTAATTGACCAAAACTTCACAAACTAGGAGCAGACCTGCTGGCCAGGGGGCGGGAGAACATAGGTGGTAGAGCTGGAGAGCGGAGACACGGCAGGAAGGCACGCCTCAGCAGCAGCACTCAGCAGGTCCCACGCTATGACGCCCGTCCGTGCCAGCTGCAGCCACTGCTTCTCGTGCTTCGGGGCGTTCTTGATCGGGTGTCGCTCAACCTGCCCACAGGAAACATATTTTTAACATCTCTATCACCTTAAGCATTCAAAATTGTACGCATGAAATTAAACAATTAAGATGCGTTTAAAATGTTTAGCACTCTACTCAATGCTTTACGCATAAAACTGCACCCTAATCATAGAGAAGTACATGCAATCAGTTAGTTTGAGTGCTGTTAGTTTCAATATTTCAATAAACAACTTTGTTCTTGCTATATTGCTATAGATTCGTTATTGCAAAGATGCAGTCAAGACTACAGATGTGTCACTTATGGAAGGCTCAATTACGCAGTCGCTGGGAGTGAGGTGTAGTGAATGAGACACAAACCTTGTCGACATGAAATTCATGTCACCTGAGCAGAAACTGTCTTGCTATCATGAGATGTACTGGAATATGTAAAGCACTGTCACAAATCGAATTAGAATTCGACACCATACAAGTTGCATCATTTTTCGAATCTAATTTCTGAGACCACACAAGTTACCATCCTATTCAAATAAGAATTTGAGACCACACAAGTACTGCTATACCACGTTTCCACAACAGTGAATGACATCACTCAAACACAAATAATGCTAGCAACAAGGCTGGTAGAGAAGCAATTTCCACATCTAATTTTAATTAAAGAAATGTTTGATTCCTTAGAATGTGAGCTCAACTCTAGAAAGTCCTCCCGGTGATAGTTTATGGCTACCCATCCCCGTAAGACCAACATATTAGAGTTTGTAAGATAATGCTTTTATGCTTGCATTGAATAAACCATACTCAGTATTTTACAGAACTGATGAGGGAGCTGGTCTCCGAAACGTGTTGATTTATTAATAAAATTTGAATTTTATTAGCATTTTCTTCACTTTAAAATTAAATTAGTGAATCGCCGATTTTAAGCAAAGCGAGCATCTGTTGAAGAGTTTGGCACAAGAACGCAGCCACGCCTTGAAGCCGCACTTCATAAGCATTTTCGTTGGCTCTAAATTTCAGTGAACCAGCAATTTAAGCGACGCACACATTTAAAATAGAGTTTGGCGCCAGATTGCAACCTCACCTTGAAGGCGTGCACGGCGTCGATGCAAGCGTCGGCAAGAGAGTGAGCCAGAGACACAACTTGTGTCGCGTCCTGCGCACTGAACTTGTGCACTTGCTTCAGCAGCGCCAGGATCGCCTGCACGCTGGTGATGGCGTTGTTCTCCACCTCCATCGCTACGTCCATGTCCTGTAAGTGAACACAAGTTAACTACATCTCTTCTATATTATATGCATGGTTGCCCGTGTTATGCGAGTGCTGGTACAACCAAAATCAACTGCATTTCTATACTTATGTGCTATGAAAATCGGAAAAGAATGATCTAAATGAAAACGTATCAACAATAGATTTCTGCTCATAAGAAAGTATTGAACCGACTCACCATTAAAAAATGCACCTGTACCTCTATGCCCAAACACTCATATAGGTCTGTACAGCTTATCTTGTGATTTGCAGCGTTCTGCATTTTGGCGCGGAGGTTGAATGAACAAAATACAGACGTGGAAAACTGTGAGAACTCTATAAAGGCTCTTTTTACTAAGTTACAAACTGCATTTCTGATGCAATTTTCTTACCCAGGCATCACTTTTCGAGTGAAGGTAGATTGCAAAGATATCTAACTGAAATGTCACAAAGATATAAAAAAATCAGTAACAAAAGTATTTCGCCTTCTCAAATATTCTCCGTCAATCTACCCCTATATGACCCTAGGTCTGTTCTTGGAATATAAAATAAGTAAAAATCCAATAAGTAACATGGGACTATTCTGTCTTCTGCCCAAACCCTACAACTCCATCCAGACAATGATAGCAATTTTAATGCGGAAATAGATGCAAACGTCTCTGACCTGAGCAAGGGAAGCAGCGAGACACTTGGCAGGTACGGCGTTCATGAGGCCCAGCACCTGCAACACAGAAAAAATAAGAATTAATTCAACTGCTAACTCCCCTGTGAAGAAAATATTAGTTCACATACGAAATAAAGCGTCAGACATAATTCTAGCATATCAAATAAATCTCTCATAAAGTCTTTAAACTTTAAAGTGCAATAAAGTCTTTTAAGTGCAATCTTTTAAAGTCTTTAATCTCTTGTAGTAGCAGCAGGGCAAGTTTTATGTTACTGTTCTTTTTTATTAATTGCACTAGAAGTTTATCAGAATGCCTGAGCAGCAGTAAGCATGCACGCATTCAAATACTGGAAAAACTTCACACGTCATACTTACGCATAATGAGCCCCAGAATGAGTGGAAGTTAAGTTCCTATTAAATGTAATAAAAGTTTATCATAATTATTGAGCAGCAGTATGCATACACTCATTCAAATACAAAAAAAGCTCCACATATCAGACCTGAGCATAATGAGCGCCAGAGGGAGTGTCCGCGTGGGTTTGGAAGAAACCAAGGGCCTTGTCATAGCCTCCAGGGAAGCTCCTCTCAAAGTTCTCCAGCATGGCAGACAAGATAAACTTCAGGTCCTCAGGAGGAAGATTCTCGCCTTTGTCTGCCGCCGTCTCCAATACGTTCCTGGACAAAGGAATTAACATTCTCTCGTTAGATCTTGTGTTGCAAACCTATAGTGACAAAGAAAAACATTCCATGGAGTACAATCTAAGAAAGTTTCCTCAATCCTACAGGAGAAATACACAAAAACCCACTAAAATTTATCATTGAAGAAAGTTCGATTTCTCTGGTGAAAACTTCTTCTACACATTGCATGGAACGGGGGATTTAACCACTGTGCAAATGTTTCATGATAAGAGGTTGAAACATTCCTGGATTGTTTGATGAAAATTCTCCACACAAGTTTCAAGAATCGCAGTCAATCAAGTGATAACAGCTAAGCTAAGTTTTTACCAAAGTTGTTATAATAAAATACACTTTAAAACTATAACAAGGAGAAATTATCCGTCTAGTTATCAATAACTATCTATGTGCCAATACATCAATGAATGGTGTCAAACTAAGAAAATGTCAAGAATTTGCTCCCATATGTGAAAATCTATTTACTTAGTCAAAGAGAAAACGGGTCATAATTTTACTTTCAGTAGGTCACAATTTAACGAAGATCTTATGCAGTAGTGCGCTGTTGCTAAATCCTTCAATAATAAACGCAGAGGCTCATGCCATGCAGTTGTAAAATTTGATTTAATTGAATACAGAGAGAGCTGCAGTTCGCTGGGTAACATTTCATTGCCATCAGTGAACACACATCAAGAAATCCAAACACGATTCATCAGCTGAATAACTAAATAGATAATTCCCATGAAGGTGAACAACTAAAAAGGTTACTTCGAAAGTCAAATACCTTGAAGAGTTACTCTGAACGGACTAAATAACTCAAGAAACTAATCTTAACAAGTGAATGACCGTACAAGGACACTTTTTCAATATGCTAAACACAGCTCAGAGTAATGACCCTGAGACAAGGGTCCCGTTCTCGTCGAGGTGTCCATACCTGATGACAGCGCCAGACTGCGCATCGTTCAGGTGGTACTGGGAGAGATACAAAGAGAGGCTTTGTAGGTGCTCCTGTAGGTCTTTCTTGGCGCCGTTGTACTCTTGTATACAGGAACTGCAACGTGAAGAATAGCATATGAAGCAGTCAATTCCTTCCACTGCATCAATAAATAGCATGACAGCAATAATGAACGACGCAAAAAACTGAATAGGAAAACAGCAACTAGAACCCCCGTCTCATTTTCAGCACAATAGAAGACCCAGGATGTTAATTATGAACACTATTACCAAATGCTAATACTTGGTAAGTCAGACCATGATAGTCATTGCAGTCTCTACCATTCACATAATAACCGTTACTGATTTCTGCCTATCACACAAAAGCTGGTACTGAACTCAACCAATCACACGATCAGCAATGCTGGTCACTACCAATCCCATTTGACACCCGCAGTGAACCGATCAGAAAGCAGAACTATAGTAAACCCACCACTGGAGCCCGCTAATCATCAATCACCTGACATAACCGCCAGCGTAGGCGAGCAGGAAGGAAGTGACCCTGGCGTTATCAGGCTTGGTGGAGAGCAGATGCAACACGTTGCTGTCCTGCAGCCGCTCCAGCACTGCAGGCCCCATGTGGGTCACTGCCTGCTGGTGGTACACGGCCACCAGGCACACGCACAGCTCACGCCCGAGCTCCTCGTGTTGGTACTGCACATGCGCCACGGACAAAAGGAAACCATCAATGGTTGAGTTTTGTGTCTTGGTAAGTTATGGTTTGGATTGAATGACCAAGAAGGCTTTTTCAGTTGTGGGAAAGTTTGTGAAAGTCATGGTCAGTCTTCATCAAGGTATCTTGACTCTAGTTCACGTTTAAGCTACTAGCAACATCATAAGAGAAACACGCGCATTGCTAACGCTTTGTAAGCGCGCCATTTAGAACCATAGCTCATGATTTTATATGTGCAGTGCAGAGGCAATTAAAAACACAGAGCCTCACATTAAGTTACTATATAGAACTCAAAGTTCTCTCGTACAGTCAAATATTTTATGACGACCGCTGGTCATGTTTCAGGAGCCGGTGGTAGGAACTTACAATTCAATTCAAAAGCTTCAAAAAGTAGCCACCAATCCAAATTCACCCACACTGTACAATATTTTACGAGTTAATGCACAAGGCGTGAATACACACTGATGAGGATGAGATGCAGTACATAAGTTGCAACAAGTAACTTCCATCTCACACAACTAACTTGAACAGAAGTACCCGTACAGGATAAGCCAAGTCTCTAGAGCTACCATGTGAACATTGGCTCTAGTTTGTTACTAGAGTATGATGAAAAAGTTGAAAGAATTATAACAACTTTGATGAGAATTGCCACCTTGTCCCATCACGCTCACCTTGACGAGGAGGACGGCCACCTTGTCCCAGACTTGAGGCTGGAGCTGCAGGGACATGGCGAGCTGCATGACGATGAGGTAAACCCCACACACGAGCTCCTTGAAGGGCGCCTGCAGCCACACGTGCAGGTCTTGCAGCACCCGCATCACGTGGTCCTCCGTCGCCAGGCTCTTGCCAGTCTGCATATTTCAATGTGACATACTCATTTTAGAACAATTTTCTATATATACCATACAGATATATACATATATTTCTTTATCTATATATGTACATATAAGTGAATTCACTGTTTAAAACAATGATAACACAAAAGATAATTTTAAACTGCCAAGAGAATTTGGAAGTAAATTGACATGCAAACAGGCAAGATTATCAATGTTTTACAGGTATGCCTACATATTAAAATAGTGACAATTGGCGCGGGACACAGAGAAACACGTCCCTGCACAGGTATATGTTTGAGCTCAAGTATTTCCTACAGCTCGGTATTAGCTAAAGCTGATGATTCACAAGTTATTATAAAAATAATTTCATGTTTATTTCTATAAGTATGCAATGTTTTCCCTTCACTCATTCCAACACATACATGTATGCATACACAACTCTAAACAATGACATAAAAACATTGAAATTCTGATGAAGTAGTTTTTAACAATAGATTTAGATACAAATTGCCATGCTACCAACAATTCTTTACTCAGAAACTGTGAGAAGACTCTGAAGCTTTTAAGCCTGAAACTAATAAATAATAAGCAGCTTCCGACATAGAAACATTGCATAGTCTGGCAATTTTGCTCGCCTAGATAGCAAGCTTATGGCAAAAGACTTTCTTTTAATTCACCTGAGACTGCACTCACTTTTCTGCTCTAAACCACAGCTCTTTCCTACAAAACAAAGTTGATATTCACTGCAGATTTGAACTGAAAACTAGAATAGATAAGTTTTCTGTAGTAATTTTAAACTAAAAACAATAACTGACATTCTTCCAATATTTTAAATCGTAAGTAAAACGACTCAGCTGCCCTAAAGCAGCACCGCACCATTTGCTTGCTTTCTCCAAAGATCCTGCAGCATTGAATTGAACACAAGAGTTGATACATATTCCACAGCAATTACAAACCAAAAACTGATACTTGACATTCTATTATTCCTAAATAATCTGAAGCAATACCACCAAGCTAGCCCCGATGCAGCACGGCACCATTTGCTTTCCTTCTGAGCAGGTGACTCACGTTTTTAGCGCGGTCTGCCATTCGAGAAACGCCGCCGACGAGCGTCGTCGCGAAGAAGTTGATGGCGTGTTGGGCGTCCGAGGCTCTGTCGTGCACCTGCAATGTCATCATCAATGAGGAACACGCTATTTAGAATGGAGTACCATAAAAAGTCCTAGCATATCGTATGTGAAATAACACTGCTGTAAAGTACATGTGAAGCCTTGACGAGATTGTACTACTGAGAACTATATCCTTAATTCTTTAAAAGTGAATTTTGAATTAAAACTTTTGGACACTTGTGTTTCAGAACACATAAACGTGATAATGAAAAAACAACAGGACCTCCTATGTAGGTTTTTAGGGCAAAAGAGACAAAATAGAATAAAATTGATACAATGCCACAATGTTCATATAAGAATAAAGTAATAATGATATGATTTTCCCCCTGAAAATCTTTTAGCACTCATAAAGTGGGCTGCAAAATGACAATAGTGAGACTTCTGCCTTTTACTACCCCATCAAGACAACTTGTATTACTTTGTCAACTACGACCACAGAAAAATGTGCCAACTCAACATAACTGCATCTTCGGTCAAGCTTCAATCAAGAAAACTTGATGGATTCACAAGTGAAAACAAACAACAGAACCGAGCGAGTACTAACAAAAAAACCTAAATGAGGAATCTTGAGAGCTACTTCAATAAGACACAGTTAGTGCAATACATGCATGCAGATGGATCAATTCTAATGTACATGTATATCCAAATAAAAGGGCAAGTTGTTTGTGCAAAGGTAGCAACCAAGCACAAAAAATAAAGCAGGGAGAAAGTTTTAGGCCCTGTTTAATTTATGTTCTTGACGCACATGTCGCGGTAAACAAGTAACGAATGTTCAATGAATTTTCTGGTTTAATGGCCCATCATTGTGTAACTTTTATAATTCAACTTCTCTTCTACTAAACTTATTACAGAACACATTCACCTTCAAAACCGTTCTCATCAATTAGTTACAGAAAATACTACTATCTCAACCATTGTTTCAAGATAATCTTAGGTAATGCAACAGTTGCCTACACAACCTGACTCATTTGTTGCAGAAGAAATCACTTAGACTTTTCAGATGTACTTGTAGGACACCTACCAGCATTCAAGACCTTTGAAAGAAGCTATTGCATAAGATATCATTTAAACCTTCTTGATGAACTAGGTCACCTACTGATGAACCTGTTGCAGAGGAAATCAGTTACACCTTTCCAATGTACTAGGACTAAGGTCACCTACCTTCAAGACCTTCCTGATAAACTTGTTGCAGAAGACCCTGAACGCACCGCTGTGCAGCCACTGGTCGTACATGATGCGCTTGACGAGCAGCTGTCCTGACTGCTGTGCCCTCACCAACCAGCCCCACCTGTTGAGCTCTCCTGAGCTGCCACTCTGCTCTAAGTTCAGCACCTGAACAAAACACCAAACTCCTACACAAAATGTACGAAGCTAAAAATGCTGATCAGTATACCATTGAAAATAAAAATTATATTAATGGCTGAAACATCGCTTAGTACCAGACTAGAAATTGTGTAGCTTCAAGTACTTCAAATTTCCAAATTCGGGATAATTTAATGTAGATTTTGTCACTTGTAGTGGGTGTATAGAAATGTTCTGTGAGTGGTGACTGGTGAAGGGTAGCCAATGATTTGAAGAAAAGGAATAACTAAAATAGCATTGTTCCTTTAGACTATTGATCAAGAGACTTGCTACAACCTAGTGCCTCTCTCACCTATCAATACAGTTGCATCTAATTTAAATCTCCTTGAGGCCTCTGACACCATCACCTTCGTAGCAAGAAGTAGCCCATCAATCCCATCATCATCTACACCACCTTAACACCATAGTCATTTCAGCATAGAAGCTTAATCTGACCTACACCCTTTAAAACACAAAGTCTGACCTACACCATTTAAAACACCAAGTCTGATCTACACCAACTTACTTTCCTGAGAAGCAGAGAGCAAACATTTAATGAACCATTAAAATAGTCTCCAACTCATTTGAAAGCTTCTAACCCCACAGACTAATTCTGCTCAAGCAGGAGGACGTTTAGATACCTTGACAGTGCGCAGAAACAGCGGAGATTCGTAGTAAGGCAGAATGCACATCATCACAGCATCAACGTTCATCTCATGGACTGCATATCTGATGAAAGAAATAAGAGTTAGATAGCATGGTTGTTAGTTTGAATAAAATGTAGATTACTGCTGAAGTAAATAAGAGAAATGCTTATAAATATAACCATTCTTAAAACAGTACATTCTCAGATTAAATATTTTTACTTTATTTCATTGTCTACTAACAGAATGTACCTAAAGTGATGAATCTATAGGATATGTACAACTCATGAACAAGGATTGGGCCTGTCACAGACAACCTACAGAACAACTTTCTATACACAAACCACCACACACTTCCTGAAACACTGTATCCTAGCTAAATATTTGTTATACATAACCAGCAAAAATGTAAATACTGTCTACTAAATGTAGTCAAATAATTGAGATGTAACACCCCAATTCCTTTCCCTATCAAAGGCTGTTCCTCCAGTTATTTTTTTAATTGGAATTTTTACCTGTAAAGAACTGTATTGCAGGACATAAATATATTTCACTCTTTACTCATACAGTGTGCAAGCATGGGCCCACAGTATCATTTTATCTTAAAATTTATGTCTGCTACAGTTATTCCCATTTTATATCAACTCACCAATAAAAAAAATTTTTCTGCAAACTTACATTGCTATGATTGTCAAAAAAGCAACAACTTTTGTTCATCAAAAAAAAAAACACTCACAAGTTCAATCATTCCACATAATAGATGAAATAGAACAGACCTTTGCAGGAGCCACTCCATGGCTTTGAGAGCAGGTTTGAGGGTGAGGAAGTAAGGAGACAACATCATCAGAAAGCCTTCAATGGCTTCATCCAGGGCCTGGTTGGTCTTGGTGTCAGCAATGAAGCGCTGCACATGCTTGGACTCCGCACTGAACAGGTGGCTGTACTTGGCAAACTCACTGTTCAGCTTCAGCAGCTCAGTGAAGCCACTCACACCTAACAAAAACAAGGCAAGCCAACATCATAAATGGGTGATGAAAAGATTTTTAAAGATATAGCTTATGTGAAGTTGCAGTTCAGATAGTTAAACAATGCACAAGTGAACAATTGGGTAAAGCCATTTTTGGCTGTCTCTACAGTATGGGTGATAGTGTTATGAGTACTATAATTAGTGCAATTGTACCACTGCAAAAAATTCAATTATTTAGCATTTGAATACAGAGAGTAATCTAAAACTGCAAGGGTTGTTAATGCAATGAAACAAGTTACTGTTTAATATCAAATCAAAGAAGAAAATATAAATGAATGTTCAAGATCAACAACATGTACAGTCATGAGAACTCTAAATTATTAAGACAAGCAGAACAAAACACAAATTCTCTCATACATCAAGATCAAACACCCAGCCTCAGAATAAGGTAAACTCCTGAAAATAAAATAGAAACATGAAATGTCTTTAAATTCTATGCAATAGCAACACAAGAACTACCTCCAAATTAATGCTGCTAGCTTGAAAATTGTTCTATATTTAATCTATTAAAGATCACAAACACTCCATCTACCAAGAAAGGAAAAGTTGCCTACCTACCATAGACATTATCTCATCAAATCACAGCCAATTTTCACTGCAAAGCTGAGAAAAATTCACTCTTATCAGAAGTCAGCATTGAATGATGACCAATATGAATCACCTAGATACCTACTGTACTAAGATTATTCTTTAATTGACAATTAAATATTTCTCATGCGATAGACCTCATTGTGATCATTCAGAATCAGTAACAGAAAATGTGACTACTACTAACCAACATCATAGAAATGATCTCTGGAGAAAGACTCGGCAAGAGCAGGGTCATCATATAACAAAGACGGCTTCTTGCGCTTGTCCTGGTAAACATTTGTTTGTGGAGCAGCCAAGCGCTGCAGCTGCTGTTGCAGCAGTGACATTTTGGTTTCTGAAAAATAAAGAAGACATTCACAGTGAAATTTTTGTCAAATGGTTAGAAGCACATATAATACAGAAAGATATTTGGGTACTTGATGCTGTTCTTTCTAACACATTAGACAAAAATGTTTCTCTTTTGCCTTAAAGACACTTATGATGGAAATGTTATAAAAATATAAAAAGAAAATAACAGTGAAGGAATGCTCACAATAATAATTATCTGCAAGTCCTAGTTGTTCATATATGTTTGATGTGTACAATACTAGAATAACCAACTAACAATGGGAATATTCTACAGTAAATAACATTTGAAGAACATAGGACAAGAAATATCATTCACCATGTTCTATATCAAAATATGAAGCACTAAAAGTAGAGTTCAAAAAAATGTATTCAACTAAGGATCATTTCACAGATGCGAAACGCACAAAGTTTCTTAGCTGAAAACATCGGCCTTGGTATGGCTAAGTCAAGTCAAGTTATTTTAGGTTTACTTAGGTTAATTTATTTAACTAACCAAACTTTGCCTAACCTAACCTCTTCTAGGTTAGGTTATGTCAAATGGTATGTCAGCTTATTAATGTGTCCATATATACTATTTTGTAAACAATGCTCCTATAACTTCAGAGTTAAATATCTCAAACCAAGCATTTGTGAGCACAATGTAAATCATGTGAAACATCTTGAAATGTATCTTATTACTCAATTGTGGCAACAAAATTTTTGAATTGTTGACAAGGGTATAATTAATACTGCCCATATTTTTAACTACACAGCAATAATTAAAATGGATAACTTTAAACAATTCATGCATGATGCAAGGTGAGTAAGTAAAATAATATAACCACGATCAACAAATATTCTGAATGACATATTAGTTTGAAAAAGACTCAAAAGTAACACTACCACGGTAATGATATTTGTTTGTGGACAAATAATTAGCTTTTGGAATGTAATTTCTAAAAAGTTTATTGTATCATGATGAAAAAGCTCCAAAAAATATGTCAATCTTTTACTTTCTAATGCAAAGAAAAAATAAAATTACACATTTCAATAATTTAAAATACTTTCAATTAAATTAAATTTTCATCATAAAACACATGCAGTTTTTCAGAACAAATTCAAAATGAGGAAAAATATACTATTTTTACAGCTAATCAGAAAAATCTGGCAACTGTTTGTTAACTTGAGTCTTCCAAGCCTGAAATTACACTATGATGATAGTATGTGATACAAGCTTTACTATGTGACATGGCTAAATATAATATTCCAAGCAAAAGATGTATAACTAATTTATTTTCTAAGTTTCTGCATAAAAAGTAAAAGTATGGAGGAATCGGAAAATAGAATGCTGTTTCACACAAAAACAACAAAATAAAATAATTTTTTGGTTTTGATAATCATTATACAACTTTGTACATTTTTTGGTATATGTTGAGTAATCAATTTTTCAGTTTTCAGTGCTTAAACATAATTTATTAGACGAAAATGAGGTCAATATTGAATTTAATGTTGTCAACGAATTTCATAATTTCGTAGGCATAGATAGGTAATATAGTCGATTTTAAGACGTTTTACCAGAATGACAATGTGCCCGGAAATGCTTAGTTTTGGAGATATAGGATAAATAACGCCAGGTAAGAATAGCATTAACGGCAGTTTTGATATGGCTCTTCCGGCGTTTTGCGGACGCGGACCATGCCAAGTTTTAGGTCAATGTGAAGTTTAATGCAACCACGGAAAATAAGAATTCCGATCTTAGGAATCACTATAGGAACCCATTTAAGAATGTTTTACATGAATGACATTCTGCTTGCTGATGCATTATTTTCGAATAATTAAACTTTGAAGTTGACCTTGGCGCCAAAGTGAGCGAGTGCGTGAAACGGAATTTAATTAATAACGGAAGCTATTACAAACGTAAGGAGGTTGGGTCGTGAGAAGGAGGCACAGTTCTTCTAGTGAAAATTATAAAATAAAGCTTCTAACCCACCCATTAGGGTGACGACCGCAATCTTGTTGACATCGGGTCCAAGATGGCGGCGCCCATGGTGGTCACCATGTTAGACCCGATGTAAACAAGATTGCGGTCGTCATCCTAATGGGTGGGTTAGAAGCTTTATTTATAATTTTCACTAGAAGAACTGTGCCTCCCCCTCACGACCCAACCTCTTTACGTTTGTAAAAGGGGGTTAGCTTCTGTTTTTAATGAAATTACGCTCGCTTCCTTTGGCGCGGGAAGGCCAACTTCTAAGTTCAATAACTCAAAAAAGAAAGCATCAGCAAGCACAATGTCATTCGTGTAAAACGTTTTTAAATGTGTTCCTTTAGTGATTCTTTGGATCCGAATTATTATTTTCCGTGGTTGCATTAAACTTCACATTGACTAAGTTTTTTGGCAGGAGTCATCAGCCTCGGTATGGTTGAGTTAAATTAAGATATTTTATGCTTATTTAGGTTAGGATACTTAACTAAATTAACTTTACCAAACCTAACCTTACCTATCGTTATGTCAGAACCGGATTTCTGCTTATTTACCTCTCCGTTCGTTCAATTTTATAAACGACGTTCCTATAACTTCAAAGTTAAATATCTCCAAAACTAAGCATTTCCGGGCACATTTTCATTCATGTAAAATGTCTTAAAATCAACTATATTACCTATCTATACCTACAAAACGATGAAATTTGTTGACAACATTAAATTCAATATTGACCGAAAATGAACACGTTTCTTCTATGCACTTTTTAGGGCATATAAGTATTTTATGAGTTATAACAGTATGGTAATTTTTGCCTTTGATAAAAAATGAGATAGAATAAACAGCTACAAATCGATTTTTTAATTTTAATTGCTTGAATCATGGTAATAACATCAAAATAAACTACTTTTCTTTTATACACTTTTTGCGTCAAATTTTTTTTTATGAGTTAGAGCAGTATTTTTTATTTATTACGACTTAAATACTTTGCAATTAATTATTAGCTCATCCCGCAGAGCCTGAACCCATTTCTAAGGCCTTTTAGTTAATAACATAATAGAAAATATCACCCAAAAACGAGTTATATCAGTATGTTAATTTTTGTCTTAGATGGCGGGAAAGTGCTCAATCATTCGAGCGTGTCAGAAGGGAGAGTCCATTGCAGTGTTGCCATACAACGCGCTCAATGAATTTCTGTAGAGTTGCAGTAAGTCATTTACCGCTATAACTTGTAAAATACTTATTTGCCCCAACCGTACATAGGGGAAACTTGTGCATTTTGATCTTATAAACTATGATTAGGCACTGAAAACTGAAAAATTGATTACTAGCAAACATTCAACATTTACCAATTTTTCATGGGCTAACTAGTTAGGCCTATCAAAAAGTTGAAAAATAGAACATTGAAAAATCCTATACTCCAATTAGCACTTTTGATCTTCATAAATGCCAGACTGAAATTAAGTTACCAAAGCTAACGTACATAATGAATCATGAAATTTGAATTATTTACTTTACAAAGCTTATATGCAGATATGAAAATTGCAGTCAAGCTACTAAGCAGATAAATGTTAAGTAAAGATGTGAATAGTTTTCTAACTAAGAGACATGACCACAAAGACAAATAGTCTACCGAATAGGAATTTATGTTATTACCTAATTTCAATTTCTTTACACCGAACACTTCATGTACACATCTATTGAATAAAACTTGTATAAACTCACACTTTTTTCTGTTTTTCAAATGATACGTCAATTTACCTTGGCACACACACACTTACACCATTCACCGAAAAGTTTATGGTTTTCAAACGTTAAACTGGGAATTAGACACGAGCTTGGAGCTTGCCCATTCTGCGGATTTGAGACTGATGAATTTTCTTTATATGATCTTCTACAACTTATATGTCATATTAACATTCGATATGGTCACAACTTTCTTGGAGATTTTATCATTATTATGTTTTTAAATAAAAAATTGTCTAGACTGAAATAATGTTAATGAGCATCTGCAAACTTTTAATGAGGGCAGAATTTCATTGGGTGAAGAATGCCTGCGTAAAATGTTTCCTGGATTTTCTGATGAAAAACAGATAAGGTTTATTCCTATAAGTTACAATCTACAAGAGGTTATCAGACGTATGGAGTAAAATTTAATAATGCTTTTTTATTTTTTTGTAATTTATTTCAGATTGAACACCGTAATAAAGAACTTCATAAATCAACATATATTCCAGTAAAATTCTGAAATACATTGTATAGCCTCAATTGGGTTGCTGTGCATATGTGATGCACATGAGCACACGAATAAGAGTTTCGAAGTTGGTAATGAAAATTTTTTTACATTTTTCACAGATGATTAGAATAATATAGGAGCTATATATATGAACAGAATTTGTCGTGACACTTAAATTGAATTTTTTTCAAATTCTTAACTCATTACTTAAAGTCTCCCTCTTTGTACAAATTTTACACATGTTAGGTTTAGCCGTGGGTATGGCCAAACGCTAAACGTTAATTCGATAAGTATTTGTAGACCATAAGAGAAGGGTAATGAGGCGAGGAAACTCAGCTTTTGTCTCTGGTTAATTTGAAGGAGCCGGAAAGGACCGCCGAGTCTTGCTTTACTGAAGAACTTGGCTGAAGATGGTTCACAGTCCGTGCAGGCGAAAGGCTCCGGCTAGTGACGAAGTCGACAGTGTGGGTGTGTTTGGAATTTATATAAGCCCAATTTATAAGACTTTGAAAGACCCGTGACGTTGGTAGTCTCAATTTAAGGTAGCGGCTTCTTTAATCCCAAGCCGGACAAGATAGTTATCGTAGTGGAAGCAGGGAGTTGAATTGCAAAGGAATAATTTGTAAAGATTCAGTTAAGGCAAAACAAGGCCAAAACAACAAGTCCAAAACAAGTCCCAACAAGAGAAGGCCCAGGGGGAAACTGAGTGTGTGGTGGCGTTTGGCGATGTCGTTGAGGTTCTGCAAAAAAGTCGAACGCTGGATGAGCAGTCCAAGGAGACATCAAGGAAAATTTCCACCACTGACAGTCCCCCACATCGTAAATGATAAATGTAGCATACCGCTACATAAGCGTAAAAATTAGAAATTTGTCATTCGTACTTAAATAAATTAATTAGTAGCATTAAAAATCTTACTCTAATTTATTATTAATTATTTTCTACTTCTAATTCGTAATCATTGAAGTTTTTGTGTAAATACATGAGACGATAAAATAACAATTTACATTTTTCGAGAGAGAAGCCCTCTGGTGGCAACACTGCGCAGTTGCGCGTCTCTTCTTTCAAAAAGCCACTCTTACTTTGGCGTCCTACTTTAGCGGTGCTACAGCAAGTTCTCGTGAGTTTAAATGTGTTAGAAAATAATCGTGTTCCTTCCCCGTTCTCGTGAGTAATCAGTGTTAGAAAATAATCGTGTTCTTTCTTCGTGTTCAGGAGTATTAATAGTTGTCAGTGCAGTGTTATTTGGATACGTAGTTATGCGTAGGAATTGTGATGTAGCATGTTTTCATTCAGTGTTTTGTTTTTGTTTCTCAACGTGATTTAGCGTAAAATTTTGCGTCAGATGTGCATTGCCTTTCCGTGTCATGATTTATTATCAAAGTCTAATCATGTTCGTTCCTTTTCTTTACGATAATAGTATATACCTGCAGTTTCATTCATGATTCGATACTCGGAACGAACGCGGCCGAACTTGCCGGCTTCCGTGTCGATAGCGTCTTTGTTTAATGGCGGAACACCACTCCGTCGTCTCTTGTCACTACTCTGTGACTATAAATACTATAGGCATGGTTATAGTAGCATTTATTCTTTTTACAAAACGACTTGCAGTAGTCATAAATTACGAAAAGTATTCATGTCTATGCTTGGTAAGTTTTGGAATTTCAATTCTTAATTCCAGACTCTTTGGAAACCTTTTGCGTAACCGCACTTATTTTAATATAAAACATTTCAATAAAATTTAATTTAACTCATCGCATTCTTGTGACAAACACCCACTACCATCTGCCATCTTGAGTGTGTGCAAATTGCTGGCGGCTTCGGCTGAGGCCGACGCGTAAAGCCGCCCGGCTAAATCGCCACACGGAACTTTCATGCTTTCGTTTTTTTCTTTCTTCGCGTATTCTCCGCCTGTGAAATCAACGCTTAGGTTTTTCCTTTTCTTTTTATCATTGGGGATATATATATTATTCCTTAATTCCTTTATTATTGCAAATGATCTACCAGGATTTTTTAGTAGGATTTACATCCATGAACTTTAGGATTTTATGTTTTTCTTACTGCTTTCAAAAGTGCAGTCACTTGATATTTTCACGATATTCCGTAGATCTCGTGTTTACTTGCCCGTAGTCTCTGTAAGGAATCACGATCTTTATTACCGGAAGTTCTTAAACCTAATACTCAGATTTTTAAAGCCAGAGGCATGAGTGAACAGTTTTGACAGCTAAGCAGTTTGAACAATTTATTTATTCTTAAAAAACCTGTCAACCAAAATCTGTCCTATCTCCTTGAGTTTGCTAAAAGTGAGAATCCTTAAAGTAGCTGGTCTCAAACCTCTAGGATTTTCTCGGAGTTCTCCGTGTGGGAAGAGTTGTCATTATATGTTGGATTGCCAGTGGTGGAATGTCTTGATGTCTCTCCTGGAACGTTTCATCCAACGCCTCTGCCCCTTACAGGACCTCAACGGCATCACACACACCATTTACAACATTCTCCCTGGGCCGCTTTTGGGCCGCCTTTGGTTCTTCTATTTTGGATTGGATTTAGTTGTGCTCTGGGCCTTTAGCCGGATATATTCTCTAATTACGGGCCTTAATTCTCAACTGCCTAAAAGTACGGGCATCATTGAATTAGCTTTGCATTCACTGAATTCCGCGTGCCTGGATCTTAAGCACTATTCAAACCAAGAGTCATCGTAGCCATCAGGCTCGGCATCTTGATCAAACTCTCCTGCTCCAAATTAAGCAAGTTTTGCCCACACAAATAGCTACGCACCGATTGTTGTGCTGGATTAAAAATTGCCCACAGTAAATTGAATATTTGGAACTCAATACACTTACAAATCTCATCCACCGGCCGGAGCGACGCCAGCGCGCACCGAAGCTCACCACCGGCACTCCGGACCTCACTGGGTTTCCCAGTCAAGCATCGAAGACCTCCCGGTTTCCTCTTCCAATAAACCCCACCTGAAAAAGCTGAGTCCAAATCCGTTTTTCATCATCCCTCTCATAATTTTCCCAGATCACTATCGAGAGTTGTTCGAGCTTTTGGCCGTCAAGAACTGACATTTCAGTATTTCAGTTCAAACTACCCCAACGGTCATAAATCCCGACACTGGTGCATTGGCCGGGAACTCTTAAAAATAAAAAACTCAACTCGAAGTGTTTGAGAGATTGTGAGAGGGTAATGTTGGCGTATCATTGTAGTGATAAATTTTCCCATGTCGTAGTAGTTTGAGAGATTCTTGTGGATTTTGACCGTGCTAATTGTTCTCTGAGCAGCTCTAACAAAATTTCTTTTTCAGCGCTATTCCTGTCCTTGTTTGTTTGTTTCATGTGCCACAGTAGGTAGGAAAAATATTTTTTTTCTATTTCCGTGCTCACGTTCATTCTGACTACCGTAAAATTCGCGTTTCCATTCTCCATTTTCCCTCCGTTTTCTTCAACGTTATTGATTGATTGAGTAGGTAGAAAAATATTTTTTTTTACCTGCTTTATTTTTGTGCCTACGCAAATTGCCGCATACCGCAAAAATTTTTCTCGTTTCCAATTTCATATTTCCTTCCTTCTGTTTCAACTTAATTTGAATGATTGAGTAGGTAAAGAATTAACGCAAACCCTTGCCACTTAATCCCAAGTCTTAGGCACTGATATCATTAATTGTGCATTCCCAAAAGTGATCGCTAGCATGACTGAATCAGATAATGAAGATCGAGCCCCCTCAAAACCCATTAGGCTCCCCCCCTTTATTCCGGAGGACGCTCACACCTGGTTTCAACAGTGCGAAGACGTGTTTAGATATCATAAAATAATAAATGAAATAGAGAAATTCTACGCGCTTGTTTCCGCCGCGCCCACAAAACTACTGAATGACTCAAACCAAATACTAGAAAACCCTCCACCTCTCAATCCTTACGGAATCTTGAAAGGCAAAATTTTGGCAAGGCTTCAGATGTCCGATGCGGACAAATTCCGAAGTCTTGTAGACGCCTCAGCAATTCCATCTGTCTCTGTCTCTTTCTCTCCAACTTCGCTAGTGAAAGAACTGCGGAAACTCGCTACGGGTGTTGCCGTAGCTGAGGGATTTCTGAAGGAAGTTTTCATGACTAAGCTTCCTCCGAACGTTCGTCCGTTTCTATCGCTAGCAGGGCCCGAGCAAACGTTAGAAAAATTAGCGGAGTCCGCAGAGACTGTGATGAGAAATACTAATTTGCCACGAGAACCACAAGTTGCTTCCTTGAATGTAGGAGCTACAAATTTTAGCCCGTCAAATACGGCGCAAAATCAATCCTCAGCCACCATAGATAAGATGCAGCAGGACATCGCTGAAATAAAGCAAGCTCTCCAAAATTTTCAAATAGGTCAGAGTGTGGCTCACATTCAGCAAGGCCCAGGGAGATTCCAAAGCCACCAAAATGCCTACGACTATCCCTATGACTATCACTCAAACTATCCTTCTCCTCCTCCTCAACGCTTTGCAAGAGGTAGATCTTATGATAGGTCAAACCAAGACCGCCGCTTCAGGTCGCGCTCTCGTGATGCTAGTAGCAATTTATGCTGGTACCACATGAAATTTGGTGACCAAGCTCGCAAATGTGCCTCTAGATACTGTCCTCGTTATACCGAAATGACTTCGGGAAACACCAACAGCGACGCATAGTAGCGAGTACTGCGTTGCCTCATTCCCAGACTACTCGCCTCCTTACTATTCTCGATCCCGTCACCAAGTATCGATTTTTAATAGACACTGGCTCCAGTGTGTCGATTATCCCAGCTACGGCAAAAGACAAAAACAACCCATTGTTGGCGACATTACGCGCCGCAAATGGCACGCCAATAGCTTGTTACGGTGAAAGAATTTTAGAGTGCGGTCTGGGATTGAGGAGAAAATTAACATTCACCTTTTTGGTAGCTGAAGTCCAAGAGCCCATCATAGGTGCAGATTTCCTAGCCAAGTATGGCATAATTGTAGATATTAAGAACCGTAGAATTAGGGACGAGGAGACACAGATCTCAATTCCCGCTTGTAGCATAACTAGAGCAAATGTCTTGCATTCCTTCTCGATTGCTTTCAAGGAGGAGTGCATGTTTGAACAAGAACTTAAAAATTTCCCAGCATTAACAAACCCTAACTTAGCTTCTAATAACATGCAAACATGCACAAAGCACTTCATAGAGACGCAAGGTCCGCCAGTTTTCTCTCGTGCTAGGCGACTGCCGCCTGATCGATTGGCGTTAGCTAAGAAAGAATTTGCGCGCATGCTCGAAAATGGCATCATCCGCACCTCCAAAAGCCCTTGGGCTAGCCCTCTTTTGCTAGTACCCAAGGCTAACGGTGAATTCAGACCGTGCGGGGATTTCCGCAGGTTGAACGCCGTTACTTTACCTGATCGATACCCTATTCCCTACCTTCATGATTTCAGTGCAAATTTAGAGGGAGCACAAATTTTCTCTAAGATAGACCTGCAGTCTGCCTTCCATCAAATTCCCTTGGATGAGTCTGCGATTCCTAAGACCGCGGTAATCACTCCGTTTGGTCTCTTTGAATTCCTAAAAATGCCTTACGGCTTGAGGAACGCTCCTCAGACGTTCCAAAGGCACATGGCTGAAATTTTCTCTGATCTCACTTTCGCTTATGTCTATTTAGACGACATCCTAGTGGCATCCACAACACCGGAGTTGCACAAAGACCATCTTAGGGTCGTTTTTCAAAGATTGTCCGACAATGGACTCCTCGTAAACCCTGCAAAATGTGAGCTCGGAAAGCCATCACTTATTTACTTAGGTCATGAAATCTCTAGCCTAGGTCTAAAACCTTTGCCTTCCAAAGTAGAAGTGATCAAAAACTTTCCTCTTCCACAGACCCAGAAGGAACTAAGAAGGTTCCTAGGTTCTGTTAACTTCTACCATCGTTTCATACGCAACTGTGCTCAAACTTTAGCGCCCTTGTCTGACCTCCTCGAACCGAAACGAAAAGGCAAATCTATTGAGGTAAAATGGACAGAAGAAGCGCGCAAAGCTTTTGATACAATCAAGCACAAGTTAGCTTCCGCGACTGAATTATCCTACCCTATTGCTAATGCTGATTTCAGCCTCGTTGTGGACGCATCCAGTACCGCCGTAGGTGCTGTTTTGCAACAACAAGTAGGTACTAATATCTCTCCTCTTGCTTTCTTTTCCAAAAAGCTGTCGCCCACTGAGCGTGGTTATAGCGCGTTCGGTAGGGAACTTCTTGCTATCTACTTGTCTGTGAGACACTTCCGCTATGCTCTAGAGGCGAGGGAGTTTGTGATCTACACAGATCACAAACCTCTGACCTCAGCGATCAAAATGCCTTCTGAAAGACATTCCCCTAGGGAAGCTCGACACTTGTCGTTTATAAGTCAGTTTACCACTGACATCCGTTTCATAAAAGGGTTGGACAATACTGTTGCCGATTGTCTTTCCAGAATCAACACTGTCCAAACCAGTGGTGAAATCACCTTCGGCAACATTGAAAGAGCGCAGAAGGAGGATCCTGAACTTCAGGACCTTCTCAAACCTTCTAACACTTCCTCTCCAAAACTAACCTTGGTTGACGGCGTGTACCGTGACGCCGAGCGACCTTCTCGTTTGTATCTTCCTGCGACGCTCCGCAGAGTAGCTGCCCTCCACTACCATTCCCTCTCTCATCCAGGTATTAACCGTACAGTGCGTTTGATTTCTGATCGTTTCGTCTGGCCAGCGATGCGTAAGGAGGTCAAGCAAATTGTGCAAAATTGCCATGCGTGTCAGAGTAGTAAGGTGGTGAAACATAATCGTGCAGCGCTGCAGGGTTGTGCATTCACAGGTCACAAGTTCGACTCGGTCCACCTAGATTTGGTGGGTCCTTTGCCTTTATTGCGCGGTTATTCTTATTTGTTGACCATCATCGATAGGTTCACGCGTTGGGTTGAGGCTGTCCCTCTCCCTGATACCCAAACTGAGACTGTAGCGCGCGCTTTCTTGTCAAACTGGATCTCTAGATTTGGGGTTCCCTTAAGTGTCACACATGACCGGGGATCACAATTCACCTCCAAATTCTGGAGTGAGCTTAGCACCGCTTTAGGGTGTGCAAATACATCAACTACAGCGTATCATCCGCAGTCAAATGGACTTATCGAGAGAGTCCACAGAGACCTCAAGGTTGCATTGCGCTGCCTTAATTGCAGTCACGATTGGACTGATAGACTTCCAGTAGTACTACTTAGCATCCGAAATTTACACAGACAGGATCAGCAATGCACAGCGGCTGAAATGTTGTACGGGAAAACGCTTCGTCTCCCCGGCGACATTGTGGACCCAAAACCTTTGCCTGAATTTTCATCCGCTGACCGTTCCGCTTATGTAACCTGTCTCAAAGATTGCATGCGTAAGATCAAGTATGTGGCTCCACGAATGCCTCAGACTCAGGACAAACTAGATTCTGCCCTGCAAGACTGCACACATGTGTATGTCCGCAATGATGCTATAAAACCTACACTCACGCGCCCTTATGATGGCCCATTCAAAGTACTTAAACGCAAGCAAAAATACTTCATCCTCGAAAGATTCGGCTCACACGACCCTGTGAGCATTGATCGATTGAAAGTTGCATACACTTCTGATCATAGTGTAACTTATAACGCATCATCCTCTCCGCAGATTTCCTTTCCCACTGAGACTCGATCATATCTACCATCTCAGCGTCCTCAGTTGGCTGCCTTGTTGCCTAGTCAACTTGAGTGTAACCCTTTCTACGTGTCTGTACATTCAAACCCTATCCCTAAGCCTATCGTAGCCTCTAATTCTAGCCCTCTTACTGACACAGCGACAAGTCTAGAGAGACTAGACGAGCCCGCTGCAGTAACTCCTGTTCCTAGGACTCTTGCCGATCTAAACTTGCAGACCCGTTTGGTGAAACTTCCCCGCTCAGTATCATTTGCCAATTGCCGAACTCGGCAGGGTCGTGTAGTTCGCCCTCCTTCCCGCTACAGATGATTGCAGCGGGTGGACCTTTCGGTCTGCGCCTTGGGGGGTAATGTAGCATACCGCTACATAAGCGTAAAAATTAGAAATTTGTCATTCGTACTTAAATAAATTAATTAGTAGCATTAAAAATCTTACTCTAATTTATTATTAATTATTTTCTACTTCTAATTCGTAATCATTGAAGTTTTTGTGTAAATACATGAGACGATAAAATAACAATTTACATTTTTCGAGAGAGAAGCCCTCTGGTGGCAACACTGCGCAGTTGCGCGTCTCTTCTTTCAAAAAGCCACTCTTACTTTGGCGTCCTACTTTAGCGGTGCTACAGCAAGTTCTCGTGAGTTTAAATGTGTTAGAAAATAATCGTGTTCCTTCCCCGTTCTCGTGAGTAATCAGTGTTAGAAAATAATCGTGTTCTTTCTTCGTGTTCAGGAGTATTAATAGTTGTCAGTGCAGTGTTATTTGGATACGTAGTTATGCGTAGGAATTGTGATGTAGCATGTTTTCATTCAGTGTTTTGTTTTTGTTTCTCAACGTGATTTAGCGTAAAATTTTGCGTCAGATGTGCATTGCCTTTCCGTGTCATGATTTATTATCAAAGTCTAATCATGTTCGTTCCTTTTCTTTACGATAATAGAATATACCTGCAGTTTCATTCATGATTCGATACTCGGAACGAACGCGGCCGAACTTGCCGGCTTCCGTGTCGATAGCGTCTTTGTTTAATGGCGGAACACCACTCCGTCGTCTCTTGTCACTACTCTGTGACTATAAATACTATAGGCATGGTTATAGTAGCATTTATTCTTTTTACAAAACGACTTGCAGTAGTCATAAATTACGAAAAGTATTCATGTCTATGCTTGGTAAGTTTTGGAATTTCAATTCTTAATTCCAGACTCTTTGGAAACCTTTTGCGTAACCGCACTTATTTTAATATAAAACATTTCAATAAAATTTAATTTAACTCATCGCATTTTTGTGACAAACACCCACTACCATCTGCCATCTTGAGTGTGTGCAAATTGCTGGCGGCTTCGGCTGAGGCCGACGCGTAAAGCCGCCCGGCTAAATCGCCACACGGAACTTTCATGCTTTCGTTTTTTTCTTTCTTCGCGTATTCTCCGCCTGTGAAATCAACGCTTAGGTTTTTCCTTTTCCTTTTATCATTGGGGATATATATATTATTCCTTAATTCCTTTATTATTGCAAATGATCTACCAGGATTTTTTAGTAGGATTTACATCCATGAACTTTAGGATTTTTATGTTTTTCTTACTGCTTTCAAAAGTGCAGTCACTTGATATTTTCACGATATTCCGTAGATCTCGTGTTTACTTGCCCATAGTCTCTGTAAGGAATCACGATCTTTATTACCGGAAGTTCTTAAACCTAATACTCAGATTTTTAAAGCCAGAGGCATGAGTGAACAGTTTTGACAGCTAAGCAGTTTGAACAATTTATTTATTCTTAAAAAACCTGTCAACCAAAATCTGTCCTATCTCCTTGAGTTTGCTAAAAGTGAGAATCCTTAAAGTAGCTGGTCTCAAACCTCTAGGATTTTCTCGGAGTTCTCAGTGTGGGAAGAGTTGTCATTATATGTTGGATTGCCAGTGGTGGAATGTCTTGATGTCTCTCCTGGAACGTTTCATCCAACGCCTCTGCCCCTTACAGGACCTCAACGGCATCACACACACCATTTACAACATTCTCCCTGGGCCGCTCCTGGGCCGCTTTTGGGCCGCCTTTGGTTCTTCTATTTTGGATTGGATTTAGTTGTGCTCTGGGCCTTTAGCCGGATATATTCTCTAATTACGGGCCTTAATTCTCAACTGCCTAAAAGTACGGGCATCATTGAATTAGCTTTGCATTCACTGAATTCCGCGTGCCTGGATCTTAAGCACTATTCAAACCAAGAGTCATCGTAGCCATCAGGCTCGGCATCTTGATCAAACTCTCCTGCTCCAAATTAAGCAAGTTTTGCCCACACAAATAGCTACGCACCGATTGTTGTGCTGGATTAAAAATTGCCCACAGTAAATTGAATATTTGGAACTCAATACACTTACAAATCTCATCCACCGGCCGGAGCGACGCCAGCGCGCACCGAAGCTCACCACCGGCACTCCGGACCTCACTGGGTTTCCCAGTCAAGCATCGAAGACCTCCCGGTTTCCTCTTCCAATAAACCCCACCTGAAAAAGCTGAGTCCAAATCCGTTTTTCATTATCCCTCTCATAATTTTCCCAGATCACTATCGAGAGTTGTTCGAGCTTTTGGCCGTCAAGAACTGACATTTCAGTATTTCAGTTCAAACTACCCCAACGGTCATAAATCCCGACATAAACTCCCACAAAGTAGACTCTCTGAGAAATCCTACAGATCCGACACGAGCTATTTGAATTTTGTTCTCTTTTTGTCAAACTCAGGAGATAGGACAGATTTTTGTAGCTGGCAAGCTTGTTCACTAGTGCCTTTGGCTTTAATATCAGAGCATGAGGTTTAAGAACTTCCGGTAATGACAATCGTTATTCATTACCGAAACCACATGCAATTAAGCACAAGATCTACGGAATATCATGAAATATCCACAAAACTGCAACTTTTGCAAGAATCTGCAGGACAGTAAATCCTGTGATTTTTAAGGCAGTAATATCGGTGATTAAATTTATGGAGTTATGGAAAACACATGACTTAATAACACATGATTCATGAAGCAGAAAGAAAAGACATACAACAACTAAAATTGCATAGAATGAGAATTAATGCTTTTTCAGTACTCTAGAACATCCCTATATCCGTAAGAAATAACAGGGAAAAAATCCTAACTTTCATTAAGATCACTAATACTGAAAAACACTGACAAGCATCATTGATAAAAAATGAGGAATAATATCTACATGAGAAAAAAAGAAGCACTAACGTGTTGCTTGCACAAAAAGAAATATTCGCAAAACGAAACAAGAAAATCAAGGTGACGATGACCCGGCGGTTTTTTTTACGCTTCGCCATTTGCAATACACCGCCGGCATAACATCGTACGCATTCACGACGGCAGATGCTAGTATGTATTTCTGCCGCAAGAATAAGAAAAATTGATTCAATTTGTTGATAGTGATTTATATTGAAATAAGTGCGATTAAACGCAAGATTTAAGGAGTATGACATATATAAAAACTAAAACTTTAGCAGGCATTTTCGTGAATAATCTTCGTAATCTATAATACGTACGAAATTATTACAAGGCATTCCCGATTATTATTTCACGTCAAACACACTTCAGAAAACTACTGCAAATATGTTGTGAAAAAAAGAATCTTATTCCAAATGCGTAAAGCACGATTTTAAATCCCAGAGTCATGACACGAGACGGCAGTTTGTGCTTCGCCATTTTGGAAAAACAAAGACACCGGCAACAAAGACGCCAGCAGTTCTGTCGTGCTCTCTCACGAGTATTTTATGAACGAATTTCAATATCAATATGACCGCTGCAAAATGTATAACTTTCAGTAAGGGAAAGGACGTAGTTGAATATCTAATATAAATTATTGACACACGAAATGCACTTGGCGTGCAATATTCACGCTAAGTCATGTTGAGATATCCTCTGAATGAACCATGCTACATCACAACTTCTACGCATAACTACGTATCTAAATACACAGCACTGTCACAATTTATACCCACTGAACACGAAGAAGGAACACGATTATTTTCTAACACAGATTTACTCACGAGAAATGCTGTAACACCGAGCTAGAGAGACGCCAATGTGAAAGTGCGTTTTGAAAAGAGACGCGCCACTGCGCAGTATTGCCATTCAGGGGGTCCTCTCTCGAAAAATGTCGAGTGTTATTTTATTGTCTCATGCATTTACACAAAAACTTCAATGATTACGAATTAGAAGTAGAAAATAATTAATAATAAATTAGAGTAAGATTTTTAATGCTAATAATTATTTTATTTAAGTGCGAATGGGAAAGTTTATAATTTTACGCTTTGTAGCGAATGCTACACACATCGCCATTTAGATAAGAAATTCCTTGGTTTAATTCTTCTGACATTCGTTAAATTTTTAGAACAGTTGATTGAAATTCTCTGATGATAATCGCAAGCTGAGAAGACTGGTTGGAATGAAGGAACTTTATCTTCAGTTAGACTTGTACGTCTGTCACTCCCTCTCCTTAGATTAAGAAGTTGAGAAACCATTTCTGCAACACGATTGTAGAAATTGAATGGTCAATTACGACGCTTCCACAATTCGAAACTAATGTAGCTCTTGGGGCCTATCTCAGAAGAATGATCTTATTTTGATCCGCAAGAAATCGTACAATTCTTTTGAATATTCTTATAGGTACGTTACAGTGTTTTTTTCAAAATTTCTCCATACAAACGTCTAAGCTTCACTAGTGTAGTCGTGTCACAAAATATGACGGTAGAACCTTGGGATGCAAGCTCCAATCTCTCATTTCCTGATTTTTAGCTAAGGACCTACTCTCACCTAAAAGACTTTTAGATGCTACCTATGAGGAGATCATGGAAGCGTTAAGACGGCATTTTAAGCCAACACGCAACCAGACCTTTGAAAGGTTTAGGTTCCATAAGCGGAACCAGAAACAAGGGGAGAGCATTGCTGATTTTGTGGCTAGCTTAAAGGCCCTTTCAGACAGCTGTAATTTCAAACAGGAAGTTCTGGAAGAAACGTTGCTAGATAGGTTTATACTGGGTGTGGCCAGTAATGATGTTCAAAATTGTTTGCTTAATGAAGCAGACCTCACATGGAAAAAAGCCGTGGATCTGGCAACTGCCAAAGAAACTCAACTGAGGGAGACGGTTGTGTTAAGGCAACCTAATTCCATACTAAATGTGGGCCAGCATAGAGTAAAGCAAACTGCTATTAAGCCTCAGGGCAAAACTCAGGCTCAAGCTAGCCCCAAATCAGCATGCAGCGGCTTTGGTAATCTGCACTGGCGTAGAGATTGCCCCTATAAAGACAGTGTTTGTCATGGTTGTGGCCAAAAAGGCCATCTTAAGAAATGTTGCTTTAAAGTGAAAAATCAAAATTCTGCTAAAGGCAACAAAAATAATTTTGTGCATGCTATGCATGAGAAAAGGGGGAGGGAACACCACCCTAACCCTAATAGAGCTAACAATGCAACCTGTGCAGACTATCCAGTTGCTAATCTAGGCTGTTATGGGGAGATTTTCTCAATAGCCGGGGAAATGAAACCCCCAATCAAAATAAAATTGTTACTAAATGGTGTGCCATTAGAGATGGAGGTAGATACAGGTGCTGCCAGGTCTATCCTTTCAATGGCCACCTACTCTAAAATACCAGCTAAGTCAAGACCCGAGCTGAGACCTTCTGATGTTAAGCTTAGGACTTATGGGGGAACCCCCCTAGTGATTTGTGGGGAGATTAGGGCTAACATCCAGCGTGAACCTGGTAATATGGTTCCTCAACTAGCAACTATTGTGATTGTAGACAGGGAGGGGCCAGCTTTGCTGGGTAGGGACCTGATTAATTCCCTCGGCCTAACTATAGTATCAAATAATGTCAACAAATTGACTACCTGCCCTGAAGAGGTAGCAAATAAATTCCCCGACCTTTTTCAACCAGGTCTAGGTTGCTTTAAGGGAAGGAATTTCAAAATAGAAGTGGATCCAGCCGTACCACCAAAGTTTTGTAAGGCCAGGAACGTGCCTTACACACTGAGACCAAAGGTGGAGGCAGAACTTGATAGACTGGTGCAGGAAGGTATCCTCACCCCTGTACAATACTCGAGATGGGCAGCGGCGATCGTCCCTGTGCTCAAGGCTGATCAAAGCATCCGCATCTGTGGGGACTACAAATTAACAGTCAACAGAGCCACTAGGCTTGATACCTACCCTATACCCAGAGTGGAAGATCTATTTAGCGGGTTAGCAGGAGGCGCTATATACTCCAAGCTAGATATGTCTCAGGCATACGCTCAACTACCCTTGGATGAAGACTCCAAGGAACTCACGGTAATAAACACCCACAGAGGTTTATTTGCCTACAACCGTCTCAGTTTTGGAATTGCGTCCGCACCTGGAATCTTTCAGCGTGCCATGGAAGGACTATTGCAGGGCCTCCCAGGAGTGTTCTGCTACCTGGATGACGTCCTGGTGAGTGCCACTAATGAGCAAGAGCACAACAAGCGTCTCTATCAAGTCTTATCTAAACTACAGGAGGCAGGACTAAAACTGAAAATGGATAAATGCCAAATTGGAGTGCCACAGGTATCCTACCTTGGATACCAAATTGACAAGGATGGATTGCACCCCACTGCAGAGAAGGTAGCAGCAATCCAGAATGCACCAGCTCCTACTAATGTAACTCAACTGAGAGCCTACCTTGGGCTGCTAAATTTCTATAGGAAATTTCTAAAATCATCTGCAACTATGCTGGAGCCCCTAAATACCTTACTGAGAGACAAAACCCCTTGGAAATGGGATGCAAGTCAGGAGAGAGCCTTCCAGAAATCTAAACAAGCCCTTCTGGACTCTCAGACTCTAGTCCATTTTGACCCTCAGAAACCCATAGTGGTAGTGGCGGACAGTAGTGCGTATGGTGTGGGAGCGGTGCTGTGTCACCTTATTGATGGGATTGAACGCCCCGCCTATTTTGCCTCCCGAACTCTAACAGCAACAGAACGCAACTACTCTCAAACTGAGAAAGAAGCCCTAGCTATGGTGTTCGCACTTCGAAAATTTCATTGCTACCTGTGGGGACAGGATTTCACTGTGGTTACGGACCACAAACCTTTGTTAGGACTATTTGATCCGGGTAGAAGCATTCCTCCGATGGCATCCGGGCGCATTCAAAGGTGGGCTTTACTACTGCAGTCCTACAAGTTCACCTTGCGTCACCGGTCCGGCGTGCTGTTGGGCACAGCTGATGCTCTCAGTCGTCTACCTTTGACAACTCCCGAGGAAGCCACACCTATTCCTGCGGAATGGACGTCCTTAGTTAATTTCCTTGAGTCAGCTCCAGTCACCAGCACCCACATCCGCGACGGCACCCTAAGGGACCCAGTACTTTCAAAGGTATACAAATACTGCCAAGTAGGCTGGCCTTCGACGGTAATTGGTGACCCTGATCTCGCTCCGTATACTAGGAGGCGAGACGAATTGTCCACACAAAATCGCTGTGTGCTCTGGGGAGCAAGAATTATTGTACCCCAAGCTCTCAGACAAGCCATTGTGGCCGAACTGCACTTTGGCCATGCTGGATCATCCAGGATGAAGGAGTTAGCTCGCAGCTATGTATGGTGGCCGCTGCTGGACAAAGATCTAGAAGAAACGACTAAGTCATGCAGCGAGTGCCTGAGCACTCGAGCTATACCAACGAAAGCTGAACTCCACCCGTGGGAATGGCCTGCGAAGCCTTGGCATCGCATACACATTGACTACGCGGGCCCAATGGATGGAAAATACTATCTAGTGATCGTGGATGCACACTCTGAGTGGGTTGAAATTTTTCCCACATCTACTACAACCTCTAGCGAAACGATCTCGTGCCTGAAACACACTTTTGCGACATTTGGATTTCCAGTAACAATTGTTTCTGACAATGCAACGTGTTTCACATCGGCTGAATTCCAAGAATTTGTGAAGGCATGTGGTATGCGACATATTACGAGCGCACCATACCACCTTTCAACTAATAGACTGGCAGAGCGCATGGTACAAACTTTCAAGAAGAATATACGAAAGTCAACGGAACCCCTACGCCTAGCACTAGACAGGTTTCTGTTCAACTATCGGCTGACACCCCACACGACAACAGGTGTTACGCCCGCCGAACTGATGTTAGGCAGAAAATTTCGCTCTCGTCTTGATCTGCTTTGGCCGTCAGAAGCAATCGCGTCCAAAGTTGCTCAACGCCAGGACGCTCAGAAAAGATACCACCCAGGGTCTCGCGCGGTTGATATTCCGCCGGAGTCTCCTGTGATGGTCCGTCAATACACGCCGGGTTCCCCAAAATGGACCCCTGCCACCACCATTGAGAAAACAGGCCCGGTATCCTACAAGTGCCAACTGAAGGGGGGAGAGGTCGTTCGTCGACACCAGGACCAAGTTATTACCTGCTCGAACACCATCCCTGAACCCTTGGAAAAACCTACGGAGGAAACCGTCGTGTTTCCACAACCTACTCAAAATTCATACCCACCACCGCCGACCAATGAACCTGACACCGGAACACCCGATTACCCGACTCCCACCCAGGAGGCTAGGATGCACGAGCCTCCAAGTGCTAACATCTCACGCAGGTCTACCCGGGCTCGGAAGCCTGTGGTGAGAATGGACCTTTAGGATTGACTATATTGAATAAGGGGACTGGGGATACAGGGGGAGGGTTTCTAATTAAGGAGGGAGGGTGTAATACAGCGAGTAGTGTAAGTTCTAGTTAGAGAGACCATAAGTTGGCAACGCTCGAGAGAGCAACACTCGCAAGTCAGTCTGCTATTGGCCTCGGGTTCAACAACAAGTACATGTTGACCGAGGGTGTATATAATTACCTACTGTGGTTGGTATCTAACTTCTTAAGTTCTAAACTAATGTACTAATTCTATTCTACTCTATTCTATACATTTCCCGTCTATCTCCGCTCTAATCTCACTAGCCACAGTACCGCCATTTGAGTATAAAGTTAAGGTATCCAAGAGGTGAGTGAACTATTTACCTAACTTGCTGTGTCATTGCATTGTCTATTGTGTTCAGTACTATAACTATGTTGTGTCTATGTGGAACCTATGCTGTGCTCTAGTGTAGGGCTATCCACTCCATAATAGTTCTTTTTCTCGTTCTTCGACTTTTTCAAGATAGCTTCCTAATTAGCTCCATTCTGTGCATGTTGGCTTTTATTTTTGGCTCTCTTTTCCTTACTTTCGTCTCTTCATTGTTCTTATTTCGACCAATCTTCCCTTTTGTAACATTGTGTCTGGTCTGATATGAGTCCGAGAATTGGTCATGAGTCTTTGTTTCCTTTTTTTCCAACTCTTGGCAGCATAACTCCCATTCTCGGGAAAGGCTGCTCTGCTGTTTCGTAGTCCAACTGTTGAGAATACCGCGTCTGTGCTTCCAGTCTCACCAGTTCAGTTCCATCTCGAGTGAGCTTCAATATTATTCCAATACCTGCCTCACAATCTCCTAGTTTTTCTTGTCCTAGGGTCTTTTCGTTGTCTCCATCATCTTTTTTGCAAGTTTTCTCCTTTGAAACGGAGACTCCATTTTCAGGTGAGAGTTTAGGAATATGTACTAAAAAGGAGCCCTGAAAGTATAATCATATATGAAAAAGTTTAGAACGCGAAGGAATTTTAAATACCTGCGAGCAAAACATCAATTCATTATTAATGTATCCTCACATATCTCTAATGTTTTTTGAGATACAAAGGTGAGTACAGTGAGAATCACGAGGCATAAAAAATACATGAAGCCACAGCGGAAATTACTATAAAAATCCGATTAGGGTTTGCAAATGAAATAGAATGGGTCATCCCCTCTTCACTATCGTTTTAGATAGAAAACTTCAAAAGAAATTATTCTACCCAAAGGCTATTTAGCTGCTCTACAGTTTCTCTTAAACCAATAGAGGTAGTTTTACTTCGATGAAAGAACGTCTGCTTTACCTCTGTTTCCATTGATCAGTACTACTTCACGAGTCACTCATGCCTTCAAGGTGCCTTCAGGAGGTCATTTCATCTTTAGTGGACAACTTAAATGTAGGAATGGACTCAAATCCACCAATGATAAATCGAATTCATGCTCCGGCCTTCAGCAGAAAATACTTTCTGTGGAAAAAAACAATATTTTATGACAAATAAGTTGAGACATACATATATCATACATTTATTATTCGAATACGTTATAGTTTATGTCAAGACTCAAAGGCAGTTACCTCTTGTTAGTTGGTACTAAATTGAAATACCTGGGTCGAATGGGGGATCATGGATTTATTCGTTCTTTTCTTTCGAGATTAGATTAGATTATTAGTTAGTTTAAGCCTCCATATCCTCAACAAATGAGATCCAAAAAGAGGAAGGAAGAAGGCACCATTTAGTATGGAGTTAAGGGAACGCGGAATCTATGCAGAAAGGGCATAGAAACAGTAAGATGAGAAAGAAGTTCATGAAACAAGATCAAAGTTGAAGAAGAAAGTCTTAGGTGCTGAAAAAACAGGACAGCAGTGAACCGAAAAAAGATGGTCCGTAACAAAAAAAACCTGTGTTATTTTAAGAAAAAGAAAGCCTACCTAACCTTTAGCATAGGCCCTCACATTGTCCCCCTGGGAGCGCTAATTCCCATAGATACAATAGTCGTATCCCCCTGAGGGGTCTTTTCTTTCGAGAAGAAATACCGGTCTTCCGCAGCGAATCCTCGAACATTTGTTTTTCTAGCATAAAGGACGAACGCTTTAAACCACTCAAATGCTGTGACCAAGAGAACAAACTTTGAAAATAAACTCTGTGAAAATGTGGTTTAAGTTTGGGCAATTAAAAGCATACCATATCATGATTAATAGCTCTGTCACAGTTTTAAATAGATATACGTATAGTTCAAATGATCAGCAGGATTACAATAAAAGATAATTATCAAAATAGTTTAATGATTTTATATATGATGCATCTCAAAGAACAAACTTCTATTAGTAGAGATAAAAAGTAGAAGATAGAAACGCTATTCTGCTTACACCTCACGATACATCACACCAATATTGGAAATATCTTCCACACAATAAATATTTGAATAGCTACACGTACAGTTGGAAATACTTTTCATACATACACACATAAATAATGTATACAGTGTCATAAAAGATATAGTATTTATAACGTGCAGCAGGTCGGTCTCTTGTATTATGGTGCAATTTTATTGTCTAACGTCCGACAAAATACTTAAGTTTCACTTAATTCTCAATTGGAGGGCAAATATGCATACTGTCCTAACCCACAGATCAGAGGTCAAAACTGGGAAGAGGATTAAGCGATAATTTCATTTCATAGCGGCGTAGATGTCTTTTAGGCAGAGTGGCCTAGCTCCTAGTTCAGTTTCTAGTTAGTAACTTGACTAGGAAAAGCCAGTTTGGCAACCCTGCGATGAACACCAATCCTCTAGCTTGAGTGTCGTAAAATTCTGCGTTCTGTGGGTTAGGACACTGCATATTTGCCCTCCAATCGCAATCAAAAGTAGGCAAATGAATTGGATTTCCAGGGAAGCCGAGAACAACAGTTTTATGTAAGCAACATCGAAAAAGAAAGCTCAAATGTTTTCAAAATTATGCTGCGTGGAATGGGAAACAAGCTAAAATATCAAGGTAAAGAAAATTTCAGGCATGATTATCCTGGGTATAACTTGAGCAATTACTGCTGGTGTCCAGCACCAGCAGCAGCAGCTAGTAGTGGTGGTACGACCAGTGAAGAGCAGGCTTGCCAAATGGCTTGTTGTTTTTCAAAATTGATCTTTTCCAAGTTTAATTTGGTTGTAAAAATCATTCAGCATTTGGCAACCCTGATAAGTCGCAAGATGCTGAGCATGGCACTGATGCTGAGTTACCTGATGCAACTGAGTTGCCTGATGCTGCTGGGTAGCCCGATGCTGCTGGGTAGCCCGATGCTGAGTGACAATGCTGACCAATTTTTATGTGGAAATAGATCAAATTTGAGAATTCAGTCAAGCAAGAAGCCGATGTAGCAAATCTTTTCAGAACTGTGGGGCAGTTATGGTGGAAGGGGAAAAATGAATACAAGCTTAACGAATTATAATCTGACATACATATCCTGCGAATGGCAGGATGTGTAGCTTTCGACTCCTTCGTAGCTTACTCCCAGAGAGCGCCACTATCGTCAGAATTTTTACTTATTTACTAATTGTCGGCCCAACACAAGGTTTTAGATAGAAGCAACATTAGACTCAGTCTTTTTGACTATCGCATTATTGGATAAGATCATTCATCTTGTAGCATTTTTTCTGTAGAGGAACACACCTAGATTGCGTGATGAGCGCAGATCACGTGTGGTCAAATTTTGCTATTCAAGTTAACACAGTTTCTGCGAAGTGACCCACTGGTGGTTACTTAGGTGATTTTCATAGTGCTGCTGACCCACCTGCAGTCACTAACTCATTTTTTATAAATACTTAATGAAAGCTAAATAAAAGCCCGATCCAGTTTATGTTTGCTATTTTCAAAGTTGATTACCACAATTGACTTTAAATTTGAATTGAATATTGAACTTCAGTTTAACCCATCGCAGTTAATGAGTTAAGTTTTGTGGCATCGATTTAATGATCATTGAACCTCGATGACTGAAGAAATTAAATGCGTTAATCGAAATTCCAATCAGTTAGATAATGTGATTAGGTTTCTATTTGGTATTAGGTGAGGAAGTGTTTTCGAACTGATATTGAGCATTACTATAACATGACCTATAAAAAACTTAACGCGTTTGCAAACTATTGAACAGAAGGTGCTCGTTCGCAGGGGAGACTATGTGCCTCTAGAGATTAGACAAGTTAATTAAGCCTCCCTAACCACAACAAAGGTGCTCCAAAGGGAGGAAAGAGGAAGGCACCATTCAGTGTGGACTTAGGGGAACGTGAAATCTACGCAGAAGGTGCACAGAAATAGTAAGTTAAAAGAAGTTTACCAAACAAGATGAAATTTGAAGGAAAAAGAAGTAGGTGGGAAAAAACAAGACAGCAGTAAACCAGTGAACCGGACAAAGATGGTCCGTATCAAAACAAAATCTATTCTATTTCAACGAAAAAAAAAGCCTCCCTAACCTTCAACTTGGGGCCTCATATTTTCCTTCTGCTAATAGAGAGGCACAAGAGAACCCAAATATACCTAGGTACATAATCACATCTATGCAAACTCGTGCAGCAAACGTTGAAAGCAAATGTTAAGATTATTCGAGTCACGCCTTTATATTTTAACTATCATTATCCCTAGCATCGTTAAAATACTAACAAACTGGAACGTCTCCGAGCCAATGGCTTCGCTAAATTAGAATCATCTCGCTTCGCAATCATTACATAAGGAGATGTTTGCGCTCAGTTGAAGTGATACATCGGTCATCTCCACGAAACTCGTGGTAAATCAGGCCTGCTCTATCCTTAAACTACGACCCGCAATGGATTGTCCAGCTTACGTTTTCTATTCTGCAGCATGCAGGTTGTCTTTGTGGAATGCTCTGTCGACTTGGAAGCTTCTTATGACTGTCACTTTAAACCTATATCCAGCGAAAAAAACTGAGAAAGTAATATATATCCTGTGAAGATAAGTGCGGATATGTCTATTGCGAGGATATACGGTATCTACTTCATGTTTTTCTTAAGGGGACCTCACTTATGCTGAAACAATAGAGTGGCGTATAGGGTACACACGATAAAGGCACAAGAAACATTTCAAGTAAGTAAATAAACTTTTGTTATGCCGATGGCAAAAGCTGGAGAGACACTAGTATGTTGTTCTGTTTTTCATGATCAAAAAACGAGAAACATCTACTCACTGATCTTCAATAAACGTATCAGAAGGGTGAGGACGTGAAACAGTAAGTAACCTAAACCGGACGGCCCAACATTTCACTTTCATAGACATCGACTGGCGTATCACACTAGGAATTTTATTAATTCTCTATTCACGAAATTCCGCAACTAAAACGATCAAAGTGGGAAGTTTGGCGCGTCTCAAAAAATAATCACATATATCAGCTCTAACTCAGTCGCGCAGCTAGAGCACCGGCACTGCCTATGTTGTTTTGGAGCAAAGGGAGAAACTCTCGAGTTTCTGGACCAACTCCAAATTTGAAATCAAAAGTGTAAACTTGAGAGCATGTCCGAATACACCATCACATGGCGGGGAAACGTTCACCTGAAGTTGGGCCCGAAAATCAAAACTTTGACTCATCGTGTATCATACAAGCAGCGTGAAAAGTACTAAATCAATTAAAATAAATACGCAACATAAGGAAACTTCTCAACTGGAAATATGTAGCTGGAGATTATTCGATTACCGCATTAAAAATCACCGACATGATCGGATCAGGCCACTGACAATAAGCCCGCAAATACGCGGCTGGCAGCGGCTGCGCAAAAATATTCATTTGAGCGCATGGTTGGTTTTACCTCGAAGATTCTGCGTGAAACGTAGTAGCCCCACTGGAGCCTCGGCCGCTATCTAAAGGCCCGTTTACACTGTCCAACTTTTAGTTAATCACCAACACACCGAAAACGGGAAGAAAAACCCAAACTTTTCTGAATCGTGTTCAGAATACGTTTTCGGTGGCGTGAAGGCGAAGTACACTGGCAGTTAGTTTTAAACATAATTAAATTACCACCAATCAAATATAAACCTATTGACATACTATGTTATTACTGAATAAACATTGTACACGTGATACAATTTACTGTATGCGTAAGAAAAATATTCTATTAAAAGGATAAAATGCGGAAAAATATGTTGAAACAAAGCAATTCACGAGCAAAAACACCAATCACGGCTCAAGTGTTCGGTCAAAAGAGAGCGGTCAAAACAAATTGCAGATTCGGAATCAGCATCAAATTCCAGTTATAATCGATATTTTCATTCTCGCTGAGCGGCTTCGCCGCTCAGCGAGACTTGTTCCCCATTCACAATACATAAACAAGCGAGTGTTCGCTGTTTCTACTAAAGTTTATGTTCGGAGTTTTCCAACAGTTTCGAAAACACGAATACACCGAAACCTGACAGTTTTGCCTGCGTTCGTGTTCGCAGACTGCCGAAAAAACACAAGATTCGATCGAAAGAGTAATAGTTTAGACGGGCCGCCTTAAAATGCTACGTTGACCTTCTTTAAAACGAACATTACTGCGCTGGACTGTTCATCAGTGCGCAAATCTGCGCAGATGCCGGCCGCGATATTAACTGCTGTGTTCAGACCACGGTATATGTACCGTCGTTCAGACCATCTCACCTGATTGAGACCTGTGATCGGATTTTTAAACGATGTTTCATAGGTTTTCCGCCGGTGTAGCTGGTAACGTAAATCCACTTGAAATAACCAACGCTACCAGCTGTGCCGTGACGACGACAAAAAAACTGCCTGAAAATCCGTTCCTTGAACTCTACATTGGACATTGAACGTCTGATATTGTAATTATTTTCTTCTTTCTTGAGTCGTAGGGAAATACTCAGTCCAGTCTTCACCTTTTTTTTTCACTGGGACAAACAAACTTGAAAATTCAGCTAACTTAGAAGAACGGTTTCATTTAGCATGCAATCTGACAGCCATTTCTCAAAACATTGGATTGTTGCACTGCACTTGAACAAGACAACCTGGAATACCAGTTGATGAAGTACAGGAGTAAGTTGCTGATTGTGGGCAAATCCGTCTCAAATTTCCATAACCAGCGTCTCTGGACCTGCAACAGGTTGCTCAGGTCACTTTTAATGAAGCGAATTTCTCACGAAGCACACACTAACTCACGCACGAATATCACACCTATGAGATGTTCTGAAATTCAGCTGCAATGCAGTGAGCCGAGCGTTGTGCTGCGAAGAATAGTTCTCGCACTTTTTTATTCGCGTTAATCGATCACTTTATAGATCAAGTTCCTTCATTTCCCACGTTTTTCGAAGTTTAAAGTTTATACAAGAGGTTGATCAAAGCGATATTTATGCAAACTGAATAATCTCGGAAACGGGAAGCTAAAAATAGGACAAGAATGTACATGGTACAAAAGAATTGGTGGGTTTTGCCAGAAAAAGGTCAGCATTGGAAGCCTTCATGGTACTGGACCTGACAAGGGACAAAAATTTGAGTGAGAGATGTAGCACTAGGGAAGTTAAACGCTTTTCACATGGAGGTGTTGGGCAAATGATAATAGAAATTGAAGCTGCTGGGGAGATTAGGCTGAAGTAAAAGTTAGCTTATACCTATCTAACTACCACAAAGGGGTTCCCAAGAGTGTGAGGCACAATTTAGCATGGAATTAAGGAAGTGAATAATCTATGCACAATGTGTGTCCCTACACCCTGCGCATACAAACAACAAGATTAAAAGAAATTTATAAAACAAGATAAAAGTTCTAAAAGAAAATATTAGGCGCCTGAAAAAAGGATCAGCAATGAAACGATGAAAGAGATCCATAACGAAACAGAAAAACAAACAGTATTTCATCAAAAGGAAAAGCTAACTGAACTTTAACTAGGGACTTCACAGATATTCCAAGAAGTGCTAATTCCCAGAGATGCAATAGTTGTCTACATGAAGGGAATCACATTGAAAATAATCGCCACCAAATCATCACAGATATAAGGGCAAATGCGGGGTTTAGTTTTTCTGGATTGTTCTAAGTTTCCTATCTGCAGTAGACTGTTCTATCTGGAGTAGAAATAGATTTGTACTATAATTGGGGGGATTAATTTTTGCAATATTTTGTGGACAAACTCTAGCATTATAGAGGAATGCACAAGAAATGAATTTTCCATAAATTACGAGCAGAGAATGGCTAAATTTCAATGCTATTAGTCTCAAAATTTCATATTCTACTTTCTTCTATTTCATTTAGAAATATTCCATAAGATCAAGAGAACCCCATGGGAGAAAATTTCCCTTGGTTTTTCAGAAGAATAAATAGTTCTCATAAAATATAAACGAAATTTTTAGTAACTCCAGTCTCCATGTGGAGCTCCATCATCGAGATCGGAACCGTAGCTGCTCCGAGCAGACCTAACGACACTGCTTGTGCCTGCTAGAGCAGGGCCGACGCCTAAGCAAGGATAAGTTTTTTGTGTTGGTACAGGGCTGCGGTACAGGGTATCAGCAGTGTGGGTGCTCTTTCAAATAGATCAGCTTGGTGCGTTGATACTGTCTCAGTACAGTACAGAGGGTTCTTTTTCTATATAAATCAGTCTGGTGCGTTAGTACAGTCTCAGTGCTGTGAGTCTCATTCGAAATAAATCAGTCTGGTGTGTGGGAACAGTATGAGTTCTCAGGGTTCTTTTTCTGCATAAATCAGTCTGGTGCGTAGGTATAGTCTCAGTACAGAGGGTTTTCTTTCGAAATGATTCAGTCTGGTGCGTAGGTACAGTCTCAGGACAGAGGTTACTTTTTCTACGTAAATCAGTCTGGTACGTAGGTACGGTCTCAGTACTGGGGTTCTCTTTCTAAATAAATCAATCTGGTTTGTTGGTACCGTCCCAGTACATGGTATTTTCTTTTCCATAAATCAGTCAGGTACGTTGGTACAGAGTTTCAGTACAGAGGATTATTTTTCTCCATGAACCACCTAGGGGCTTTGAGATAAAATCTTTGAGCAGGGAATTTTCTTTGCACATAAATGGTTAAATTATCTCAAAAATTGCTACTCGAAAGGTATCGTATATTAGCATTACATTGTTCCTAGCCAGACCTTACCTAATAATGAAGACCTACATCGGCCTACATCATCGAAGCATTACCCTGGTATTAACATAGTGCCTACGCCACTTATCGAGCCGTTTTACAAAACTCAACTTAACACTATCATTAGATAAAATGTGGGTCACAGTTTCTTGACGCAGAATTTATTCCCGACGTTTGGCATTACGTATTCTGATATCGCATATTACTTGTGGCCAGATCTCAATGGGATCATATGAAATACATGGGTCATTTCATACATAATAAACACAATTTCTCAACCGCTATCATATCATTTTCTTGGAAAACATCTCTTTGCAACCTTTCAAAACAGATTTCCTACTGAGAAGCAGGATCTCTCTTTTTGATAACAGGGTTCTAAAGCGCGTTAAAAACATTGTTATTCCATCTACGCGGAAATCTTTGCTTACCTAACGAATGACCGGAGCATTAGCTTGAGAAATCTCTTCAAGAAATAAATACAGCGTCCTAACAAGGAAAGTTCCAACCCTGAGATTAAATAGAAGTTCGGTAGATTCAAGTCACAATTCTTTAGTGCTTGAGGTAACATTTCCTAGCAGATCAGATTAGATGTTAGTTTAAGCCTCCCTAACCACAACAAAGGCATCCCAAAGAGAAGAAAGACGAAGGCACCATTTAGAATGGAGTTAAGGGAACGCAAAAGCTTTACACGAGCTTCATAGAAACAGTAAGTTGATAGAGAAATTCATGAAATAAGATAAAGTTGAAGCAGAAAGTTGTAAGTGCTAAAATACAGGAAGCAATGAAACGAAAAGATGGTCCGTAACTTACGAAAACAACCTATTCTATTTCAACGAAAGGTCGGCTTAACTAACATTTAACTCGGGATCTCACATATCCCTCTAAAAGCGCTATCTATCATAGATACAATAGCTGTATCCCCCTCAGGGGAGGCACTTCCTCACAGTTTTCGTGCAGATTTTCATTTAACACATTGGTGACCTGCGGGCAAAGGTCGTCGTGGAGAATGAGTGAACCAGCCTCGAGCATCTGTGGTAGAGTTTTGTGCATATTTGGTTCATTTTATGGTTGAATTCACGATACTTCGCTCACTTGAGAGACTTTGCTCATATACAACTTGGCTCGTCATAATGATAGCAAACGATGGTACCTATTCGTTGACTTTTCATTAAATTCGATGAAATATTCATTGACGCAGGAAAAATGTATTTTTTCCATTAATTCGATTGTGATTTTAATTTTGGACCAGAGTTTTACCCTCCATTTATTTAAAATAGATTTTTCGAGTTAAGCTTGACTTTTAAGGTCAAATCTTTGCATCAGCGAGGTCCCAATGATCACGGGTTAGTACAAAGTAGTTGCTCAGAGTTCATTATAAATAAACGTTATTATACAACAATACACGACACTGATAAGGAAAACCCACACTTCTTCCTCAAACCTTGAACTACAACCAACGCAAAGTTCAGAATCGACGCGTCTTTCATTACGGAGTCGAGACAACTTGTGCGTTATTAAGAAAATTTCCCTTTTATTGGAAGGGAAAATTAGCAAACGATGTTCGCCCTAATGATGGTAATAATGGAAAATGTCTTAAATTTATATCTCTTCTTAAAACTGTAGTTCTAGCCCATAACCTTCGAAGTAAATTGGAGCAGCGGCTCAGTGATGGTGCAATGCTTGCTCTCTTGAAAACCTGGCTCCGTCGCTACAGCTACGAACAACAAACACAGAGGACTACAGGGTGGCCCTCCCTAAATATTCTCACTCTTCAACAGCCGAGTACTGCTGTATTTTGTTTTGACGTAAGGCTTTATAGACTTAGATACAAAGTTGAATCAAAGTTAGATACAAAGTTAAAGATAAAAAGGGTAAATATTAAATTAAATCAAAGAACAGGACATTAAATAAAAAAATTGAATGTTGCAAAAGAAGATTTAGTTGCATCTGAAGTAAAACCAATTATTGCACGAGTTATCATTAGTCAGAGAATGAGTACCTTTTTTAGGACACCCTGTATGTCCCCAATCTTTCTGAGCTGTGGGTCAAGACGCGTGAACTTTTGAAACGTAAGAATTTCCAAACTAAACAATAAAAATTCATCTCAAAATATCAATTCTTAATTGGCCAGTTCTCTGGGTTCACTTTACGAGATATTTCATCATCAAAATGAGTTTATACCGCGCAAAAAACTCCGCTTTCATGAGTAAATCTTTCACAACGAAGAAATAACTCTTAAATCACTCTTAAATAATTTCTAAATTACTCTTAAATAGCTTATCAATATATTTTAAAGCATTTCTATATATTTCTTAAATAACCCTTCTCCAGGCATGCCCCCATTTCCGCCGAGCAGAAAATATTACAGCCAAGAGAACAAATCGTAATACGAATGTAGTTCTACTTGTCTACAATTTGCGGCTGCTAGAAAGGGTGCTAAGTAGAGCTAACTCCCAAATACTCATATTGCTAGTGAAATTCATTCATTCAAACTCGTCGAAAAAAAGTCTGCGCTGCTAACTCCTCTAGAGTTAACACAAAGCTAATTAAAACTAACGTATTTATTCAATATAATAGTCGTGTCTCGCATTTACACTAATAAATAAAACTATTATTTTCAGTCTTATATACGAATCGTATTTATGCAGCTCCGTAAGCCAGAACTCTAGACCCGTAGTATAGATCAGACTAAAATTTCTTTCCTACAAAATCATTTCCGCGTATTGCGTTTGCCATAACAACTTCAAATCATAGAAACTCAACTCGATGACAGACTCTCTATCTTCTACGAACTCTTTATGTTTTAGCCACATTATATGCACTTGATAGAATTTGCATGCATACAAATCAATTTAATTTACGCAGTTCACTGGTCGATGTAAAGGTAAATTTGACAAAGGAAATCACTTCCTACACTAATTTTATTGTTAACCTAGACGCAAACCTACTAGCCATGAAATTAATCGATCTGTCTGAGCTGCTTCAAAAAGCTGATCTTTCCTCTCTTATTGTGATAAAGACTAAGAGCCCACCATGCTTTTTGCTACGTAGCAAGTCTATATACCCTTGGATGGAGGACAACCAAGGCATTTTATAGTCCTCTATTATTGTACACATCAGAAATATCATTTTACGTATACACCTAGAACCGTCAAAACGAGATACAAACCTACGAATGAAATTATTCCGCCATGTAACACCACAAGACTGCGCTCCTCTAGATAAATATTAGCACAAGACCTAACGAAAGTTAGGGTGAGCTTCTGCATTACAGGCGTATGTCGGAGTGGCTCTCAAAACCACCGCGCAATAAGGAAGGAGGCATTGAAGAGAAGGCGTGCAAGAGCAAGTGATGTGTGCTTCAGAAGGCGACAAGTATATAAACACCGTGATATCACATGCAGTTAGTCCTTAAACGCTACAGAAAAGACACGGTTATTGAGAAGTTGAGGGCAGTAGAGCGAAACCTTAAAGAGCCAACTGGATATACTGCAAATTCTGAACTACTACTCAATAAATAAGTCAAACTAAAAGCAACACTTCTTTATGCACGTAGTCTACTGATAGAATATTTACTTAACGTATGTCCTATGACTAAATATATTATCTTGCAATATGCAGCTAATCTGACGTAACATACTCTTATATACAAATGTAAATAATTCCTTTGACTATATGCGAAACGTCAAATAGAAACTACTGCTACACGGATACAAATTCAAAGAGAGTATACAAAGAAACTGCTAGAGACATTTTGAAATACACTATACATGGGGAACTGAGACAATCGAAAATGTCAAAATAACAATGATAACTTTGTGCTTTGATTGCAGAATTTTCACAACTTTGTTCACCTTTGAACTTTTGTTCAAGAAGGATTCCGCGTTTTATGTTTGTGTAATGCACTGAGACCTCAGGCATTTAATGCAGTCAACACATTTGGGCATCGTAAATCCTCTGAAGCAAGACATGCTCTCGCATTGCTGCTTTACCGATGATATATCCAGCGAAAAATGGCACCAACAAAACCATTATTGCTTCAGCATGGCAAAAATGTCAAAAATTTATTCTGCCAGACCAATGCTTACTCACGTTGTTAACGTTTCTTTAAACGCAATAAACTCATATGCGTGCACAGCTTTGTTATTCAAATTATTTCTAAAACTGAACTGTATTATATGATCGCAATGAAAAGTGAAATATAATGAATTTCATTAGTTTCGCCAAAAAACGATATTTTAGTATCTTTGTATGTACATGCACTTTAGCTGGCAAATCAGAAAACTTTAGATTTTCATTGAGAGGAAAACCTTAGAGAAACGAAGAAAAACAGAAAAGGTGCAAGAAGTGCATCAAACTTTTTTCAGAAGATATCCTCCCAACAAGAGCGATAAAAATAAGAAATAAGTCAGGAGGAATTAGGAATGAACTTGGTATAAATTCCTGAGATGAGCTTCGATGATTGCCCATTAATTAACCAGGAATAAAACCGAAAAACGCCAACAAGGACGAGGACATACTCTGGGACCATATCCATTAACGCGAGGGGCTTAGGAACGGTAGCTTTTTTCCAAGGATCGCGGGCTCTTAGAGAGACGTAGATGAACAGTTGATCATCAGATCACAGTGAGGGCATGGCTACTACAGAATAAAAGACGAGTTGCAGTACACTGACTACTTTCGCTATGACGTCCATTTCAACTACCCACTGCAACATTCATTGAAGTTGCCATTCTACGTAAACTACGAGATGAATTGTTACATTCCTCGCTTAAACAGAAAATATTGTAACGATAACGAATAAAGAAAGTTAATTTATGAACACTTACACTTGAATAAGAGATCAACCACAAAATCACAAAGAGAGACCAATCACAAAACGGCTACGACAGTCCCAGGTTAGTTTCGCAGGACAAAATGCATGCATGTTGAACTCGCTGAATTAAAGCTGAAGGTAAGACAGTTCTGTTTCACTACTTGAGCTACATAGAAACTGATTTATTGTTTTTTGTTCAATCGACAGTGCAGGCTTTAAAAACTTTTCGCCTGATAATACGAGACGAACCCACGTTTAATTTCTTTTTTATTGAGTCGACAGTGTAGGCTTTAAGATCCCGTGGCCTGATGATGCGAGACGGTCCCGAAGACAGATCCTTGAGGAACACCCTACGGTATTTTGGAGATGAGTCTCTGCTTCTGCTTCTTCACGAATTCCTGGGCAATCTTGTCATTCACTCGAGTTTCGAGGACTTTAAGGATGAGGTTATCTGAAATAACAATCGAAGTAAATTTCCTGGTTACATAATAAATGTTAAGATGTATTAAATTCAGAATAATAGAGTGAGGATGAAAATTTCTCTTCGTCACGATACCTATTAGGAGACCATTATAATAATGAATGTCACGATGTTGACACACAGAATTTATTGGCAAAGCTCAAAATAACAGTGGCATGTTGCATCTCCGAACACCTGTACTTTTATTGAATTTATAAAATGGACAAAAGTTGCTCATTGAGAAAATATTTCACATATTTTAAGTTAGTTAAGCTTTTCGAACAAGGAGGTTTACGCGTTGTGAATTTTGACAGCTGCAACTTATGAAGCTGTTTCAAATTGTAGCTCGTTTCAACGATAGCATTGCTTCGGGCAAATGGAGAATTTAGAAATGTTAACCTCTGAAGATATTCTATTTGGTCGATTTTCTTCGTATAGCTAGTGACGTTTATCAGTAATCACCTCGTATACCCTCATGCCATAATATGTAAAACTCATCAGAACTTCGGACAGATATTGGTTCTCCATTCTTAAAACTCAGTCAATCCGATTCTTCCCCATAAAAACTGGTGGACAAATGTTATAGGTAGCACTCAACCACTGCTGCTGGTTGTCGCAAGCAGCGTTTCGCAAACGTTATTTACCAATTATTAAATTAAGCGCTAATAAAGTAGAAGTGCATCCTGAAAAGGATCTCTTTTTCCACTCTAATTTGTGGCTACAAATCAGATGATGTTAAAAAATTAATTTCGCAATGATTCAAGATCGATTTCTTATGACTTCGACAATCCATGGTATACAATGCAACATATTTATTTATCCTTGAATTAAAATTCCCCTCCAGGTTCCATGACAGTTCATAAGGCAACCGATTTTTTGCTTGAGAATTAAAGTTCTTCAACCAAAATATGAGGCAACAGATTTTTTGTCCTTGAATTAAAACTGCTCACCAGGATCGGTGCGGAACATGAGGGCGAGCTCAATGGGCTTGAGGCCGTGCAGGGTGTCCACCCCCGTTGAGGAGGAGGCCACGCCGGGGATGGAGTTGAGGGACAGGAAGGCCTCGCCTCCAAAGTCGTTGCAGGTTATCACGTCGTGGTCCATGAGGGTGAACACGATCATCGCGCCTTCTGCCTGGCAGCTCTGCAGCGTGGCCGGGCTGTGGCATGCGGCGTGTGAGGTGTTGCGTTGTCGTGCATGACATTGTTGTGTGACAGTGAGATGGTGATCTAATGATGAATTGCGCTGTCGTGCATGACATTGTTGTGTGACAGTGAGATGGTGATCTAATGATGAATTGCGCTGTCGTGCATGACATTGTTGTGTGACAGTGAGATGGTGATCTAATGATGAATTGCGCTGTCGTGCATGACATTGTTGTGTGATCGTGAGATAGTGATCTAATGATGAATTGCGCTGTCGTGCATGACATTGTTGTGTGATAGTGAGATAGTGACCTAATGGTGGATGGCGTTGTCGGGGCATGACATTGTTATGTGATAGTGATCTAATTGGGAAGTCCGATTACGTGTATGATGTTGTGTGCTAGTGATCTAATGATGAATTGTGTTGTCGGGCGTGACACATTATGTGCTGGTGACATAATTGTTTTGTCCTCATTTCTAATACTACAAAAATACATAAAAATTCTCATATATGTAGTGTTCCATAATTATTACCCGCTAAGGTACAAAAACTACGCGCAAAAAATTTCAAAATTTAGGAATAATTGCGGCAAAAAATGTATGGTAGAACACGAATGCATGATAAATTTAAAATATTCTTAAGCATACATAAATAATAACAGAAATAGGTCATTCTAATAACAAACGCAACATGGTAATTTGTAACGTAGGTCACCAGTGTGTGTGTGTATATGTGTGTGTGTGTGTGTTCAGTGACGTAAGAATCCATTATATAAACCCTCAAGTTCAATAACTATTATATTATTAACATTAGTTAGATTCATTCCTAACCCATATCAGAATTGATTTTAAGAGAACGGATTAAAGGGATCATTTTGCATGGACTGTATAAATTGGGGAATCTATGCACAAAGAGTGTCCTCGCACAGAATACCCAGTGAATATACATAACAGGTTAGGAAGGAAGAGCAAATATAGGACAAAGAAAAAATAGCGAAGAAGGCATGAAAACTGCAAGAAGGAAAATGGGCTCGAAGGATAAGCTCTCCGCCTGTCTATATCTGAGGTGACAGTATCCCCCAAGGGCACCAGTCTCCACAGCATGGGAAAAGAAGAGGCTTTAAGTGCAATTACGGCATGCGTTCTTCCTGGTATTTATTTTTTCTATACCTAGATTTTTCGTACTTCTAATTCTGGTCTCAATATTGTAATGCTTTTTCAAAATTATTCATTACTGAGAGCCGTTATGACGATGGAGCGCGTAAATTTTTTTCAAACTCATCCAGCAAATTTTTGAAGGGAATGAGATCTGGAGCTTATTGTGACCAACCCAAGGTGTGAATGACCTCATGTCCCGAATTTAAATTTTGTTTATTTTTGCCCTTTGAGGATACAATGAAAGTTTTTACTATTTTCGTAGGATACGAATAATGCGAAAACCTATTTAAAAACCCAAGCACATAACTCATATAGACCATACAGCGCAATTGAAAATTCCCTCTACTTCAGAATATAAATAAAACCCGCCAGCATGAAGCACCATTTCTCCGTCTTCATTCAATATACATCGAGGAAAATATTAATTCTAGTTTCCCTCCGTGAAGAAAGGTGACAGTGTGTGCTTTAGGAACCCGTAACTCAGACTCAGACGGACCAAGAATTGGTTTACTTGCTTAGTCAAGCAGACTAATCAAATGACTAAAATCCTTAGAAAGGAAAATCAAACGGTTTCATAGGGTGATGGTAAAAAATCAACCGTGCTGGTAAAACAGAGCAGCACAAAAAACAATAACAAAAAAAAACAAAAGTTAACCGGAAGGCCACGCACGATATTATCACACAAACACGACCAGAAAGACAGCGGACACGACGCACAATTCGAAACACTCATCAAAGAGCGGGTTGAGGGTTCGCTTGTGCACGTTGGTGTGCTGAGGGCAGCAGGTGGGGAAGAGGCGTCTCGGCACCAGCTCCACCACCACGAACGGGTCGCTCAAACCTGCGCAAAAATGTTATTCGTCGTGAAATTTACATTGTGGTGAACGTTATCCGTTATCCAATTTATATAGTGTTGTCTCTTGTTTTTGAATTGAAAGCATGAAGCTAATGCTGTTAGGATGAAAATGTTTTGTATGGTTTTGACGTCATGAGCGAGTGGTTTGAAGCTCTGACTTTGTGGAGTTCTTACAAAGTAAGAATAGTATTTTAATGGAGAAGAAAATGTCTTGTATTGGATCTTTGATTTCATAAGCGAGTGGAATTTGAAGTGAACGAGAGCTTTGCGTTCTGCCTTTGTGATGATGGCAATGGATATTTATTAAATCCGCAAGGAGCTTAGCCACAAATTTTGAGGTGCTATTCACAAAAATATTCATGATGAATAAATAAGTTGCAACGAGAATTTTGACGATCTACCAAGTCCACTTATCAAGCAGAAGCACAATTATCGCATTTTGAGAATATACACGTGGGTTGTCTTCGGTTTTCAAGATCTGTAGTTTCACTTTATAATGAATATCACATCAATAGAAAAACACTGTAATATAACCACCAAGATACAGAGGGATGTGATTTCTGACACGGATGGATCTGAAGTTCATTACGGTCGATTGTTTCATAAAGAGCAAAATGCTTTCAATGTTTGGATCCAGAGAAAAGTAATTTCTGGCATGCGTAAGTATGCAGTTCAGTAATACCGATACTTCAATTAGTAGAGCAATACTACACTTTTAACGAAAGGATTCAGAGGAAGGAGATTTCTGCATAAATCTGTAAGTTCAATATGATTCAGTGTTTCGTTAGAGGTGGGTAATCTAGAGGAATTAAGGTCATGTCAACCATGCACAAATCAGCACTTCAGGATGATCGATCGTATCATTTGCTGCGCAATAATTTAAAAATTAGGATCCAGAGAGACGCAATAATAAAGGATCCAGAGAGATGTCATTCCAGACATGTGTAGACCTGCCGCTCAGTAATACAGATAGCTCCATGAGTGGAAAAATACTTTAAACGTTAGGAACCAGAGGAAAGTAATTTCTGGAATGCATAAATCGAACGTACTTTTAGCAGCGCAACAATTTAAACGTTAGGATCCGCAGGGATGTCATTCCAGACATGCATGGATCTGACGCTCAGTAATAGAAATAATTCCATGAGAGGTGCTATGGCCTCACCATTAGGATCGAGAGGGATGACGTTCCTGGCCTGGAGGATCTCGACACAAAGACTGTCGTGGTTGAAGTACACCCTGACGAAGAGGCTGCCGAACTGGTGGGTCTCCTGCCGCTCCTGCGTCATGAGGCGCTCGAGGTAGTAGCGCTCCATGAGGGCTGACGTGCTCGTTTTGTGCAGCTGTAAAAAATTCATATGCCAGGATATAACAGGATACACCTTGATTTCACTTGAAGCTGAGAGAACCCAGTCTAAATTTTTCGCCGGAGCATGCATGTTTTTCGCCCCCCGAGCGATTAAATTGCTTAGGCGGCGAAAAACATACATGTAGGCGACGATAAAGTTAGACTGGGAAACCCAAGATATAACAGGAAATACCTTGATTTAAAGCCGAGGAAAATCAGCACAACACTGGCTTTACTACTACGGCCAAAAATGTATTAATGGAAAATATAGCAACACGAAATTGTACGTCGTTACAACGACTCATTCTTTATGTCAAGTAACTGTGTGACCTGAGGTAAATAATCATGGTAGTAAACTAAAGAGTTTTAAATAAAATTTAAGATTTGTAATTCTGTTAATTTAGCGAAAAAAACGTAGGGAATATTCCCAGCACAGAGTTGGGAATCTCTTTATCTAGAATTTTATTCTGAAAGAGCAGAGATGATTTGTACACGAGAAGCAAATCGCTGGCATGAGATAAAGCTGACTTACAAACTTTTGAAATAATGAACATTAGCTTAGGTTTTTTGTCACTAACAAAAGCTCCACTCTAATTCACTTGATGGACCATGACACGCTTTCATTTTAGCAGGACACTTACGAATACTGTCATTTATTCTAACCCGTCACAAAAAGCGAAATAATTTACTAAAAAAGAACTATATTTGCATTCCTTTCGGTAGTCTGTACTTGTGCAGGGCAATTTTTGCGTAAAAACTTCCTTTGGTCAATGAGGGAATAATTTCCAGATTTTCAATACGTCTATCACAGATGTGTTGACATTGCTAAAATAGAAACATTCAATAGTGCAGAACCTATGTTAACCCCATTGAAGATAAATCCTCGGACGCTCACTTTAAGTGAGCGCTTTTCACGGATCTCGGACCCACACATCGACCATGATTTAGACCACGTTATCACTAAATACATAAAAAGTTTTAGATGAGTAATGAGTGTTATTCTCGAGACCGACTAAAATTTTTGGGGACATCAGCACAGAACGAACACATGCTTAGCTTTGGATGAACGTTCTTTTCCAATCCAGCTATGAATACGAGTTTGTCAATACCCAATACAAACTGAGTGTTTGGACGATCGCTATTCATGACACCGACCTTCAGAACTGATTTTTCCGCTGCGGCATCTAGCCGCCTAGTGAAGGCTATTGAACTCCAGTTTAACTCATCGCAGTTAACGTATAATAGATGTCTCAGCGAAAGAAGTTAAAATGGGCACGATTATGACCACATCATTATTGAATATATTTAAACTGATTGAACAATACTATTTTGACATCAGCCGCGATGTAGGGCATTATCATTTCTGAATACACGCAAAGTTTTGATGAATGTTACTTTTTAACGTTGGCCACGGCTTTCAGCTCGTCATTACTAAATACACACTTAGTTTTAGCTGAAAGTTTTTCTTGCAAGAAGCAATTACATTTACTCTCTTGAGATCACAATACTGACCCGTTATTCGGATGGAAGTTAATACATTCACTCTCTTGGGGACACAAGACTGACCCGTCATACTTGCAGTAAGTTCACACTCTTAATACCACACGATCGAACCGCCATTCTTGCATTAAGTTAACACATTCACACTCCTGAGACCACAAGACTGACCCGCCATTCTTGCAGTAAATTAATACATTCACACTCCTGAGACCACAAAACTGACCCGCCATTCTTGCAGTGAGTTAACACATTCACACTCCTGAGGACACAAGACTGACCCTGAGCTGGGTCTCCACGAGGGCGTACTCGGGGCACTCGAGGACGGCGGCGTCGAGGCCGCGGCCGCCGGCGTGGAAGAACTCCTTCAGGAGGTGCAGGGCGTCGTACAAGCGGAGGAAGAAAGCGCTCTGCTTCTCCTGGGGGCACAGATTGTGTAATTTAAACAAACACAAATGTATCAACAAAAATTTATGCAGAAACAAAAACGTATAAACAAAACTGTATGAGTAAACAAAAATGTATGTATGAATAAAATTTTAGCATAAACAAAAATTTACATAAAAACAAGAATGCATGTATACATAAAACTTTTGTATAAACAAAAATTTAAACATAAATTTTAACTTGACCAAGAAATCATACGTATTAAATAAAATTCTAATAAAACATGAATTTATTATTTAAACCTGTAATTAATAACATTTCTCTGAAGCATAATTGAGGCTATGAACCACAGAAATTAGAACAAAGTTGGGGATAAAGAAAATGCGTGTGATTATGTTCGCAGGGGTCTATCAAGATAATTTAATGAAGGAAACAGTACACTAAACTAAATTCATTGATTTGATTATAGTATGTATATGTGTTTGTATCTTAAAAACTATAATTATTTTACAGCGAAATATATTAAAAAAGGAAATGAGTCATGGAAGAAACTTTGATAAAATCAGACATAAATAATTGGAAATTTTTCAACAAAATCACAAAAATCAAGACATTTCAACGAAGAGGGTAAACAACTCAGCCAGCTACAGTGGTTACAGTGTCTAATGATTTTGTAAAGATCATTAACAGTAGCTGGCTGACTATTGCTACTAGTGTTGCTTATGATCTTTAACCTTTTTCATCACAGATGGTTATGAACACTTCGGTGGTAAAACTTCAAGTTTAATGATAACATGATAGTGATATCCTTTCAAACATCTATAGGCCATATACCTTATCTACCAAAGTTATATAACCTAACTACCACAGCCACGTAACTGCTGCAGCCACATAGCTTAACCCGCATCCACATAGCTTAACTACCGCAGTTATATAACTTGAGTAACACAGCCTCGTAACTACCGCAGCCACTCAGCTTAACCGCAGCCGCATGGCTTAACTTCCGCAGCCACACACAATAACTACCACAATCACATGACTTAACTACCACGCCCTCAGAAGTAGTGACTCTAGCTGAGGTATGCGTAAGAGAGAGCATCGGGCTACAGATTTCCGGTCCTTTCAATGGTTTGGATTGGGACTTGGTTGAATTATCGTCAAAGTTCTTTTCAAAATCGGATACTTAGAAATGACTTCTTGAAGTCACTTGCAAGCGGTATACGCAACAGCGTCGTATACACTATATCAGTGATCATTTGGAGCAGCTTACACTTTTAATTCTGCTTCTGTATGAAAACCATACAAAGACTTGGGACATTGGTTGCTCTATGTATGTAATTTTCATAGTTTTCTCGTCGGAGTGAATACCTACAAAACGAAAATAGCTCATATATGGAAATTATTGAATCTTTGGTTTTTATTTTACATTTATTTTTATGGGTGCCTTCAGGGTGTAACGTGGGAGCTTTGTTGCTTTGTAAGGAAGTTTGGAGTTTTTTTATACTCCCAATGCTAAAATTAACTCGCACTGAATTACCACACTTGGTAACTTGTGAGAGACCTGTAGATTCGAAAGCTTTCGGATATAATTAGTTTTCCTTAAAAACTCATTTATAGATTGTTTTGTTTCTCAATTGCATTTTGAAAATTAAAAAATGCTAAAAGCTAAATGATCCCAGACAAGGAATGGCTAATCAATAATTAATTGATCTCGTTTCATAAACTATCGAGCGAAATTGTTTTCGGCCGATAAAATGGTGACATTTTCCATAGTTATGAGCACACATCCTCATGCAGTGCTAGAAGTTATCAACAAACAATTCTGTCAATAAGAGAAATACAGTATTAAAAAATTTAAGGTGATAATATTGCCAATGGTTACAAACAATTTAAAAACATGGAAATAATCATGGTATTTATGTCACTCAATCTGAAAGAGCTCAATATAATGCAATGATATTGAATAATAATAAACAAAAAAACAAAAATTAAACAAATATAAAGAAATAATATGAAAACATAAAAATGATATGAGTGACAATGTCGCTCCATCTGAAATAATATAATAATAATAATAATAATGAAGGCATCTACGGATGCTTTATTTCCAATCAAGCCTGATACATATCACCTTGTACATTGGATTTTCAAATGCCTTATAACTAACGCCAGGACGCCATGACGCTTTCCCCCGGTCGAGACCGGTACCCATTTCAGACACCTGGGTAGAGTGGGGTATTGTGCTTGGAATTTTTCTCCTATACCCAACAGAGAAAATCGCCACTGCCAGCGCCGAGATTCGATCCCGGGTCTCCCGAACGGCGGCAGAACCCTCTAGCACATGGCTATGGCGGCAAGAAAGAGCTTACAGTAATATAATACAAGAATATTATTGACTGATTATTTAATGCTAATAAGTCATAATTTAATTTAAGCTCATAGAAGCCTTAAGTCCTATGATATATTGGAAAGCAATTGACTCAGTTTGCAGTACTAGGGAATTCCAAGCTTAGACTATACATTGAAATACAGAATATAAACTATTAATATTAGCTGCAATAGCAAGAAATTTATGAACAACAAAGCTATAACGATAAAATTGTTGATTCCCCTCTAAAAGCTCACTTGGTCCCATGAATCATTGATGTCACTCATGCAATCGAACTTCGAAGCAGCGTATTGGACGCTCTCAAACGAAACAAAGCGACAGTGTAGATATGAATGTGAACCACTACGGTGGAGCCTCGCTGCTCACTGGAGTGAATAAATCAAAGAGGCAACTCAATAAATTTCAACGGCAGCGTTAGCAAGCAATTATTGATCTATCGACGTGGCATCCGCTTTGAACAAGAGCAATGATCGCTCGCGGAATGAGAACGTGACATGGAAAGTAATTGAAATGCTGGGAGCACTCTCCGCAGAGTTATTATGTCCGCTTCTCTACAAAGGTTAGGTTAGGTTAACATCGGCATCTTTGGGATGCTTTATTTCCAATCAAGCCTGATACATAGGATCTTAGCATTGGTTTTTCAAATGTCTTATAACTAACCCTATATATAGGACACCATGACGGTTCCCCCGTAAAGCCGGTACCCATTTCCAACACCTGGGTTGAGTGGGGTATTGTGCTTTTGAGCTTTCCCTTATATCCAATGGGGAAAATCTCCGCGCCAGCGCTGGGAACGAACCCGCGACTTCCAGCATACAAGTCCGATCCCTTAACCGCTGTGCCACGGAGAGCACAAAGGTGGTAGCGCGATATTCATACGGTCAAGATTTAGGACAGAAGAACTCAAATCATGTACATTTTTGGCAATTGAATTTACCATCTTATAAACAGGAAATAAAACCTTAATTCTCTCGGACTTGTTCTCATCGCATCCTCCTCACGTCATCACACTGTGGAGTTTAACAGTATATCGCGAGTCGAACCTGAATGAATCACTAGAGAGATAAACAATTTTTCAGCGGTCCCTCGCTAAACTGAAAGTGTTTACGTCATAAAGCATCACTTTTTGCTGCTCTGGAGTCCAATTGTTATACTTCTTGCGGATATCAAGCTATTTAGTAGTCTTGGCCTCAATGTAAATCGAAATTTTGAAATTAATCGGCAGTGTATGTTGGATCTATCACATAGCGCCATTTCAAAGGAAGCAGCCTGTTTTCTTGAGGCTGACGGCTGTTATTCTAGACCTGATATCGCTTCCCGTTATAGACTCTCGTCAATGCGAATAGAAGTGTTCTCATGGGCTGCTGTGCCCAGCTTTCTTGGGGGCACAGCACAGGAAAAAGCACAACTGCTGCTTATTCTTGGCAGTAAATCTCTATTCTAGGTAGTAATTTTTTATTTTAGGTAGTAAATTTATATTCCAGGTGAGAAATCTCTATTTTTGTTAATTAAATCTCAATTTTAGGTAATTAAATCTCTATTCTAGGTAGTAATTTTTTATTTTAGGTAGTAAATATCTATTTTAAGTAAATAAATCTCTATTCTAGGTAGTAAATTTCTATTCCAGGTAGTAAATCTCTATTTTAGGTAATTAAATCTCTATTATAGATAGTAAATTTCTATTCCAGGTAGTAAATCTCTATTTTAGGTAAATGAATCTCTATTCCAGGTAGTAAATTTCTATTTTAGGCAATTAAATCTCTATTTTAGATAATTAAATATCTATTCCAGGTAGTAAACCTCTATTCCAGGTAGTAAATCTGAGGAACAAGTTTTACTAGCATTCCTGGGTTCAAGAGGTTGAGGACACGATTAATTTTTGCCTTAAAATGTGTTACGATCTCTTCTAAGCATTTGAAAGTGAATCATAAAGCATAAAATCCAATAAAAGAGTAAAACAGGAGCACCTAAGAGCAGGGCACAGGAAGTATTTTTTTCCCGAGTTCAGGCAGCTCTCTGAAGGGTGTTGAGGACCCGTACTGTGTTGAGGAACCGTACTGTGTTGAGGAACCGTACTGTGTTGAGGAACCGTACTGTGTTGAGGAACCGTACTGTGTTGAGGAACCGTACTGTGCTGAGGAACCGTACTGTGTTGAGGAACCGTACTGTGTTGAGGAACTGTACTGTGTTGAGGAACCGTACTGTGTTGAGGAACCGTACTGTGTTGAGGAACCGTACTGTGTTGAGGAACCGTACTGTGTTGAGGAACCGTACTGTGTTGAGGAACCGTACTGTGTTGAGGAACCGTACTGTGTTGAGGAACCGTACTGTGTTGAGGAACCGTACTGTGTTGAGGAACCGTACTGTGTTGAGGAACCGTACTGTGTTGAGGACCCGTACTGTGTTGAGGACCCGTACTGTGTTGAGGAACCGTACTGTGTTGAGGAACCGTACTGTGTTGAGGACCCGTACTGTGTTGAGGACCCGTACTGTGTTGAGGACCCGTACTGTGTTGAGGAACCGTACTGTGTTGAGGACCCGTACTGTGTTGAGGAACCGTACTGTGTTGAGGAACCGTACTGTGTTGAGGAACCGTACTGTGTTGAGGACCCGTACTGTGTTGAGGACCCGTACTGTGTTGAGGACCCGTACTGTGTTGAGGACCCGTACTGTGTTGAGGACCCGTACTGTGTTGAGGACCCGTACTGTGTTGAGGACCCGTACTGTGTTGAGGACCCGTACTGTGTTGAGGACCCGTACTGTGTTGAGGACCCGTACTGTGTTGAGGACCCGTACTGTGTTGAGGACCCGTACTGTGTTGAGGACCCGTACTGTGTTGAGGAACCGTACTGTGTTGAGGACCCGTACTGTGTTGAGGACCCGTACTGTGTTGAGGACCCGTACTGTGTTGAGGACCCGTACTGTGTTGAGGACCCGTACTGTGTTGAGGACCCTTTTCTTTGGGTGACAGCGGAAGTAGAACCTTTACGTGAAATCCAGCGCATGTTGTTTGCTTGTAAAATGCATTGCTTCGTGGCGTGCACTGTACTTTTGTTCGAGGCAAAGACTGTTTCTAAGTGAAAACATTTAACGAGAAAAATGTGCAGCTATACCTGTGATATAACGTATCAACTTTTAATGCTAATAGGTCATATTCAATTTATGCTAATAGAAGCTTTAAGTTCTATGATGTATTGGAAAGCAATTGGCCCAGTTTGCAGAACTAGGGAATTCCTAGCTTAGATTATACATTGAAATACGGAATAAAAACTATCATCAGAGTTACGGGAAAGAAAAATATTTTTGTGTATGGTTTCAGCGCTAAAACAAGGTCGGGGTTTAGGGGAAGGCTCAGTGAGATTAACCTCATGGTTAAATTCATATTAAAATGGGTAAGGAAAAGTTAGGCTGGCCATGGGGTCCAGATGTGCGAGATAAAAATACGCTCTCAGGGGTTAGCTTCATCAGGGTTCAAATGGCAAGCACTAAGGGGTTTATGCTATCAAATCAAGATTTGAACCACGTAAGCGGAGAACAATTTGAAAGCAGCAATCTTAATTAATCTAAGGAAATTCTATTCAAATGATCTATTACTGCATCAATGGTCAGTAGATTCCAAATGACTTTCTTCACCTATAACGAATATATGTGGAGATGTTGTCGAAAATAGAACAATGGGATGGCAAAAAAAGTTGAACACACACTGTCAGCGTGGTAGATAAGTTTTTTTGAAAGGATTTTTACAGTGCTTATTAAAGTGGAATATCGCATTACTGACGTTGGTTAACAGCGTTAAGTGTCGCTATTAATGCTTGCATTTCTGCTCACAAGGTATATTAAGCACATTTTAATAAATTTTACCTATTGGAGAGGCAAATTGCCAATATTTAACCAACAGAGGAAATTATGATAGAAGACCATAAATCGTAATTAAAATAAATACCTACTTTACTAAATCAGACAAAGGTATTTCAAAATCGGATTTTTCTGAAAATACTTTTACTCTCGAGTTTTTTGTTTTTAGGTTCTAATGTATTACTTTCTTTCTTACTGAAAAAATTGCCAACCATCTGTTGCACTCCCACGCCTCTTGCACTCTTGCACTCATCTGTTGCACTCTTGCACTCTCACGCCTCCACTTCCCTCAAGTTGTTCGGACGCTGCTTTAATATCACTACCAAAGAGGCAGTCAAGCCTTGCAAAACTTGCTCCAGTTTTTGCATGGGAACAGATGATCATTAGAGACTCATGGCGAAGGTGCTAATATCTATCACTCCCAGTTCGACTTTTTCGCCGCCAGCACGCATGTTTTTCGCCGCCCTAGTAACAAAGTCGCTTAGGCGACGAAAAACATGCATGCACGCGGCGAAAAAGTAAGACTGGGTTGCTGTAGCAATTACTGCCCCAACGTTGAATTTTCCCGTGACGTTAGCGAACACAACCAAAAATTTGCTAGGGAAAAATAATTTCAAAGCGAAGGGACTCATAAAACTCACGGAAACACACTAGTACTGTTTCTAACAATGAAGCGGCGTTATTAGAAGGGAGAGCTTGAGCAGCGTGCGTGTGCTAAAACGACTTTGTTTGGTGTAAATATGAGTCTAAAAAATCTTGCTTCACAGTGGGGGTGGTTGATAGCAAGTGCTATGGATGGAAGGGTAGATCTCACCTCGACGTCGCCGTCCTCTGTCAGTTCCTGGGTCACCGCAAACGAGCGAGCGAGTGTAAGAAGCGGGTTAGGTAGCACACATAACAATCAAGCTCTACATGGTTCAAATTAACTTGACATAGCCAAAAGGCTAACTAAATTGCCGTTTTGTCTCTCGAAATTTCCAGGAACGAGTTGCAAACGAAAAGATAAGTGTTTGAATCTAATGAGGAACATCAACAAGCGAAGTTTAAAGAACGAACAGAAAACTTCGGCGACTAACATGACGAATTTCACAAGTCTAAACACCATAAGAAATCATCCACAAATTTACGAATAGTTAAAAAGACGACTACACGACTGACATAAGTTGACGTACAGCTAAAGCTGGCGTCACCAGGCAATCAGCTGATGAGAGAATAAAGAAAACGAAAGAAAAGAAATCAATTTGTGTATGTTGTGACTGCGTAGTGGTGTGATGAACTGTACTCAGCATGTGGTGAACTGAACCCAGCATGTGGTGAACTGTACCCAGCATGTGGTGAACTGTACCCAGCATGTGGTGAACTGTACCCAGCATGTGGTGAACTGTATCTTGCATGTGGGGAACTGTACCCAGCATGTGGTGACCTGTACCCTGCATGAGGTGAACTGTACCTAGCATGTGGTGAACTGTGCCCTGCATGTGGTGAACTGTACCCTGCATGTGGTGAACTGTACCCAGCATGGTGTGAACTGTACCCAGCATGTGGTGAACTGTACCCTGCATGTGGTGAACTGTACCCAGCATGGTGTGAACTGTACCCTGCATGTGGTGAACTGTACCCAGCATGGTGTGAACTGTGCCCAACATGGAGTGAACTGTGCCCAGCATGGTGTGAACTGTACCCAGCATGTGGTGAACTGTACCCAGCATGTGGTGAACTGTACCCAGAATGTGGTGAACTGTAACCTGCATGTGGTGAACTGTACCCAGCATGTGGTGAACTGTACCAAGCATGCGGTGAACTGTACCCAGCATGTGGTGAACTGTACCCAGCATGTGGTGAACTGTATCTTGCATGTGGGGAACTGTACCCAGCATGTGGTGACCTGTACCCTGCATGAGGTGAACTGTACCTAGCATGTGGTGAACTGTACCCTGCATGTGGTGAACTGTACCCTGCATGTGGTGAACTATACCCAGCATGTGGTGAACTGTGCCCAGCATGGGGTGAACTGTACCCTGCATGAGGTGAACTGTACCCTGCATGTGGTGAACTATACCCAGCATGTGGTGAACTGTGCCCAGCATGCGGTGAACTGTACCCAGCATGTGGTGAACTGTACCCAGCATGTGGTGAACTGTATCTTGCATGTGGGGAACTGTACCCAGCATGTGGTGACCTGTACCCAGCATGTGGTGAACTGTACCCAGCATGTGGTGAACTGTACCCAGCATGTGGTGAACTGTACAGAGCATGTGGTGAACTGTACCCTGCATGTAGTGAACTATACCCAGCATGTGGTGAACTGTGCCCAGCATGTGGTGAACTATACCCTGCATGAGGTGAACTGTACCCTGCATGAGGTGAACTGTACCCTGCATGTGGTGAACTGTACCCTGCATGAGGTGAACTGTACCCTGCATGAGGTGAACTGTACCCAGCATGTGGTGAACTGTACCCAGCATGTGGTGAACTGTACCCAGCATGTGGTGAACTGTACAGAGCATGTGGTGAACTGTACCCTGCATGTAGTGAACTATACCCAGCATGTGGTGAACTGTGCCCAGCATGTGGTGAACTATACCCTGCATGTGGTGAACTATACCCTGCATGAGGTGAACTGTACCCTGCATGAGGTGAACTGTACCCTGCATGTGGTGAACTGTACCCTGCATGTGGTGAACTGTACCCTGCATGAGGTGAACTGTACCCTGCATGAGGTGAACTGTACCCTGCATGAGGTGAACTGTACCCTGCATGAGGTGAACTGTACCCAGCATGTGGTGAACTGTACCCAGCATGAAGTGAACTGTACCCAGCATGTGGTGAACTGTACCCAGCATGTGGTGAACTGTACACAGCATGTGGTGAACTGTACCCTGCATGTGGTGAATTATACCCAGCATGTGGTGAACTGTGCCCAGCATGTGGTGAACTGTACCCAGCATGTGGTGAACTGTACCCAGCATGAGGTGAACTGTACCCTGCATGAGGTGAACTGTACCCTGCATGAGGTGAACTGTACCCAGCATGTGGTGAACTGTACCCAGCATGGTGTGAACTGTACCCTGCATGTGGTGAACTATACCCAGCATGTGGTGAACTGTACCCAGCATGGTGTGAACTGTACCCTGCATGTGGTGAACTATACCCAGCATGTGGTGAACTGTACCCTGCATGTGATGAGTCAAACAACCAACAGTTGAACAGCGAATTTAACATCCAAACCTAGCACAGCAACATTCTAGGCTAACATTCAATACATAAAAATTGCATAACACAAGTGGCGCAATAAAAATTGACTTATGACACGAAAATATTGCTCAAGATTATTGACAAGGTAACAAGGAACAGGGCAAATGGTTAAGAATGGTATATCACGTAAAAAAGAGCCGAACACAGAATATGAAAGAAATGCTCCAGTGTTTGAATCCGAGACATTCAGTAAATAGAGGGTAAATGAATACACTGCATTAAATCAGGGAATAAAAATCTGACCAATACAAGGTATTTCTTCATAAAATTTGTCAATAAATTCCGTCACAAAAGAAGAAGGATTATGGCAAGTCGATCGAAATCTGCAAATAATTAAGAGGGTTATTCGAACTTTGTCATGGTCCTGAGTCTGAGTTACGACCATGTCGAATAATGGTAAATGACAGTACATTCGCGTCATTGATTTCCAGTAATGAAGCATTGGAATCTCAGTCTGCCGTCCCGCTTGATTTTGAAATAAAGTGTGGATTGTCACTGGAATATTTCGGAAATATCCCGCGAATTGAAGCTATACATTTGAAGTGTAATGGCTGTTGTCAAATATATGATGCCGACGTTCTAAAACACAAAGCATGCGTAAATGTTTTTTTCTGAATCATGTCTAACGAATTACGTGCGTGAGTTACTGTAATTGACGGAGCAGATTTGATCGTATTAATAAATAAAAATGAGTCCGCATTTACATTTCTTGGTGTACCGTGAAAAATCAAAGTGTGAAGGAATCGAAATGTTCCAAGAAAGAACTGTTGAATCTTTGGTTCTGTTGTAGAAACACGGAATAGTATAAATGAACCAGGCTCGGTTATTCTACAAATATTAAAATGAAGTTGTAAAGGAGAATGGAAAAAAACTGAGCATTGCCCACTCGTATAAAATAAATAAATAGGAATTAATACCTCTCCAAGCTCTACAGAAGCGCGTCGGTAGCTTTTATCAAGGAAAACTCATTTATGTGAGATAAAAGCAAACTCTTCCCTTTCCAGCAACTTTTTACTTGAATTAAACATTGCCAGAGAACTTTCCTTGGCATGTGCTGTCTGCAATAATAATTTCTGCATAATAAATAAAATCGTTAAATCTAAATGTCAACACACATATCTAATAATTGGAGCGAAAGTTTCAAAAACACTAACAACCATTCAAGCAACAAACCAAGAAGCGAACACAAAAGTACGCAGATGAAATACAAATGAGCATCAGAATCACAAGAGCACAAAAATGCCCAATAGCAACAGCTCCAACATCGATGAGGCAAAGCAATGCATCAGTTTACCTTAGAGGTTCTGTCGAATCTTCTGCGACAGCGGAGCTCTATTTTAACGTCCTGTTCTACAGGGTGTCACAAAAAATGTACTCACTCTTTGACTGCCCAGTTTTCTTTTATTTTGTTTTGAAATAGATGTTTATAGACGTAGGTACAAGTCTAACGACCTAAGTTAAAGAAAAACTTCAAATTTGAGAAATTGAATGTCAAAAAAACTTAGTTGCATCTGAAACAAAAACAAAACATACACGAGTAATCGTCAGTCAGTGGACGAGTTGTTTTTGGAGCACCCTGAGCATAAAATTCAGATGCGGAGCGCAAGCCCAGATTGAACCGAGATGTCCAGCACCTGATCTGGCTCTACTCCTTTCAGAATGAACTATTTAGCAAAATAATGCTCTAGACTAGCTAAGTTTAATAGAAAGACTAATATAATGAAGTAATTGAACCAACCATTCTCAGATTGAAATTTAGGAGGTTTCAGTATTGACTTTTTACAGAACTTCTCTAAAATTTAGTTTGTTCTGTTTCAAAAAACGAAGGAATCTCTTCATCTGAGTTTCGAAGACTACATATATCATAGACTGCGTTGTTTAACTGTTGGAATGAATCTAGTTTGGGTATTTCACACTATGCTTGGCAGCCGAAAACCATTTATTCATTTCATCTCAAAATCAAAAATAATGACAGCAACAACTTATGGAGGGCAGAAGCTGAACGAAACTTTAAACCAGGCCAGCAACGGTAATTAACAAAGATAACTGGCTAACAGATCGAGCCAAGGCCAAGTTAAGCTCATGGAATCTTTTACGGGCAGAGTACCAGCAAATTTTGCATTTCTCTTTAAAGACCCGGCACTCATAACAGAATTCCCTACATTCCTATCAGAGCACCCTACATTCCTACCAGAGCACCCTACATTCCTACAAGAGCACCCTACATTCCTACTAGAGCACCCTACATTCCTACCAGAACACCCTGCACTCTTACCAGAACACCCTGCAATCCCTGCACACCCCACACTGACCTCAGAGTCCTTGGTGATCTGATGGGAGAGGGCGAGGAGGACGGCCTGCCACAGGAGGTGCAGGAGGCGGTCCAGGTTGTTCTTGAGGAGGGCGGCGGCGTAGACGGTGAGGGCGGTGCGCAGGTGCTCCAGCAGCGGCCGCACCGCCTCCCGCGCCGGCAGCGAGTCCGGCGACCAGGCGAGGTGGAACACGTCCCGCTGCAGTTCCTGCCGCATCTGCGGGGTGCGGGGGCGGATGGGGGGGAGTTGGGTGTGGTGGGAGGGTGGTGGGATAGGTGGGAGTGGGATTGTCGTGATGGGAGAGTGGTCGTTGTGGGAGTGGGGTTGTAGTTAGAGTGTGGTTGTCGTCGTAGGAGTGTGTGGGTTGTCGGAGTCGGAGTGGAGTGTGGTTGTCGTGGTCGTAGTGGAGTGTGGTTGTCGTGGTTGGAGTGGAGTGTGGTTGTCGTGGTCGGAGTGGAGTATGGTTGTCGTGGTCGGAGTGGAGTGTGGTTGTCGTGGTCGGAGTGGAGTGTGGTTGTCGTGGTCGGAGTGGAGTGTGGTTGTCGTGGGCGGAGTGGAGTGTGGTTGTCGTGGTCGGAGTGGAGTGTGGTTGTCGTGGTTGGAGTGGAGTGTGGTTGTCGTGGTCGGAGTGGAGTGTGGTTGTCGTGGTCGGAGTGGAGTGTGGTTGTCGTGGTCGGAGTGGAGTGTGGTTGTCGTGGGCGGAGTGGAGTGTGGTTGTCGTGGTCGGAGTGGAGTGTGGTTGTCGTGGTCGGAGTGGAGTGTGGTTGTCGTAGTCGGAGTGTGGTGGTTCCAAAAAGATGGTTATGGTGGGAATGGAATAGTCGAAATGGCCGGGTGTCTGTGGTGGAGGAAGTGCATTGTTTGGCAATATTGTGTTTATCACGAAATGCGTTGTTACGTGACACGCTAGGCTTTACCCTTGTGGCCGTGGTTGAGGCAAAAGTGGGTCTGGAGAAGAATAGTCTGACCAAATACAATTTTGAAATCAGTTTTGTTATTGCTACTGTGGGGAAAGTTACAGTGAGAAGGTATGATGGACCTAGGAAGAAAATACTAGGAAATAATATGGAAACAAGAAAAAATGTGAACAAATTTCATGAAAATCAGTAATTACTTTGAGAAAAATGGAAGTAGGAAAAGATTAAGTAAGATTAATTTCAGAAAAATATAAAAAAATAAAAATAAAACAATAGGAAGAAGCATCATGAAAATTTGAAAGAAATAAGAAGAAGTATGGTAGCAGAATTGCTGAAATTACAGAAAATAGTATTAAAATAAAAAAGACAAAACTACATCCATAAAAACAAAGAGCTTTCGGACGGAACACGAACAAGAAAGAAATGAGGTAAAACACAACGGAACATTCGCTATAAACAAATGAATTTCTGGATGGAGCACGAACAAAGCAGCAAAAACGGAAAACTCGGGAAAAACATGCAACTTTAGAATGGAACAAGAACAAGAAAGAAACAATAATCTCTATAGACAGGAATCTCCGGATGAATCACAAACAAGAAAGAAACGACGCAACGGAAAATCGGTAAGAACATGGAATGGGACACGACGCAACGGGACACGAACAGGAAAGAAATGAAGTAAAGCACAACGGAATACCAGCTCTAAGCTAAAGAATTTCGAGATGGAACATAAATAAGAAAGAAACAATAATCGCTATAAACAGGAATCTGCGGATGAAACACGAACAAAAAAAGAAACAACACAACGGAACACTCGCTGTACACAGAGGAATTTCTTAATGAAACACGAAAAAGAAAGAAACAATACAACAGAACATTCGAGTACAACAGGAACTTCCCGTGACACGAGCAGCACCCACCTTGTCCGTGACGGGCAGCATCGACTCCCCGATCCTGGCATCGAGCGCCGTGAGGCCGGACTGCAGCAGCGCCAGCAGGTGGTCGCCCCACGCCCGCCCGTTCTGCGGGTCCTCCGCCTCCAGGCACTTGCTCAGCTCGTGTATCTGCGGCAGACTCTTCCTTTTGAGAGTTTGCCGTGAAAAGCCTCCAAATCTACTCCAAATCGAGGTATCCCGTGAGATCCCGAGAGGGAGAAATTCAACATGCGTATTAGGCCAGATCAGCCTTTCGGACCAGCGCAATGCCTTTTCTCTCCCGCCTGAAACGATTTCATTTTCCTGTTTGTGCGTCTCACGCGGATCACATCCTAACTTACGCTTCCCTACGTTCTACACACGCATAATAAAACAAATTAACCTCTATATATACACGCGTCTTATGTCGACGGTTCTGCTCAAGTGATATAGCAAGATGCACCAATACGCTTCGTATGATCATAAAAACAAGCCTGTCTCTCAACGTGCGACCATAACACGAGAGGCGTTCCTCTGATATCCTCCACGGTTTTGCCCAGCAAGAAGCAGCAATGTGAACATAAAAACAAGCCTTTTTCTCTACGAGGGCCCACAACACGAGCCGTGTTACTCTGATGTCCTACACGGTTCTGTCCAAGTAAGATATTAAGAAGCCCCAACGTGAACATAAAAACAAGCCGCGTTCTAGCACACCTGGAGGTCTTCCTCGAGGAGCGTGTAGGAGTGGCGCACATGCTCCATGTTGTTGACGGTGGTGCAGAGCTGCTGCGCCCGCTGGTCCTCTACGGTGTCGCTGGGCAGCGTCAGCAGCCGCTGCTGCAGCAGGCTCACGTAGTACTCCGCCGCCAGCGAGATCAGCTGTGTCAGGGCAATATTTGGTCAGGTTTGGTTGGGATCGGCTGCTCGAGAGCAAAATTTGTGTAGGTTAGGATCAGCTGTACCAGGGTAATATCTGGTTAGGTTAGGTTAGGTTAGGGTCAGCTATTCCAAAGATAATATGGTTAGGCTTGAATTAGCTATTCCTGTGCGTAATTTGATTAGGTTAGGATCAGCAGTTTCAGTACAAAATTTGATTGGGTTAGGTTAGGATTAGCTGTTCCAGTGCAAAATTTGGTTAGAGGCAAGTATGGTTGGAATGTAGGGTCTAATTTTCAAGTATCCCCCGCCGTTGAAGCGGCGCAGGGGCATCAAAACAGTTCTAGCAACTTGGCTACCTTTGGTACTAGCGTTGGTGGTAAATTTACTAAAATTTACGAGTTTAAAAAAACACTCCAACTTGAGAATTTTGATAGTAAAAATAGCAGTTGATGGATAACTTTTCATTTGCAAGTGTACTGCTTTGACGGCGTACTTTGACGGTTGGACCTCTTGTGCCTATTTAAAAAGATAGAAAATTGTTTTGAACATTTCATGAAAACTTTATTAAGAATTTTCAGTTGTTTCCATTATCAATCCTTAGGAAATATATACATCCGCTATGGTCCTTACCAACATAGAAATACATGTGTGCCCACTTAGGTATACCTATATACCCACTAAGGTATATCTACTGCACAAACTAACTTAGGAAAATCTATAAACCCAGTTATGCATATCTATAAATCCACGTAGGCACACACGTGTACCCACTTAGGCCCACCTGGAATCCCACTTAGACCTACCTACACTCCTATTTAGGTATACATCCATCTAGAAACAGTTTCACAGAGTATTGGAGTCACCCTGCGGTCCACTTGAGTGCTCATTACTACACCGCCTCTGCCTAACAGAAGAGGGCGAAGTAGCTGCACCATCTCTGCCTTACAGAATAAGAAGTAAGAACAGAAAAAGAGAGGTAAGAGAGCCTGTAGACGCGTGCCACTGACTTGTATGATTTTGAGTATGAGGTTGTAGGCGGAGGAGGGGTCCGGCCAGGCTAGGTGGCGCCAGAACGTCTTCACGTGGTAGAAGCACGACGTCACGTCCACTGCAGACGTCGTGTACTGCGGGAACGTCACGTGCAGTGTGGTAATTTCTACTTAGTTGAGTCATTCAAAATAATGTGCTTAAATGACTTGTGAAAGTTATAAATATTTTCTTCATCAGTTAGTTGAGAAGAGACTTGTCTTCAACGTTCAAAATATTTTTAAAAATAGTGAGATGTCATATGCTTGCCAGATTTGCGTTCAACGTTATACTTTATGTTTTTTGTACATTTGTCTTCGAGGACATATAGATAAATGAGCTGAAAGTTTTCCAATCAACGTTGTAAATTCGCAAAAAGTTCTCTGATTCTTTTTCATCCTGTTGCTCAAATTTTTGTTGTTCGATCGTTTTTACGGAACAAATATGCTCTAAATATAATTTTTACCCGTTAGCTCACAAAAGATTAGGACACCGTTAATAACCACGTAGAATAGCAGTCCTGCATAAATAACTGTTCTGAAAAATTGGACTAAAATGACTCGGTGGCAATTTCTTCCACAAAAAAAACATGGTCCTGAAAAGAAGGAAAGTGCCTTTGAAAAAAAATGGTTCTAAAAGAAAGAGAGCGAGTTGAAAAACTGAGATGGGCATTGAAAGTAAAAGCAAAAGCAGGATATTTATAGAAAGAAAAAAGTATTGTCCGGAAAAGAAAGGCACTGACTGAAAGAGGAGGGAATTGAAAAAAAGACATGTGCGCTGATAAAAAGAAAAGGGCAGGGAAAAAGAGAAGGACACTGACAGAAAAAAAATGCCAGTAACTGAAAGAGGAAGGTATTTAAAGAAAGTAAGAGCAGTTTTCAAAAGGGGAGGGCACTTAAAGAACGTAAAGGGCACTTATTAAAGGAAGAAGGTACTAAAAGAAAGTCCAAAAAAATTACCAAAAGAAAAGGGCACTAAAAGATTGTCAAGTACAGACAGAAAGACAACGGCACTGACTCGAGGAGAGATACGCTACCAGAGAGAGAACGCACACACCACACGCGAGAGCACCACGGTACCTGGACAGGCTCGCCGGTGTTGGCCACTCTGTCAGTGAGGATGGCGCGGCGTATCCTGACGAGGACGGTGTAGCAGGTGTGGTCCAGCCAGCAGCTCACAGAGGGACTGAACTGCCGCCACACACAGCCCAGCGTCAGCCCTGTGGTGGTCCGCGAGCACTCCCCGCTCCCCGTCAGGTGCTCCTGGAACCTGGCATGTCAAGCTGCTAGAGTGGTCTCCACGCTATGTTGTTGTTGGATTTGGAGGCGTTTTGAGGGTGAGTTCATGAGACCAGAGTGAATTGAATTTAGTGGGGCTTTGAAATGTTGGCTTCCGTAAATAGAATAATAAAATTTTGCAGGCTTTAGATGTCTGGGTTATCGAATTTTGAGGAGTAAGTGAAATTCCATGACTAGAATTATGAAATTTTGTGGGTTTTAAAGCACAAATCAGATTTCATGCTCAGAATTTTCGAAGTCGAAGGTTTTGTAAGTGTGAACTTTTATGATCAGTTTTGTTTATTAGGGAATTAAAATTGATTTCAACCCGTTACTGAGTAGAGTTGATAGATTCTGAGTGATTTTTCCAGCAAATTCCGTAAGAAGGAAATTTTTTTTTGAGAATTTAGGTCTGGGGGATGGCTGGTATGCTAATTCTGCCTGCAACAAGCCCACACTCCTCTATTTATATTGCGACACTTCGTTGCAAATTTCGGATGGAGAACATGCAGGGAGTTGATGTTAACAAATTTTGAAATTCGTAGACCATGAACTTACTGGAGATCTTTGACTGCTACTGAAGCAGCTTAAGAAAATTTTTAGATAAATTCAGCAATTTTTACTTGAGAATATTCAGATTTATTTAGAGACCATTATGAGAGATGAAGAAGATAAAAACTTAACTCCAAGCCAAGTGGGAGTAGAAATTCACTCATTGCGTTATTGTATGGAAATGTTTCGAGATTTATACTAAATTTATGAGTAAATACTAAAGCATAATCAAAGGCACGGTATTAAAGTGAAATAGTATAAAAAATGAGAAAAAATTTTGCTAGCGTCTTCAATTGCAGAAAAATATGGTGCAGAAAGGCGCCAATTATATTTAGTAGAACAAATGTTAATGACTGTGAGCATGACTCACTCTCACTTTAGTGCCTGTGCATGAATGGTTAGGCTAATTAATCGGTAATTCTGGTCTTGAAAACTAACTTTCGCTTCAAAACCCGCAAAATTTGTTAATGATCATGAGCATGACTCACATCCATTCTGTTGCCTGCGCGTGATTGGTGGGGCTCACGTAGCAACCCCATAATGCGCCTCTGGGTTCCTTCTTATTGCCACATTCTATTTTGTACGAGTCAAAATACGTTCATTATATCCTACAGCAGAGTTTCATTTCAGCAGGTCTTACGATAACCTACGTGTTTTATTGCATGGGAAAAAATTGTGCCGTCTTGCTTGCAGTTTTCCAAAAGCAAACTCAAATTGCCCCAGAGCCAAAGAAAAAACAAATACTGAGCGATCGTTTTGGGTTACCTGGAGAATTCAGCGAGGGCGAGGTAGAGTATGAAGGGGGCCGGGGAGCAGGAGGTTGGCAGCGGCTCCGGCTCCCTGCTCAGCTCCGTCTCCGTCAGGATGGCGCACTGGTTCCACACCGCTGCCTCGCTCACCTCCAAGTTCTCCCCGCGCTGGACACACGAGTTCGTTCAGTGTCAAGCATTTTGTCAAGTTTTTTATAAGGTGAAAATTGGCTGATCTTTAAATTTGCTCAAAATCACTGACGTTTTTTCTCAGCGTTTTTTTAAATTTTCCACTATTTTATCAAGTTTTTCTGGCATTTTCTCAAGCTTTTGAAGCATTCCATGAAATTTTTACGGCATTTTCTCAAGTTTTCTCAGTAGTTAAACAGTTTTTCCTAGTAAGTAATAGATTAAATTACTCAAAACCATTAAGAAAAAACTACACATTTCATGATTTCCTAGATGCTTTCAAAACAAGACGACAATATTTGACACGGAAATTTTCTAACACCTGGCATTTTTACAGTTGCGACCCAATCTTCAAAAAAGACCCAAATAGCGTTCAATCTTTATAAAGAATCCATTACATTTTTTGCGGAAATACGCGATAATTATACGTTCCACACTGATGTCTAATCATAAAATATATAGAAGTGATAGATAATCAGTTTTAATTAACTGCAAAACTTCCAAGACACAGTAGTTTGGATACAAAAATTCCCAGCAACTGTGCTTCCAATGTTACTTAGGGGTTTGATGAGGCTGCTTATATTGTTTTAAAACGTCATTTGTTGCGTTAAACTCTCACACTCAGATAAAATTCCTATACTCTAACACAGCAGATCAGACCGATCCCTCCTTGTGTCAGACCAAACCAAGTTGAGAATGGGTCTTTGAAATCGCTACGTTCAGCGACTCGTTCACCCATTTAAATAAAGTTTTTTTCAATCGATGTTCTCCAGATCTCGCTTTGCTATTCATTGCTATGAATGGCTCTCTTTGCTAAATTTTTTATCCCGCTTTGCTAAAACTTTCCGTGATTTATCTCTTTTTAAATCAATCCATCATTTAGTCAAACAGAACACAATAGTGTACCAGATATAACGTACAGTAGTTTACGTGTAAAAGAAGGAAAAATTGACATAGAATTCATTCGGTTGATTTAAGAACTACTCGTAAAACGTGCAAGTAATCCATCAATAGAGTAGGAAAGTATTTTATTTTATTTGTATGGTAGGACAAAATCAAATTACAGCGATATGGGAACCGCAAAAGTTTCATTGCTCATCGTTCAATAAAGATTCAGTGATCAAAATACGAAGTACAGGAAAGAGGCATTGCCATAAAGTGAGACCGATCGTTTTTTTTGGCGAACTCATTTGAGTCACGAAATATCTGCACTGAAGCAGCGTAGTGAGAGAAGGTTGGGAGGTAGTCGAAAGCAGGATAGAGGCAGAAATTGAAAGAACTGAATCATTTTCGTGATTCAGCAAGTGCTAATCTCAGTGAGTACAGGAAAATTCAAAGTAGCTTTGACAGAAAAGAAGAAAAGCGAAGAACAGTTGTTAAAAAAATTTACTTGGGGAAAAAAAGGGCTTCAAACTGCAAGGCAACCACCGAAAGTTGTAAAACCCAGAAATGTTCGTCCAAATCGCTACATTTATTCACGTAAAACTAAGTCATATTCATACGATGAATTTCAATTTACAACGAGGCAATAACAAACGATGACCATTAATAATTTATCCTATCATCCTGCAGCTCATAACAATCGAACTGTTGTGCGCCCGCCAGGCATATAAATAGGATCGGCGAGAGACATCGTGGTTCATTAGAGGTGGTCTGCCGTAGAGGTAGCATTTACAAACAGAAGCGTCGCTGTCAGTAGCGGAGCTTGGCTGTCGAGAAAGCATCTGTAGAGATCACTGATGCGCTATGAAACAACGAGATTATCTTCCGATCTAAAGATTCTCTACCAATTACGAAGCCTGTGTCAATTCTGAAGTAACAATAAAAGGATAACTACGTTGTTGCATCTGATTCACTCCCGAACCCCATTCGCGTTAGTTTCGACCTGATACTGAAAAGGGCCGGAACACTGTCTCAGTAGAGCACTTCATTTACCGCGTCTTGAATGAAGTGCGTCCGATGCGTCCGATGAATTTTTATCAATGCACTATTTACCTGCGCACGATGACCATTTGCATCTTTTTCATTGTGCAGCTCAAAACCATCGAACTGTTCCAGCAGAGCAGGCCATTTGCTGCATGGGAGAGCAATGTCAGTCTTTGATGAGGCCTTGACGGTGCTCGCGTTGCCGAGACCGAGACATGACATTATCAGGTTGGGAGCTCGTCAGGAAACATGACGCCATGTCCAGACTCTGTACCGTCATACTTGGCTCAAAGTTAGCAAGTCAGAACACGTGAGGCTGTTTGTGAGCAGCGGGACCTAGGATGTCAGAGTCAGGCCAGAGGTCTTCAATTTGCCCTTTTTCAAACGATATCTGGCCATGACGACCATTCAGCATCTTGCAACGCAACATGGATGCGTTGCTGTTGAGCCAACTGATGCTCAGCGATTTTTACGAGTAAGTCCAAATTTTATTAAGGAAAAAATAATTTGAGAATTTTAGGTCAGAAAATAGCCAAAGGTGGCAGTCTTGAGCCAAACCTTCTGATGACAGTTGCACATTTCCAGCCATTTCGAAACTTCTCACCAGCCATGCACGCCATCAGTCACGTCTAAGTTTGCGCCGAGTAGACACCGGCACAGCCGACTGGAGACGACGGGAGCGACAATGGATACAACGGATGATGGCAAAAGTTATCACGTCTGTCAGTTACCGATCGAAATAATATTTTGAAATGCTTGGCTTGTGACCGACAATTTTATAAGAGGGGCAAAATGAAGCGAAACCGAATAACATTACGATACGTTGCAGATCTGTGTTTTTTCTCTCTTCATAACAAGAACAAGCTAGAGATTTCCCTAAGTGCGTTGGCTTCAATTTTTTTTTCAAATGAAATTAAATGCTTAAACGAATGCTAAGCGACGCCGAGTTGGTATTCTCTCGTCAGGAGTTTAATATTTTGATTGAGTTTTCCTCTCTCTTTCAATTATTGAATTGATGTATCTTATATCCCTCCTTGTGTCAGACCAAACCAAGTTGAGAATGGGCCTTTGAAATCGCAACGTTCAACGACTCGTTCACCCATTTAAATAAAGTTTTTTCAATTGATGCTCTCTAGATCTCGCTTTGTTATTCAAGAATGGCAGTCCAAGAAAAGTTGATATCAACAGAATTATTTTGTTTTTTGTCGCTGGATTTTGAGACGACGAAAATAGTTACGATAGAATATAAAAATGTAGTTTTTTGCCAACTACAGTCTATTATTATTGTTTGAGGTCGCTTTTCCACCGGGGTCGCCAGCTAATAGCGCCATCTACAGTCGATCGCCAATTTGCAAACGTCCACCTCGCCAGGCACCAGTAACCATGACCTGTGCAGAGTGTTATCCGAAACACCATAACTGAACGTGCTGTATAACTGTTCTTTGAAATATTTATAGACTCCAAGACGGCTCGTCTTCGTACGTCACAAAGCGATTTCAATGCTTCTCGGCCAGCTATATTTGTTTACATAGAAGGTCTTAGACGCGCTCGTCCAGAGATCGCCGTATGACCTTCAAGCAGAATACAAAGAACGGTGGCAATATCAGAGCACACTTCCGTAAAATAGCAGCTATTGGCCAGTCTGTCATGAATTTTGACAGTCACTTTATCGGGCAAAAAAAAATTAAGAGAAGTGTTTCCTCTACTTCAATTTTCAGTGTAATCACTCCTCAGTTCTCTTCGTTTTAAATCTACCTCTGAAATTTTGCAGAGCGACTTTGTAATAAGAATTCAGACCACAATTTATCTAATTTTCCCCACAGTTACCGTACTTTAAAGTAATTACGCCGTCTTAGCGAAAAACCTAGAAAGAAAATTCAGACCACAATTCATCTAATGTACTTCTCAAGTAACGGATTTTAAAACATTTTACGTCGTCGCAGTGAAAAACCTAGAAGTGAAAATTATGAGTCAACTTATGCAGCCGGCTGTACCGCTGGGACGACGTAAATTCCATCAGAGTCAGGGCTTGACTTCTTTACTTGAGGTACACGCCGCGACCTGCCTCGCGCGCTCTGCAATATTCTCCCACAAACTGTTGCAGTAATTTTGACATCAGTTTGTGGGTGATGTCATACCGCGGAATTTATTTCTCGACTCACCTGATATTCGCTCAGGATCCTCAGCGTATTTTCCGTGAGCTGCGCGAGGAGAATTGAGCATATTAGAGTACTTCTTGATCGAATTTAATGCACATTTTTTGTGTTTGAGTAAAAACAGGGTGTAAAGCAATAATTAATTCGGGAGTAAAGGACAATTCATTACAAAAATCCGATGTTGTCGTCAACGAATGACAGGGCTTAGCTCAATGAAAAGTTCAAGAATAAGATAGAGTCCACTATAGCAGTAAAAAATGAAAATACATTTTTATCAGACGAAGTAACAATAATTTTCAGAATAATTTACTACAAATTCGATATATCACAGAGTTACCAGACGGGATTTCCTAGTAAAAATTAAGAAATTTCTTCAATTATAATTTGGCTGTAAAGATCACTCGCTACCTGATAACTATGCAAAGTAGCTACTACTTCCAAAAGGCAAAATATTTAATCTAAACCAATAAATAGTCAATTTGACTGGGCCACGCGGAACTTTATTCAGTATAATCTGGCCATATTTACCGCTCAGCATCTCACCATCGTGCAGAGTCGTCATTAAGCCCAAATGGCAACATTTGAGAAGTTTTACCAAAAAATAACCAGTCCAACTGCCTGACCACATTCCATCTTAAATTTTTCCCAGGTTCATCCCTGATTTTAGCTGCCTAAGTAGCGGTTCTTCACTGCACGGTTAAAATCATGAATGTTAACGAAAAAATTTGATTGAGATTGTTTTTAGCACTCGAACATCACGAGGTGCAGAGCGGTGCTAGCCACCCTGCACTAACTCTATACCAGGTCCAGGCCCTCAGAGCACAGCTGGGCAGCTTGCACCAACTCTACCCCAGGCCCAGACCCCAGAGTAGTGCAGGGCAGCCTGCACTGCCTCTACACCAGGTCCAGGCCCCCAGAGCAGAGCTGGGCAACCTCCTCCCACTCTACACTAGGTCCAGCCAGAGCTCCCAGAGCAGTGCTGGGCAGCCTGCACTATCTCTACACTAGGTCCAGGCCCCCAGTGTGCAGCCTCCACCCACTCTACACCAGGTCCAGCCAGAGCTCCCAGAGCAGAGCTGGGCAGCCTCCCCCCACTCTACACCAGGTCCAGCCAGAGCACCCAGAGCAGTGCTGGGCAGCCTCCAACAACTCTACACCAGGTCCAGCTAGAGCTCCCAGAGTAGTGCTGGGCAGCCTCCAACAACTCTACACCAGGTCCAGCCAGAGCTCCCAGAGCAGTGCTGGGCAGCCTCCATCCACTCTACACAAGGTCCAGCCAGAGCTCCCAGAGCAGTGCTGGGCAACCTCCACCAACTCTACACCAGGCCCAGACCCCAGGGAAGTGCTGGGCAGTCTGCTCTACCTCTACACCCGGCCCAGACCCCCACAGCAGAGCTCTTCAGCCTGCACCAACTCTACACCAGGCCCTCAGAGCAGTATTGGGCAGCCTGCACCAACTCTACACCAGGCCCTCAGAGCAGTATTGGGCAGCCTGCACCAACTCTACACCAGGCCCTCAGAGCAGTATTGGGCAGCCTGCACCAACTCTACACCAGGCCCCCAGAGCAGTATTGGGCAGCCTGCACCAACTCTACACCCGGCCCCCAGAGCAGTATTGGGCAGCCTGCACCAACTCTACACCCGGCCCCCAGAGCCTCTCTCCTCAGCTCTAACAAAGGCACCGCGCTGTTCCAGCGAGGCAAGCTTCTCAGCTTAATTAGGACCTCGAGTTATAAGCTAGAGTCCTAAAAAGCCCCGGGCTTGAAAGACAAACTTTGTGAATTATTTTACCTCCCATTTTAAATCGTGAACAAATGTGGCCGCTAAGCAGGCTTCACAAAACACGAAGCAAATCGGACTGGTTGTTTTTGTCGAGTGATGTAAATAATAAGGATTTGTGTTGCTGGCATGGAGAAATGGCGTAAGTTAATCTCTCAACCATAAATTCATGTTTCTTATAAAATTACATTTTGGTAGAGATAAAACTGCTTTAGCAATTATGAGCAGATTTTTCTTCATATATGGAAAAATATATTGTTTACTGACATTGTCTGGCTACGCTGTTCATGAAATATTTTGAGCTGTAAAATTTGCAGATTAGCAGTAAAAATGCATCAGGTATTTTAAAAATATCTAGATACGTCTCGCACTACGCGGACGAGAAATCACACTGTTGGCTATACCGACGTTCCTGAGAGTCTTCCAACATCAAGTAAGTTAAATCTTCGGAGTAAGCTGCGTAGACTTTCCCCCAAAGCGACCCACTGACTAAAGGACAAGCTCTTTATGTTTAAGATAAAAATGGAAATTGTGGTAGATTTGAAATTTCTGATGAAAGCACTATGCATGGTGGGGGAGGGAGGAAGAGGTTTTCTCTAAATGTTCTAGCGATAAATAAATGACTGAAATCAGGTACTTTTGCTGCCTGCAATGGTGAGTAGCTAGTTGACAGTAGAGAGTATTTGAATTTAAATAGAACGAGCAAAATTTAAATTCTCTTCATGGGCAGAAGCTCGAAAAAGAAAACATATGCAAAATAATAACTAAGCACATTCATGTCGAAGTAATATATTCCTTAATCTGTAGCATTGAATGCAAGGACAATGAGAAGGCGTCAATACAAAAAGTAAAATTAAATATTTTTATTATTTCTTTGGATACGAACATAAATATCGTAGTAAACTTCAAAGACTCTAAGCTGTGATACGAACAATAGCTACAGAATCAACACTAAACAGGAGAAGAATTAAACGATATGAATTTTAAAAAGCTCTTTTCGCACTAAGCGATCGTATTCGCGTAGTTTGCGTGCATTGGTCATGAGGGCTCATACACAGATGTAATCTCTCCTAAGAAAATTAGATTGAATGTTAGTTTTAGCTTCTCTAACCGCAACAAAGACGTTCCAAAGAAAAGAGGAACAAAGGCACCCGTTAATATAGAGTTAAGGGAACGCGGAATCTATGCACAAGATGCATAGAAACGGTAAGTTAAGAAAGAAGTTCACGAAACACGATAACAGCTGAAGAAGAAAGCAGTAGGCACTGAAAAAAACAGCACTGAACCGAAGAAAGATGGTCCTTAACAAAGCAAAAAAGCATTTATATCAGCATAAAGAAGGCCTACCTAATTTCAGCCTTGGCTTCACATTGTCCCCCTGGGGGTGCTAATTCCTACAGAGACAATATTGGATCCCATAAGGGGGTCTCTTAAGAAGAAGCTCGGACGATGCATGAAAGCCTCACGCTTCAAGTTGAGAGCAAATGAGACCACCAAGCAGGCTTCACAGAACAAAGATTACATTATGCTCGTTACTTTGGTTAAGGAAGAGATCTAAAAATGAAGTTTCATCTCCCTGGCACAGCGAAAAGGTGCATGTTCATTTTTCACAATAAAAAATATTATTTTAGTGTCTCTTTGGGGGATATATAACTTAAAAAATAATTAAAGTCAATTCCTAACATATATAAAACGAGTTGCTATTATATATAATTGTGTCACATGGCTGTGCTTTTGGTACAGTATATAAATAAGGGTGTTATAATACCATCACTGTGTTATTTTGAAAAAAGTCTCCGGGAATTACTACAAAGATTAAAATTACTCTCTCCTGAAGACTTAAACGATAGTAATGGCTTAATAAACATCACAACTCTAGACTGGGCAGCATGATTACCGCCGTACACACACGCAGTTATCGCTTTCTCTAATTCAGCTTCAATTTGGCCAATATCATTTGTAACTCTCAAATTATTCATATGAAGGTCCTGCTTCCTTGAATCTGTGACTTTCAGCACCAAATAAAAACTGTTACTGACACTGAATAAATTTTTTTACGGAACTGATCATCATTAGTTCTCAAATACAAAATCAATTTGATAGCAACATTATATGTGATACTATGAATGAACTACATTCAATGAAAGTCTACTGAACTTACTTCCAAGATTTAACTTACTTTTTACCAATGACAAATGCGATATCAACTGTATCAACGGTACAACCCTGAATTTTTAGAAGCAAGATTACTGCCACACACATGCGTCATTGTCTCGCTTTTTATTCATATAAATTTGTCCAATATCTCGTGACTCTCTCAAACTATCCTTAATGGATTCTAGCATTCCTGAATCTTAAGCTTCCAGCATTCATAACCATTATTATTACCCAAATTTAAAGTGGAAAAAAGCATTTACTTTCGTCATATTTTTTCATATTAAATTGATTTGAAAAATAGATTACCCCATTGTCTACCTAGAATTGCGACTGTCGAGTTATCAACTCATACTACTTCCCAATGGCAGACAATTGCATAACTGATATTGCACACGCTATTCATTTCTCGCCGTACTCCTTAAACTTATTGATAAAATCACTCGTATTGCTCGTGTGTTAGATCAAAAAAACTTAGGTAAAGCCTTCCTATTCACAGCAAAGGTGTTTCAGGGAAAGGAAGAAAGGATACACCATTTAGTAAGCGGTTTAAGAAACTCGGAATAAGTGCACAAGGCATCTTTGCATACAAAATCCCCTGCACTTAGAAACAGCTAGTAAAGAAACACTTCATAAAGCAGGGTAAAAGTGGAAGAATAAAGCTGTAGGTGCTGTAAAAATGGAAATCAGTGAATCGAAAATTGATTGTCGGTAACAAAACCAAGATCTATTTCAGCAAAAGGGGAGCCAACCTAAGTTTTAGCTCGAGACTTCATATCCTCTCATAGGAGAGCCAATTCTCATGCATGTAAAATATGTGTCCTCCTTAGGGGTTGATTGTAGCGAAAAAAATGATGGCAAACCTATGTATGAAACGATGAGAATATACCTTATGAGAATATTCCTAATGGGAATATTACCTAAGGAGAATATACCTAATGAGAATATACCTAATAAGAATATTACCTAATGAGAATATACCTGATGATAATATACACAAAATTTACGAGTAACTGCAAGCGACATGGTCGAAGACTTGCTCCTAATATCATATATAAAGAACCAAATGCACGAAATTTTTACAAGTTAGTGTAAAGAAGAAATTTGCGTTATAATTCAGACATAGGAAACCATAAGCCAATATGAATAGACTTTGTTCTACTGGAAAAACGTAAATCCAAGCATTAAGCCTTTTCAATTGTTCATATTTGACCATAGTTGGGAAAAATGCAGAACCTTATACGGCCGTCCATCATCATCAGAATATATAAGAATGCACAACAAAAATTTTTCTTTTGCTCAATGTATATTGACAGGTACTCAGAGGCAGTTTTAAACATTTATTTATTTATCCACAAATTTATATTAAAAGAAGCAAACTTTTAGGTTGTTAGGAATGAAAAACTTAATTTGGTTGCTGAGAAAAAAAATCAGACAGTCCACTTGAAAGAACTCTAAGACCATCAGCCAGTGACTCACAATAACCCGTTTGTCCCGAGCTAGATGATCATTTTATTACAAGACCGCTAAATGAGATGCAAAGTCTACTAAAAAGCCCGCACTTCTGTACTAGTAAACGATCGAATGTGAACGATCGAATGTGAGGCTCACCAAATATTGCCTAATTCCAGTATTTCTATTAAAGCATGCGTATTTTTTCCGACAGCGAATAAGGGTGTGAACAAGCGGAGAGTATAAGACAAACCACGTCGTGACTGTACTTCAGTTCTCAACTCACCTGCTTCTCCCAGATGCGGTAGAGCGTGTTCACGTACGGGATCCTCAGCGACCTGGCCAGGAGAGGTAGTAACTTAGCAGCTATATCATCTAGAGGCTTTAGGAGAGATTACAGTCATTAGAACTTTCAGTGATATAAGAGTCTTTGTCGGTAAATTTTAAATTTTACTTTATCGAAGCTGAATTAGGACCAATTTAAGGACACACCATAACTGAGCGTGTTAACGTACACGATTTTCAGTGACCTGGCCAGAGTAGAGAGTAATATAACAGTTATATCACATGGAGGCTTTATGAAAGATTACAGTCATTAGAACTTTTAGTGATACACGTGTTTTCATCAGTGCAGACGAATTATAACCGATTTAAGGACACATAAGTGAGCGTGTTAACGTACGCGATTATCAGTGACCTGACCAGAGTAGAGAGTAATATAACAGTTATATCACATGGATGCTTTATGAGAAATTGAAGTCAATAAAGCTTCCAGTAATTCGCGAGTTTTTACCAATAAAGTTTAAATTTTTTTTTCATCGAAGCTGTATTTTGAACGATTTAAGGACATCCTATGAGTTAAGTAACCAAATAGAGCTGTAAAATGCCGTGAAAGTTTATGAGCTACAGAGTGTCTGCTTAAAGTGCAAGTGGTGGCAAAGATGCATCAAGGATACACACCAATCCGTCAATCAGGAATTAAAACAAAGGTTTTATGATAGGTGTATCACTATCAAAATAATAGGAGCTAATTTAGCAGAGGAGACCATTACGAAAAATCGCAGATGGCATCGTCAATAAGAATAAAATTGATCATTTATTACGACTGGATTACTGGACTAAAATCCTGACAGTTTTTATTTTTTCAGAGAAAAAGAGGATGAAATTCTGTAACTCGTAACTTTTCCAGGATTTTCCAGCGTTAGGTAGTGTTGCCAAAAATGATCATTTCTTCTGAAAGACAGCAATGATGCGAGCTTTCTAGGTGCTGCAGAAAAGAGCAAATCTGCGCTGCCAGACAGAACCTCGCGATAAAAGTTCGATAAAGTTAAGCTGCTGCTCAGACTCTTCCAGCCGATCTTCAAGTTTCAGGCAAGCAGAAAATGTCAAAACGAGTTTCCGTGTTTTAGAAATTTTCGAGCCAGAAGTTCGTGGACTTTAGTGCTGAAGGTGGGTTTAATTTTGGCACTCAGGAGCGAGGATATAATCAAATCTTGGGCCTAGAGGTCGTGCATCAAAGTCCGTCCTAAAATGGACGCTAACTTGTACAGTCAGCAGAGCTAATGAGCAAACTATACAACATTGGTAATGTGGATAAAATGATTGAGAGAATTTATATAACACGACCGAACACACTAAATGGTGTATAAACAGTGAAATTATCCTTTTCATGGAATTAGGTTATAATTGCAGAAGTTACAGTTAGTGTCGACTCATCATTGGCAACTTCACAGAAAGTGTGCGAGCAGTACATATGAGCCATTGGGAGGAAATTCTTGATGGTAAATGTACATGGATTCGTGACAGGCACTTTCCAAATTTCGCGGAGTACGTATTGGAAAGGGGCATATTTTCCTTTTATCATTATGGTGTCGTAATACCTAGGCCGCGTTCAATGTTGTTTGAGTTAAAAGTAGGTTTGTGCAGCAGGAATAATAGTCTTAATAACAACAGCATTTTGTTACTCTTCAGTGAAACGTAGGGATCAAGTTCAAGCAAAGGGACTAGGATGCGCAACGTGCTTAAGATCTAAAATTTGAACATGTCGTACGAGCGATATATCGGCAGCAGCGTCTGGAATATTTTAGTCGAAAAACAGGAGATTTCGTTTTTAAATAATTTAAAAACCACAGCGCTAGTGACATTTCACGCTTTAGCGCTCTAACTTGCAAGCAACAGTACTGGACAGATACTGGCTCGAAACTCACACACCCCGTCACTGCTGTACACTCTCTTGTCACATGACAATCTATAGCAAGCAACAGTACTGGACAGATACAGGCTCAGGCACGCACATCTCATCAGTTCTGTACACCCACTTGCAACACGACAATCTATTGCAAGCAACAATGCAGGACAGATCCTTGCTCGAAACTCACACACCCCGTCACTGCTGTACACTCTCTTGTCACATGACAATCTATAGCAAGCAACAGTACTGGACAGATACAGGCTCAGGCACGCACATCTCATCAGTTCTGTACACACACTTGCAACACGACAACCTATTGCAAGCAACAATGCAGGACAGATACTGGCTCGAAACTCACACACCCCGTCACTGCTGTACACTCTCTTGTCACACGACAATCTATAGCAAGCAACAGTACTGGATAGATACAGGCTCAGGCATGCACATCTCATCAGTTCTGTACACACACTTGCAACACGACAATCTATTGCAAGCAACAATGCAGGACAGATACAGGCTCAGGACTCACACACATCGTCGCTGGTGGGCACGCACACGACAACCTCGACTCACTTGTCAAAGGAGTGCTCGTAGTAGTCGATGCCGTTCTGCAGGTCGAGGCTGAGCTGCAGCGTCATTCTGGCGAGCTTTTCAACAGCCTCCTCAGCCCCCACTCCCGACGCGCCGACCTGCAGGGAGTTCCTGGTCGAGTTACTGTTCCCCACCAGGTAGGGGTCTTGGGGCTTGCCGTACGGGGACGTGGCGCCCTCCCTTTGGGGATCAGCGCTCATGCTGGCGGTCGTGCTGAGCGCCCTGATGCTGTCGCCGATGCTGTTCGTGCTGCCGGCCTGCGGAGCTGCCGCGGTGCTGGTGTTGCTCGTGCCTGGCTGGGAGACGGCCGAGTCTGTCGAGGTGGTGCGCTGGCTCGGTGTCAGGCCTACTTTTTTCGTTCGGTACGCGTACCTAAAGAAAATTTTTAATTTCATTACATCATTCGGTACGCATACCTAAAGATAATTTTTAGTCTCATTACTTCGTTCGGTACGCGCACCTAAAGAAAATTTTCAGTCTAATTAGTATAGTAACTGCAGTTAAGTCATTTGCTCTGAACTCCAGTTGGGTAATTCATAAATTTTGATTTGTATACCAAACGGAGCCATAAATTGGTCGACTAAATAACTCATTAGGTAATGTATAATCTTTTGGAATGAGAGGACTTTACAGTAATTTTTGTTTTATATCATATGGTATCCGAAAAATAAATAATTAAAGAATGTTACATCAGCAAGAAACAATTAACTAATTTGAAATATTTTCCAAGAATGTTTGACGAGCCTATTTTTTTCCTTTAGCAGATTTCATGAAGAAATAGTGCGCTTATTTCTGCCAAAAATACAGCTGTTGCCAGACACGATCGTTTTATTTGTTCAACGCAATTCTCAATAAACACTAATAAATACTTAGAATTTTTGTCATTAAGTCCAATATGTTTTCCACGAGATTTATCAAATTAGTTTTTTTCAGGCGCCAGTCGAAAACAAACTTGCGTAAAAACAAGTGAGCAAATATTGTGTCGCAGCTCACGGCGGGTCATTGAGAGCTCTGCTTTGGCGCTTCCAATGTGAGCATTAAAAGGAAGTAAAAATTCGAAGGATCAGTATAATATGTGCAATAAATTCTTCAATACATCACAGTAACACGTACAAAAAATAAAAATTAGATTAGATTATATGTTTGTTTAAGCCTCCCTAACCGCTAAAAAAGAGCGTATCAAAGAGAAAAAGAAGGAAACAATAAATAAAAAAGGCTCGCGGATCAGTGTACCGCGCAAGAAAAGAAGTTAGTATATGAGAGCGACGTGAAGAAAAAAGAAAGCGATACGTAAATCAGACTGACACACAAAAAAGGAAAGAAATTAGTAGACCAGTGCTACAATCAGAGTAAATTAATAAATCAGTGGAACACGTAAAAAATGAGATAAGTACATGTGTGTAACACGCAGAAAAAGGAAAAAGTTAGTGGAAGATCAGTATAACACGCAGAAAAAGGAAAATGTTAGTGGAAGATCAGTATAACACGCAGAAGAAGGAAAAAATTAGTGGAAGATCAGTATAACACGCAGAAGAAGGAAAAAATTAGTGGAAGATCAGTATAACACGCAGAAGAAGGAAAAAATTAGTGGAAGATCAGTATAACACGCAGAAAAAGGAAAATGTTAGTGGAAGATCAGTATAACACGCAGAAGAAGGAAAAAATTAGTGGAAGATCAGTATAACACGCAGAAGAAGGAAAAAATTAGTGGAAGATCAGTATAACACGAAGAAGAAGGAAAAAATTAGTGGAAGACCAGTATAACACGAAGAAGAAGGAAAAAAGTAGTGGAAGATCAGTATAACACGCAGAAGAAGGAAAAAATTAGTGGAAGATCAGTATAACACGAAGAAGAAGGAAAAAATTAGTGGAAGATCAGTATAACACGCAGAAGAAGGAAAAAATTAGTGGAAGATCAGTATAACACGCAGAAAAAGGAAAATGTTAGTGGAAGATCAGTATAACACGCAGAAGAAGGAAAAAATTAGTGGAAGATCAGTATAACACGCAGAAGAAGGAAAAAATTAGTGGAAGATCAGTATAACACGAAGAAGAAGGAAAAAATTAGTGGAAGATCAGTATAACACGCAGAAGAAGGAAAAAGTTAGTGGAAGATCAGTATAACACAAAGAAGAAGGAAAAAATTAGTGGAAGATCAGTATAACACGCAGAAGAAGGAAAAAATTAGTGGAAGGTCAGTATAACACGAAGAAGAAGGAAAAAAGTAGTGGAAGATCAGTATAACACGCAGAAGAAGGAAAAAATTAGTGGAAGATCAGTATAACACGCAGAAGAAGGAAAAAATTAGTGGAAGATCAGTATAACACGAAGAAGAAGGAAAAAAGTAGTGGAAGATCAGTATAACACGCAGAAGAAGGAAAAAATTAGTGGAAGATCAGTATAACACGAAGAAGAAGGAAAAAATTAGTGGAAGATCAGTATAACACGCAGAAGAAGGAAAAAGTTAGTGGAAGATCAGTATAACACAAAGAAGAAGGAAAAAATTAGTGGAAGATCAGTATAACACGCAGAAGAAGGAAAAAGTTAGTGGAAGATCAGTATAACACAAAGAAGAAGGAAAAAATTAGTGGAAGATCAGTATAACACAAAGAAGAAGGAAAAAATTAGTGGAAGATCAGTATAACACGAAGAAGAAGAAAAAAGTTAGTGGAAGATCAGTATAACACGAAGAGCAAGGAAAAAATTAGCGGAAGATCAGGATAACACTCAGAGGAAATGAGAAGGACTCAACAGATCCGAGCAAAACCTTAAACTTTTCGCAGGTCTGTCACGTGTTTACGGCCGAGTTGTCGTCAAGTTGAGGAAGTGACCGGAATGTCGGTAGTCAGTCAGGCTACAGCAGAGTCGCATCTCTTGGTAGATTTTTTATCACTAAAATTACAGCATAAGTCAGGATGATTAAGAAATTAAGAAGTGATGCTTGTATACTCGACACATCCGTCTCACTATTTTTTTCGAGGCTGTATTCACGAGAAGAGTGGAGAAATCGACCAAGCAATTTTTTGTAGGCTAAGTACTCCTTACTCTCCAAAAAAAGAAAATGCATAATTCATATATAGTTTATTTTCATTGATTATAGTCCTCGAGAAATACCCAAACTCACTTTAATCCCTGCAGCAGAAATGAACTGTTAGATCATTTCCACCCAGCGCTCCTGATGCGCAGTCTACGTTGACCAGAAATGAGAGAACATTCTTCACTAAATTTCTTTCATAAATTATCGGTATCGGTTTCACTACGACTGAACTTCTCATTTGCTACAAATTAACATGATCATAACAATTATTAGATGATTCTATATCAGCAGCATAAAAACATCACATAGATTGGCAGAACTAGAGCAGAACTTGAGCAGAGGTTGAGGAGAACTTGAGAACTTGAGCAGAGCTTGAGGAGAACTTGAGAACTTGAGCAGAGCTTAAGGAGAACTTGAGAACTTGAGCAGAGCTTGAGAAGAACTTGAGAACTTGAGCAGAGCTTGAGGAGAACTTGAGAACTTGAGCAGAGCTTGAGGAGAACTTGAGAACTTGAGCAGAGCTTGAGGAGAACTTGAGAACTTGAGCAGAGCTTGAGGAGAACTTGAGAACTTGAGCAGAGCTTGAGGAGAACTTGAGAACTTGAGCAGAGCTTGAGGAGAACTTGAGAACTTGAGCAGAGCTTGAGGAGAACTTGAGAACTTGAGCAGAGCTTGCGGAGAACTTGAGAATTTCAGCAGAGCCATTCAGAACATTGCAGTCGGGCATTGCTCCTTCTCAGCAAAAGTGAGGCTCACACTGCCCCAGGGTGTACGTCAATGGCTAACTTTAAATGCACAACTCAACAAATAAGCCAAGAGTCTCTACTAACTTAAAAAGCCCAACACATTCCTTCTCAGCCATTAAAACTGGGAGTAAATGTGCGATAAATTCAATATTTGAAAATGTTTGATAAATCCGATGTTAGATATAGGTTGAAAAATCCAATGTTTGATACAGTTCGTTAAATCTGATGTTTGATTTGGTTCAATAGTGGTGACTTGTAATATGCAGATGTCCCATGCTTGTGCCCCACCTCACAGAAACCAGAAACCCTGTTGAATGGCAGGTACATATGCTGTATGTAACAGAGCGGCTAGCTCCTTTAAAAGTTGGACTAAATACACTCAAATATTTATATATGATGTTCACAAATGAGACACTGTACACATGCAACAGTTCAATTATTCATATCAACGCGTATATAATTCATATGCAACAAAGAGACTTGGTTCAGTGCGTCGCATAGTGTGTCTGCGTGTCTAACTTTGACGAGCGAGTCCGGTTGTCATGACATTCGCTACGTCATGACAACCGGCTTCCGCACCGTGAAATTGTACACTATTGTCTCGCATCGAATACAGAGGATGGAACCTCATGCTAACTTCTGAATTGAGCTAGAAACATGAGGACGTGATCCATATTAATTCGAAGGCCAGAAAGACACAAGTCCACCACCCGCATATAAACTCCAACAAAGACAAAAGAACGGCATTATCGATAGTAGTTCTACAGTTCTAGTGCAATTAACTTCAACCAAGACACAAGCTCGGCGATGTCGGCAATATTCCACAATTTTACCGCTCTAGAACAAATAGAATACAACATGTCAGGTGTTGGAAAGCACACATGAGATGGAAGGTTTTGAAGTTGAGTGACCCGACGAATGTCACAACTTTTCTTAACGACGAATTCAAATACCTAGAGATGACATCTAAATATTAGCTCAGAACGAAACGAAAACTGGAATTTATGTTTACTTCAATTCATGATAATTATGAATATTTTTTCTTACTTGGACTCCACACACCTCATTTTTTCGAACTACAATTATTAATTATTCGGAAATATTTTCAATGTAATAAGTGAGTTCCATCGAGCCCTCATTGCACTGGCATCTCCATCCGGGCTTTACTGCACGTTTACAAACAGCGGCGTGTTGAAACCGTGTGACAATTGATTGCAGTAACATACTGAGAAATGTGCTTGTAGCTAAGATATACAATGAGAGTCTATTACAATTACTTGCAGCAACGCACTGAGAGAGTATTGCAATTGCTTTCAGCTAAGATACACAATGCGAGTTTGTTACAACTGCTTTCAACACCTCACTGAGAGCGTGTTGCAACTGTTTGCAGCAGCGTACGGAGGCCATGTAACAACCTTTAACGACAAGTATGCTAATAGAGCTGCATTTTGCGGAAGCTGTAATTAACGAGACATGATAACTTCAAAACTTCGAGGACCCGAGGACCAGCTGTCTCGTCTCTCTCTCACACACATCACTTAAACATGAGGAAATTACGAGCTGTTATAACACCGCGCTTTTATACTCGCATGAGGATAAAACTGCTTCAACTGCGGAGGAAAACTTGGCACAAATGCGGAAAAAATTTGGTTCAAATGCGGAGAAGCAAACATGCTTCAAATTCGCAGAAAAACTTACTTCTAATCTTATTTCGAATGCAGAGATAAAAATTGCTATGATCTTGCTTCAAATGCGGGGACAAACTTGCTTTTAATCTCGCTTCAAATTCGCGATCAAATTTGCTCTTTAAACTTTCTTTAAATTCTTAAGTTGCTAATCCAATTACTCCAGATACATAGGTGAGGTCATGTTCACGAGGTGATCAACATGGCTAATGAAAGTTGGTCAACGTTGCTAACGAAAGACAGGTGATGACATGTACTATGCGTTAGGGGGAATAATATTCAGGTGAATGATGGATTCTAAATGATGGCTGCAGGAACGATGTTTTAAAAAACTGATAGTTTGTAGTATAAAAGATAAAAAACTTGAAAATAAGTTTTGCAGCTGGAACAACCGACAAGCATAAAAGCAGTCATGTGCTACATAGCAGCCATGTTGTGTGTGCGGAGTCCCATTCGGAAGAACACACGAGGAGAATGTATTTAAAGACGTCCTTATCCCTCCCCGGGACAGACATCGAACTTAGAGCATTTTGTTGTAAGGCGGAACGTTCTCAGTCTCGAGGTTATCTGAACTTACCGCAAACGTCGTGGTGCTTAACACGTTTCCCCCGATAGGTTAAACTGAAGTTCAATATTCAATTCAAATTCAAAGTCAATTGTAGCTAGCAATTTTGAAAATATCAAACATTAATTGGATCGTGCCTTCATTTAGCTTTCACTAAATATTTATAAAACTGAGTTAGTGACTGCAGGCCAGTCAGCAGCTTTATGATGATCTCCTCAGTGACCTCCGGTGGGTCGCTTCGCAGGAAACGTGTTAAAATAATGCAGGAAGAGCTCTCTCAAAGATTTCATAAGAAGTGTGTAAAATAATAAAAGAATATTCATAGTAACTTGAGGATCTCTCGTAGCTCTACACAGCAGCTTGTTATGTACAAAACACAGGTGTTCGCGTACGTAAATAATAGAGGCAGTGATGCTCAAAACGGGTAACAAATTATGCAAATCTAGTCGATTCTTGAGTTAAACATTATTTTGTGCAAGCCGCAACTCATACTGATAAAGAATAATTCCACTTGGCCAACTAAAACAGTTCTCGATTCAAGTGATAAAAGGAGACTGCGTAGGTTGGCAAAAATGACTCGAGAATAAACAGAACCCGATCAGCGCCTACAAACGAAGCCATGGGGGATTCTTCCCAGCCTTGGATTCCACTTTTATACGTTCCAGCCTTCCTTTCAATAAAATTACTCCAACTTGCGTTCTAACATTCTATTTGCTTAACATTCCAACTTTCCATTTGCTTACATTTTTGGAACATGCGTTCCAACCTCTCATTCAATAAAATCATTCCAATAAAATCACGCCGCCGCACTCACCACAACCAACAAGCACACACCGCCGCACTCACCACAACCAACAAGCACACACCGCCACACTCACTACAACCAATAAGCACACACCGCCGCACTCACCACAACCAACAAGGACACACCGCCACACTCACCACAACCAACAAGCACACACCGCCGCACTCACCACAACCAACAAGGACACACCGCCACACTCACCACAACCAACAAGCACACACCGCCGCACTCACCACAACCAACAAGGACACACCGCCTCACTCACCACAACCAACAAGGACACACCGCCTCACTCACCACAACCAACAAGGACACACCGCCACACTCACCACAACCAACAAGCACACACCGCCACACTCACCACAACCAACAAGGACACACCGCCACACTCACCACAACCAACAAGCACACACCACCGCACTCACCACAACCAACAAGGACACACCGCCACACTCACCACAACCAACAAGCACACACCGCCACACTCACCACAACCAACAAGGACACACCGCCACACTCACCACAACCAACAAGCACACACCGCCACACTCACCACAACCAACAAGCACACACCGCCGCACTCACCACAACCAACAAGCACACACCGCCGCACTCACCACAACCAACAAGGACACACCGCCACACTCACCACAACCAACAAGCACACACCGCCGCACTCACCACAACCAACAAGGACACACCGCCACACTCACCACAACCAACAAGCACACACCGCCACACTCACCACAACCAACAAGCACACACCGCCGCACTCACCACAACCAACAAGGACACACCGCCACACTCACCACAACCAACAAGCACAGACCGCCACACTCACCACAACCAACAAGCACACACCGCCACACTCACCACAACCAACAAGCACAAACCGCCGCACTCACCACAACCAACAAGCACACACCGCCGCACTCACCACAACCAACAAGGACACACCGCCACACTCACCACAACCAACAAGCACACACCGCCACACTCACCACAACCAAAAAGCACACACCGCCGCACGCACCACAACCAACAAGGACACACCGCCACACTCACCACAACCAACAAGCACACACCGCCACACTCACCACAACCAACAAGGACACACCGCCACACTCACCACAACCAACAAGCACACACCACCGCACTCACCACAACCAACAAGGACACACCGCCACACTCACCACAACCAACAAGCACACACCGCCACACTCACCACAACCAACAAGGACACACCGCCACACTCACCACAACCAACAAGCACACACCGCCACACTCACCACAACCAACAAGCACACACCGCCGCACTCACCACAACCAACAAGCACAAACCGCCGCACTCACCACAACCAACAAGGACACACCGCCACACTCACCACAACCAACAAGCACACACCGCCGCACTCACCACAACCAACAAGGACACACCGCCACACTCACCACAACCAACAAGCACACACCGCCACACTCACCACAACCAACAAGCACACACCGCCGCACTCACCACAACCAACAAGGACACACCGCCACACTCACCACAACCAACAAGCACAGACCGCCACACTCACCACAACCAACAAGCACACACCGCCACACTCACCACAACCAACAAGCACAAACCGCCGCACTCACCACAACCAACAAGCACACACCGCCGCACTCACCACAACCAACAAGGACACACCGCCACACTCACCACAACCAACAAGCACACACCGCCACACTCACCACAACCAAAAAGCACACACCGCCACACTCACCACAACCAACAAGCACACACCGCCGCACTCACCACAACCAACAGGCACACACCGCCACACTCACCACAACCAACAAGCACACACCGCCGCACTCACCACAACCAACAAGCACACACCGCCGCACTCACCACAACCAACAAGGACACACCGCCACACTCACCACAACCAACAAGCACACACCGCCGCACTCACCACAACCAACAAGCACACACCACCACACTCACCACAACCAACAAGCACACACCGCCACACTCACCACAACCAACAAGCACACACCGCCACACTCACCACAACCAACAAGCACACACCGCCACACTCACCACAACCAACAAGGACACACCGCCACACTCACCACAACCAACAAGCACACACCGCCACACTCACCACAACCAACAAGCACACACCGCCACACTCACCACAACCAACAAGCACACACAGCCGCACTCACCACAACCAACAAGGACACACCGCCGCACTCACCACAACCAACAAGGACACACCGCCGCACTCACCACAACCAACAAGCACACACCGCCGCACTCACCACAACCAACAAGGACACACCGCTGCATTCACCACAACCAACAAAACCAAAATACACTGCCGCACTCACCACAACCAACAAGGACACACCGCCGCACGCACCACAACCAACAAAACCAAAATACACCGCCGCGCTCACCACAACCAACAAGGACACACCGCCACACTCACCACAACCAACAAGCACACACCGCCACACTCACCACAACCAACAAGGACACACCGCTGCATTCACCACAACCAACAAAACCAAAATACACCGCCGCACTCACCACAACCAACAAGGACACACCGCCACACTCACCACAACCAACAAGCACACACCGCCACACTCACCACAACCAACAAGCACACACTACCGCGCTCACCACAGCTGCGCCGACTTCTTGAGGGCAGCGAAGACTTCGCTCCTGACGTCCTTGTGGCCGGGGCTGATGCGCCAGTAGCCTCTGCTCTCCGCCAGCACAGACAGGCACCTGGTCCGGGCATCAATATTATGCCTTCACAGTTTTGTTACAACTAGTTTTGTTGCAGAGTTTTGTTATAAGTTATTATTTTCACTCAAAAACATAATGAAGCCCTGATACAGCTATTGGTTTGTCTAAGAATTAAAAACCGCTGTATTAAGAGATTTTCAAAATCCGACACATAATACTCAGAAATGAACGGGTTTTCTTTCTTTCTTTTCCTTTAACAAATTACGTTTTAGTTGTCAAAGGCTCTTTTTCTGCACTCCATCTCATGATGTCTGAATAGCCTGAGGATTTATGCCCTGTTTGGTTAATTAGCCCTCCTATTACAAGAAAATTGTGCTTCATTTGTCAAAAGAATTGTTTACCATTTGTCAAAATAATTGTTCACCATTTGCCATCAAAAATCCAGAAGCAATTGCCTAGAGAATTACATTCTAATTAACAAAAATAATTCGTTTCAGTTATCAAGAGGCCTAAGCTTTAATTGACACGAAATTCAGTGTCATTGAACATGGCCTGCAGAGAGTACAGCCAGGCCGCGTCTAGCACAAGGAAATTAAGCGCTGTTCGACTCAGAGCTGAGCGTCACCCGACCATGTGAGCGCAGCACTCGAGCCTCTCAAATTTACGTTTCTCGTGTCCTAAGGATTTGAAAAAGTTCAGTCCAGCAATTACGCGCTCCTCAGCACCGAAATTCCGGGCATTCCAACGTAGGAATCCTCTTCTCTTTGAACTGGGAATTTTCGCAGAAAGACGGCAACCAACGATCGAAACAAACAGGAATGTAATTTCTGCAAAGCATATTTTTCAGAGATGAAATTCCCTGGACGATCGTAATCTAAAGATGAGAACCTAATCGGGGGAGAGTTGGGAGGTAGCGGGGGAAGTGCGGAGGTGGTGGGGGGGAGTAGGGAGGTGGTGGGAGAGTGGGTATATGCCATATTAAATGATAAGGGTTAGGAATAAAATAGAAAACTAAAACAAGTGAAACAAAATGGGATCTATTTCTTCAACGCAAGTCCGTTGAGTTGATGAGCAAGAGACATGACTGGTCACACAGAAAATTGAAAGCGAAGGTCCAGTAGTGACAAAACTGGTGTATGAAACCGTGCTCATTTTCATAAACAGTTTCAAGTCCATGAAGTGAAAATCACAGCTCGTCACACACAAATTCACGGGATTTAACACAATGACCTTCATGAGTTGAGCAGAAGTTCAGCATTCAACTCAAATTTAAAGTAAATTGTAGCTAGCAAGTTTAAAATAGCCAAGATTAACTGGATCGTGTCTTCAATTAGCGTTGACTAAGTACGTGTACAAACTGAGTAAGTGACTACTGGTCGGTTATCAGTACTTTGGAAATTCTCTTCGCTACACCGGCGGCTCACATGGCGACCTACGGAAATCAATTTACTTGCTCAAGAGTCAACATAATGAATAAAAGAAGAAATCAACGATTTGTTGATTAAAATATTTAATATCTATTTGGAAATTTTTGCCATAATTCGCTTTAAAATCAATTAGGTATTCAGTGACATTTATGGAGACAAGGTTGGTCTTTGCTACCTCTTTGTCTACATAGAAATTTTGCAGAAAAATGAGCATAGACCGGGACAGAAGCTCAAAATAGGTTCGTTCACTTTTTGGCGCTGAATGCACCAAAGTCATGACATGTAAGCCGCACGTCCGACCCCCTCCTTTCATGCTCCAGCACCTCTCATGCTCCAGCATCTCTCCACACGCCCCACCCCTGCCCCACGCATCCCAACTTCCCACCACCAGTTCTCCACATAACCCACCACCTCCCCACTTACCCCACCACCTCACGATACACCCCACAACCTCCTCACTAACCAGACTCCCATACCCCACCACCACCACCCCATTTACCTCACCACTTCCCCACTTGCTTCACCCCATCCATACTTACCCCCACCCCGTCCTCACTTACCCCACCACCTCCCAACATATCACCCCACCTCCCCACGCCCCTCTCACTTGAGCAGCGCGTCACATCTGAGGGCGTTGGTTTTCGAGGGCGCAGGGAAGAGGTCCTTGTGCCGCCTGACCTCCAACAGGCTGTGGTCCACGAAAGCCGTGAGGGAGGACCCCAACATTTCCTCCTTGTGGGAGGATGTTAAAGAATGTTTTACTCCAATAAAGCCTCATACATTGGTATGTTGGTTTTCAAATGCCTTGTAACTAACGCAGATACGGTTATCCCTAGTCAAACCGGTACGCGTTTCCGACACTTAGGTAGAGTGGGGAATTGTGACTGAGTTCTTCCTTTTCCTAACGGGGAAAATCACCGGGCGGCACTGCCGGGATTCAAAATGCCGACCCCTCCCTTTGAGCGTGCGCGCTTTTAACCACTCGGTCGTGAAGACCACAGAAGGAGGTGCTGGAGAACTCATCCATAGACTATAGAAAAAGGCTGCGTAACGGGACAAGCTGCAGCAGGGGTCTGAATTTGGTTCCAGCCAAGTTTCGGGTACGGGGCAGTAATTGTTTAAAAATGATAAAAATGTACAAGATAATCGCAAGTTAGCCTGATATCTTTCCATGCTGCTATTTCTAAGTCTTCTTACAGTTTCACAATAAAAAATACGAGGTTTGTTATGGTGAAACATACGAGGGTTTTTCGAATAGATTTTGGTGAAGTACAACAGATTAGGTTAGATATGTTAGATTTACCTTCCCTAATCACGACAAAGGTGTTCCAAAGAGATATAAGGCGAATGCACCATTTATTAGTGTTTAGAGAACGGCAATCTATGTAGTAGGAATAAGATCTCACATAAGATCTGCGCGAAGAAACGGTGTACTAGAAAGGAAGCATATGAACCATGATGAAAGTTGAGGAAGAAAATAATAGGTGCTGAAAAGAAGACCAGCTGTAGACCAAAAAAGATGGTCCTTAAAAAACTAAAAAGCATTTTCCATTAAAAAATAGAAGGCCTACCTAATTCTCCGCTTAGGATCTCCTTAATTTCCCTTGGGAGTGCTAATTCCCATAGATACAAGAGCTGTCTCACGCTGAGAGGCGTCAGATATATCTGCTCTATTTGCAAATTGGAGCTTTAATTCATTCGCGCAGTAACCAGAAAGTACCGCAGTATTACTGTATTACTTTCAAAATGAATTGCAATTATTATAATGATATTTGCGTGGGTAGTTTCGGTACAATTCAGATCGTGCATTTATGCTCGCTATAGAGATTGTATATAAATGGTTGCGCACAAAGAAACATACACGTATAAACAAAAATATCACAATAGCGCACTCGAACATATGTTCGTCGGCAGGTCGTCATATTCAAGAAAGTAAATATCTTGCTGGTAGGTAAACATTCCCTCTAACAATGTCAGGCTCAGATATTTTGGGGCAACTGCATGAATAGAGATAGAAATATATTTCTTTGCCTCAGAGAAGCGGGAAAATAACGTTGCGAGTTTCATTTTATTTCTGTCGTGCGATAGAAGACGATATTCTCAGAGTGGAAGAAAGCAGCAGCGCCGAACATTTTGCTAGAGTCGCACGCAGCTACAAAGCTCTTGGCTTTGGGGCTGGGCAGAAATCTAAGCTAAAAATAGCCTTGTAAAATGAGTGCTTCGAGAAATCCGTGTCGCCTTCCGGCAGCGTCGCGCTGTTTTTCTGCCAGGAAAGCAGATCTTGAAGCAGAGGACGCTTTTCGAACACTGTCCGTAGATTTTGTGTTGCGCAAAGTAATGGGTTTTGGTATTTTCTTTCAACAAGATAAAAGCTTTAGAGATATCGATCCGCGGGAAAAAGCGAAGGTGGTAAGCGTTCAGAATCGAGTTTTGAAATTGAGTAACAAAATACTGAAAATAATTGCTTTATATCAAACATTTAAAAAAAAATGTGAGTACATTGCACGAGATCATACCGCAGAAAATGTGCTGTAGGTCGTAACTGAACTCTTTACGAGTGGCTTAAAATTACTGTCAATGAAAATCCTCAGCGCCAACATCTAACATGAAGCATAGGTAAATCTTTTGACCTGTCTGTATGGCGGAGCGAAATTGTGCGCCGAGAGTCCAAATGACGAGATAACATCCTCATTGAACACTGACTGCCCCATGTGCGTAACGCTTTACCAATTCAACGACACTATGAACATCATACGACAACGCAAGTTGTAAATTCCTAGAAAGCCAGTCCTGGAACAGTGTCTGCCACACAAGGAGGTTTAAAACGTTTGAAACGAAGTTTAAAACCTCCTTGCTGCCACGTGTGTGTAATGCTTCACGTAAACGGTACCGCCATGAACACCGTCCAAAGTTCTTCAGGTAGATATCTAAATCCCGTGTTCCAGTGTGGTACTCCAGCCCATTTCTCTCTTGTCGTGCCAGCGAAATATTGGAACAGCGGCCCTCAATGCTTTATAAGCGCCAGTATTTCGTAACGAAGGGCAACCAACGATACGAGCACATAACCTCAATTAAAATCCACGGTCTGTTACAACCTTTTGTTTGTGGTGTGTTATTGGCCAAAACACGAGCAAGTTCGTGTACCCGCACGACGGAGATAATACTTACATGGTCATTTTTTATTATACAGAGGTCAATATTCTTTGGGATGGGTGATGCTACGTTCTCATTAACTACGCCACCTTCTCTTTTGTACCTCAGAAGCAGTATGAAGGTATGCTAGCAAGAGTTTAAGAAGAATGCGTAGTACACACGCGTGGTGAATTTTATTACAATTGTTTCTAATGTTAATTAATCATGATATTCTAGATTGTCTCCCCTCACCTTCCAACACACCCACTGCCTCCACCCCCACCAGACTCACCACACTGCGCCCACCACCCCACCTCCCACCACATCATACTACCCCCACCACACACCACCCACCCAACACACCACACCCTCCCACCACCCACCTCCTCTTTACTAAGGGAGTCGTCATCCCACAGCTCGTGCAGGGACGTCAGGAGGCGCAGTAAAATTCTGTGGTCCAGAGGCCGGGATCTGGGAATATCGTACACGCATCATTCGACCCCTTTCATGAAGGCTTTAAAGCACCAAAAATAGTATCGAAGCTTCGGCTGACTTTCATTGATCAACTAGTTAAAGAATCTGAAACCAAGCTTAAATTTTAAAACTCTGATAAATCCAAGTAAATTCAACGTGTCACGACAAATATGCACAAGAGATCAACAACCTAAGAAAATTAGGACAGAGATTAAATAAACTGTGGCGCACGAATTAAGCTCTCCCTGTAAGGCCAAAGATGCCACGAATAAAAGCTATAGATGTTAAACTTCCAAGTTTGACCTGTTGAGAACTGATATGACACATCAAGTTCCAATGTCAGTACAAAAATACGAATCATTTATGAAAACATAACATACACAGTATATGTTTCTGGATTGGCGCATCTCAGCTAAGCAGTTGCTGCAGGCCGTTACGGAAGCTGCAGACCGTTGCACCCCCTGCAAGCCATTGTAACAGCTGCATGCCATTGTAACAGCTGCAGGCTGTTGCAACAGCTGCAGGCCGTTTTAACAGCTACAGGCCGTTGTAACAGCTGCAGGCCATTGTAACAGCTGCAGGCCATTGTAACAGCTGCAGGCCGTTATAACATCTGCAGGCCGTTTTAACAGCTGCAGGCCGTTGTAACAGATGCAGGCCATTGTAACAGCTGCAGGCCAATGTAACAGCTGCAGGCCGTTGTAACAGCTGCAGGCCGTTGTAACAGCTGCAGGCCGTTGTAACAGCTGCAGGCAATTATAGTAGCTGCAGGCCGCTACAACAAATGTAGGCCGTTACAACAACTGCAGGCCGTTACAGAGGCTGTTGACCGTTACAAAACTGCAGGCTTTTCCTATAACTGTAGACCGTTACAGCAGCTGCAGACCGTTACAGCAGCTGCAGGCCGTTACAGCAGCTGCAGGCCGTTACAGTAGCTGCAGGCCGCTACATCAGGCGCAGGCCACCGACCTGTGCACGTGAGAGTAGGCCATCCAGCGACACACGGCCTGCTGCAGGCGGGTGAGGTCGCCCTGCACAGCGTGCTGGTGCAGGATGGTCTCCGCGTGCGGGTTGAGAGAGCCTTCCCAGCCCAGCGTGTCGTCCTGTGCGGGTGGTGGCGGTCAGGCGGTGGTGGGCAGGTGGTGGTGGTCAGGGGGTGGCGGTCAGGTGGTGGCGGTCAGGGGGTGGCGGTCAGGTGGTGGCGGTCAGGTGGTGGCGGTCAGGCGGTGGTGGGCAGATGGTGGCGGTCAGGCGGTGGTGGTCAGGTGGTGGTGGTCAGTTGGTAGTGTTGAGGTGGTGGTGGTGTTCAATGAGTGTTTAATGTAATTAGACAGTTTTCATTGAAAGAAATTTGGTGTATTGCGACAACGATGTTAATGAGTATATGGTGTGTCTTCAAATTATTTGTGACTCATAGCGCTTTGATCTGTGAGGGCTGATTATCCAATTAAAAGTCAGTTCTTCACTCCATCGCTTGCACAACCTGGAGTTCGTGGTGCCTATTGCTGAGAATGTTGGGAATCAAATTGTTTTAGTTGCTAGTGCACAGCACCAGACAGTACAGCGCGCTGTTATTTAACTTACCAGTAAAGTTAGTGCAATTTGATACGCCCGAACTTCAGTTAATCAGTAATAAACTTTTCTTCATAACTAGCGTTTAGATCACTTAGCTGCGCGCCTCAGGAAAGACAGCTCGTAAGTTCCGTCTCCTGCTGCAGGGTGAGAATGACATCTCGAGGGTTAGCATTTCTAGGAATATCTATTGAGTTTTTGCTCCGAAGAAGTTTTTCACGCATGGTCAAGCGGTGGCAGTCAAGCGGTGATGGTCAAGCGGTGATAGTCAAGCGGTAAAACAAAGAGGTAAAACATCCTACAGTTATTGAGGAACACTTGATACAAAATAAAATATTTACGATAATGATTTAAGTTCAAATTATGATGAAAAAATAATATCTAGTAACTAATAAGAAATACTGTTATAAAAATTCCTTGAAAATATAGAATTTTAAACTAATAGTTAATGAAATGAAATATGAAAGCAGTATATTAGGAAATTAGTATATCATATTAGTATACTAATAAATTAGTATACCTACTAATTTATTAGTAGTATACTAATAAATTAGTATACTACTAGTATATTTTCAGTAAAAAAAGACATAATATGCTTATGATCCGGGCATTTTCACGAGTAAGACAACGTTACTTTGCTAGCGAGTGCTTTATTTACACCATCTTGTTATAGTTTCCACTCACACATGAGTAAAAACGAATATTTATACCACAAATGTTGTACCGCAATATTTGCAATATGTTTACCTAAATATTTCCAATATGTTTACCTAAATATTTCCAATATGTTTACCTCAGTACTTGCAATATGTTTACCTAAATATTTGCGATATGTTTGCAATATGTTTACCTTAATATTTGCCACACATGTTCGATACATATTTACACCAATATTCACAAAATGCTTACCCCAATATTTACAGTATGCTCACCCCAATATTTACAACATGCCTACCCAAATATTTTCACTCCCAACCTGAGGGAATGGCTGCTCTGCAGCCAGTCTAAAACATGTCACGGATCGCATCATGTTTTGTGAGCTAGTAAAGACAAGTGAAGTAGCAGCGAAGTGTGGCATTATAGAGCAGTCATCTCTAACTTCTAAGTAAAACTGTGTGCTATGTTGAACTGTGAGAAGCCTCGTTATATACGTACAATGTAATTAAAAACTTTTGTCTTTGGTAATGTTATGTGCCATCCAACTAAAGAAGGATGTTTCAGTTTATTTGATAAAAGGATCTCGAATTCATCATACGTAGCCCCAAAAAATGTGTAACATATATTAAATAATAATATACTGTGGTTCGTTCATGATGGTAGCTCGTAACTTCATAGGGAGAATATAGCTTGAAATATCAAACGTTAAAAAGCGTGAAACAGCACAAAATAAAAATGTAGCACAGAAATAAATTTACGATAGCGGAGGTCAATGGCATAAAAATGATAGTGATTTAGGAAAACTAAAGGATAGAAGCACTAAAGCAGAAGGAAACATCGTGGAAAAACAAATAAAATATCGCAAGGCAATGAAGGAAAAACATAACAGTAGAAAGAGCGTACAATGGTAAGAGACAACCCAGGCTAAATTTTCACTGAGGCATCTATGATTTTAGCCGCCCAAGTATGGCCAAGTATTAATGCGTCGGCGAAAATGCTTGACCAGGTATAGCGTAAAATAATACAAGATAAACCTGTGCACAAGATATCAGAAGGAAAAGGCCGTGAATGAGTGATCCCAGGTTAACTTTTTCGCCGCATTTTCGATATCACATTTACCGTTTTCGTCGCTCCTCATGCATATTTCGACAAACCATTCTGAAATAATGAAGAGAGTGTAAATAAGGAGTGTAATAGTACTTATTGGACGATTCTTAGGGAATCTTATTCTCCATACAAGAAGAAGAACCAACGATATAGAGAACATTTATTGATGCAAACGTGGGTTCCTCTTTTTATTTAAAGAAGAAGTGGGATTAAGCAACCCTCCCACCTTCCACTTGGTGAGCTCGTGCAGAACGAAGACGGTGATGATGTGCTGGTGTTGCTGCACCTCCCGCCACACCTCCTCCTCTGAGGTGCCCCTGTACCGAGTGGACAGTTACCAAGGGAGAGGAAACAAGGTAGGTTCAAACCAGTCTTTTTTTCGTTGACGGTGTGGTTTTGCTGACGTCACGGCAACAAATCAATAGCAGCGCTCATATTGAATTTGGTAGCACTGCTACCGCCAAATCTGGCTCCACTATTGGCCTAACGACATGGCCTTTTGGTGATGTCATAAAGTTTGTTTGAAATAACGCCTTCCTATTGGCTTGCCGAACAAGAGGAGGTGTATTTTCTCCCTTAGAAATGACCCTACCTTGTTTCCACTACCGTGACAGTTACTTATGTTATCTTCAAACAGCGTTCTTTGTTGCGTCTGTTTTGCGTGTGGTGCTTAGGTTATTAACTAACTTCCTGTGTGTGCTACGTATAGTTCGCAGCACTCCTACTGGTTGTGCAAAGAATTCAAGAAGTAAAGGGTTAAGACTATGACTGCGACTTGAGCCATATTTGGTGACTGAGAGAGTTTACATTATGCTGCTGACCAACCAGTAGTCACAAACTCAATTAAAAAATACTCCATCAAAACTAAATGAAATCACGAGCCTGTTAACGTCTGCTATTTTCAACATCGCTCACTACAATTGACTTTAAATTTGAATTGAAAATTCAACTTCAGTTTCACCTGCCGCAGTCAAAGCGTCAACACGTCATTTGCGAAACGACCCACCGATGGGTCATGCTGAAGTTTTCCTGCTGCAAAGCGACCGTTTGAAAATGTTAACATTCTTTTAAAATTAATGTCATTTATTGGACCCAGTCAATGTAAGGTATTTATAAAATTGCGAACAACTTTTGACTTGAAATTTGAGTTGCATATCGAATTACAGTTTAACCCATCGCAGTCAACGTGTTAATTCCTCTCTAGCGTTTATTTGCTTGACATGAGCACTCGATAAAAGAGTTGACTGGTTCATTGGTGGGCGCAGTGAAAGTGATCGAATACGTAACGTTCTTTCGGGAAGTACAAGTCAGTGATGAGGATGCTGGAGACTTAAACTTCAAATTTAAAAGTACAGATAATTTTGTTATTAATTCGATGAGAATTTTACATAGTACCTTCTGTTCCTGAGTCTTGTTGCATAGGAATTACCCTATAACATTTTCCACTCATTCTGATATCAGTAGTGAGCGTCTTTATATTCCCTAGAACATAAAAAGCTATGTTGAAATAACACTCCTTGTCCCTTCTAAAACAAAATGACCAAGAAAAACGATTTAATACTGCAACGGTGACTTTAAAAACTTTCAAAATACGGAAAATCTTATCTTAGGCTAACAGTAAATTAGCAGAACTCATTGTTTTAGGCTTAACTTGCTTCTGAACTTCAGACTTGTTATTTTTTTAGAGAAATTTACCAGGAGCGGCTACAACGCTACGACAGTTCTGAAATGATGCGTGTTGTGGCACTGAGAAACGGGACATTCATGTCTCACTTTCAGACCTAAAATGAACTAATAACGTTAACCAATGGCCTTTCTGATTTACAACCCCGTAATTACGAAGAAGCGAACAGCAGGAATTTCGCGCTGTGTATCACGAGAACAGAATGCTGCTCTTTATCAGCACGGTGATTGAAAGGTGAGGCAAACTTTTGTGGACAGAGGGCTAGTACTTGGCCTCACTTGTCCTCCATGGTACTGGCCTCACCTGTCCTCCCTGGTACTGGGCCTCACCTGTCCTCCCTGGTACTGGCCTCACCTGTCCTCCCTGGTACTAAGCCACATCTTGAGGTGGATCTGTCCTTGGATATTGGAGCGCTGAGAGCGAGCGTCGAGTTTGTACCACCTGTCCACCCCCGTGCTCGGGATGTCCTGGTTAGGGAAAAGCAATTTTTCGCGTTAGGAATGGGCTCTAAATGCGTTTTCCTGTTGATGTATTTGTCGTACATATCGTTCATGTAAACCGTTATGTATGCATCACCTTGTTTGCGTCTACATCTTTACATGCATCACCTTTCCATGTCTCGCTTTTGTTGATGCAAGCATAAACTTTTTCGCGTCAATATTCTTGCAGTCATCCAATTTTTTTGTCAACGTCCTTGCATACGTCACTCTTTTCATAATAATATATTTGCAAACATCACTGTTAGCATCTTTGAAAGCACCTTTGCATGCATCCTCTTTTTTTCGTGATAATATTTTTGCACGCAGCACTTTTTTTCAATATTTACAGTTTTGCATGCATCACTTTTGTTCTCATGTTGAAAACTTTGTGTTTCACTTGCTTCACTTTTTCAAAAGCTTAACATCACACTCTGTCTATGATAATAAGTTAATAAGCACCAACTCTCTGACTTCAATGAGCCTGGAAGCATCAAATTTTCAATTCTTGAAAGCTCCTGCTTTCAGGTTGACAAGTTCCAAATGGTGCATGCCTTTTGAAGGACTCGAATACTATCACAGCGAGAGGGCCCGTCTTTCATACAAAGGACCATTTCCACGACATGATCTCAATGAGATATATAAAGCATATGAAATTTTGAACAAATTTTCATTATTGAAACACTGTTCCTGCTGCAAAGCGACCGTTTGAAAATGTTATAATTCTCTTCAATGAAGGCATTGCAGTTCTCAGCCATAACGAGTGTTCTTCCAAATTAAATTATAAACGTTCTGTCCTACAGAATTTTGACCTAACCATGATTTACTTAACTTTTTCTCCTGCTGTAAATTTTGTATTTTAAATTCAATGTATTCCAATTTTGTTATGGCAGAAGACCGGCAGTACCTCAGAAAGCTGTGCATATCATGCTTAGCTCTGCTGTGCAGTGATGAGTAACACCAAACTCTATAAATTAATGTAAAATTTAGCCGTACATGCAATATTTTCTTAAGTTAACGCAAACATTTTCTAGGCATAGTAGAATCTGTTTCTGAGCCTTGCTATATCGGAATTATGCAATTAAATTTAGGTCTTAAATCTAACAAAATTTTTAGACAACATTTTTCCAATAAATTTGACATCAGAATATCTAAAATACATTTTTCAAAAAATTGACATAAAAGTAAACGAAATGAATATATTTTTCCGTAATTTTGACGCGAGAATCTCTAAAGAACATTTCTAAGCTAAATTTAACATCAGAATATCAGAAGTACATTTGCGCAAAATTTGGCATCAAATGATTAGATTATATTATATTATTCGTTAGTTTAAGCCTCCCTATCCGCAACAAAGGCTATCCAAAGAGAGGAAGGAAGAAGGCACCATTTAGTATGGAGTTAATGAAACGTGGAATCTATGCAGAAAGGGCACAGAAACAGAAAGCTAAGAAAGAAGTCAATGAAACAAGGAAAAGTTGAAGAAGAAAGTAGTAGGTGCTGAAAAACAGGACAGCAGTGAACCGAAAAAAGATGGTCCATAACAAAACAAAACCTATTCTATTTCAACAAAAAAGAAAGCCTACCTAACCTTTAGCTCAGGCCCTTACAGTCCCCCTGGGAGCGCTAATTCCCATAGATATAATAGTTGTATCCCCCTGAGGGGTTGGCATAAAAAGTACCCAACATAACTTCCCCCTGAATTTGGCACCAGAATTTTCGTTTCACCATTCTAGGCCAAGTATGGCGCGACAACAACCCCGGCACCGCCCAGCAGCACGTGGCGGGACAGCAGTCAGTGGCACGAGCAGCGAGCGTCGCAGGACGCGTCAGTTGCTCCTGCGTTGCCTCCCTCGCCGCCACTCGCGGCACCGTGAGGGGAGCTCAACCTGTCGCGCTGGTCGCTGGTTGCAGCGAACCTGGAGTCGGCACACCGTTTTTGCGGCTTGTTTAGTCCATCTTCCGTTCATCGTCTTCCATCTTCCGTCTTCCGCTTTCCGTTTTCCGTTGTCCGTCTTCTGTTTTCCGTCTTCTAGCTTCCGCCTTCCAGCTTCCGCCTTCTAACTTCCTCCTTCCAACTTCCGCCTTCCAGCTTCCGCCTTCTAACTTCCGCCTTCCAGCTTCCGCCTTCTAACTTCCTCCTTCCAACTTCCGCCTTCCAGCTTCCGCCTTCTAACTTCCGCCTTCCAGCTTCCGCCTTCTAACTTCCGCCTTCCAACTTCAGCCTTCCAACTTCCGCCCTCCAACTTCCGTCTTCTAACTTCCTCCTTCTATCTTCCAGCTTCCCCTTCCAGCTTCCGCCTTAAAACTGCCTTCTCCCAACTACCGCCTTCCAGCTTCCACCTTCCAACTTCTGCCTTCCAGCTTCCGCCTTCCAACTTCCGCCTTCCAACTTCAGCCTTCCAACTTCAGCCTTCCAACTTCCGCCCTCCAACTTCCGTCTTCCAACTTGAGTGTTCCAGCTTCCGTCTTCCGTCTTCCGTCTTCTACCTTCCGTTTTCCGTCTTGCACCTTCACTTAACACCTTTAACGTTGTCCCTAGCACCTTACATCTAGCACCTAGCACCTTGTACCTCTTACTATGCGTCTTGCATTTGTTTTCTTACACTTTACACCTAAAGCATCTTGCATCTCTTACGTTGCGCCTTAATTGCACCATGCCCTTTGCACAATGTTCTTGTACCATGCCCATTATCCCTTGTACTTTGCACCTCGTCCCTTTAAGGTAACTAAAGTCATATTAAAAACACCACAAACACAATCACACGCTCGAGTCCCAATGAAGGCTCTCGTGACACAGGTCCCATAGCCCCTCGGTCAAAAAATGAGCAAATTTGCCATTAGCTGCCCGATTGATTGTTAGACGCGTAACTGGGAGCCGATAAGATCATTTTTAGCTGCGAGCTCAGAGCGGCGATTGCAAATTATTATTGTCGCGAAATTAAAATGGGACAAGGCTGCAGAAAGCGTCACAATCGTTCGGTTGTATCAAAAGGATTTACACTTGGAGCAAAAATGACCAGATGTTTTTTTGCAGCGATGGAAGTGAGGCTGCTCTGCTTGGTTGCGGTGGTTGCCCTCCTCGGTTGTGGTGGTTGCCCTCCTCGGTTGTGGTGGTTGCCCTGCTCGGTTGTGGGGGTTGCCTTCCTCGGTTGTGGTGGTTACCCTCCTCGGTTGTGGTGGTTGCCCTCCTCGGTTGTGGTGGTTGCCCTCCCCGGTTGTGGTGGTTGCCCTCCTCGGTTGTGGTGGTTGCCCTCCTCGGTTGTGGTGGTTGCCCTCCTCGGTTGTGGTGGTTGCCCTCCTCGGTTGTGGTGGTTGCCCTCCTCGGTTGTGGTGGTTGCTCTCTTTGGTTGCGGTGCTTGCCCTCCTCGGTTGTGGTGGTTGCTCTCCTCGTTTGTGGCGGCTAATCTATTTAGTTGCGGTTACCTTCTTCGGTTTCGGTGGTTGCCATTCTTGGTTGCAGTTGCTCTTCTTGTTTCGGTTGCCCTTCTTGGTTGCGGTTGCCCTTCTTGTTTCGGTTGCCCTTCTTGTTTCGGTTGCCCTTCTTGTTTTGGTTGCCCTTCTTGTTTCGGTTGCCCTTCTTGGTTGCGGTTGCCCTTCTTGGTTGCAATTTTTCCACTTGGTTGCGGTTGTTCATCTTGACACTACGCCGGACGCGGCACGAACTGAGATGCTATCTGAGGTAGCATTTGGGGAATATTTTGCGAATTCTTTTCCTGTGGAGCATTTTCCTTCAAGTGTTTGTATTTTTTAGTACAAGTAAATGAACTCCAAACAGCTGCACATAGACCGCATTCTTTTACTTCACACGAATTCCCTGATTTTACTCTAAATGAAATACATCAATCAACGCCAAATACATTATGAATGATTCCGGTACCGATATTAAGACTCTGGCTTCTGGAGCGAGTGCTGCCATCTTAGCTACACGTCACACATGACAATACTTTTGCACCTGAGACTCATACAAGCACTACGCACGACACACAAGACACACCAACACTACACACGACACACAAGACACACCAACACTACACACGACACACAAGACACACCAACACTACACACGACACGCAAAACACACCAACACTACACACGACACACAAGACACACCAACACTACACAACTCACTCACAGCAAGGGGGATGTTCACACAGCCGATACACAACACGACACACCAACACTACAAAAGACACACGACACACAAGACACACAAACACTACACACGACACACACAGACATACCAACACTGCACACGACACACAAGATACACCAACACAGCACACAACACAACACTCACAGCAAGAGGGATGTTCACACAGCCGAGGAAGTCGTCCTCCCCCCCAGACCGCGCAGACTGGGCGATCTGCTTAAAGAAGCGCCCGAGGCCCTTGACTCCCTTCACTTCGTTCAGTTTGCTCACCACGTCCAGCACGCTCGACTCGTCGTCGTGGTCCCTGTGTCATGATAACATTATTCCTAAAGAAAGTGCATGGAACATACGACAAAAGTTTTTCTGTACTAAGTGATCTGAAAAAGTTCTTAAAGAAGACTTTCCGTTGAACGTTTTCAAAAAGCCTGTATTCCTTTTCCCCAGTTGAGGGCAGAATCATGATAGCTACATACTTCATTGCATTGCTGAGTGAACATGAACTTCATTTTGCTTAAGCTTGCCATAAGGATCCGGTTCTTTTCTCGATCTTAAAGGTTGTAAAACGAAAATGGACATTCATTTTCATCCCAATATTTCGATTTACTGAGCTAGATATCGAAAATTGCTCCCATATACATGTTTTGGGCCTTTTTTTTCGTCTAAGCATTTTCATATGCTGAGCTCAAGATCGAAAACTGATCTCCTGTGCATCGTTTGAACCTTCCATTTAATCCAAATATTCCGATATATTGAACTACGAATCGAAAATTGTTCCCTTGTACATTTCTGGAACCTTCCTTATCATCTAAACATTCCGATTAACTGAGCACCGAATCTAAAATTGATCACTGTGCATCTTTGGATGAAAGAGAGCCTCATTTTTGGTTGCATACGCCTGGATTACAAAACTGAACGGACTACCCGCTCAAACAAACCCGTTCAATACACGCGCCCGTCAACACGATCCAACGCGCTCTGTCTCATTCAGACTCCAGCGCCCTATTGATCTCGCCCCATTGGAACACTTAGAAAACAGTTCCAGCTTGCGGTTCACATGAATCACGGGGCTGTAAACAGCCTTTCAAAGGATTTACATATCGATACAATTCCTCGTGAGAAATGCAGCTCCATTGCTTTCAATGACTCAGATGTGACGCCTGCTCGGTGTGACGAGACGATGGCCTGGTTTGGAGTTGTGACGTAGGTGGGTTGCAGGCGTGGAATAGATTCTAATTTATTTTGCAGACATAGCAAACATTTGTATGATGAATGAGGCAATCAAAGTAACGTCTAAATAGATGTTATGATATAAAAGAAAGAGTGATGAAACTGTTTCAAGCTGAATTTATTTGAACATCTTTATTCAAGTTCTAGTAGAATGATGAGTTTTATCATTAAAGACTCATTAGGTAAACTCTGAAATTTGACCAGCAACTTCTATGCAAGCGTATAAGCACTTCGTTTACATTACATCATTATTTTGAATGCAAGTTGCATATTTACTAAAAAGAAAGAAGTACAGAAACTTGAAACTATCAAAACGCAAAATGGGAAAAAATAATAATATTAATTATAACATCCTATTCAAAATAAGCGACCTCTTTCTATGATTATTTAAAGTTAATTGAACCAAAATTTAAAATAGCTAATCTAACCTATCCTATTCAAACCTTTTCCAATCTAACCTGGCCCAACTTGAATTTTCTGTGTATTTACGTTAAACTAATCGTGAGAAGTTACAGATTTCGGCATCTGTCACTCGTTCGGATTGCTTACAGAGTCAAGTTTTGGCATTGGGTTTTTAAGCTGTCCACCGCGTGGAGCTCCAACTCACCAAAAGTGGGCGGGAGGTTGTCCTAAATCTGAAAATTTTGGCATATCGTATGTTCCAAATAACAGATGGTTATCATAATTAAAAAACCATCTTCTTAAGTAATAATGCCCGGAATGTGTTTATTTATATATTTCTTTGGTGTCCGCTTCTTCCATCACTGTCTCGTTCATACGGATACTTATTGACCGTATCTGTAATACGAGTTTCACCAGGGCATAAGTACAAGAATATTTTAATCGCGAGTACTATAACAACGGATATATTTGTTTGTTATCCACAACTGGAATAGTTAGTTATTCGAGGAAACCACAAGCCAGGTGTACTCTGGAGGCCAGGACAGCAACTCACCAAATATCCAGATGCAGGATGTCCGTGTTGATGTCATCGATGTCCCTGGAAGACATAAATAGGATTTTGAGACACATAGTATCATTTCAATCCTCACTAAATTATAGGAATAACAAACTTAGTTCAGTTAGTATTGTTAGTTTGTTATTGAGGCAAGGAATGGTAAGGGATATTCGTCATGAGTACACGATGAACTAAGGACACATAATTAGCTACGGCTACATAATTGGCTAAGGCTACATAATTAGCTACGGCTACATAATTGGCTACAGCTACATAATTAGCTACAACTACATAATTAGCTACGGCTACATAATTGGCTACGACTACATAATTAGCTACGGCTACATAATTGGCTAAGGCTACATAATTAGCTACGGCTACATAATTGGCTAAGGCTACATAATTAGCTACGGCTACATAATTAGCTACGGCTACATAATTAGCTACGGCTACATAATTGGCTAAGGCTAAATAATTAGCTACGACTACATAATTGGCTACGGCTACATAATTAGCTACGGCTACATAATTAGCTACGGCTACATAATTAGCTACGGCTACATAATTAGCTACGGCTACATAATTAGCTACGGCTACATAATTAGCTACGGCTACATAATTAGCTACGACTACATAATTAGCTACGGCTACATAATTAGCTACGGCTACATAATTAGCTACGGCTACATAATTAGCTACGGCTACATAATTGGCTACGGCTGCATAATTGGCTACGACTACATAATTAGCTACGGCTACATAATTAGCTACGGCTACATAATTAGCTACGGCTACATAATTGGCTAAGGCTACATAATTAGCTACGGCTACATAATTAGCTACGGCTACATAATTAGCTACGGCTACATAATTAGCTACGGCTACATAATTGGCTACGACTACATAATTAGCTACGGCTACATAATTAGCTACGACTACATAATTAGCTACGGCTACATAATTAGCTACGGCTACATAATTAGCTACGGCTACATAATTAGCTACGGCTACATAATTAGCTACGGCTACATAATTGGCTAAGGCTACATAATTAGCTACGGCTACATAATTAGCTACGGCTACATAATTGGCTACGGCTACATAATTGGCTACGACTACATAATTAGCTACGGCTACATAATTAGCTACGGCTACAAAATCAGCCACGGCAACACAATTAGCTACGGCTACATTGCGACAATATTTCATCAAAATCAACGTTCAAATTCAATACACGGATTGCAATTAACCCGTCAGAAACAGTCTCCAACGAAGATTTCTAATTAATAATTTTTCTTCGAAAGACGGACGTTTACATTGCGGACGCGCAGGACACATACACGTTCATAACAGACATCGGCCGTCCGACAACAGCAGCCATGAAGTCGTCAGACATCGGTGATGAAATGGCTACACAGTAAACACGAGACGGTCAGCCATTGACACAAGCCACAGGACGACAGCCATGAACATCAAAGACATAAATTGACTGTCAAAAGTCACTTATTTGGCCAGCCGACTACCATGGCTTAATTTGACGCGACAGCTCATGGCTTAATTTGACGTTTCGTGTGCGGCATCTTAAAAAGTTTAGGAATAAATATCCTTTGTTGCTGTATTGGTCTGCACCAGCGGTTTCACTCTTTCTATCTGACGACACTGTGAGAGTTCTGCTGTAGGTTCTGAAATGACCTCGGCGAACCAGTTTAAGACAGACTTTGATCGTATAGGTTAGATAAGTTAGTTTCAGCCCCTCTAACCACAATATGGGGTTTCCAAAAAAATAAAGAATTATGGTACCATTTCGTAAGAAGTCAAGAGAACGGAGAATCTATACACAAAGTGTGTTCCCGCACGAGACCCTCTGCGCATAAAAACAGGAAGTTACGAAAAACGTGCCTAAAACTTGGTAAAAGTTGAAGAGGAAAGAAGTAGGTACTAAAAATGAGGACTACAGTGAACCAATAAAAGATGGTCTGTAACAAAACAAAAAAACATATTCAACAACCAAGCCATCAGCTCAGGACTTTGCACCTTCGTTTTGGGAGAGCTAATTCCTATAAATTCAATAGCTGTATCTCCCTATGGGGCTTCATATGCAAGAATAGAAAAGATAAGAATGTGGTTCTTGGAAAAGGAAAACTAGTCTTAAGTTTGAGGACATCTTGGAATTCATTAATTGTTTGAAAAATATTTTGTGAACCATGGGTTTCAACAGAATTTCTAGAGATAGCTCCACACTTTCCGTTTCAACACTGAAACCAGATCAGGTTAAGAAAAAGTTGGAGTGATCAAAATGAATGTCAAGTAATATAGATGAGAGATGAAGTAGGACACTGAAAAGGGTAAATAAGGCTGAAAAAGATGAATAATCAATAAGACATTGATACAGCAGAACAAGAATACAAGACGACAGGGCAGTGCGGCAACACCGTCACGGCGCCGTCTAGCGGGAATACATTTTTCAAAGGGAATCCCTCCACGTCGCAGAGGGTTTGTCGCTAGGGAAATCAACGTGGCCTATTGATGTTCGTCAGCATGAGCTCAAATCTCTCAAAGACTTTGATTCATTTTGCAGGCCCGAAAAATGAAACATGTACGGCTCCCTTTGCTGATGCCGGAGGCTGGATTTCCGGTCTGTTCTTGCCGTCGTAGCTGTGCTGGTGGCAGCGTGTGTTCGCCTTAACTATAGAAGACGACCTCGAGTAGATCTTTAACACGTTAAGTGCGGCGGGTCAAATTCAAGTTCATTATTCAACTCAAAGTAAAGTTGATTTGAGAGATTAATTTTGAAAATAACCAACATTTAATAGATCGCGCCTTCATTTAAGTTGTCATTAAGCATTTATCGAAATTGAATTGTGACTGCAGGTCGGTTAGCGGCATATGAAAATTCCCTCGGTGACCACCGGTGGGTCACGTCGCACTTGGAGTGCTTAGAACTCAATGTGAGCTTGATTAAATATTTTCAGTGTTTGTGTTAATCTTACATTGAACTCTGACATTGAACGACAAACTCAAACTCTGAAATGAAATTGACAATTTTTCTCTCCGATGCAGATATTAGATTATAACTTAAATAATGCCTCCCTAGCTACACAAACAACGGTGTTTTCAAGCGAGGAAGAAGGAAAGCGCCGTTTGGGTTCGGAATTTATGAGACGGGGAATCTATACATTAAGTGTTCTATGAAGTGAAAATTAATTTATAAATAATTAAATTAGTTAGTGAGCGACAACTTCTTAACATGCGAGTTCACGTTGATAAATAGAAGAAAATTAGAAGATTAATTCATAAATAATTGAATCAATCAGTGAGTTACTTCAACATAATAGGAGAGTTCCTGTTGTTAGGTTCATTCTGCAGGGCCCTGATCCTCAGCATTACTCAACGTTGCAATATTTCAATTGACTCGGTCGGAGCGCGCGTACTCTTGGTGACACCAGGAGTTAGACAGCGGACTTAAGTTATGTTTACTTCATCTATAATGTAGACATTGAATTTAAAACTTACCGGTAAATAGCTAATACCCCTTAAAGTCACTCTAACGTCCTCAATGCTCGTGTGACTTGCTACGTTAATTTCAATATGCATCTTGATGACTTATATATTCATCGCCCTTAAGAAAGATCCCAGTTCGATCCCAACTCGGTACCCGTGGTATTTTCACAAGACCGCAGCTCGCTTGTGTTGATATTAAGCGGAAAAGGCGGGTAGGAGAGCTAAGAAGGGAATTATTTTTCTCACAGAGCTCGCTCTCCACTCACCTCCTCTGCCTGATAGATTAACACATTCATCACGTTTCCGAGGTTGTTTCCGGTTGGTGTGGTTAGCTTGTAAGTAGCAGAATTGGGAAATCAACTTTACTGCTCTAATAAATTTTTATTCTTCCCAAGAAATATGAAAATACAATTGCACGATAACATTTCCTCTCGTATGATAAGAGCTGTTCATTAAAAAGGTCGTGAAGCAAATGAAATGTCATTCATTTACATAAGAACGTGAATTAAAAATTTCCCGGTTGGAACACATATGGCTCAATACGCGACGATCGTGTTAAGCTCCTGAAGAACCATTTCCAAGACCCTTTTGAAATAAAAAGCTATCAATGAATATCTGCCGTTTTCAACGAACACAGAGTAGAGAGAACGTTCGCCTTTGAAGTCCTTATTTTACTTCTTTGCACTTGCGTCTCACACGCAGCACCAGCTCCAAACTCTCGACGTGTGGTAACATACACGCTCACACGCTGCGTCGACTTACGGGCGTATGACACAAACACGCTCACACGCCGCATCAAATTACAGAAATACTTGGGCTCACACGCTGCTACAGACGTACGAGGCCAACACACACGCACACACACACACACACTCACACACAGGCACGCACGCTGCAGCAAATTGGAAGAGCTGTCAGCTGTCATCTGCGAAGGTTGATTCCTTGTGTCTATATGGCCAGCCTCGCGCGCCGCACCAGCTGCTGGGTGTGTTGTGTGCGCGAGACAGGTGGTGCGCGAGACAGGCGGTGCGCGAGACAGGTGGTGCGCGAGACAGGTGGTGCGCGAGACAGGCAGTGCGCGAGACCGGTGGGGCGCGAGACAGGCGGTGCGCGAAACAGGCGGTGCGCGAGACAGGTGGTGCGCAAGACAGGTGGTGCGCGAGACAGGCGGTGCGCGAGACAGGCGGTGCGCGAGACAGGCGTTGCGCGAGACAGGCGGTGCGCGAGACATGTGGTGCCGCGATACAGGTGGTGTGCGAGACAGGTGGTGCGCGAGACAGGCGGTGCGCGAGACAGGTGGTGCGCGAGACAGGCGGTGCGCGAGACAGGTGGTGCGCGAGACAGGCGGTGCGCGAGACAGGCGGTGCGCGAGACAGGTGGTGCGCGAGACAGGTGGTGCGCGAGACAGGCGGTGTGCGAGACAGGTGGTGCGCGAGACAGGTGGTGCGCGAGACAGGTGGTGCGCGAGACATGTGGTGCGCGAGACATGTGGTGCCACGAGACAGGTGGTGTGCGAGACAGGCGGTGTGTATGACAGGTGGTGCTGCGAGACAGGTGGTGGGCGAGACAGGTGATGTGCGAGACAGGTGGTGTACGAGACAGGTGGCGCGCGAGACAGATGGTGTGCGAGACAGGTGGTGCCGCGAGACAAGCGAGACAGGTGGCGCGCGAGACAGGTGGTGTACGAGACGTGGTGCGTGAGACAGGCGGTGTGCGAGACAGGTGGTGTGTGAGACAGGTGAGTGTTGTAGCAGACGCTAAAGATTGGTGCCGTCATACACAACGAGAACTTCATAACATTAACGGGGATTTAGCATTAACAGAAACACGAACTTTTAGTATCAACAGAAAACCAACTTGGTTGTGGCAGACGCACGTGCATTTAATATTGTCTTCATTGGATAAATTTGGCCACTTGAAGTCTAATCGTTTGAGTGGGCAAACGTCGCAGTCTCCAGCGTGTGTACAAATACACTCGGCAGAAAGTCGTGAGTTGTGTAGCAAGGCATTGTGTGCAGCTTTGCAGTAAAGAAACGTGCACAAACCATTCATTGTATGCAGTTTGGTGTTCCAGATGCTTGGTGTCTGGGTTGTATTGTTCGGTGTTTGTACTAGAAAATTATGGTGTTTATACTACAAGATAAATTATGTCTCCGTAGATTGCGCGTAAAACTCCGTTGATAATTTGATTTTACTCCCTTATATTATACAGTCCTTAATAAGAGCTACTACAATATGTGTAGAATATGAACCCAGTTCATTTGGTATTACTATGTGAATGACATTTTGGCATTAATTAGCAATAGAAATTCAGCTGGATTGCACAATGAGGGCAACGCTGTTGAATACACAGAATTCTGGGATTCACTTGCCAATGAGAAGTCTTTTGTGTGAACAAATGACGCGCATTTCATTTCATGTCGACCATTTCTACGCGCGATCCGAAGAATCTCTTCAAATTATGGATTTGATGAGAAAATTCTCAGAATGAAAAGTTAAATTACACGTGTGCCTATTTATTTGTTCCCCTAGAGTCTGTTTAAGTCTCCTGCGGTCCGTTTCATCCCACACTACAGCTCGTGAACTCCCCAAAGAAAGACAGCCGCACGAAATGTGCGCAAAATCAACAGATTTCTGGTATTATCGTCGCAGAAGTTGACGTTCAGTGGCAGCCTAGATGGCCAGCCTGCGTGCCAGGCAGATTTAACAATTTTTTTAACTGAATCTCATAGTTGAGGAAGCTGAGCTAAAATTTGCATAGCAGCCTGAGAGTTGGTCATTTGGCCTCTTGTTGGAGCTATTTTGTACTCTCTTCGCCTCGACTTCACATAAAGACTTCACTACGAAGGTGCTGGCCAAAAGTGTCAAGTGACCGAGCAGCTATCATTTGTTCATATACTCTCCTCACCAGTGAAACATAATTTAACCTGTTGATGTTCATACTCTACTCACCGGTAAAACATAATTTAACCTGTTGATGATCATTTGATATTCATATTCTCCACACCAGTAAAATATCACTTAACCTTTAAATGCGGTTGCGTCAGAAGACAGCGTTGCTGATCAGAAAGTAGTCTCCACACACGAGCCTTTCCGTCCATTCGCGCACTCGGCTCTTGTTATCGCAAAAATTTGCCGTGTTTTCACAAGAAAAATCAAAGACCGCCGAGTATTATAGGAAAGAATAAGCTGCAGCCGGCCTTGAAAATTAATTATTTTGCAACGAGTCCATTGAAGGAGTTGCGAAGAAAAGAGGGCCTCGCGAGGGGTTGTCAATGGCCACCGACATCGTTCGCTTTGATGCCCCTGGGGCGTGCGCCAGAGACGCGATCAAAGCTTATTTTGGCTAAGCTTTCAAGAAAGTCTGTCAGAAATTTTGTGAAATCAGAAAAGAAGCAAGAAACTACGAAAATATGGGCATTGTTTTCAAGAACGTCTATCAGAAAATCATTAAAATCAGAAAAGATACAATAAACTACGAAAATACAAGTTGAACTTTCCAGAGAGTTTATCAGAAATTCAATACAATCAGAAAATGTACAAAAACCACAGTTTTATTAACTTTCAAGAAATTCTATCAGGAATTCCACAAAATCAGCAACGCAACATGAAACTCTGCTTGGCTGTCTCGCCACCGCCTCCCATGGGGCTATTGAGTCATTCGCTAACTAATGATTGATTGTGTAGTATCTCAATATAGGCCTTTCAGGCATGATGTCCTTATCACACTTGGTTTGGGATATCGCGGCACCGGCGGAAGCGTCTTAACCGCAAGACGGAGCCGACGGAAACGCTTGTTGCGGATTGCCCTATGTCTATATCGTACTTGGGTTCAAATGGGTCGGAAGCGCCCTGACCGCACGCGCCGGAAACCGTGCCTTGGGAGCGCATCGCATTGGTATGCACCGGAAGAGCATTGTTTAACTTCCGAGCGCTATAGCTTATAAGCAGTGTCGGTGTTTGGATGATTCAGTACAAGAATAGGAACCTAGCTAAGAGTTTCCTTTTCATACTCCTGAAGTTAACGCTTCAGTTACGGTAGTTACAGCTACCGATACTGTAGTTTGCAGCTACAATTACTTATCCTCATACCGTGATGAAAAACCAAGATACTACAAATGGCGACGAGACTTCGAACCTCCAAAGTGAATTTGAACTTTACAAGTGCTCTGAAATTAAGATGGCGCATTCTACAGTTTGCTGTCTTCAATTCGACGTTGTAGTGGAAACAGTAAGTAATATCTACAACGATTCAAGTACAGTGTGCAGACGTTCTTCAGAAGGCGGGAAACAATGGTGGTAACAAAGCTAGTATTATAGTTGAAGCTTCGCCTGTGAACATCATTACTGATCTACAACGAAGAATTTACCCTACGCTACATATGAGGAACTTGAAGGAAAGTTCATACAATTAAAATCAAGAAATCCACTGTTGGCGCATCTGTTACATTTCTAAACAGAGAGCAAAGTGTTAATGAATCCATACAAAGTTATGCTAAAACGTTAAATGACTTAGCATCTTCGTGCAACTACGAAAATTGCGGTCGCGATCGTCTCTTGAGAGGTGCTTTTGTGGCCGGTCTACATTCAGCGCAAATTCTCAGCGCGGTTCTACAGCAAGTCTTGTAACAGCAAAGCTTCGACGCTCCAGATATTATTCGTGAGGATTCATCTTCATCGTTTTTCACTACAGAAAAACTACAGCCGAATTACATATGCATTCGCAGCGGAACTAGGCAAAAGCACCTTACAAAGAATTGCTATGCCCTAAAATTAAATTTATAAAATGCAAAAAAAAATGTGGAAAAATAGGCCACATTTCTAAAGTTTTCAAATCTACGACTGCAGCACGACCTCCTCCTGTTACACGAAGGGGACCTACACGAGAAGAATTTGACGCAGCTCGCACTTACATAGTGCAGCCGGAAAGGAGCGGTTGTCAGTGCTACGTCGGAAGAGAAGATGTGTCAATGAAGAGTTCAAGTAAGCCTCTACAGCAGTAGAACGAAGTTATTCTACAAAAGCCTAGGAACGAAACTTGTGACGGTAACTCTGTTCATAATTTCTCTGATGTACAAACAAATTACGCGTTATTTCAGTCACATTGTATTCCTCAAAGTGTCACAAAACTTGCTCCCTCTGTTGCGCTCAACAATCGTAAAATTGTTACTTCCAGAGATAGAGTTCATCCTAAATATTCTTTGTCCAGAGCTAAGCCTATGTATGTAACTCAATTCTCTGATGATCTGTTTAATGATTCTTACTTGTCTTCTGATTCACAGTCTAACGTTAAAGATACCGTTCATCTTGATGTGTTGCCTGGTGTGCAGTTCCTGTATTTTTAAAGCACGCCGTGTTCTAGTAAGACTAAAAGACTTTTGCTTTGACACCGGTTAGCAGTTCACCTGTACAAAATGAACCTCGTAAATCAAGTAGAATAACTAAACCTGTAATGCGAATAGGTTGCTGAGTCTTCCTTCCTTGTGTTAAATATTCATCTAAAGGGAGGGAAATTGTAGTATCTCAATATAGGCCTTTCAGGCATGATGTCCTTATCACACTTGGTTTGGGATATCGCGGCACCGGCGGAAGCGTCTTAACCGCAAGACGGAGCCGACGGAAACGCTTGTTGCGGATTGCCCTATGTCTATATCGTACTTGGGTTCAAATGGGTCGGAAGCGCCCCGACCGCACGCGCCGGAAACCGTGCCTTGGGAGCGCATCGCATTGGTATGCACCGGAAGAGCATTGTTTAACTTCCGAGTGCTATAGCTTATAAGCAGTGTCGGTGTTTGGATGATTCAGTACAAGAATAGGAACCTAGCTAAGAGTTTCCTTTTCATACTCCTGAAGTTAACGCTTCAGTTACGGTAGTTACAGCTACCGATACTGTAGTTTGCAGCTACAATTACTTATCCTCATACCGTGATGAAAAACCAAGATACTACAGATTGATTGAATATAAGAAAGTTTTAGCCTCTCTTTACCACGACAAAGATGTTCAAAGAGAGGAAGGGTGAAGGCCCCATTAAGTACGGAGTTACGAATCCCTCCTGCTACACAGAACTACACACCAGAACCCCTCCTGCTACACAGAACTACACACCAGAACCCCTCCCGCTACTCAGAACTACACACCAGGACCCCTCCCGCTACACAGAGCTACACACAACAACACAGCTACACGGCTGTTCAGCACCATTACGCCTTAGCGAGTTCCTAATCAAGCGAAGCTATTGGAGCGCTCCACAAATTGCAGCGCGCAGCAACATCATCGCAACATTTATTTAACTTCCGTAATGAGGATTTATGGAAGCAGCGCGGCGCTTGTGAGACCGCCCGCCTCGCTGAGCTCTGATTAGCATTTATAAAACTGGTGGTTAATTGTGCAGCTGTAGCGGCAGACGGAACGGCCTCTGCAGCTGTAGCGGCAGACGGAACGGCTCCTGCAGCTGTAGCGGCAGACGGAACGGCCTCTGCAGCTATAGCGGCAGACGGAACGGCCCCTGCAGCTGTAGCGGCAGACGGAACGGCCTCTGCAGCTGTAGCGGCCGACGGAACGGCCCATGCAGCTGTAGTGGCAGACGGAACGGCTCCTGCAGCTGTAGCGGCAAACGGAACGGCCTCTGCAGCTGTAGCTGCAGACGAAGCGGCCTCTGCAGCTGTAGCGGCAGACTTTAGTCTCACTGTAACTACAATGGTGAACGCAACTCTAACTGCAGCTGTACTGGCAGATGTAAAACCCATATCACTCTTACGGTAAATGTGAGTTTCACTGCTGTTGTAATGGCAGACGTATTACTCCAGCTGTATCTACAGACACAAGACCATCGCAGCAGTTAGAATGACGGACGTATTACTGCAGCTGCCATAGCAGATATAACTACAGTCATAATGGCAGACGAGTTACAAGAGTCAATGACAGACACGAGTCTTACTGCAGTTGTCACGGTAGACAAAAACAGCCAAGTCCAACAGCTCATACGTATGTGCGCGTTAACTCTAACAGCTTCAATGATATAGAAACTTTAAGTCTTACAGCTGCAAATGAAAGAAAAACGTTCATTCCTGCATCTGAAGTGAAATAAACACATTAATTCATACAGCTGGAGTGAGATAATCACGTTACAGCAGCAGTGAGATGGACTGCAGCTGTAGCAGCACACTACAGCCGTTCACAGCCGCCGTGATGGCTCGCACTGGAAGCTTTCACGACACACTTCCATTGCTCTCTCCACTCACCTCCATCAGAGAACACGTCCAAAAGAATGAAAAATTCACGCAAATGACAGACATCGGGAATGTTGAGTAAATGTTGGAGGTCGGCACCGGTGCGTGGAGATAATTCCAAAGTGTCGCGTCTTTACCTTCCTGCTGTGGTGGTCTGCTGATGTGCTCGGTGCTGCTTGGTGTGGTGCTTGGTGTGGTGCTTGATGTGGTGCTTGATGTGGTGCTTGATTTGGTGCTTGATGTGGTGCTTGATGTGGTGCTTGATGTGGTACTTGATGTGGTGCTTGATGTGGTGCTTGATGTGGTGCTTGATGTGGTGCTTGATGTGGTGCTTGATGTGGTGCTTGATGGGGTGCTTGACGTAGTACTTAACATGGTGCTTGATTTAGTGTCTATTTGATATTGTGTTCGATGTAATGCTTGGTATAATTCACTTAGTATTTTATAGTGTTTTTAATACGGGATTGGTTTCCTATGTGGTTCAACATGCAGTTTGATATTCTATTTGATATTGTTTAGAAATGATGATGGTACAGTATATGTTTAATATCGTGTTTGACATGGTGTTTGGTATAGTGCTGTATTTCTCACAGTGATTGACATGGCGTTTGTTTAATACGCTGTTGTAGTATCTCAATATAGGCCTCGCAGCCGGATGTCCTTATCACATTTGGTTTGAGATATCGCGGCACCGGCGGAAGCGTCTTAACCGCAGGGCCAAGCCGACGGAAGCGCTTGTTGCGCATTGCCCTATGTCCTTATTGTACTTGGGTTCGGATGGGTCGGAAGCGCCCCGACCGCAGGCGCCGGAACCGTGCCTTAGGGCGCATTGCATTGGTATGCACCGGAAGAGCATTGTTTAACTTCCGAGCGCTATAGCTTATAAGCAGAGTCGGTGTATGGATGAGTCAGTACAAGAATAGGAACCTAGCTAAGAGTTTCCTTTTCCTACTCCTGAAGTTAACGCTTCAGATCGGTAGTTACAGTTACCGATACTGTAGTTTGCAGCTACAATTACTAATCCTCGTATCGTGATGAAAAACCAAGATACTACAAATGGCGACGAGACTTCGAACCTCCTAAGTGAATTTGAACTTTACAAGTGCTCTGAAATTTAGATGGCGCATTCTACAGTTTGCTGTCCTCCATTCGCCGTCGAAGTGGAAACAGTAAGTAATATCTACAACGATTCAAGTACAGTGTGCAGACGTTCTTCAGAAGGCGGGAAACAATGGTGGTAACAAAGCTAGTATTAAAGTTGAAGCTTCGCCTGTAAACATCATTACTGATCTACAACGAAGAATTTAAAATACGTTACTCACTGATGCTACATATGAGGAACTTGAAGGAAAGTTAATACAACAATTTAAAATCAAGAAATCCACTGTTGGCGCATCTGTTAAATTTCTAAACAGAGAGCAAAGTGTTAATGAATCCATACAAAGTTATGCTAAAACGTTAAATGACTTAGCATCTTCGTGCAACTACGAAAAGTGCGGTCGCGATCGTCTCTTGAGAGATGCTTTTGTGGCCGGTCTACATTCAGCGCAAATTCTCAGCGCAGTTCTACAGAAGTGTGACAGCAAGTCTTTCAACAGTAAAGCTTCGACGCTCCAGATATTATTTGTGAGGATTTACCTTCATCGTTTTTCACTACAGAAAAACTACAGCCGAATTACATATGCATTCGCTGCGGAACTAGGCAGAAGCACCTTACAAAGAATTGTTATGCCCTAAAATTAAATTAATAAAATGCAAAAAATGTGGAAAATAGGCCACATTTCTAAAGTTTGCAATTTACGACTGCAGCACGACCTCCTCCTGTTAAGCCTACACGAAGGGGACCTACACAAGAAGAATTTGACGCAGCTCGCACTTACATAGTGCAGCTGGGAAAGGAGCGGTTCTCAGTGCAACGTCGGAAGAGAAGATGTGTCAATGAAGAGTTCAAGTACGCCTCTACAGCGGAAGAACGAAGTCATTCTACAAAAGCCTAGGAACGATACTTGTGACGGTAACTCTGTTCATAATTTCTCTGATGTACGAACTAATTACTTGTTATTTCAGTCACATTGTATTCCTCAAAGTGTCACAAAACTTGCTCCCTCTGTTGCGCTCAACAATTGTTACTTCCAGAGATAGAGTTAATCCTAAATATTCTTTGTCCAGGGCTAAGCCTATGTATGTAACTCAATTCTCTGATGATCTGTTAAATGATTCTTACTTGGCATCTGATTCACAGTCTAACGTTAAAGATACCGTTCATCTAGATGTGTTGCCTGATGCAGTTCCTGTATTTTGTAAAGCACGCCGTGTTCCTGTAAGACTAAAAGACTCCTGCTTTACAACCTGTTAGCAGTTCACATGTACAAAATGAACCTAGTAGATCAAGTAGAGTAACTAAACCTGTAATGCGAATAGGTTGCTGAGTCTTCCTTCCTATTCATCTAAAGGGAGGGAAATTGTAGTATCTCAATATAGGCCTCGCAGCCGGATGTCCTTATCACATTTGGTTTGAGATATCGCGGCACCGGCGGAAGCGTCTTAACCGCAGGGCCAAGCCGACGGAAGCGCTTGTTGGGCATTGCCCTATGTCCTTATTGTACTTGGGTTCGGATGGGTCGGAAGCGCCCCGACCGCAGGCGCCGGAACCGTGCCTTAGGGCGCATTGCATTGGTATGCACCGGAAGAGCATTGTTTAACTTCCGAGCGCTATAGCTTATAAGCAGAGTCGGTGTATGGATGAGTCAGTACAAGAATATGAACCTAGCTAAGAGTTTCCTTTTCCTACTCCTGAAGTTAACGCTTCAGATCGGTAGTTACAGTTACCGATACTGTAGTTTGCAGCTACAATTACTAATCCTCGTATCGTGATGAAAAACCAAGATACTACAGCTGTTTAATATGTTACACTTCGTGTTTTATATGGTGCTTGACATGCTGTTTAGTGTGCTATCCGATACGATTGATGTGATAATCGATTCAATGTTGGACATTCACTAAAAATTATGACGAATATTGAGAAAAGAGAGGATTTTCTTAGAACATTATTAAATAAAGAGCACTAGTACAAGCAATCGACATGCTTCTCAGAAAAACTGTCGACATAGCTGCGAAGACGACAAGGTGAGAAGGCTTAAGCGGCCCATAGACGATCAGTTTTATTGTCAATATAATTGACAATGATGAATATTGACAATTTAATTGATCGTCTGTGGGCTTGTTTGACGACAGTCAATTAATTGACTTAGTGGGCAAAAAAAAGTCATCAATATACTGAGTCAATGATATTGACAATTAAATTGTCGTCTATCGGCCGCTTTAGCTTCGCAAGAGTCGGCGCAGCGAGAGAGAGCAGAGGCCAGCGCATTTGTGTCTTGACGGTTTGGGCATCGGCTTACACCATTAAAATGGCCCATAAATTAAAAAATACCATTGAAATAAGGCTACATTTGTGTAAGAGGGCAGAGAAAAGTTCACCAAATAATGAAGGTGCCCTTAAGAAAAAATGCACATTGGATTTTTTCTCAATCTTAAGTAGGAGCTTAACATCTTGAAAAACAGGGTCGCTATTGGACGAGCTTGCTATAGTGAAATTTCGTTGTACGAAAGTGTGTAAGAGAATAAAATCGTGAAAAAATTTACTACGTTGTCATCAGATACGTCAAAAGTAATAGCATCATTCAACGTTCATTTATTAACGTGGTTTTGGAAATGAAAAATGTCAATTCTGAAAATCGATTATATGAACGGTGTGTGAGGTTCATAAGTAAGGGTAAATACATTCACCATTGATGAAATATGTGAATGCATATTGGTTATAGCTGAAGAATAAATATAGGAAGCTAATTAGAGTGAACAATTTTTTAGTAGACACGTTATTGCAAGGTAAAATACCACGACTTACAAGTTGAATTACTGGTACAAAATCAACAGTTCTGACATGGGTTGGGTGCTTTAGATGAAATTGTCTGAATAAATCTTATCACAATAATATTAAATAGCTTTAAAAGTTTTTGTGTTATGAAAACATGTAGTATGGAGCATCTCATACAAGAAAGAGAAAATATTATTTTAGAATTCTGCAATATTAAAGGAGGATAGAAAATAGAACGCATTCTTGCTTGCAGATAGAGAGCCGTACCGTAAATAATCTCCTTTACTTGCCTTTGCTTTTATTACCGTCTTTGTGAAAAAAAATATCGTCCGGAAAAAATTGTCTTCTCGTGGTCTAATTCGAGGAGAGCTGATGTCGGAACAAAAAATGAACAAAATGGGCATCCAAGCGTGGAATTAGAATGCTAAAAATATTCTGTATGAGATTTAAGGATTGTGGAGCTGGTTGTCTAAATGTGTTTGCCTCTTGTGATAACGCATACTGCTATTGAAATGTGCATTTTCGAAGCAGGCATTTCATTTTTTAAAAGCTAACATCTTTGGTAGTAGAAGTGAAAATTGACTAACCTGTATTAGGATTTCAGAAGTGTCATACCATAACAAATGAAAAGAAAGAAGTGTCATACCAAACTGTAAATGCGAGTTCTCTGCAAAGCTATTGTGCAAAAGTATACAATTTGTGCGAGTACAGATTTAATGAGCTCAAATCGTATGATGGTCCATGCATATTTTGCAACAGCTCCTGCCACACGAGCACAGAATAACCCCCGAGAAAAAAAACAAGAAAATTCCCAAGAAAAATGAGTCATGGAGAAGCAAGTCTCTCTCTTCGCACTTGGTGAGTACCCGTGATAATCTTAATTTTGCAGGCTCATTGTGGTGCATAGCCTTGTTAATGATGTGTTTATGTTGCACGAGTGCCCTTTGCAGTCTCATGTAGGAGTGGAGGTGTGCCATATTCTCCAATCTAAGATTCTCTCGTTAATACAAATTAGCTAGAGGCTCGCGCCTAGTGACGTCTAAATTGGGGAGCGATTCCCTACGATTGCGCTATAATGTCAATCCCAAGTGCAATTGCTCTGAGGAAGCTTTTTTAATGTTAGTGATAGTGCAATTTGGTGATTAGGAATTCGTGATAGAACGCTATGTGGAATTTCTGTATCGAAGTAGTTACCATTTTTGATCTCGTGAAGCAACGCATGAGTCAAGTGTCTTAATATTAGCGCGACATTACATAATAAAGTACGCACAAGTGAAGTGTCTTATAGTGTGGACTAATATTGTGTGGTCTGTCTACCATTTTCTTGTGTGTGGCGACTTTGGTGACTAAACGTTTTGAGTTTTTTCTGTCTGAGGTTACACGCGTGCCTCGTGATTTTGCGACAACTTCATTTACGACTAATTCGATGCTTGTTGCTGAAGGTGTTGAAATATTTTTCTTGTTTTCTTTTTCAAAGCCAATAACTCAGCTGCTAAAACACCTCGCTCAGAAACTCGGAGAAACGCCTCAAATACAGCGGATGAGGTGCCGCACCAGGAAGAAACGGTTAACGTAATTTTTGTACAGAACGGCATGAGTATTTTGGGATCGAAATTTAGAAGAGAAACGACTTGAATTATTTCATTTAGAGGCTAAAAATAGCATTCGATGACCTGAACAACTCAGAGTGCGTCAAGGTGTTTTACTTCAGTCTTGACGATTAAGAAGCAAGAGAGTGAAACAACATAACACACTCTAACAAATCTTCAGGAGTCTCAGGAGTAGTTGCGCTCATTTTTAGATAAATTAGAGCGCCCCACTAAAAATTTGTTCTAGTTAATAACTGAAAAATAGAAAAAAAGAGAAGATATGGCTGAGTTTGTGGGACGTATTGAGAATATGTTCAAGTCAAAATCTCTTTGCAGCATGGATTTGATGATTGCTTGCAGCCTTGATTTGGTTAAGATTGAGGCCTGAAATTTAGAAGAAAATCATGGGTGATGTTCATGAAACCTACTTCGATCAAGGAGCTAGCGCAAATAGCCGTCGAAATATTACAGACAAGCGTCGATTAATCCCATTTTCCAATGCTACTTCAAAGAAAGAACTTGAAAGACATGTGCGACGCGAGCCAACACATCGTAATGAAGCAGCGCGGGTTGGACACTCGATGTTCCATTCCCTTTACGCAAGAAGAAAAAGTAATGAGGTTCATCTGTGGGGAGGAAGAGAAAATACCAGACGAAATTACATGCAAAATTTTAACAGGAACGCATCACAGCAGCCAAAAAAGAAATACCCTGTGCGGAAGAGATAGAAAATGAAATACCGGGAACAGTATTCTCGTCCAATAGAAACATAAACAGGAAGGGAGTAGAAGGAAAACCTCAAATCTTCTTTCTTGGAGCCCTCGTTTTAAAGAATACTGTAATTTTTTTCCCTTGATACGTCTTTAATAAATAAAAGAGATAAAAAATAAACTCGAAAAATAAATAAAGAGGGGACAACACATACCTCTTCAACTAACTACCAATCATGACAGCAAAACAACAACACAAAAACATTCCGAACACAAGTACGTGTACACTCCTTGAGAAGTATAAAGAATAATTATAATAAAAGAGACCTAGTAACTACTTAATTCATTAACAAATCAGAGCAACACATACCTCGCTAAACAACAACTGGTCAACTTCGTTTTTGATTAGTCTCCAAAAAATAAAAGAGACCTAAGCACCCTTCAACTACATGACTGACAAATAAACTGAGGCCAGCACTTACCTCGTTAAAAACACCTGGTCATTATCACGTAGCAACAGCACCAGGGCATACAAAGCGTCAAATGTGTGTTTCATCATTGAGCAGTTTCCGAAAAATAATAAAGGCCTAAGCACCTTACAACTACGTGACTAACCAACAAACTAACACTAACCTTAAACAACAACTAGCCATGACCACAAAACAGCATCACAAAAGCATGCCAAGCGTCAAGTACTCACAGTCGGAATTTCTCAGCCCATCTGGGGTTGAGTGTGTGGGGCTTCACCCCCGTCGCCCTGATGATCTTGGCCGGGATGACGCTGCTCAGGGAGTCCCTGTGCTCCCTCCGGGGGTCGCTCGAGCCGCCCCGCCGCTTGAAGCTGATTCTGAAGCTGAGACAGCGAGGTCACACTTCAAAACTCGAGCTCAGACTTGAAAACTGGACATCTAATGCGCTTTAAAGTGGGCAGCTGAGATTGTAAGGTCGCACTTCAAACTCGATTTCAGACTTGAAATTGAGTTACTTAATGTGAATAAAAGTGTGCAGCTGAGACAGCAGAGTCACACTCCAAAACTCGAGTTCAGACTTGGAAGTAGGTTAATTACCTCACTCAAAAGTGGGAATAATAAAGCACCACAGGAAGTTGGAGTGTGGATTGTCTCAGGAGGGTGATATGCTGAGGCTGAAGTGAGGCAAAATGTAAACGAATGACAGCGCGGTCGTCGTCACGAGCTGAGAAGCACGAGCCCATGTGAGAAGCCATCGCAGGCATCACTGCCGGGCTACAGAGATATTCTAAAGCAGGGCTTCTCAACCGGAGGTACATGTACCTTAGGTGTACATTTAACATACTTCACATGTTAAAATGTACTATATATATATATACTCATACCAACGAATAAGTATATACAGTTATTATTCATTAAGTGTATTTTATAGTTTCTTAAACCTTTAACTGTGCTGGGGGTACATGAAGATACACCATTGTCGTGTACATAAGAGGGTACACGACAAAAGAAAGGTTGAGAAGCCCTGTTCTAAAGAGAGGCAGGATGAAGGCGCCATCTAGCAGGACGTTAATCCACACATGATCCGGATGATATGTTAATCCGGAGAACATAGACGCAATTAGTCAGAAACACGTTTATGAAAAACATATATGTTGATGGAGAATCTAATAGTTATGGAAAACAGGACAGTAATAGTGGCATTTACACAAACAAAATCCCTTTTCAAGATACATAAAGAAGACCTACCAAACCCTCAGCTCGGGGCATCACATTTTCTCCCTAGGAGCTCAAATTCCCACAGATACATTAGTTGTATCTCCCTGAGGAGTGTTCAGAATCCATTATTGTGGCGGCTATCGCAGAGAAACTCCACCGATACAACAAGTGAACAGCAAGATTAAAATAGTGCGTTAGTTTCGGTAGGAGGATAGCGATGTCCACGCTTCAGGCAAGTTTTAGTCGTTTTTTACCCCCAAATAGAAATTTTCCTGTGTTTTATTCTGTGGCATTCTAATTTTCATCAAGGACGCGAAGCGATCATGGGAAAGTTTAGCGGACCGTACAATGATTATGATTTTTCATAATTTATAGGACGACAAATTTTCAGCCTTGAAAGATAGATAACAAACAGAGCATAGAAGTGTGCAGCGTGAAATTCCCTATGAAATCGACGACTACAGCAGCTAGGGAGCCAGCTTCTGTGAGCCTCACATCTTCTATGGCAACTTAAGACACGTTTGTTATTTTCTGCTCAGGAAATTATCGAGGTTGGGGGTGAGACAGACAGGAGCGGGGCAGCCAAGGACCCTCCAGCAAGTCCCTGGCCGGAAGAAGGAAACGTCCCTGGAGCTGCTGTGTTGTAGAGGGTCGGGTTTTTTCGTTTTCTCCATCATTGAGATGAACATCGACGCTGTAACACTAATTGAACAAATGAAGTAAACATTCAGTTGAAAATGTTCAAATCAGTGAACTGTTGACTGCTTATTCATTTTGCATCAAATTTGCTATGTAGCATAAACGTCATGCTCGGTCATATATCTGCTCGGTTCAAATGCTGTGTTTGGTCACACGTCATGCGCGGTTCGTAAATATATCTATACATTGAATATTTATATGATTTTCAATTAATATATTTATTTAGTACCCGATATATTTATACAGTCTTAATCTAATTTATTTCTGTAGTTACACTTAACATATTTCTGTAATCTTCAATTTAAATATTACTGTGGTGTTTATTCAACGGATTTCATGTAGTTTTTAGTTTGAATATTTCATAAAATTTTCAATTAATATATTCCTGTACTTTTCAAATTGTATATTTATTTCATGTACAATTAATATGTTCATTGAGTCTTCAATTAATAAATTTATGCAGTTTTATTAAATATATTCATGTGGTTTCCAATTAAATATTCAATATTCATGTGATCTTCATTCAGTCTATTCAGGTAGTCTTCAATAATTATATTTCTGTAATCATCAATGACCTTATTTCAATTCAGTGTTAATTTCACATTCATCGGTTACGTCATCTCAAATTGTCAGTAAAGTTCAGAGGGAAGGCATTTAGTTATTTTATCTGTCCTACTTGGTAAGCAGTAATTTTCCTCCGTATTATTTGCAGGTATGTACGCAATGTAGAGAAAACAGTTTTGCTTTTACTTTAAACCTGTGGTGGGAAATCTGGTGCATTAGATACTCAACATTTCTGGCTTACGCTCAAATTCGTTAAAATAAACTTTTTCAGTGACAATTGTAAGATTGAAAATAATTATTTTTTTTCCGAAGGGGAACATGTGCGAATCGATCAATTTAAACTGTAATTATTAGTGCTATTTTGTTGAGGTCAAGCTATTAACAATCTAAAGTATTAAACACCATACCTCAGACCAGACAGAAGCAAATTTTCATTTACCTATCTTTGATTAACATTCTTCTTTTACAATTTGAGCTAATAACAGCTGCCAAACTCCTTGCTGATGCTCTATAAGCACTAGCAAAAAACACCATTCGGTGCCACAAAAGTGAAGAAATAAACAACCAGGGCACAATTCAAAGCTTCAATTATACCTTACCATATTCCAGCGTTGCAAAACCCGCGTGGCGTAACAGAGTCGATCAGAAATAGAGAAAACAAAACGTGAACAAAAATCGCACTCACGCACAGACTGTCTCTTGTACACGATATTGTGTTGTGTCCGGTACACGAGATTGTGTTGTGTCCGGTGCACGAGATTGTGTTGTGTCCGGTGCACGAGATTGTGTTGTGTCCGGTGCACGAGATTGTGTTGTGTCCGGTGCACGAGATTGTGTTGTGTCCGGTGCACGAGATTGTGTTGTGTCCGGTGCACGAGATTGTGCTGTGTCCGGTACACGAGATTGTGTTGTGTCCGGTACACGAGATTGTGTTGTGTCCGGTACACGAGATTGTGTTGTGTCCGGTGCACGAGATTGTGTTGTGTCCGGTGCACGAGATTGTGTTGTGTCCGGTGCACGAGATTGTGTTGTGTCCGGTGCACGAGATTGTGTTGTGTCCGGTGCACGAGATTGTGCTGTGTCCGGTGCACGAGATTGTGCTGTGTCCGGTGCACGAGATTGTGCTGTGTCCGGTGCACGAGATTGTGCTGTGTCCGGTGCACGAGATTGTGTTGTGTCCGGTGCACGAGATTGTGCTGTGTCCGGTGCACGAGATTGTGCTGTGTCCGGTGCACGAGATTGTGTTGTGTCCGGTGCACGAGATTGTGCTGTGTCCGGTGCACGAGATTGTGCTGTGTCCGGTGCACGAGATTGTGCTGTGTCCGGTGCACGAGATTGTGTTGTGTCCGGTGCACGAGATTGTGCTGTGTCCGGTGCACGAGATTGTGTTGTGTCCGGTGCACGAGATTGTGCTGTGTCCGGTGCACGAGATTGTGTTGTGTCCGGTGCACGAGATTGTGCTGTGTCCGGTGCACGAGATTGTGTTGTGTCCGGTGCACGAGATTGTGCTGTGTCCGGTGCACGAGATTGTGCTGTGTCCGGTGCACGAGATTGTGTTGTGTCCGGTGCACGAGATTGTGCTGTGTCCGGTGCACGAGATTGTGCTGTGTCCGGTGCACGAGATTGTGCTGTGTCCGGTGCACGAGATTGTGCTGTGTCCGGTGCACGAGATTGTGCTGTGTCCGGTGCACGAGATTGTGTTGTGTCCGGTGCACGAGATTGTGCTGTGTCCGGTGCACGAGATTGTGCTGTGTCCGGTGCACGAGATTGTGCTGTGTCCGGTGCACGAAATTGTGCTGTGTCCGGTGCACGAGATTGTGCTGTGTCCGGTGCACGAGATTGTGCTGTGTCCGGTGCACGAGATTGTGCTGTGTCCGGTGCACGAGGTTGTGTTGTGTCCAGTGCACGAGGTTGTGTTGTGAAGATTTACCTGCGAGCCGTGCTTGAGTTCATATTCTAAAAGGAAGATATGCGACTGACATTACGTAGTTGAGTTTTATGAGCAGGTTGTGCCAAATAAAGTGTTTTACAGCGACAACCAAATTTCCACTATATTCAGGGCAGTGATGAGTCACGTGTTTTAGACATGCTCCATTTGTGATGCCGGATTAGGTCACAAATTACAGTGCGCGGGGTGATCAGTAATTGCCACAAAAAGTCACATTTTCACTCATTTCATACATTTCTTGATCACAATCACCGCTTCGCAGTCAACGACAATATAAGCTCCGTGCGACAGCCCCATTTGACAAAAATTAGGTTGAAAAAAAAATCACGGAATTAAATCGCACAGCTCAATCACCTTAACAGTTGAAGAGGTACTTTATGCCATCCTAAGTAATGTTCGACTCTTTAATCAACGCGGCTTCGACCGCCTCTTCAGCCCTGCTGTGACTGATCCGTGCCTACTTTTTAATTCTGTGATCTTTGTGTAGCTCGCTCTCAGGTATATTCATTGATATAGGGACATAGCTGCTGTTTAATTCGTTTATTGTTGTAATTGAGTGAAATGAAAACATCATCTAGTTGAAAAAATTTTACAAGCCAATTTATTTTTATGGAAAATAATAATCTTTTTTATTCACAGCTTGGAAATTGTGCAAATAATGGATTTACGAATCGGATTTAACTCTCGCATCCAAAATGGCGGCAGCGTAAACGACACGAATAAAATAAAAAACAATCAAAAACAAAATATCAAATGGTCTCTTTAAGGAATGAGGGAACAGCTATGTGATTGTGTTCAAAAGAACATGTAAACTGTCCACCACTTTACACCTCTGAGCCACCTCAAGATCTCAAATTGAGCAACTCCGTCGCCAGGACAAAATAAATCATCTCTTTATAATGACAGTGAAATGTTATCGACAACATTATTCATTCTAAGATTTAAATCTGCAAAGTTTTCAGTCGTTGATTTTGGAAAATTTTACTCGTATCATGTGATCAGCCTTGAAACTTCAGGCAAAGAATATTTCGAAGGCTATTCTTCTCACTCATCATTTCTTTCAGTTTGCTCCGTCAAACAACGCACAAGTACTCATTTTTCGTATCCATATTACCATTTTCATAACCCCCATTATTTAACTGGCACCGGCATCATGTAGTTACCGGCATCACAATGAGGAAGTGACTGCCACTCGATAATGAACTTCGAAGAACACATTAGGGAACAAATTTCTCTAGGAATGAGATATAATGGAGCTATTCATCGAAGTGGATTTTGAAGTCCACTTTGACCGTAAAGGGTTAAATACGCACGGCTATAGGGCTGCTCTGCCGGTCACAAAAGTAGGCGTTCGCCTCGGCCCTGGCTGGCCAAAACGAACTTCTATAAATCAGGCAAGAATGTGCAGAACATTGCGCACAGGGAATCATACCTCGCGGACCTCCTCTTAATGAAGCGCGAGATCGTTTTGCAAACTCGGAAAGAATTCTCCCGAGGCCGAGGTGACATCGGAGCACAACAAAAGCCTCTTTCGCGGGTCCATAAAACACCGCTTGCCTCACCTCCGGCCATGATGGCGAAGGAAAACACTCGAGTTTTAGCTGTCAAAGTTAGAACACTGGATAAATTTACAGAAAACGAGCAGTGTTTCTGTTGTTTTGCTTGGATGATTTTGCTGCAATTGACTACGTGATACGCGCCTGTACCGCGTCTGTAGGAAAACTTCAGAATATTTCCAGCAATGGAGATGTTGGTCAATCCCGTCATTTGCAAGAATAAAAACGTAGAGAGTTATTCGATGATGATGATGAGATTGTTATTTAGGAATGGGGTAATAGTACTTCAGTAATATATTATTCGAATTTCTAGAAACTACCACATAAATATTGGCCTTGACTAAAAAAGCTTGTGTTGGACAGTAATGGCGTGCGCGAAAAAATACATTTTCAAATGAATAAATCGATTCCTTTTGCTGATAGCGGAGATCCTCGGGAGTGGATCTACATCCACATCTGAAAGGAAAACTTTAGTGGCAAAGTACGCAATGTAGTATAATTTTGTTCTGGCGAATGAAGATTGACTTTTCTTGAGTGAAAAAAACATACAAATAGCCTTCAAAAATATGTTTCATCGGAATCACGCACTTACCTTGCACGTTTACGCGCCAACACAAGAGAGAAAACGAAGAAAATTTTCAGTTACGACTTAAACATTATGATGTTTGATAGGAAGCTATAAAGATGCGTTATAGCAGCTCCAACCACTTCAATTTATACACGCACTGTGATCTAAATCGAAAATTACAAAAAATGTTAAAGACAAGCATCCCGAACGACAAAACTACCCTTAGAATAATGTATAATAATTTAAAAACTGCATAAGGGTAAGCAGTTCAGCAGCACAGCGGACCTCGATGCCAAGCAGCTATCGTACAGTGCACAGGGCATTAGATGTCTCTCACTTTATTTCTACGGGGGATGCTTTATGGCCGAGGAAGTCTTTAAGTTTGAGAGGGTGGTGCGACAGGTTGGTTCACGAGCCAGAATTTCAAGCAGGCACGTCGTCGCAGCGATACACTTCACAGCGTCACATATCCTGAGCCAGCTGTGATGGTATGCGGCTTTTGTCGTTCTGGCCAAAATTCTCAAGTTTGAGCTTTTACAAACAAACATGAGCGCTCAAAAGCTTAAGGATTTTGGCAGGGTCAGTAGCACTTGGGTAGTGTAGCCAAGTTTTGTTAAATGAATTGACACAGCCAGTGGTACCGCTACGATGACGTGACGTGTTTAAATTGCGGCCGCAGGGCCAGTTGGTGTGCATCGTCCGCTTGCTACACCGAGGGGCTCACAACTCGCTACGGATGCAGTGTTACCACAAAATATTCATAAACACTGACCCAAATAACTGCATGAATTTTTAAACATTACACTCATAGCTTCTCGCGAGTGGCAATCTACTACAGTGTTCACTTTAAAAACAAACTCGAGAGAATCTAAAAGGGTATTTGTTGCACTCGAGGTCAGACATATTGAGCTGAATGGAGTGAAAAGTCATGAACATTAGAAAATTGAAGATGTGATCTTGAAAAATTGCATGTAATTGATTTGGGCTCAGCATTTTTTGTGTTACTTGACCTTTCCTTAGTTACAGACGCTGCGCTGGAGGGCGATTGTGACATATTTGTACGCTAGTAAGTCGATGACAAGGTAGATTCGTACAAAATTGAAACTTCGAAACTTTTAGACTTTTTCTGAATCGTGAGTTGGCGGGTGAATAATTTTGATGCTGAAAATAATTGACTGTTTCAAACACAATACCCTAACCAAAACTTGAAACCTTTTTCTAAATTATGATTTGCTAGGGAAGCCACTTTGATGTTGTAAATAATTGACTGCCTCGATCACTTTACCCTAATTCGACCCTCACACTGGCGTGCAAATCAAGTTGAAGGATGAAAGTGAAATTCATTACTGGACGAATGACTAAAAAATTAGAACGAAAGAACAATTAACATTCTGCGTGTACATGTACAGTGTCTCGAGGCATTCTGATTGTTCTTGGAATTACTTGGCCCATTACAAAAGAGGTGTCACCTTTTCCTGTCGGATTTACTATATCTCACAAAACGTGCTTTTTTCACATTGGCACTCACAGTATCTTTAGCAAAGTCACATTTATTTTCTAGCATTCATAAGGATTTGAAGGACATTCTGAAAACAGATAAAACGTTTGCAACAGTTCTGGAAATATAGTACGGAACAATATATTTTTTCTGTTTCAATTCCTAAGCTTTTTCTTAGTGGGCTCATACAAGCGAACGCTGTTATTTAACAAGGAGTATAAAATTTGAAAGGCAATGCTTAGTGTTTCTGCAATACAACGTAATTCATTCAAAATACCGTTTAGAAATACAACAAATAAGTCAACATTAGTGTACAATAAAAGTAAAATTAGTTTTATTTAAATGCAAAATAATGCTTACAAGCGATTATTATAAGTTTATTCGATACATATTCAATAGATTAAATATTGACTGTACACGAGTACACCACACACTCATACGCTCTCTAAACTGCGATGTTCAAAAGGAGAGGAGTCATACAAATAGCGGTGACTGAAATTTAACGAATATGATGTGGAGTTTCAAGGGTGAAGCGCACATTTCGAACGCAATCTACCACTCCCGTTTCCAAGAGCCATTAGATGACTAGCAGCTGCCACTACGGTTGCGCACACCAATATTTGCTGTACAGAGTTGGACTACTTGGAAGGTGCGTGAAAACGATATCCCACCTCGGCCTCTTCTTGAGCCTATCTCGGTGGCTGATGGGTTCTCCGCCCCCCAGGCAATCCAGGTTGAGAAGAGCAGTGCTAGCGGGAAGTGAACATGGTAGGGAGACGAAGGAGAAGTGGACCTCCATAGTAACGAGGGAAGAAGTTAACTCGTGCAGGAACAACATACTTCACATACAGTAAGGTATTTGTAGTGAGGATAGAGAGCAACCCTCATGGTCCTAGTGGTGAGATTTGGCTTCCCTAATCGTTCGAGCAATGAAACTTGGCTACGTGACTTTTCAAGTGATAAAATTTGTGTTCCCCATTTTTGTGAGAGGTGAAAGATGGCAGCCCTGTGTCTAAGGGATAAGATATGGCAACCTTACGTGTCCCAGTGGTGAGAAATGACAACCTTACTTAGTGGTGAGATATGTGAACATTACTTGTCCCATTGGTAAGATATGTCAACACTACTTGTCCCTTTGGTGAGATATGTCAACCTTACTTATCCCAGTAATGAGGTATGACAACCTTACTTCTCACTGATCAGAATTGGTAACGCTCTTTGCCCCAGTGGTCAGAGTTGGGAAACATCTCAGACCCGGTGGTCAAAGTCGGTAACCTCTTTGTCTCAGTGGCACAAGATAACGAGTTCCTTGCTCCAGTGGTGAGAGTCTACTCCTTTGTCAGTCCGAGTGTAATACCAGACACTCAAAAGTGTTGGAAGAGCGAATGGTCAAATGTAGGGATGACAATCGCTACAATGCGTTGGCCTGTTCTAATTGACTGTTGCGTATATATATAGAAATCAACACACACGCACATGAGACATCTGATGAACTAGTCAGACTGCATGTACATGACTTGTTACAATTCATTCTTTTCCACCAAAGCCAGCAGCTCCGTAGGTAATTATAGGAAACGGAGAAGAGGTCACAAGAGAAGATTCTCAACTACTCGGGCTTTCATTTCATTTCCCTTAGGCTGAAAAGCTGAGAAAAAATTGAACAGCGGAATTGTAAAAATGAAGCAATTACTAAGGACGTCTATTCAGTTGAACTAAAGTTGAACCTTAAAATTCAAATACGGGCACACACAGGGGAAGAAAGAAGATTGAACTTGTACAAGAAAATTATTGCATTGACTGAAAATGACATTTTGGAAAATAGCAGACATTCTTTACACAAAGTAGAGGCTTTAATCCGTACAGGGCGTCTTATAGAACACGAAGGACTATTTTGTAAAACTTAACCAACGCGTCATTGGAACTAAGTTGTACAATACAAATATCCAGGTACCGAGAAAATTTTTTCCAAAATACGAGTAACCCTGTTTAAATCCCCATTTGCTCATGACCCTGAATATTTTACGATTGCACCTTTTTCTTTCACAAACAGCAATTTTATTCAGCGCAAGAAAATCCGCTACAAAAACGTGACTTTGTCAGTTAACGTACGACTTCAGTAATGCACTTGGAAATATCATGAAGAAGAACCCATGCTCAGAAGTGTGCTGTTCATTCCTTCAGAAAACAGGAAAGAATTTCATACGATCAGCCATCAGCACTTCATAATTGAGTACCAGAACGCTCAAGCGTCTTATGCTGCCACCGATCACTATTTCGACCCCATGTTACCTGCGTAGAGTTTGGTATGTTTTAATTTGATTCCAAATCTTGCCCTCTTGTACTGCGTGAACAAAAGGAAATATTTTGAGTATTATGTCCTTCAGTCCGATAAAACTAAAATTCTTAATAAAGACAAATACCTTTTGCAAGAACACACAGAAAGAAGAATGTTTTTTGTGTCACGGAAGAAAACGTTAAGAGTAACTCCATTCTCACCCAGAGGGAAAAATGACGCTTTGTCAAAGACTGAACTCTACCTTTGCAATGAAAAAGGCAGGGTTATGCAGGACACTGCATGCTGCAACTCGCAGTGTATAAACTATTCACTTCGATCAATAGTAGGTGAAAATACCGTACTGTCCCGGGCATTTTACAGAACAGCAAACAAACGCTCCAGGTTCCACACGGAATGAATTTAGAACGCTAACTGAGACACACGTACCTGCAGTCTTTTATTTTCGCCGGAGCATCTACGCTTTTAGCCGTTCAAGCACTGCTTTTGCGTAGGGCTGCCAAAATTATAGAAGCAAGCTTTTTCGCCGTAACATCTATGATTTTAGCCGTCCAAGCACAGCGTCTGCCTAGGGTGGCCAAAATTCCAGATGCAACGGCGAAAAAGACTGCGTTTTCCAGCGTTTTGTAGTGGGCACACAAGAGCAGGAATGCGAAAAAGTAGATAACTTTAAACTCCTGTCCGTATTCCAGCGTTTTTTAGCGAGCACATAAGAGCAGGAACGCGAAAAAGGTAGATGACTGTGCGTTTTCCAACGTTTTGAAGTCAACACCCAACGGCAGGAACGACAAGTGAGGCCCACCTGTGGTGCTTGCGGAGGCTGTCCTTGCCGACGCTGCGGGGGCTGTCGGAGCCGTCGCTGCCTTCGCCCTCCGTGTCCTGCGACGACCTCGACCACTGCACGGCAAGGGCGTGTGAGCGCGCGCTTGGTTCGTCTGAGAGCAGGCTATGGTCGTGCGTGGGTGGGTGGGTGGCTTGGCTGATTATGGTCGTAGGTGGCTTGTTTATGGTCGTGGGTGGGCTGATTATGGTCGTGGATGGGCTGATTATGGTCGTGGATGGCTGGGCTGAATATAGTCATGTGTGGGTTGTTTATGGTCGTTGGTGGCTGGGCTAATTATGGTCGTGGGTGGCTGGGCTATTTAAACTTTGCTGCGATGGTGTCAGGTACGCAAAGTAAGTCATGTTCGATGGTGACTTACCTTATGCAGTCTCAATTCTTTTCTGCAAATAAATACTCTGAAAGCAGACCATGATGAAATATAGATACATCTGAAAGTATATTGATGTTAAATATTTGGGAACAGTTGTAGTTCATTTGAATGTGACCTATGTATGTATTTAGTTAAGATTTTTTAAAGTTTATGATACATATACCATGTTTGTTAGAGAAATAGATTAACTCATAAATTATAAATGATAATACGCCCGCGGTGTCGTTTGAAAATTTACTATAAATATTAAAACAGTGATTAGATTACGAGTTAGTTTGAACCTCCTTAAACACAACAAAGGTATTCCCGAGAGAAGAAGGAGGAAGGCACCATTTAATATGGAATTACGAGAACGGGAAATCTATGCGCAAGGTGTGTATCTACACCCTGAGAGTAGAAACAGCAAGATTAAAAGAATTTATGAAGTAATATAAAAATTAAAAGAAAATAGTAGAGGCTGAAAAACAGGACAATGGTGAACCGAAACAAAGATGGTCCATTGCGATACAAAAAACTTATTTTATTTCAAGAAAAAGAAAGCCCACCTCACTTTCAGCTCGGAACTTCAAATCTTTCCCCGAAGAGCGACGGAAGTCACTATTGCGACTGTCATATCAGTCGGCGCTAAATTTGTGGTCTAGAGCCAAATTTCCAAACAAGATTTTCTATTTTTATTCAAATGTTTAAGGAAAGATAAAAGCTGAAATAAAAGCTTGTTTGAAAGCTTATTGAAAGCTCAAATATGAAGATTTTCGGCCAGAAAAACAACACAGACGATAGCCAAATCGACTTCAGAACTTTAACAGCCTCCCGTACCGTTACGACAACGTAAAATACTAACACGCTAACCGCCATGGATTGAACTAAAGTTCAATATTAAACTGAAATTTAAAGTCAATGGTAGTAATTAATTTTGAAAACAACAAACATCAACTGGATCGTTGCATCATTTAGCTTTGATCAATTACTTACGAAAATTGAGTTTGTGACTACTGGTCGGTCAGCGGCATAATAAAAACTCCCGCCGTGTACCCCCGGTGGCGCACGTTGCGGTTACCGTGTTAAACCTTTCCTGCACCATTTAAAATTCGGAAAGAAAAGCTTTTCCTCGAATAAGTGCACTATGTAATATGAAGCTTGAGGTATAGAGTAAAGTACTTCCATTACCAAAGTGAAAAATCTGTAAAAAAGTGATGATTGCATTAGACAAACATGACAAGTAGTAATTCAGTGTTTTATGCGTTTCTTGCAATTGAATTTGTGCCATATCTGGTACGCGGTGCAGGTAAAGGGAGAAGCGTGCTCAAGATAATGGTAATATGTGCGTAAAAATGCTGACGTTAAAGGCATAAGGAAAACATGCCCTAAGGCAGCTATTCTCAACCTTCCATTTACCAATGACCCCTCGGCTTTACGTATTTCTCCATTCACCTCCTACTCTCACACAAAACGCTCAAACTTTCTTTGCACTCTCTCTCTAATTTTACAAAATTAAATTAAATTAAATTATTATTCAAATTAACAGGTACTTCAATTATTTACCCCGATTCTCTCTCTCTCATTTTAGAAAATTAAATTTAAATATTTTTAAATTAGCAGGTACTTTAATTATTTATCTCCGACTTTTTAATATTTAACCCCTAAGGGGTAAATTTAGCCCCGGTTGAGAAGCTCTGCCCCAAGGACACGTGCTCACCTGCGAGCGTACTTTGGGGGAGTCGAGTGCGGGGGGCGAGGCGGTGGGGGGCAGGGGGCTGGGGGGCGGCATCACGTTCACCGCCGGCTGGATGCCCAGCATGCAGTACGGGTCGCTGAACCCTGGCCAAGCAAAGGAAATTAATATGTTCTTTTAATGACATATTCGTTCCGTGAATGTTGTTCAAATATTCTATGCCGAAATAAATAATTAAATAATCTGTAAAAAACTAAAACCAAAATAATATTGACCAAAATAATTTTGAATTTGGATATATGTATACATGAATATCCAGGAACGGGTATCAAATTGTATGAAACTGACAAGAAATAGAATTTCGTTCCCCAGTGTAATCATCTGTAAATGAAAACAATTTGTAAGAACAAATAATAAGTTAGCTGTATCTTCCGTAACTAACACAAAGATGTTCCTCAGAGAGGAATGAGGAATGCACCATTTGATATGGAAGTAGGAGAACTTGTCTATTGACAAGGTGCATCCTCACGTCTTCCGTATAGAAACAGGAAAAATGAAAAAAGTTCATGAAGCATGTTCAGAGTTGAAAAGAAAGTTAATAGTGCTGATAAAAAGACAGCAGTGGACGAGAAAAATAAACCTGTAGAAAAATTAGAAAACATCCTCTATTTCAACCATAGGGAGGTTTATCGAACCTTGAGCTCGGGATTTCACATCCTCCCCCCAGCTGAACCCATGAGCGTTTTCTTTTTGATTTTGCGTGAATCTGTTAGATGAAAAAGTATATGAGCGCGTACCAACAAGTTCGTGAACCCATTCTCACTTCGAAACATCTCAAGGCTACAGGGAGTATGCGGAGGAGATACTCGTCTAGCTTCGACGATCATTCTCCATTCGAAACATTAGTGACTTCTGCTAAGCTTATTTCTGTTCAAGGGTAACACTATGTGTTATCACTCTGTGTTATCACACAACACTAAGTGTCATCTCCATCAAACGTCTCACATTCATAGGTTTGAGCATTCTTCTGTTACGACATAGCCCTCACGCCAAGTGCTGAGTCTTGACCGCGACGACGGAGGCTTTAAATTTCAAAGGCCTATAAGAGCTGAGAGCTTGCAATACAAGAGAAGATGCAGCTTTAGCACACAGCGAATTTGGACCAACGTGCATGACTTGCAGTCTCGTGTTGCACGCAGTCTCACGCCGCAGATGCACACACACATATCACATATGAGCACGTACTAGCTATCTGAATGCACCATGCAATCCTACATTAGGCAACGAGGGTCCCAGGGTCCCATACAGTACACGGGGTCCCATACAGTACACAGGGTCCCATACAGTACACAGGGTCCCATACAGTACACGGGGTCCCATACAGTACACAGGGTCCCACACAGCACACTGGGTCTCATGCAGCACACGAGGTCCCATACTGTACACGAGGTCCCATACAGTACACAGGGTCCCATACAGTACACAGGGTCCCATACTGTACACGGGGTCCCATACAGTACACAGGGTCCCATACAGTACACAGGGTCCCATACAGTACACAGGGTCCCATACAGTACACGGGGTCCCATACAGTACACAGGGTCCCATACAGTACACAGGGTCCCATACAGTACACAGGGTCCCATACAGTACACAGGGTCCCATACAGTACACAGGGTCCCATACAGTACACAGGGTCCCATACAGTACACAGGGTCCCATACAGTACACGGGGTCCCATACAGTACACGGGGTCCCATACAGTACACAGGGTCCCATACAGTACACGGGGTCCCATACAGTACACAGGGTCCCATACAGTACACGGGGTCCCATACAGTACACAGGGTCCCATACAGTACACAGGGTCCCATACAGTACACAGGGTCCCATACTGTACACGAGGTCCCATACAGTACACAGGGTCCCATACAGTACACAGGGTCCCATACAGTACACGGGGTCCCATACAGTACACAGGGTCCCACACAGCACACTGGGTCTCATGCAGCACACAAGGTCCCATACTGTACACAGGGTCCCATACAGTACACAGGGTCCCATACAGTACACAGGGTCCCATACAGTACACGGGGTCCCATACAGTACACGGGGTCCCATACTGTACACAAGGTCCCATACAGTACACAGGGTCCCATACAGTACACGGGGTCCCATACAGTACACGGGGTCCCATACTGTACACAAGGTCCCATACAGTACACAGGGTCCCATACAGTACACAGGGTCCCATACAGTACACAGGGTCCCATACAGTACACGGGGTCCCATACAGTACACAGGGTCCCATACAGTACACAGGGTCCCATACAGTACACAGGGTCCCATACAGTACACAGGGTCCCATACAGTACACAGGGTCCCATACAGTACACAGGGTCCCATACAGTACACAGGGTCCCATACAGTACACGGGGTCCCATACAGTACACGGGGTCCCATACAGTACACAGGGTCCCATACAGTACACGGGGTCCCATACAGTACACAGGGTCCCATACAGTACACGGGGTCCCATACAGTACACAGGGTCCCATACAGTACACAGGGTCCCATACAGTACACAGGGTCCCATACTGTACACGAGGTCCCATACAGTACACAGGGTCCCATACAGTACACAGGGTCCCATACAGTACACGGGGTCCCATACAGTACACAGGGTCCCACACAGCACACTGGGTCTCATGCAGCACACAAGGTCCCATACTGTACACAGGGTCCCATACAGTACACAGGGTCCCATACAGTACACAGGGTCCCATACAGTACACGGGGTCCCATACAGTACACGGGGTCCCATACTGTACACAAGGTCCCATACAGTACACAGGGTCCCATACAGTACACAGGGTCCCATACAGTACACAGGGTCCCATACAGTACACGGGGTCCCATACAGTACACGGGGTCCCATACAGTACACGGGGTCCCATACAGTACACAGGGTCCCATACAGTACACGGGGTCCCATACAGTACACGGGGTCCCATACAGTACACGGGGTCCCATACAGTACACGGGGTCCCATACAGTACACGGGGTCCCATACAGTACACAGGGTCCCATACAGTACACAAGGTCTCATACAGTACACGGGGTCCCATACAGTACACAGGGTCCCATACAGTACACGGGGTCCCATACAGTACACAGGGTCCCATACAGTACACAGGGTCCCATACAGTACACAGGGTCCCATACAGTACACAGGGTCCCATACAGTACACGGGGTCCCATACAGTACACAGGGTCCCATACAGTATACGGGGTCCCATACAGTACACGGGGTCCCATACAGTACACAGGGTCCCATACAGTACACAGGGTCCCATACAGTACACAGGGTCCCATACAGTACACAGGGTCCCATACAGTACACGGGGTCCCATACAGTACACGGGGTCCCATACAGTACACAGGGTCCCATACAGTACACAGGGTCCCATACAGTACACAGGGTCCCATACAGTACACAGGGTCCCATACAGTACACGGGGTCCCATACAGTACACGGGGTCCCATACAGTACACGGGGTCCCATACAGTACACAGGGTCCCATACAGTACACAAGGTCTCATACAGTACACGGGGTCCCATACAGTACACAGGGTCCCATACAGTACACGGGGTCCCATACAGTACACAGGGTCCCATACAGTACACAGGGTCCCATACAGTACACAGGGTCCCATACAGTACACAGGGTCCCATACAGTACACGGGGTCCCATACAGTACACAGGGTCCCATACAGTATACGGGGTCCCATACAGTACACGGGGTCCCATACAGTACACAGGGTCCCATACAGTACACAGGGTCCCATACAGTACACAGGGTCCCATACAGTACACAGGGTCCCATACAGTACACGGGGTCCCATACAGTACACAGGGTCCCATACAGTACACAGGGTCCCATACAGTACACAGGGTCCCATACAGTACACAGGGTCCCATACAGTACACAGGGTCCCATACAGTACACAGGGTCCCATACAGTACACAGGGTCCCATACAGTACACAGGGTCCCATACAGTACACAAGGTCTCATACAGTACACGGGGTCCCATACAGTACACAGGGTCCCATACAGTACACAGGGTCCCATACAGTACACAGGGTCCCATACAGTACACAAGGTCTCATACAGTACGCGGGGTCCCATGAAATACAACGGAGTCCCACACCCCTACACGGCTGGACTTCACCAGTCGATGAAGCCGCTGAAATACTGAAGGCCGGGGCTGCAAAAACTTGCGCGGCGCATCACTGATGCGAGGCATTGACTGGCGCACTTTCCTGATGACCACATTATATAACTCCAGCAAATACCGAGGGTGAACTTAGTGCCTGTGTTGTGTTGCTTCTAAAGACGCATGCGCCAGCTAGTGGGATGTATACAGTGTACATATACATATACATATATACAGGGTGTTTTTTTTTACTTTGAACAAACTTCGAACTTAGGTACATAAACTCAAAATAAATCGATTTTCATGAATGACAAAATGTCTAAAACTCTTTAGTTTTCGAGTTATAGTTACTTGAAGAATATTAGAACTTCAAGTAGGATTGCACGCGCGCACCATTTTTAGCGCTACTTTTGATAGTTAAAGAGGGTTTTGGGCCCCACTAATGTAGTATTTTTGTAATTTCACAATGAAATTTGCGTGTACACGTTTTACAAATAAGAATAAATTGTTCTGAATGAGTAATTATCAATTATTATCATGCAAGCTAACCATTAATCAGTAAGCATTGCAGGACACAGGTAAAAAACATAATCAATACAAACTTTAATGTGAGAAGATTAAACAATAACATTTTCTTACATTAAAGTTTGTATTGATTATGTTTTTTACCTGTGTCCTGCAATGCTTACTGATTAACGGTTAGCTTACATCATGATAATTGATGATTACCCATTTAGGACAACTTATTCTTATTTGTAAAACGTGTACACGCAAATTTCATTGTGAAATTACAAAAATACTACATTAGTGGGGCCCAAAAACCTCTTTAACTATCAAAAGTAGCGCTAAAAATGGTGCGCGCGTGCAATCCTACTTGAAGTTCTAATATTCTTCAAGTAACTATAACTCGAAAACTAAAGAGTTTTAGACATTTTGTCATTCATGAAAATCGATTTATTTTGAGTTTATGTACCTAAGTTCCAAGTTTGTTCAAAGTAAAAAAAACGCCCTGTATATACCTATATATAGTATATATGTAAATATACATATCTATACAGTACTTATGTACGTATGTAATTATACATATTCATCCAGTACATATGTAAGTATACATATACAGTCTATATGCATAAATAAATTTATACATAATATACAAACGCATATATATAGGGAACAGTTCTCCGTTTAAATACGTTTGGTTACATTCTTCCTTCCAATAACAGAAACCACGAATTTTGCCGAATTAAAATTGTTCAACATGTAAATTCATGCAGGCTTTCGTGCTGCCACGCTGTGCATCAATGCTTCGATTGCGATGCGATGTGAGCCACCGGTGGACACGGGAGGAATTTTCGTCATTCTACTGACGAGTAGAATGACGAGTATTCACAAAATGAATTTCCATAAATACTCAAAACTAAGTGAATCCTTAATCCAGTTAATGCTTGCTGTTTCCAACATTGCTTACTACAATTGACTATAAATTTGAGTTGAATATTAAACTTCAGTTTTACGTGCAGCAGTCCAAGAGCTAAAGTGACTGGCAGAAAGCCACGCCTCCACAGGCAGACGCGAGGGATCCCCGGCGCTGCTCCACGCTATGTTCACACGCACAGCGAGGCCCGGCCTGCAGCCATAATATATTGGCCCATAAATTAGGCGCCTTGAAGCCAATGTTGAGGTACGACTTCACAAATTTCACTTAACACTAAACTTCGCAGTGTTCTAAACAAGAATGGATTTAAATTAGGCCCTAAATCTAATACTTAATACGCACGATACTTACTAAGCATGGTAAAATTATTCATTTTATGTGTGAAAAACTGGGTGAGTTGTGTAGAGGAATAGAGGAACATGGTAATTAAACTCCGACCCCGGGGCGATTGATTCTTTTCTGATAAAATCAGATTAGACTAATTTATAAGTTAGTTTGAGCCTCCTTAGTTATACAAAATTGTTCCCAAGAAAGATAGGAGGAAAGCATTATCTAGTATGGAATGAAAGGAGTCTACGCTCAAAGGTTTTCCACACACCCAACCCATAGAAACAGCAAAGTTGAAAAAATATTCATGAAATAAGACAAAAGTTGAAAATAATTTAATTGGTGTTAAAAAAGGGACAGCAGTGAACCGAGAAAAGATGGTCTTTAGTAAAACAAAAATCCTGTTGTATTTTAATAATGAAAGACCTCCCTAACCTTCAGCACAGGACCTCACTACTTCCCCGTGGGGGCTCTAATTACCATAGATACTACAATTGTACTTCACTGAAGGGTCCTCTCAAGCATTAACGTCTTCTTTCCGTCATAGAGCGATATTTATCATATATCAATCCCGCGTTATTACCTAGCATGTAATATAGCATCAAATTTACACCTTCACATCTACTACTTGCTCGACAAGAACAAGTTTACATGTCATCACCCATTAGGCCTATATGTTTATTCACTCATGCTTGCACATACTCGTCTACCTTAAAACTTAACTTCCTCGGGAGAACAAGTTTACATGTTCATTCCCATTGTTTTTTTCAGTCATGGCCAGGCATAATTGTTTAAAACCAAACTTTCAAAAACTAGCTATGGGTACGTAATAACTCGTTGATTCTGAGCTCATTTATGAGTAAGTCTTTCTTTAAACCCAAAGTATTGTTTACAGGAAGGTAAATTAATCTTCAATGCCTATCAAAAGGTTTTTAGAATAAAAACAACCTCAAAAAGGGAAGAAAATTTGAAACAAATTTTCTCAGTAATTACTATGGAAATTTACGAAATAAAGCCAAGTCGGAAAATCTGTTTGAAAATGAAGGACTTTCTCAAAATAATTGCAAGGGAAGAGGATGTGGGTGATATTAAACATTAATTAAATTCCCTGTTATCATCCTGTACATAACGTTAATCACAAATCTATTCCCAGTAATCACCATACACGCAATATCCACCACACATCAAATCCCCGTACGCAATATCCACCGTACACCAAGCCCCCGCACGCAATATCACCACACATCAAGTTTCCGCGCGCAATATCACCACGCATCAAATATCCGTGTGCAATATCACCACACATCAAGTCCCCGCACGCAATATCCACCACACATCAAGTCCCCTCACGCAATATCCAGCACACATCGTCCCAGCACGACACCGTCAGCTACAGGTCTGCACAACACCAAGCCCCTGCCGCCATCAGCGCACCTCCGAACAACAGTGCGAGGCTCAAGAGACTCTCAGGGCCCCTCCAGCCAGCCTTCATTGTGGGCAGCGTCACGTGGAGGCTGAAGGGTATCCTTCAGTTCTCTTTTTTGGCTGGTAATACCTACGTTTGCGTCTGCTGGGAGCTGAATGGCATCTCTTTAGTACTACTTTCCGGCTGGCGAGACCTACGCTTCCGTATGTGTACGAGCGGTGGCTGGAGAGACCTATGTACACTTGCGTATGTGTGGAGTGGGAGGGTATGGAAAGGGGAGTGAGGTGGTGTGGGGAGGCGGGAGAGGGTATGGTGGTAAAGGTTGGCGGGGTGAGGAAGGGGCGCAAGAAAATTGCTAATATGGCCGATGTCTCCTCGTAAAAACATGCTCGGATTTAACTTATCGCGAGGTCTAGCAAGTGGATGCAAACTCAGTAAATTTCTATAGTTTTATACAAGAATCTAATTTTCGATTCAGTTTTCTCCTCCTTCTCATTTGTTTGTCATGACTGGCATATTGAGACAGCTATGAGTGTACGAACGTAAACATCGCAACGGTAATAACAAAGAGTCGTTTCAAGGCGTGTCAAACTTGTCTCGCCGACAAGTTTCACTACTTTCCAAATAAAAAAGAACCCTCAAAGTCCGTGATGCTACGGGGAACTGTCATAATCATCTATCTCAACATATCTATCTTCATGGCCATTTATAATAAGGCCTGTAGAATCACACACCCCCAAGCTCCAGTGTATAGCGAAAACGAGTTATGTATGCCACTGTCATCCTCAAACCTGCCTCTCTCTGGAGAGTAAGTCGTAGATATAGAAAGATAGTCGCCTGTCGTTAGCATATTTCGATTAAATGCCGAGATGCACGACATGAATTTCAGATTTTCCAAGCTTTGAATCCGTTTTCTGACATTTTAAAAACTTTGACAGCAGCAGGTAAAACCGAAGTTCAATATTCAACTCAAATTTAAAGTCAATTGTACTAAGCAATTTTGAAAATAAGAAGCATTAACTGAATCGTGCCTTCTTTTGGCTTTAGTTGGGTATTTATGAAAATTGAATTTGTGACTACTGGTCAGTAAGTAGCATTATGAAAACCCCTTCAGTTACCCCCCAATAGCTCACGTCGCAGTCAAAGTGTTAAGAAGCGGCGCGTGATGCAGTATGGTTTTTGAAACGCCATATGTTCTTGTGAACGTTATTGTGTTTGGCAAGACTCTTGTGCAGGGAGATCACCCGCAGATGACGATAAGATTGTTAAATTTTAAGTTAATTTCAGCTTTCAAAATCCCACAACATGAGCTCGTCTGAGAGAAAAGAAGAAGGTACTGTTTAGAATGGAATTAACACGTGGATTGCGATGCGTGACGCCGGTGTACACGGAGAAAAGTTTCATAATACTAATCACAGACCAGTAGTCAAAATTTCAATTTTTATAAATACTTAATCAAAGCTGAATGAGGGCACGATCCAGTTAGTGCTTGTTAATTTCAAAATTTCACACAATGATACAATTACTTTAAATTTGAGTTGAATATTGAATTTCACTTCAAATTATGACAGTCAACGTTTTAAAGGACACCGAATTTTTGCCCATGGTGTGTACCCACGCACAATTTTTTGTGCGTAGAACATCAACATTAAAAGAAACGTACGAAACAAGATTAAAATAGAAGAAAGTTATAGGTGCTCGAAATAAGTAGCAGTGAACCGTAACAGATGGTTCGTAACGAAACAGAAAAAAACTATTCTATTTCAACATTAGGAAGTCTTAGTTACCCTTCAGATATGGACCTCACATTTTTCCCCTGAAAGTGCCAATTCCAAAGAGTCGATAGCAGTATTCCTCGGGCGGGATCACAGGGGAAAAATAATTAAAGTGTTCACAAGAAATCCTTGCACCACACAACTAAATCATCTGAGCTGAGTTGCGAAGAGTTGGAAAACGTCAGAATTTAGCCAAGTTTGGACAAGGAAAGCCTTGGAGAAGCAGTGACCACTTGTAGGGGAACAGTCGAGGAAAAACATGGATAAACTACATCCATGTCACTGAAGTTTTACGTGTTAAATAAGCAAATGAATGTCATTTCCGTAACGACAACTGCAGGAAGCTTCTGAAGCTAAAATTTAATAACACGTGAAGGAAGAGAAGCCGTTGTAAGTATATTTTTACATAGAACATCATTTCACATTCGCACTTTTATTATCCAGTCGTAATTCAGAGGCTAACAGCATTAGCAGGACGACTCAAATTAATTACACTCTTCTCTGGTAGTGAGCCACGATTATTCATCATGAAAACTATTATAAATCATATAGAATCCCATGACAATAATTTTCAGTTTTGACGCGAATGCCGCGCGAAGAATTTAGCCTGCCACTATGTACAATGGCGTGAAGTATTCATGGCAAGTAGAGTGGGACACGCTCAGCTTTATTTTCACGTAACGCCGTTCCCGTCAAAAGACGGATTACATTTATTAGATCATGGAAGCAATTTTTCAGGCGGTTTTGAGCAGCAGCATCAATTTTACCGGTCAATTTGATGAAAAATGAGATAAGGTGACGCCAGACTTCCCACTTCAGCGCGACGCACGACCTCGCTGCTGCCGGGGCTGGCTGGTGAGAACCGGCCGTGGTTGGTGAGAACCGTGCGTGGTTGGTGAGAACCGTGCATGGTTGGTGAGAACCGTGAATGGTTAGTGAGAACCGTGCCGGGTTAGTGAGAACCGTGCGTGGTTAGTGAGAACCGTAGGTGGTAGATGAGAACCGTGCGTGGTTGGTGAGAACCGTGGGTGGTAGATGAGAACCGTGCGAGGTTAGTGAGAACCGTGCGTGGTTGGTGAGAACCGTGGGTGGTAGATGAGAACCGTGCGAGGTTGGTGAGAACCGAGCATGGTTAGTGAGAACCGTGCGTGGTTGGTGAGAACCGTGCGGGGTTAGTGAGAACCGTCCGTGGTTAGGAAGAACCATTCATAGAAGATTGCAACCATTTGCAGTAAGTCGTAACTTTTTGAGATTGGTCATAACCATTCATGGTTGATCATAGCCATTCATTGCTGGTTGTAACCAATCGTAGTTGCTCGTATACCTTCATAATTATTGAACTGTTATTAACCAACAGAGGTGGTGCGATCGTGGTTGTTCTTAAAAATTCGTGGTTGTTCATAACCATCAGTGGTTGTTCGTAACCATTTATGATTGCTCGTTACAAAATATGGCATAAGTTACTTTGAGCACTCCAACCACATCATCATCGCCACGTAGGTTAGTGACGCGTGGTGAAAGCAAAAGAGACTAGCACATCAAAGGTGTTACCTAGAGTTGAAAAGAGGAAGGCACCATTTAGCATGAAATTAGGGAATATACACAAACTGTATTCCTCACTACCAGCGAACAGAAATAGCAAAGTAAATAAATTGTATGAAACAAGAACAAGAACCTCAGTACACAAATAACAACCCCACTCACAAATAATAACCCCAGCACACAAATAATAACCCTAGCACACAAATAATAACCACAGTGCACCGAAAATAACCCCAGTGCACCGAAAATAACCCCAGTGCACAGATAGTAACCCCACACACAAGAAACCCCAACACACAAATAACAAACCCCACCACAAATAATAACCCCAGCACAACGATAATTAACCCCTGCACAACGATAATAACCCCCAGCACAACGATAATAAACCCCAGCACGCCGATAATAACCCAAGCTCACAGAAAACAACCCAGCACACAAATAACAACCCAGCACACAAATAACAACCCAGCACACAAATAACAACCCAAGCACACAAATAATAGCCCGAGCACACAAATAGTAATCCCAACACATAAATAACAACCCCAACATACAAATAATAATCCCAGCACACAAATAATAACTTCAGCATACAAATAATAACTTCAGCACACAAATAATAACGCCAACACATTGAAAATAACCCCAGCACAACGAAAACAGTTCCCTCACACCGATAAGCACCCCGGCATACCGATAAGAACTCCAACATACTAATAAGATCCCCAGCACAACGAGAAACACTCCAGCACCCCAATAATAACTCCTACATATTGATAATAATCCCTGGACCAGGACAATAACCGCAGCGCAGCAAAGAACCCAGCTGGCAGCAGGGTCAGTGTGCTGCATGGGGCCTTTGTCGCCAGCCTCCTAGGACTGCCATGATTCTAATTCACTTGTGTCGGCATAGTCGGCAGATTCTGGAAGAGCTACCCGGTCAACTTTTTGCACGGGCATTTATGATTTTTGACGCCCAGCGCCGAGGTTATACTTTAGCAGTTAAAATATCAGATGCATCTGCAAAAATGTTAAACTGGGCGCGTGAAAGAGCAGTGATACGAGCCACAGGCGGGTTCGACATGTCGCTGAAATGGATGGCTCCCCAAAATATTCCTTCCTTCAGTTATAAGGAAGTTATGCATACTTCTTAATTTAAATACACTTCGGAGACACAATACCGTGGATTTATATCAATACTGTTTACACACACACTCTGCGATCCACGTACGCGAGCTGAGTTCTCACGTTGATCTTAAGAAACGACTCATAAGCTTGAACATTTCGGCAAGTACTATTTACCATTGATCGATTTCAGAGGGAATGGCGGCTTTAAATCGGGTAGCAAGTAATCTTTTGACTTCGCAAAATTATCATCGATGAAACGCAGCTTGGAGACAAGCAAACTAGCCGTCAAGACCTGAAAAGGATCATATGAGGCGTGTGTTGAACATGGCTGACGTATTTACATGGCTGACGAACATGGCTCACATGGCTGACGTATTTAGAAATTTTAGAATGAGCCAATCAATTGAATACGAGGTCTAATCACAATGTAGCTTATATCAGAATATCGAAGAGAAGGAACAACAAAAGCTTCATGAACCCGACGTAGAGCTTCATCTAAGACTTTAAACTGATGTTTAATCGCCATGTGAGCCACTGGTAGTACACGGAGCGAGTTTTCATAATGCTGCTCACCGACCAGTAGTCCCCACTCCAACTCTGTTTTAATTAATACTTATTCGAAGCTAGATTAAAGCACAATCCAGTAAATGATCGCTATTCTTAAATTGCTTACTATATTGACTGTAAATTTGAGTTCAATATGGAACTTTCGTTCAACCTATCGCAGCTAAAAAGTTAAAGAAGGAAGAGCGATTGAAGTTCCTCGCCACTCTGTTTCAGGTAGCATATCACTCCACGAAAGTCGTGGCAATTAACAAATATTCCATGGTTCGTAGACTGACAAGCCTACTCAAGCCATGAGCTCTAGCAGCTGAGAATTGGAACCTTGGTTCATGCAAATATTTTATTCACTCGGCGAGCTTGCAACTTAAGCAATGATTTATTCAGTCAACCTTCACTGTCTGCGTGTCGATGAATGTTGCAGCATAATTGTCGTTTCAGCACTTACGCAGTCGCAATAGCACTCGCAACACGGATTGTGCCTTTAAATATAGCAGTGGTCCGTCGGCCACGCTACGCGTCAGATTTATGCAACCTGCAACTTTTTTATTCCGGCAAAAAATCGCCTCACTTAAAGAATTTCCAGGCCAAGTCGGGGAGAAAAGGCAAGAAAGCCCGGAGAGGCAAGAGTCGCCTGTCACGGTGCGCTCAAATTAGTTTAGAGCGGGGGAGCAGCTCTAGACTACGTAGGTAGCATGGCTACGCAGCGCCCAACGCAACATTGCAAGAAACTTCAATAAAACGGACTGGGACTTCTTTCTCACTTTTGCTTTATTCAATTCAAGTTCGGAGGTAAAATAGAATTCTTCGCTGCTGTGTACGTACCGGGCACGAAAAATTTTTCTTTCATTAGGAAAGAAGTAAGCTTCAGGCTAATATTTATGCAACAGGAGAAGACCAAATCATACTTGCTCACATATTAACAGCCTCGAGCACACTTTCCAGTACACGTACGCAATCTTTTAAGATAGAAACCGAAATGGAACGCAGCTAACTTGAGTTCCTAATCTCTGAGTTGACGTAAATCATTTCCAGTCTAGCGCTATAGCAAGGTCTCGGTTGCGACAACAAAGAATCAAAGAAGTACTGGGAGCTGTGTGCACAAGGTTTACCTGCTGCAGGTCACACCGCTTCTGCAAGCATGCGAAAACAGAGAGCTTCTATTTGATGAGTCCTGTGCTTACCAGACACTAATGCGCTGTTGCTGAGGTTCACTTGCAGTGTTCACTGCATCTTCTGAAGCTGACTCGAGTGCTGGGTTCTCTCAGTTCTCGAGGAATTCGAGACTGCGAATGTCTACAGACTTCAAGGCATGTTCAACGTCAAAATCAAAGAATATTTGCGAAGGTTCAGTTTCTCACGGTTTATAGTTCTATAATATTGAAGATAAACGCCTCACGTTCGCGGAAATTTGATTATTTATGTCTGAGGCAGTTAGTAATCGACTATCGGTGTTCCCTGAATTCTCAGTTTGGCGAATTTAATCAGCCTGATCAACTCTCATACGAGTCAGGGCAGATAACTTCCTGATAACTTTTCATGAATTTCATGAAGACAGAAAATTTTTCACCGAGATGTACCTCGAATTGATTCCACATCATACTTATAGCTCAATAGCTCTACAGCTTTGGTCGCTGTGGTAAAGTGGTTAAGAACGTGCGTGCCTTGTACTTGAAGTGTCTTCTGTTCGATGCGCGGTAATGGCAGCACGGTGCTTCTACCCGTTGGGAAAATAGGGAGAACTTGGCCCTAATTGCCTAATCGACCCAAGAGTATGAATAAGTTACCAAATTCCTTAATCATAAGGAATTTGGACTGCTATTGCGCAGGACATGCTTCACCTTGTCTGGAATGAAACATTATTATAGCGCTCCCAGAATACCTAAGATTAGACTATGAGTCGGTTTAAACCTCCCTGACCACATAAAATGTACTCTTTAGAGGGAAAAGAGAATGGCACAATTAGGTTTGTAATTAAAGGAACGAGGAATTTATGCCCATGGAACAGTAAGATTGAAAGAATCTTATGAATCAAGATAAAAGTTAAAGAAAAAAGCAGTAGGTGCTCAAAAAATACAGCAATGAACCGAAAGAAGATGGTCTGTAAAAACGTTATTATACTTCAACAAAAGGAGGGCCTTCCCAACCTTTAACTAAGAACCTCATATCGTCTTCTGCATAGAAGCGCTAATTCTCAGACGCAATAGTTGAATCCTGAGAGGAAAATCTAAGAGAAAACCTGTTACTGATGAAAATGAAAGAAGGTTCATTCAGTTCATTCATCTTGGTAACATCAGGTTCTATACTGTATTCAATCTTTGAATATACGTTCGGTATATTTGAAAGTATACATTGAAAAATAATTAAGACTAGACTCATGTTGAAAATCAACAGTAGAGGAATAAGATCAATACTTGGCAGGAGTCGCACACGTCCCGCAGCGCTCCTAACTAACTGCAGCAAACATTACATTCACGCAGCAACGCCGAAGACAAATAGTTATTTTTACAGCAGCAGATACAAAGTGATAATTATATTGCCAATAAAAATGTTGTGGTATGGGACGACAAGACTAAGGAGTAAGAATACAATGTTGCCGTTGCTGAAGTACATCTGATGCTAAGAGTACACACAAAATTTGTACTAAGCATGTAGATTAGTTTAGATGAGCTATATATATATATATATATGTGGTGTGGGGTGTGATATATTTATATAGTTTAAGCCTCCCTATCCTCAACAAAGGTGTTCAATGACAGAAAAGAGGAGGGTTTCACTTAGGATTGAGTTGAAGGAACAGGGAATCTTTGCTTCTAAACAATTAATGATGCGTGATTAGGGTCAAAAAAACTTAAAATGCTGCTATCACCAATGACTTGAACAGTTGAACGATTTCAAGACAGAACCGGCGTCAACGTCATCTAGCGTCTTCGTATTGGCTCGCTCGACTGATGCTTTCTCTACAAAATGTCACTGCGAGAAGTAAGATTTTGTACAGGTTCCAAGGGACAAGCTTGATAAAAGATTACAGGTTATTTACTAGACAACATTTTTTTTTGCTAGAGGAACTGGGGCCAGATTTTCCGACAATTTACGTCTTCGTAACGGAATGATGGTCGCTACAACGTTTCTTAGCGGACTGCGCTATTAGCTATACCGCTACGACAGCACAAATTGGTTGGAAATGTGGCCTCGGGGAAAATAAGAGGCGCAGGGGACTACAAATTAACGACCTAGTTAGACGACTACACGCCTTGCTATGGCCACGGTGACTGGTGAAGTTTGTGGCTGGAGTGCACGGCAAATGATGTGAGAAATCAGGGCACAGGCAAAATAATATCTTAACACATGCAGTCGCCGCAAAAATGAGATTGGAATACGGGCACTGCCGATATAATATCAGCATACCGGCACCACCGAAATAATATCGGACTACAGGCACTAGCGATATAACGTCGAAATAAGGCCGCAGGAAAAATATTATTGGAGCAAACTCACCGTTTGGATCCTTAGCTTCCAGTCCTTCCGCTTCCACCACGATCACGTTCAGCACCAGAATGGGAGACTGGAGGAGAAGGTAGAGGGTTAGTGCTCGACTGGGGTGTGACGCAGCATTAGAGGAGGATATGTGTGGTGTGATGCAGCATTAGAGGAGGATATGTGTGGTGTGATGCAGCATTAGAGGAGGATATGTGTGTTACGATACGAGCATGAGCCTGTCGGCTTCTCGTTACCGAAAGAGGAATTCAA